>JAODLD010000001.1:25396435-25425181 GCA_026781065.1 Mormyrops boulengeri
TTGGTCTGGACTTTTACACTCTGGACCTGAATTACCAAACTCTGACAGATTGTATGTATGATATGTTAATGCGTGTCACCATTTTACACTGGACATGTAAAGAACACGGCCGACTCGCTCCAAGCTGTCACCCTTTGGCTGCCTCACTGGCAGCCAAATTACCTGGACCTGAATTACCTAACTCTGTAATCTGTCTTAGAAATTCTGATATATGCAAACACATTTTTGTCTAACTGCCTCAAAGTAGGCTAAAATTAAACTTGCCTTGGTGATGGTTGAGACATACAGCTTCTGTTTTCTTTTTTGTCCATCCATCGGCAGGGATTCTAGGATTTAGCTAAAGGTATGCTTTCTGTGTACTCCTGCCCCGTGCCCTCTGCATCCTGGGATAGGCTCCAGGTCTCCACTGAAACCAAGATAATCAGCTGAAGGCTGGCTGGCTGGATGGATGGATGGATGGATGGATGTTTTTCCAGTCTGTTACTATGTTTCAGATTTACCCCCTCTAGTGGATACAGCATGAAACCAGTTATTAATGTTCATGCTTCTGTGATGGCCATAGTGATTGTGGCAAAAATAAATGCAGCACAAATGAAGAATAATAATGATATTGTAGCATCGGAGCATGCTGAGACATTGTAAATTGCCCCTTGTAGTGTGTTATTCTTAAGTCCTGTGTTTTCGATTGTCGAGTGTGCATTTGCCCGTGTCTTGTGTGAACCCTGTCCAATCTTTGCGTGTCTCTAGCTCTTGTACAAATTACCCAGCGATGCCTTGGTCTGCCAAATGCCAGAGTATTCATGCTCTTTTTGGTTTGTGTGCAGCAGTCATGGGGAAAGATAAAGACAAGACACTGTTAAGCAGGGGCGTAGCTAGAAATTCTGGGCCCCTTGACAAAATGTCACCCTGCCCCACCTGCCCCCGCCCCCCCCGGCTGGGTTGGCATTTTCAAAAGAAGATTTTGAGGCCCTGATTAAGTACTGGGCCCCCTGAATCTGCCAGTGTTCCCACACCAAGGCCCCACCTGTTAAGTTTCAAGTACGGAAAGAAGACCTTGGTATGATTTTTGTTATTTATCAATTTTAGCCAAAAGTAAGTTGTGTAACAAGATAATTATTGGAGCAGATGATATCACATCATTCATAGCATTTCTGTGACCTCACATTTTCCATTTTCATTTTAAATATTTAGCAGACGTTTTCGTCTAGAGCAGTGTAAAAATGAGGCAAATATTACATCGCCAACATAAGTGCTTTTGAAGAGTTGACGGCATAAGTGCGGCTAGACTGAGCTTCCAGTGAATGCCCAGGTACAAGTGTAAGCAGTTTTGGAACATTACTGTAATATTTGAGCCAGACAAGGCAGGTAAAACAAGAAAAAATGTTTTTAAACTAAAAGCATGGTAATGCATGCAGGCTTACTGCATGGCATTGTGGCATTTCTGTGGAGCACACATTGTATGGAAATATTTCACACACAGCTGATACAACTAAAGTTCCTGTTTCCTGTTTTTGGAGATGGGGGGGTTGGTTTGGGGGAGGGGTGTACTTGTACAAGATACAAAGAAGGTATACACGTGTGGTGAAACCTTCGTGCAACAACTTGAAACGGCTTCGTTAACCTCAAAAACATAGGTGCTTTTTTCCGTGTCTGGCCCTGTAACATTTTGTACCATAGTCTGTTCAAATTTATGCAAAACTTCAACCTTTTAGTTAATGGTTCTCAATTTGGTCTCAACAGTGTCCTTCTGGCCCTTTTATTCTGTTTATTTAATACAAATAAGAACACACAGATTTGGTACGTTTGGCTGTGTGCTGCACGAATAATGTTTCATTTTCTGTATCTGTTAATGCATAACCTTCAGCTTTTCATATTAGTAACACTTACGTGTGGGACTGCGTGTGCAGCTTTAGTACAATTAGGGTAATTCTAGAGCCTGCTTTGGCAGCAGTGATTTCATGTGCAGAAGGGGAAGTGAAACTGATTTACAGCATATAACCTGCTGTCAGCCAGGGTCCTCTGGTTTCAGGGAGAGATGAACAGATGTCGTTTATAGCTGTGGCTTCCAAGCCAAAAACACATTAAAACATGAGATTAAAACAATGCACAATGACTCAAAGTGTCACCTCACAGGTTTCCTTCTACTCGAATAAGTAGGAGATGCAGTGATATGGAGACCATTCCACAGGCTAGTAGGAAGTTCACCTGACGTCATAACATCAGGAGGGCATGGAAGTCTTGGTAGAATCCAGTGCATGCATGAACATTTCAATCCCACAGAACCGGCCCAGTTTTGAGACATCAGAGGCAGAGAGACAGTGCTACCGTCAGTGTTGGGCATTTCAGGTCCAGAAGCTACAAATCCAGACCAAGATTTTGTTTCTACCCACCAGGTGAGTACTCCATGACTGTGACTCTTTATGCTCAGCTGGTTGGTAGAAAGAAAATCTTCTTGTCTGGATTTGTAGCTTCTG
Organism: Mormyrops boulengeri; assembly: GCA_026781065.1. NCBI lineage: Eukaryota > Metazoa > Chordata > Actinopteri > Osteoglossiformes > Mormyridae > Mormyrops > Mormyrops boulengeri. Next base: position 25,398,910 of record JAODLD010000001.1, read on the forward strand.
GAGCTACCCTAGCTTGTATGCACAATAATTTCTAACATTAATAAAGTTTATCTCATCTAATCTAAGGTGGAACAAACTGAGCAGCTGAAAATTTTCCATCCACCACCTGAGAAGTTTAACTCCAGATGTTTCTCATGTATGGCGCCCTGATAGAGGAGTTACCAAACCACATTCAGCCATCGGATTCTGTCTCAGCTTTCAAGAAATGCCTCAAGACCCATCTGTTCCAAGAACACCTCTACAAGCCTCACACCATTCCTGAATACTCTTAGAGTTTCACATTCTGCTCATTGAATAATTGTTTTGTTTAAGATCTTGCTTTGTTTTGGAAGATGTTGTGTAGCTCCTGCTCTTATCTTGCTTACACTTGTACCTGGGCATTCCCTGGAAGCTGAGGCTAGCTGCACTTACATCTAGCTGACCCCATAACAGCACATATGTTTGTACTGTGCATTGGCCTCACTTCTACGTTGCTTTGGACAAAATCATCTGATAAATAAAAATGAGTGTAAATAAGTGAAATGTAATTTGTGTCTTGGACTCATTGCTTAATGGACTGGAGTCAAGCAGATGAGCATCAGTGGAGTGACAGTGACTGTGATATGGGTTTTCCATCCCACTGATCTGGGATTTGCATGTTCCAGCATGGCGAAGGGTTACAATCCATTGGGTGTAGAAGGCCCCCTCAGTATTGAGGGGAGGGGGAACAGGGTCCCCATCAGGCTACTTTGGGTCCAGGGCCTGGGAAAACATACCTGTTACAATGCCTCACCGCCCACGGCGATGGCCCTGGGTGGGCAGGCAACCTGTAGCCACACCCCTGCGGGTGGCAATGGTCCAAAATGTTGACTGGGGAGTGGGGGGGAAGGGTGTTGTGACACTGGTTAGATGGGGCCCGGTCCCCCTCACGCTACCGACTCTGGATGATCTCTTGTGTACATTCGGCAGCCCCAGGAGGCCCTACTTCTGTGAAAGAGCCAGTGACGTGCCGTGTGGTTTCACATTCATACTTGTTTGCGACCACAGCTTGTACGTTACAGCTAGAATGATACTATTCAATGTTCCCATAAGCAAAAGCCACAGCAACTGCAAACAAAGTTTAGCAAAAACATGTTATGTTGCTGTGGAGACCCCATTCTTACGATCGGTTTTTACCTTGATTGACACATTCATTACTTTTCAGACACTGAAGGAAGGTTTGCACCATAGGAGTGAAGTGGAGAACGGTGTATTTGTATACGTTTCCCACATTTGCACTTGTGATATTTTATTTATTTGCATGAATTGCTATCATTAACAAAATGGACCCCAGCCTGTGAGTCATGTGGACCTAGACTGGCACACCATTTTTGGGTAAGGGGATCATTGGAATTACAAGCCTGGCTTCATTCATTTTTTTCATGAATGCTTCATGAACAACCAAGGGGTTTGTGGAAATAGTTCATGTTTATTGTTTATCTACAAGTACAGATTTTTATTCATTTTGATAACAATGAGTGTTCCACAGGTCTACGTATATAATAGCATATGACCACAAAACTCATACAAACAAAGTATTTACAGAAATTTAATATAACTCTCAAAGTATGTGCTTATTTAGACATAAACTGGCAGAGAGCTGGCAATGGCATCAGCTCTTGAAAGGATATACCTTCATATTTACCACTACACTTAAGTTCCACTTCATTTTCACCCATCCATGAATTGTGGATGCTAATAACATCAGGAATGCGGAAAACAAAGACGTCATGATCATGTTTACTCGCATGCTGCATCGGTCGACGTAAATTTATGTTTACGTAAATCTATGTTTGCAATATCCAGATTGACAATTGATGTGCCTGTTCCTCTTGGAGAAAGCAGGTCCTCCAAATACTAGCCATTTACAGGGTTCTGCATAGTAAATCATGGTATTGTGTGCCAGGGTATAGGCATTTCAGGATATGGAAACCATGGGGAGGTTTACAGGGAGAGTGCTGGGGTGGTCTCAGTGTCCGACATGACAGAGGGGCGTTTTGGCACACTCTGCACTTTGATCAGCTTGCCCTGGCCAAGGCCAATGGTACATGTACGTAGGAGACCAAGGAGATCTTTGCGGAAGCGCACGCCAATGAAGGCGTAGAGGAAGGGGTTGAGGCAACTATGGGTATAGGCCAGACTTTTAAGCACCTGGCTAGCAATATCAAATTGACGGAGCATCATGCAGTCAGTCATGGTAATATTGGCCGCCTGGCTGGCCTCAACCACCAACGCGCCATTGTACGGTAACTGGGATAGGACAAACACCGCCACCACTGCAAAGATCACTCGCAGGGCCTTGTGCTTCTCAAAGTTCTTTGCCTGCAGTAGGGTGCGGATGATCACCGAATAGCAAAAGCACATGACCAGGAAGGGCAGGCAGAAACCCATGCAGATCTGCAGGGACAGAACTAAGATCTTGGTGATGTTCTTTTCATTGGCCCAGTAGACCATGGAGCAGGTGGGTTTTTCCTTCTCTGTTTTAACTTTGGCGAAAAGGAATTCTGGGATAGCTAAAAGGCCAGATAGCATCCAGACACCAAGGCAAATAAGCTTGCTGTAGAAAAGCCGCTTCATCTTGATGTTCTGGGCCTTGGTTGCTCGTACAATGGCTATGTATCGGTCAATGCTGATACAGGTAAGCAGCAGCATGCTGCTGAAGAAGTTGATCTTGTAAATGGCTGACACGATCTTGCATAAGGCCAGGCCAAAGGTCCAGCCAGTGCTAGCGTCAGTAGCCCAGAATGGCAACGTCCCCAAGAAGAGGAGATCGGCAATGGCCAGGTTGAGCAGGTAGACGTCTGTCATGGTCTTCAGGCGATTGCGGACATGAACGTAGATCCACACCACCATCAAATTCCCAACAGCTCCCAGGACAAAAATCAGCCAGTAAAGCGGGGGCTCATAGTAGCCCCGGAACATCCGAACGGAATCTCTTTCACATAGCCCAGTATCTTCTATGTCATAGTCATCATCAGTCTGCAATAGAATATAGAATAGTGATATTTTATTCATCCCCAGGGGAAAATTGTGTTCACTTATCTGATCTTACACTCAATGAGACACATAGATGCATATACAGGTGAACGAAAGTTATGGGTTTAGCACACAGGGTCTGCCAGTGTGCAGAGCTCCTACAGATTGGTGCTTAAAGTCCTTGCTCAAGGGCCCAACGGTGGTATTACTCTACCAGCTAGGGGAAGCGAACAGGTGACCTTCCATTGCTGGGGGTCATATCCCACACACACACATGGCAACAGAATTTATAACAAGCCTCTTAAATGCAGTTTTTAATGAAGGTCTCTGTATATCTTTGTCAAAACGTGTCTAAGAGTATTTTTGTAGAACATCCAGTGACATCACTCATTCATCAGCTTTCCAGGGGTAATAAAAATGCAGTAATAAGATAATATACCTGCCTAAAAATGTTGTTAGTCAACAACTCCTTGGGATACATCTGGCACAGTCAGTTTCATAACACGGCAACAACTTCTTTGATATCAAACCTTGATGTTGAGTGACATCCTAATCTAGTCCTTACTATCACAGGTGCTCCATCATCTGAAGTCAGACCACAGCTCCTCACCACTTCCGCTCTTGCCCCATGTGCGACAGTGTGAGACTGCGGCACTGGAGCTACCCCTGTTCCCTCAGTATGTGTGTCAATAAGGTAGCACACCAGCTTAAGCTCCATAGATGTGGGACAGAGATTAGCTGCAGGTTTCTGTGCTGGGCAATGGAAACTATGGTGCATGGACATCGGTTTTTCGAAACAGCTTAATAGTTACAGCAGTCACTTTGAGAGAATGCATGCATATTAGGTCGAGGTATGGAAAGCACTAATGGTGCATGTGGTTTAGGAGCACAAACGAAACACGTAGAGTTTTATTGGCGCTTTACCCTGAAACTAAAACAGTATGACTGGCCATGTGTAATTCCAACTAGCCCCTAGGGGACAGTGCTGCACTGGCAAGTTTTCTATATGTGCCTGGAGAGCTTAACTCCACCCAGGAGGACATTTCTCCTCTCCTAAATACACACATGACCAGACAGACAATATATAAATATTTCTGTATGTTTCCTATTCAGGACTAGATTTAAAAAGTTTTTTAAAGTACTTCCTGGTTGTTTTTTTTGTGTGATATTCACCGACATGGCTTTAGCTAAATTATCCCACAAACCAAGTAGTTAGAATAGCTCACAAAAATACCTACATAGCCAGTCAGATCATCAGATGTTGTCACTTCATCAAATCCACTCGCCATCATATCCTTGGGATGAAACACTGAAGGAAAAAAATAAAAGAGATACACATTACATCACTACTACAAGGCTTACTTAATAACACAATAGAAACTCCATGCTAATAGCATTCATTCTGTCTGGTTTGGTGTGATGAATTGCCTTATATGTGCAAACAGGGGACCTACAGTACTTAAGCCCCCCCCCGACCCCCTTCCCCAGATAAAAACACCAGGCACTACAGAATGGGAGCCGAACAATGTTTCATGCCTATTGGTGCATCTGTGTAACTATAATATAATATAACAAAAAGCAATATGCATCCTTATGAATTAGCATTTGTCTATGCAAATGCTTGACGCGAAGAATTGAAACACAGTTACTGTCTGACTTTACCAGACCTTATTATAAGATGACAATTGCAACAAAAACTGTACTTCCATATAAATTCACAAAGCTACATACCGTAGGTTTGCACTGTTAAATTTTACTTACAAACAGTAATGCATCAATACTGAATAAAGGTAAGAATTATCATCATGACATTCCCATTAATATCATTCCTATTAAGCCTCTACAGCATTCCATCTAAAATTAGCAGTGACCAAGCAGAATAAAAATTGAAATTGAAACAAAAGTTCTAGACAAAATAAGTCATGCAAACATGACTGAAGGTTATTTACATTCCTTCTGTATGTTTAAGATAATGCATGATGCATGATTTGACAGCAGAACTCAAGTAAGAAATATAGATAGCTAAAAAATGAAGGCTGGTATAACTAAAAGAAAATACAAGTAATAATGCAGCTAAATGCACAGTCACACACAGGTGCAGCGACAAACACACAACACAGAAGTGTGACAGTTAAGAACACAATAATCGGTCATTGCCTCACCAAGAACGCTAAGCCTGTCTTTTCCTCACGGCTGAGCACAATAAGTGGTGACGTTCACATGCTGGCTGTCTTTTATAGTCATCGCTAACCACTCAGCTACGGAAACCACGGCCTGAGATGATGTCTCTCGTATGCAACTCTTTAAAAGTCTTTGGCAAGGCTACAGATTTCTAGACATTTGCACTCCACAAGCAAGTACTATTTTAAAATCAACGCAGAAGTACACATTGGTATCAGATAATACTAGAGTTCCGTTTGCACCTTTACAAAGTGAAGTCCCAACCAGCAGAGTGATTCAGCTTAGCATGTGTTGTTCAGTTTGACTGCACTCAGGTGACATACATTTGAAGCCCGTTGGAGTGACAGCTAAGTGAAATCTTCATTAAAGCAGAAGCACCTTTAAATATACAACATCGAGGGACAGTTGTCCTGCAGTACCATTTCCATTATATCCAATTAGCAAATGCTTTTATCTAAATAAATGTACATTTTGTTTTTAGAGAAATCAGGGCTAGAAAGTCCCTGGAGCAATTGGGGGGCCAAGGGCATTGCTCAGGGGCCACAAGGAGAAATTACTCAGCCAACTCAAGGATTTGAAAGAGTGACCTTCTGATTAGAAGCACAGAGGCCTAAACCACGGAGCCACACAGCACCCCCGAGAAGAGTTTCAAGGTGGTCTCAACAAAGCAACATCTACCTGTTCCATTTTCTGGATTTTTGGGGTGCAAACCTAGTAATTATAAGAACTGGAAAAGAAATATGATGGGGCAGTTTGATTTTCTGCCACCCTGTATTTATGGGGGTGTCACAGCTTTCAAATTTTAATTGTTTAGCAGATGCTTTTATCCAAAGTGACACACAATTTAGATAGCAGGGTCAACCAGTCCCTGGAGCCATTGATGTTGAGGGCCTTGCTTGAGGGTCCAACAGTGACATCAACCAGCTAACTCTAGGATTTGAACTGGTGACCTTTCGATCACAGACACAGCGTTCTTACCCACTAAGCCACACACCACTCGCTCCCTTGCAGACTAATATCCGTTAACTCTCTCTGTGCCAAGACGGAACAAAGTTGCTGAGATGAACGCACAGCAGGCTTCTCTTTGGACATGGAGATTCTCTTAAACCCCTGCAGGAGGATCATTCTAGTACCAGCCTCAGTGACTATGTTTCTGCAGAAAATCAATATGCTGTGATGCACGAGTCTCCGTAGGACGTTTTAGGTGATTTCCCAATCACTCATCCTGACTTCAGTTAGTCCATTTTCACTCGCTCCCCCCATACAATGATACAGTTCATACAGTTACTAATGTTTACTAATCTTTATGTTCACTGGAGCCCAAAGCAACACGTCATTGGCTGCTTATAGTGGATTTTCACACCCACGGCCCATCTTCTCATTGTAGTGCATTGTGGGTATTTCAAGCAGGCCAAAATGGCTAGATGGAAATGCACTGAGCATGTGAAAAAACTAAATATGATAAGGTACTCGTGAGAATTTATCATGGCACTTAAGCAGGGCTAACACCTCCATAAATATAAATAAACCTTTAATCACAGTTCCCTTTCACATATTCATGCCCATACCTAAGTGAAGACCTCAGTATTTTTTCTGCTACTCCAATACAAATACTAATACTTTTCACCTTTGTATGTTAAAAATCCTAACTGTGACCCTGAACACATTTACTTAGCAGACACCTTTATCCAAAGTGAAAAACAATTGTGAAATCAGAGTCAGGCAGACCCTGAAGCAAATGAGGGTTAGGGGTCTTGGTCCAGGGCCCAACACCAAAGCCAAGCAGCTGAGCCTGGGATTTGAACCAATAACCTTCCAATGATAGGTACACTAGTCCAACTTGTGGAACCACACATTCCCCCTCGGAAAAGTGAGTGACTTTTATGATATGCTTATTTCGATATTTCCATCCATCCATTACTGTAACTGCTTAATCCCAACATGGGTTGCAGGGGGGACCAGAGCCTAACCCAGGAACAACAGGCACAAGCAGGAACCAACCCTGGGCAATTGCTAACACACTACAGGGCTTATGTAGATTTGCCAATTTACCTATCGTGCACACTTTTGGACTGTGGGAGAAACCCACGTGAGGATGGGGAGAGCATGCAAACTCCATACAGAAGGGCCCTATGCCTGACCTGCGGACTGAACCCAGGATCTTTTTGCTGTGAGGCAGCAGTGCTAATCACTGTGCCACTGTGCCACCATGCCACTCCTATTTAGACATTTCATGGAATAAAAATAAAAATTTAAATTAGTTGTTAGACAGGTGGCGATACGATGCATGAGACGGCAAAGATAAGCATGAGATGCCTATGACAACAATATGACAATAATATGACAATAATATGACAACAATATGACAACAATATGAATGTGCCTATAGCAAGAATATGAATGCAGCTAAAAATCCAAATCCTAATGATTTAGACAATTGCCTGGATTGTTCCTTAGCAGCATTATAACATAGCTGCAGGTCAAAAGAGGATTGATGTTCAGTTGAGGGTGAAGATCACAGAAACACCTCATGATTATAGTATCAGCATTAAAATGGCTAAGACACTGGTCTAAGTGATATTGAACACGGTATGAATGTCGGTGTCACACGTGGTGGTTTCACAATCTGCCACCCTCCTCAAATTTTCACACACGATAAACACACAAGATGAATTTTCACAAAAGATAAACACACAGGTATATTTAAATATAAGAGAGATCTGTAGAGAATGGACAGACTTGTTAAAGCCACAAGTGCTAAAATAACAGCTCAGCTCAGCAGTGGTGTTCAGAAAGTCTCCAAACACACAACTCGTCATGCCTTGAAGGAGTCCTTGCTGTGAGTGACTAGACAGGTATTCCCCCTAAGTGGCTATGGGTGTATTTATCATCACTGTTATTTACTGGTTGCTTGGTGCATGGGGGCTTCTTAGGTGTTGGTGTGACTGCACACTTGTACTGTTTAATCTGCCAGTGCGTGTGAATCAGACGCAGAAGCAAAACAGAAAGTCCGCATGAACTCTTGGGTCCTTTTGGGTAGTTTTGGTTATTCCTGAAGCCTGCCAAATGACACATTCTAAAGCAGCCACGTGTGAATATCAGTTAATTGGTTCCTCCTTCTGTCTATTGTAGTCCAGGAAGCTGCTCAGTACTTTGTTGATGCAATGTAGCAACTCACTTTGTAACAAGCTCAGAAAAGACAGCTGCACATCTGCGCTCGTAGATGGCTGTGGAGGTGGCTTTTGGGATAGTCACAAAAAACTGATCGGTGACTTTATCGCGAATGATGATTTTGAATGAACATAAAAAGCTGCCAGAATCGCATGCTGGTGCAGTGGCTAGCACTGTCGTCTCACACCTCTAAGACCAGGGTTTGAGTCTCTGCTCTGGCTCCGTGTGTGTACAGTTTGAGTGCTTTTTCATGGGTTTTCCTTCGGGAGCCTGTTTCAGAAAGCAGGATTTCTTGTTTAGCCAGATAACTTGTTGGATTTAAGGTACCCCAGTTGGATCTCCATTCACTTACATACTTAGGTGAATTGGAGTTGCCAGATTCTCCACAGGTATGAATGATGTGTGTATTCCTGCCTTACAAATGTAGCTTTCAGGATAGACTACATGACCCTGCATAGGACAAGTGAGCACTGAAAATGGATGGAAGAAGCACTGAATAATGTAACCCATGTGTACCAGCAGAATAAATTTAAAGTGCAGCAGAACACATAACCATGGAACACATTGTCGAGCAAGGTCCATAGCCCTAATGCCCACAGCTGACCCAGTATGTCACTTTGGATAAATAAATGAATAAATGTTAACACACTTCCGACATCAAGCCCTGTGCTTATTTTCTCCCTCCCACTTGTCTCTCGCCATCTTTATGAAGCAGGGGTTTGGTAAAACGTAATAACGTGACACGGTTGCTATGGCAATGCTTTCAAATGGGGGTCAAGCCGAACGTCAGTAAGAGAGGAAAGAAAGGCCTCTGGCAGGTGAAGGGAGCAATCAGCGAAACCACAGAGTAACACAGGAAGAGGCCCACCTTTCAGAGGCCGCCTGGGAGATCTGAGAAAAGCTACATGTCAATTCTAAAAGGCTGCACAAAGACATGGCTGCCCCCCCTTCTGCCCAGTGTCTGGGCCGCTGAAAGTCTCCCCCATTCTCCTCCCTTTTTGGGTGACCCAGGTAGTGATGTATCAATGTGTGGCTCAGCCGGTTAGGCCTCTCTGCCTGTGATCGCCAGCCAGTTGGTTTATGCCCCGGCAGAATAGCAGCATCTCTATTGGGCCCTTGAGTGAGGTTCTTAACCTCAGAAAATACCCCAGGGCTTAAGAGCCTTGACTGACCCTGTGCTTGGACTCCAAGCTTCATTCTCAACTGACTTTGTGTAGGACAGCAAGATGGCATATGAAGGCATTTCAAAGTACCTATACTCAAGCAAATGGCAAAAAAAGCATCATTATAATAGGCTGGTCACGTGAAAGTGGTTTAACGCCGGGAAGATGGAAAACATGTTAATTGTGGCTGTAAGCCGGTTATGGCTAATTCTTGTAATAGTCAGTCATAATCGATGGTTAGAGAGAGAGCAGTTGAAAAGGCCGATGCCTTCTCTGAGCTCTTTTATACTGAACTCTAATTTATTGATGGAAACACATCCAACATGCCAACTCAGTTGAGACGATGTCATGCGAGTGTGTGTACGACCGGAGCAAGGCAGAAACTGCCTCTAGAAGGTAATCCCTCTGGCATCTAAGGCACTTTTACCAGGGAATTCCAACCAAGCTAAGAAAAACATAATAATTACTGTCATAAGAGTGTTTACGCTACAGATATGTGACCATACTCAGTATTAGAGATCACAGGATTTAGACCGGATTTAGCATGGTGCACTATTATTTTTGATTTTCCTTTTTCATTTTTACAATGTGCAAATAAGCAACTGGCAGATTCAGTGGGCCTAGCATTTCATTGGGGCAAAATCTACCAAGTGAGATCCCCCCCCCCTTCCTCTCTCAATCAGCAAAAATCTATGGACAGCCCAGAACTTCTAGCTGTGCCCCTGATTTCGAGAACACCATCACTAGCCTGATACCACTCCATGTTCCCTCAGTGTTCTTAAGTGTGGCTCTTTCTGCTCATTGAATATTTTGTTCCTGCTTTGTTTGGAAGATGTTGTATAGCTCTCGATCCAGTACTGCTTACACTTGTGGCTGGGCATTCATCTGGCTGCACTTATGCCTAGTTGACCCCTTAACAGCAATACCTTTATAGTGTGCTATCTGTACGTCTGTACGTTCTAAATAAAATAAATGTCACTTTTCAGAGTACTTTCTCTGAAATCACGCTGTTAAACCAGAGGTGAAGATCTGCCACAGAGTGGTTTTCGGTGACGGGGGAATGCATTACTGAGAACAGTTGAGAGGAAGAAGCCATAGAGCAGACATGTGTTTCCTGAGAGAGTATGTGAACGTAGACTGAGACTTTCAGCTATTTCGATCCAGGCGCAAACCGCCGTGTCCAAATTCTTTCAGTTTCAGCCTTTGGCCACTGGTGTCCACACTACACGGTAAACAGCTGCCCTGCTCTCCCTGGAACTGGGTATCCTGAAAACAATAAGGGTTTGGCCTCCTGAACCGAGGGCTTCCTCGGTACACCTTTCGTTTCGAACTACAAAGTGAAACAGTTGCCACAGTCCAATGACTCATGAGTATCGGCTGACAGAGCAGAGTTTCAAAGTCGCATGCTCATCCTGTGCCTAACAAGGCCAGTTCTAGCTGCTGGGAGAATAGACAGTTACCTAGTGACCCCGAATCGCAAATAGAGTGAAATAATCATCAGTTTTCTTGGTAGGGGGGCTTTGCCTAGGGTCCTTGAAAAGGTAGAGCTGGCCCTGGTGCCAAGTACCAGGTATTAAAGTGTATGTATGTTTTCAAGTATCTTCCATGATCACTTCTCCAGTGCAGGGCTCTGCTAAATATGGAACCTAAACCAGGAAGCACAGGGAACAAGGCAGGGAGCATCTAGGTTGGGAAGTCAGTACATCACAAGGTACAGACCAGGCCTGGACTGGTCATCTGGCAAACCGGGTATTTTTCCAGGTGGGCTGGCAAAATTTATTGTGGGGGGACCCACTCTTCCCGATTAGCAAAATTCTTTCTTAGTATGCATATGTGATGCGCCTGGCTGGGTAGAACTCTGGGATTGGTTTTTAAACCCAGTCAAGCCCTGGTCCAGACTCACAGAAAAATGGCAGCATTGCCCATAGAAACACCGATTGACTTAACTGCATGACATAATAGAAATAAATGTATTAATTGCTGTCAGTGGATGACAAGACAATTTACTGTAGATAGATGGCATGAAGAAATAGGGACCTTCCACTATTGTGTCACCTCTCTTCTGCATTCATAAGAACCTCTTTTTGTCAACAAACAGACCTGTGTGGATACTGGTTCATGCTAACTCTGCTGTTTCCCACGATTGTACTGGCTGGTTGGGGAATCTCTACTCTGAACAACCTGTGTTTTTTTCTGTATCCTATATAGAATGAGACAATATGGAATTTTGGGCGTCTCCGATAACTAAATTCCCCTAGGGGACCCCCATGGTAAGATTGGCCCAGATGCAAAAACAAATCCAATGTTATTTTTCAATTCAGGACAATCCCATAAAATACAGGAAGAGTGAGGACTCCAGGTTTAAAATTTCATGAAACGAGGTAAGCTGGGGCCCCTCTGTAGCAGTGGTTCCTGGCCTAGGTAAGCCTATTCATGAATGTGCCCCTGTCCTTAGTGCTTTGCAACAATAGATTGTATGTTTTTTTTGCTGAAAGGATGGAAATCTGAAAAGTCCCCATTCATGTCACAATGAGTTATCCGTGCATCTTTCACCACCACTGTTGGACTGGAATGTCACTTGACCATGGATTTGCACTTTACATCAACCTTAGACATAAGGTGATTTACACTGAAGTTGTATATTGAGCCTTGCGTTTTTGACTCTTATCAAATATGTGAGGCTTTGCTTTCAGCATTGCAATTCGAAGGATATATCTTAGGGGAATCCCCCCCTCCTCAAATGGGAACCCAAAAATTCAAGGTCCATGTTTTGTCCTAGTCCAGCCCTACATACATCTATGCTTATTCTGTATCAGATGAGATAGATTTGCGTGAATTCAGTGCTCACTAGAATTAGTATGACCCCAGCCTGAGAGTAAGCATTGACAAACTCTGCACACATATGCAGTGATAGTTCCCATGGTTTTTTGACTACAGAACGGCAAAGGCAAACAGGGGACGTGTCATTTCGTGCGCGATGCCGTTGGTGCGCCCGTCCTCTGAGCTTATAATGGTAGTAGGAGCCGTTACTAGTGCAGCAGGATGACTAATCACAATAGTCTGTGACCTTGAGAACAAAATGCGCAGCAATGTCCAGGATCGTTGAAAGCTTGTCTTAGACAGCGGTGAGAGTTGAACCAGTAAAAAACGGCAGACTGCTGAAACTCTCACTTCCTACCACAGAGATAACATTTTTGTCAACAATTTTACAGCAACGGTGAGAAAAAAATTCACACATTTGATGAAAGTATGCTTTGCTTTTTAATCGCAGCTTGATGGAAAGGTAAATTGGCTTTTTTATTCTTAGTTTGGAGCTTGCATCCTCAGAATCTGGCTTCCATTTTAAACTTAGGTAAAGTGTAACTATATTATATAGCAAATGCATTTAACCAAAATGGTCTGCAATTAAGAAAGCCGGGTCAGCCAGTACCTGGAGTAACTGGGTTTAAGGGTCTTTCTTAGGGGCCCGACCCTCTACGAGCCGCGTGACTTATAATCTGCAGAACCATACACTGTTCCCTAACTTAATCTAGCAATGTGAGGTGAAGGAACACAAAGTTGCACCATATTTTGTAAGAAGTTGTAGAAACCTTGGAATTTTTCAGTGGGGATACCCTTGAGCTGGGGATTCCTAATGAGCGTCAGTTCTCATAACCGTTTTGTTTTTGATACCTGCAAGTTCTGCACTTTCTGAAGTCTCCTGTTGTCTGAAAAGCTTGTGGCTGGTACAGTGGTCGAGTGAGTACCGCTGTAGGCTCACACCTCCAAGGCCTCCAGCAGAGTTGGGGCAGTGTGTGGCTCAGTAGGCTAAGCCTGTGGGCTTGTAATCACAAGGTCGCTGGTTCAGACCCATGTCTGCATCTAAACCCCCAGCTCCCTGGGCGCCGCTACAGGTGGCAGCCCTTCATGGACAACTTACTCTGCAAAGAGCAAGTTGAGGGAGGTGTAAAAAAGACAATTTCCCTATAGGGATTAATAAAGTATCAATTATTATTATTATTATTAACATATTCTCCTAGAGTTGTGTGAGTTGCTAGGGTGCACAAATGTGCTGGAACATTAGAATGATTCAAAAGGCCCAGATGTGGATGAAGACCCTGGACTTTTAGCCTGGCCCCTGGTTTGATGAGTGCGACTGTGCACGTTAGATTAGAATCAACTTTATGTTCATTGTTATGAGTACAGGTTCAGAACCAATGAAATACAGCTAGCGTCTAACCAGGTGCAAATACATTAAACACAAATATGGTGAATTATAAATATACATTATGGTTGTGTGGAAAACTATACAATAAGTACGGTAATCCAGAATAGGTGCATACAGGAAGTATGACTGTGCAAATGATAGTGATACTGTTACGTGCTGAATGGGCATGGGGCGGGGACAGAGGAGCGGGAGTCCAGGGAGTCGGGGAAGCGAGGGATTTATTGAGGGAACAAGAGTTTTACTAGGGAGACTGTAAGCACACGGGACAAAACAGGTAGTAACGTCAATGACAGGACTGGGGGACGACGAACAGGAAGGTACTTAAATGCACCAGACTACATTGAACGAAACGGGACACAGCTTGGGATTCCACACGAGGCAGCGAGGGGGGTGGGCGTGGCACAAGGGGATCGGACGAGTGGGGCATGGCAGATATGAAGTATAATTAAAAAAACATTGCAAACTGTGAGAAATACTGTGAGGAAGATGGTGGCGCAGGAGGTAGTGCTATCGTTCGGCTGCAGGTTTGAGCCCTGGTTCCTCCTGACCCCATCAAAGTGTCCTTGAGCAAGACACTGAATCCCAAATTGCTCCTGGTGAGCAGGTTGGCACCTTGCATGGCAGCCTCTGCCGCCGGTGTATGAATGGATGGGTGAATGTGAGGCATAAATTGTAAAACGCTTTGAGTACTCATAGGAGTAGAGAAGTGCTATATAAATGCAGTCCATTTACCATTTATATACAATGTGTGTATGTGTCCCACAATGGGTGCAGCCCTGTCCTATGCTGCACACACATAACTCTGCTCAGTATAAGTGTTTGGAACATGCATGCAAAACCTGACAATGGCCCTAGGCATTATTGCATGCTGCATCTCAAACAGACATTGGCCCCGGGCATTATTGCATAGTTAGTTAGTTAAGCCCTTGGCTCCTCTCGGGTGCATACTGTAGGCCGTTGACGAATATCCTCCACTTCACTCTGTCTATGGCTTTTGCTCGAGTTCTCCCCAGTTGAGCCCACTCTCGGACATTTCTGCCTCTACACTTCTTCTCCAACTGTTCCTGGGACGACCTCGTTTCCTTTTCCCTTGGGGGTTCCATTCCAGGGCTAGACAGGTAATATTTGTGGCAGGTTTTATGAGGGTGTGACCAATCCAACTCCATTTTCTGTTCCGGATTTGTAAATCTATGGGGTCTTGACTTGTTCTTTTCCATAGGTCCACATTGTTCACGTTGTCTTTCCACCAGATGTTTAGTATCCTTCTGAGGCAGGTGTTGATGAACGTTTGCAGCCTGTGTGTTGTGTGTTTTGTTGTTCTTCATGTTTCGGATCCATTCAGCATCACCTGTTTCACGTTGGAGTTAAAGATGCGTATCTTAGTGTTGATGGAGATGTTTTTTGAGCTCCAGATCTTCCTGAGCATGGTAAACACCACTCTAGCCTTGTTAATTCTGCTTCTGATGTCAGCATACGTCCCTACGGTGGTATCCACAACACTGCCTAGGTAGGTAACCTCGTCTAGGGCAGTGTTGTTCATGAAAATGGGGTTGCTGGTTTTGGAGTGGATCTTGATCACTTGTGTTTTTGTTAAACTGGGAGTGAGACCGGGTTTTATTGCATTTTGTGTAAGTCTGTCTGTCTTCTCTGTCTGGGCATTATTGCACGCTGCATCTCAAACAGACATGGGCCCCAGGCATTATTGCATGCTGCATCACAAACAGACAATGTCCCTGGGCATTATTGCATGCTGCATCTCAAACAGACAATGGCGCAGGGCATTACTGCATGCTGCATTACAAACAGACAATGACGTAGGGCATTATTGCATGCTGCATCACATGACTGAATCACAAACAGAAAACCAGGGAATACATCAACAACTCTTCCTTGAAATGAAGCTTTATTTGCCATTTATACAAATGTGTGGACAGGTACATTGGAATGTGTCCTCTCCCCTCCCATGTCACTCAACACTTTTGTATAACACATACACACACAGAGTGAAGGGTGGGGTCCATGCACAGGGTTAGGCAGGGCTGGGCATCGGTCAAAAAATTTCGATACCAGTACCAGAAAGATACCTTGATTTCGATACCAGTTCCTGAACAATACTTTTTTCGCTACCAATATATATAATTTTAATCAGTTTCAACAGCAACAGAAATATATTACAGCACAAATCTTTTATTTGAAAAAGTAGCTTTCTTAGATATTGGTTAGTTACTGAAGGGATCGATCACAATAATAACAGGACAAAGCCTCTTATTTATATTTTATTAATACGGCATGTTTATCTGGCCATCAGATCGATCTTTCATTTTTCACAGAATAAAGAACAATGTAGTGTTATCCCACTAATAAGCTCTGCCACATTTCACCGTCGGCACCAGCAATATATGGAAATGCAACCAAACAGGTATTCAATCTTACTGAAGTACAAAAATCATTCCATCTGCTTTTCCTGCACTTCCACATAACGTCCATGTTAGCGCCAGGGCTTCAAGTCAAGCAATCAGCAAGTAATAATCGTAAGCTCCTCCACAGTAGTGCCTCTGAGGAACTGCAATCGGAGTTCTGATGACCCCGCTCACACACATAGGTATACACATAAACACCAGTTCTTGCTATCTCCTGGTGTTTCACATGATATTTGACGATGTGGTCAGCCACTATATGGGGAACATATTTGGGCAGGTCACATTGGTCTCCAAAAATGGTCGCAAAATGCCAATAAATGGTCACAGTCTGGAACCATGTGGAGCTACACTTTTGATTACTTAGACATTTCTTAAGGGACATGAAAAGAACACACACACACACGCAAGCCAGTTGACAAGTTTGTCTCTGGCCATACGTTTTTCCTTCTGGCCTCTACGACATGTTCATGTCACGTTGCGTTAGACAGCCAATCACCAATGACTTTAGATCCTCACACAAATACGTTGCATGCTAATTAGCTCACAGATGCTGAGATTTACTGTTTGGGTATTGGAATTTGGCACCGAAAGTTTAATTATTGTTTCAGGTCTTGGGAGGATCGGAGCGTTTCGGTTTGTACTACAGAAGTATTGAAGTTTGGTACTCAGCCCTAGGGTTACGCCATATATCGGGCACACCTGGAGCGTTTTTATTTATTTTTTGGGGGGGGGGGGGCGGTGTTTAAGAGCCCGATGGAGATGCAACAACTCTGCCAAGCACAAGACTTGATCTGGTTCTAATTATAGGTGTGGAGGTCTAACCTGAGCCACATACGCTACACATTTACAAATGTTTATACCCTGCTCAAAAATGATGTATCTCATCATGTTAGGAAGGCCTTGTATGGAGAAAGTTGCTGACATAAGAATTTATGGATATTTATGCAATACACATGAAGGTCTTATTGATGCTTTATGGAAGACAAGTCATCTAATCATAAATAGTTTGGGAGGCAGGACATCCAAAGTTGCGATACACAATGAGACATTGGAAGGCATGTTCTCCTTTGACTCTGGACTGCGAATGATTGTATAATGGTGTGGATGTATGATTGTGGGTGCCCAGTGTAGTGTGTCTAGATAAAGTATATTCAGGTCAACATTGGTTAAGTTACTAAGAGTATCCATCCATGAAATATGTGCTGCCTTGTTGACGACTGAAAAAGCCAGTCACTTCATCCTGGAGCTTTTTCCAGGTGAAGGTAACATCTACTCACCCAGCAGAGGCAGCACTTTCATCAGTAAACCCCACATCGAGCCTGCTACTCAGTGATGCCTACTTCCAGCTGAACTTTTGAACCTCTAGGCTTTGATACTCAGTAAAGTTCTAACAGATGAAGAGAAGGAGAGACCATGGATACCTGTGAAGACTGTGGAGGCAGCGCTGGAAAACCACAGAAAGCCAAAGAAAGCTAAATTTGTTGATTTTGTGTGTTTTCATTCCATAATGTTACATACACACAATGGAAGAAGGCATACCCGAAGGCATTATTTTACTAAGTGACTCTTCTGGAGGGATGTAATCATTGTTTTGTTCTCTTTTTCCTGAAAATTAGCAGGAAACATGAGCAGGAAACTTGGCAGAAGATCCATGATGTCTGACAAAGATGAGAAAACATGCGTCGCCTTGGCCACCCTTGTTTTAAGGAGGCAGAGTTGAGGGTTATACAAGAGGACACCTCCAAGCCTGAGTAACCTGGCCGAGGTCTCAGGGATAAAACCGGAACAACCATCTCATATATTTCTAGAACTGCGTAGGTTCGATTTCACGACAAAAACCCCTAAGACTGCTGTGTGCCATCAGTGACAATAGATAATGGCATTTTTTACACCACAGCCATGCAAGTTCATCATAGAAGAGATCTGAAGAAAATACCACAA
This sequence comes from Mormyrops boulengeri, assembly GCA_026781065.1. Taxonomy (NCBI): domain Eukaryota; kingdom Metazoa; phylum Chordata; class Actinopteri; order Osteoglossiformes; family Mormyridae; genus Mormyrops; species Mormyrops boulengeri. Next base: position 25,416,987 of record JAODLD010000001.1, read on the forward strand.
ACATCTTTTTTATCGTAAGTGGAGCTCCAGCAAAAATTCTGTGAGATTAAGCATTATACGTCTTTCCTATTAATCACTGCCCTTAGGGGAAATTACAGTTTCTCTGTACATTGCTGGAAGGAGTTCAGCAACTTATGACATCACAAACCAGTGGCTTAACCACTTCCTTTAACTTGTTTTGTTTCCTGTGAGCTGTGATTTGTCTTGGTATTGGCAGGTAAGATAGACCTATGGGTGTCAATAATCACAGTGGAAACTAGGTCGTCAAATGCTATTCATCCGCATCATACTCTCCCGTTTTGTCGGCTCTGTTTTTTTTATCGCCTTATCGAACTGCATCCGCACTTTATTATTTCTAGCTGAGTTCCCACCGTAATTCTTAGTTTTAGTGGTAAGCTAGACTTAGACTGCTTAGAATGCTTAGACTTCCGTGAATTGAATTTCCAGCATTGCTTGTGTTGTATTTCATATTATCATTAGATGATGTTTTATATATTATGACTTAACACACTAGAAGTACAGTTTACCAATCTGGAATGATGTTAATTAATCAGAGCACAACAACAATGTGCTGCTTCTATGCATGTGGTGACCGTTGCTATGAACTGCAATTTCATAGTGTATTTAATGACAAAACCTGGGCAACTGATCTGGTATGAGCTACACTTACGAAAGCTTCAGACTTTCATCAGATACCTCCTATAAGAGTCCAGCAAATGAATGAAAGTCATTAGTGCTTGAAGTGAGAAAAACAGGTGCCAGTATTCCCTTTGTTATTCAGTACAAGCAGTCCCTGGATTAAGAACGTCTGACTTACGAACAACTCATACTTAAAAAATAGACTGCCATAAAGCCTATTATATTAAAAATTTGAGTTAAATACAATGGTTCATAATAATGAATAATAATGACGCTCATGAAGACATTACACGGCTTCAGCAGTTGGTTGGCCCAAGGTGCCATATGTACTTACTTTTATAATTACTATATTGTCATTGTTCTGACTTACCTACAAATTCATCTCAAAGATAGATTTAGGGAACAGATCTCTGCTTGCACCGGTGTATTATAAGAAGTGCCAGTACACAAGAAATGAAAAATCTTACATAATTTACACAGCAACATAAGCTACTACTGGAGCTGCAGTGAAAACGAATTGATATGATTTAGTAATTCATTTATAATTCATAAAGTTTCAGCTTTACATCTCATCCAGCAGAGGCTACCACACTGAGATTTCACCACACCCACATCGCCTTTTAATGAAAGTTCAACTGCGAGTTGTACCTGAGAGCTGGGGGTGGAGGGGGTGGAGTCAGGAGATTCCACCCTTCATATACAGCTCAAACCACCACTACTCAGGCCTCAGACTGACGGCTCCTTAGACGGTCTTACAGCATTCTGCTCAACTGAGGCGTCCGGAGAAGACGGCCAAAGGCTTATAGACAATGAAGAGTCAATTGTGGCACCTCCACATCCCAAGGATACGTTCACTGAAGTTCATTCAAACCTTTCTTTTAGGTTTTCCTTCACATAAACTAAAGGTCCTTTTCCACTTGTGTGTGTTATTAATGCTGCAGCTGAAGAGGATCAGGAGTCTGACTTGCAGAAACATGGCTTCTCTAGGTTTGTAACAATATTTTAGTGACTTGTTAATGCAGACATTTTCTATTTGGATTTTCATGTAATAATGTGTGTGTGTTGTGTGTGTTCTGCCATGCATTGGAGCCCCATCCGGGCCCCGGGCCCAGCACCTCTGCTAAACTAAATAGAACACGGGGGTTCAGAAAATGGATGGATGGATTTTCATGTAATCAAATGGCAAACTTGCTGCATCACCATTGATTAAGTGGCTACCAAAAATGTGAGAATCACTCATATTAAAATGTAATGTATGAAAAGCAATCTTAGCACGATACACATTTGATTATAGGACCTTTGGTGTGTACGGTTTCCTTGGCAAATAGTACTGTGAAGATACCTTAAACACTAGTGTTTAATACTGTATTAAGTTTTAATACTCTATAAGGTTATTTCCACCCCACTTTCATTCATCTCTCTCATTCAGGCTTGCAGGTTGGTGCGTCTTTCTCCAATGTCCTGGAGAAGACCTTTCCCGTGATTCCCATGCTATACTAGAAAGAAAGGGAAGGAAAGACCAGGCTTGACACATTTTTGTCTTGTGTGCAGTGCAAGCCTCAAACTGGCTGATTTCAAATCCCAAACCAAGTCATTTTTAGAGCAAATAGTTTGGATCAGACCATTTCTACTAATTGAATGGGTCATTAATGTCATTTTGTGCACCTAACTTATGCAATAAGAGTCTACTTATGCAAAGTGTTGTTAATATTTTGTGATGTAAAATTCAAAATTATTTTGAGTATTAGTTTAGATAATAACATGGAAATAAATATGAAAGCATTATGTTCCAATAATAAACATTTTTAAATTTAGTCGAGGTATGTTATTAATCAGCTGGGTGGGGTGGGTTAGGATTCTGCTTTTGTGATCATAAGGGTGTGGGTTCAAATCCCACCATAAGCAGAGTGATTTCACTGGTGGGTCCCTGAGTAAGGCATGTAACCCCAATCTCTCTAGGGATGGTTTAACTCTGATTATCAACTGTATGTTGATTTGGGCAAAACTGCCAGGTAAATAAGTAAAACTACTTCTAAGAAGAGAGAGAGGCAAGGAGTGTGTACTGATCGCACTGCATTGCTGCACCCACCACACGACAAACCACCTCAGAGATGAGAAAACAAGTGCAGTCATGCGCCAGATGATACCTCAGTACCACACTAGTTCAAACAGAACGGAACAGTGTGAATTTTTTTCCAGTGTCTAGAGTGCCAATCCTGCCACCAACCCCCAAATTTTCCCAGTAAGTTGGATGACCAGCTTGCAGGACAAAGCAAATGCAGACTAAGGACCTTGCTCAAGAGCCCAGCAGAGTAGGATCACACCTGACATTCAAGGGATTCAAACTAGCAACCTTCTGAGTGCTGACACAGATCCCTAGCTTCAGAGCCACCACTCCGCACCAAGAAGATCACTGGCAAATTGCACACTGAAGCAAAGAACTTCCTCCTTGGTTTAAAAAAAAAGCATAGAATGACGAGAAAACAGACTGAACCATTTTATTTACCCACGGGTTAGATATGGGGTTACATCATGTGCGTCTGTCAAGCTGATTTATAAAAGTGAAACTTCACACACAGCAGGCACTCGGACAGCTGTGTGTCATGATCTTCATTTACACCGAGTTTTCTTTCTGGTATATAAGAAAAAAGTCAAAAGATTAAAAAAAAAAATGGAGCTCTGACCACATCACCTTAATCCAACTCAGGCATCTACACTCTGACGTAAAAATATATATATACACTCTACATCACCAAGCTCATATTGAGGGCAGGCTCATACAAACTTTAAGTTGTGGGCAATGCATGCTGGGTATATTCTACCTCAGCAGACTTACAAAAGCCACAATACAAAATCGGGGGTAACCAATTTGCTTCAATGCACAACAGGTGAATAGCTGTCCTGGGCTTTCCAGTCAGAGCCATCTTAAATACCCACAATTCCCCAGTGAAGCTTAATGACTACAAAGCCCCTGGATCAGCAAACCGCTCCCCGCTGCCCAGGTCAGGACTTGACTTTCAGTTAGTCTATCTCCACCACATAATGATGTAATCCACGTCTCCTCCTCCAAGGCAAGGTCCATTTCAGGGTTAGTATGAAGAGCTGATGGGATTTAAGCCTTGTCTTATTTGGCCCCAGGAGATATTTTTTCCCAGCCATTCTTGATTCTCAGTTAGACAATTTGACAGATCTGTAGGTTTATTCATCTGGTTCATACCTGTAGAAAAACACCAGGGGGAAAATTACAACTATCTTCGCCACAGAATGTAATTTAAATGACAAAGATTCACCTTCTCCAGAGTCACAGAAAGCTATATAAACTGTATGGTTAGTAGCTTTATAAAGCCTGCTGACTCTTGCCTCATCCGCCGGCACTGAAGCCTCCAGCAGCTCCTCACTGAGAGCTCTCAAACCCCCAAAAGCCTGCGCACACTGAGCAGAGTCACTCGGCACGCAGCTGGATCAAGGCTTCGTTAGAAATGACATCACATAGTCATCGATCCTACATGACCACTTACCGGGTACATGGTCAAGGCAGATGACAACCTGGACGGGATGCCAGGCCAAGGCAGAGCCAGTACATACCAACACATAATCACCACAACACATGCCCCAGCTACATCACGGTGCCTCAGAACTGGGTAAGAAGGATGGATGCTATATGTGTGTGCATGTGTGTGTGTGTCACGTTCTTGCTCACTTTTGCAGCCGCTTCCTGATCTCCTTTATCTGCTCGTTCTTCTTGCTCAGCATCTCCTTCATGTTGCGGTAAGCAGCAGTCTGCTGGAACTTCTTCTCCAGCTCCTGGTGGCCATAACACATGGCAGCAAACGTCATGTTGTTTCCGCAGGCATTTGCTACTTAATAGTTTACCGTATATATTAATCTTTTCCCAGCTACTGATTCACAATGGAATGCTTGCTTTCATAAGTTCACTGTTTACATGAAAAAACAAAGAGTAGTAGTATTGTGTGTCCTATGAGAAACAAGCACGGCGCCAGCATAGGGGCCTGCCCAGGGCCAAACACGGCGCCAGCATAGGGCCTGCCCAGGGCCAAACACGGCGCCAGCATAGGGGCCTGCCCAGGGCCAAACACGGCGCCAGCATAGGGGCCTGCCCAGGGCCAAACACGGCACCAGCATAGGGGCCTGCCCAGGGCCAAACACGGCGCCAGCATAGGGGCCTGCCCAGGGCCAAGCAAGGGGCCAGCATAGGGGCCTGCCCAGGGTCAAGCACGCGGCCACAACAGGGGCCTGCCCAGGGTCAAGCACGCGGCCACAACAGGGGCCTGCCCAGGGTCAAGCACGGGGGCCAACACAGGGGCCTGCTCAGGGCCAAGCATAGGGGCCAACACTGGGGCCTGCTCAGGGCTAAGCACTGGGCTTGCTTAAGGAATGCTATGAGCCATGCACAGGGCATATCGGGGGCCAAACACAGGGCCCATCGGGCAACACGTGCGAGGTACCTTCTCAGTAAGTGTCAGCTGCTCCTGCACCCGCAGTAGCTCATGCTTGGCCTCCACCAGGTTGTCCTGCAGGTTTTTCTGAGAGGCTGTGCTGTCGCTCAGGGATTTCTGGAAGTCCGCCTGCAGGGCTGCCACCGTGTCCTCCAGGCTGCTGATCTCCTGGGAATGCAGGGCCCGCTGGATAGAAGGGGAAGGGAGAGGATGCTCATCAAAAGCCACATACGAGGTCAGGGCCTGGGGGGGGTGGGCTGCAGATTTAGAAGCGAAATCATCTAAGATAAATAAAAGCCATGTAAAACCAATAAAATCAGGTTAAGTTAAACCTGAATCACTCTCCTTGTGCCACTAAGAACATTTTAACCTGAAGGGTTAAAATACAACATCCACTTAAAAATATATATAAAAAAATAATGATATTCTTGATATCGCTACATACCACACAGGTTCCACGAAAGCAAAATATGATAATAAAAAATAAGACCATATGTTTCACCTAATTTTAAAGGAACAGGTTACATTTCACACGTTTAAAGAAAGATAACACAACATGCTGTTTTCCCCAGGTTTCATTATTTATCATTTTTAACCATTGATGAAAAATGCATGATGCAAGCAGCATATAATAGAAATCACAACACACAGGGACACCTAGTGGCGTTGTTTAACACCACCCAAACCACACATTTGAATGGGGCCCCAAAGTTTAGGGCCCCCCGTTGACCACAAATATTAAATACTGAATAAACACATTTTCGTTTTAGGATTTTCTTTTTTAGGAATGCATGCATGTTCTAACCAGCAGATCCTCTGACTGTACTTGGTAGCTGTTTTAGTTTTTGAAACATTTGTAAGTTTTTGGGACCCCAGAAAGTACAAATCCACCCCTGAGGACACCCAGTATGGCATGTCAGTCTGGCACACAAAAGGAAGCAGAAACTCCCAGAGAAAACTAACACAAATAGGCAAATTTTGCATGTCACCGGGCTCTGAATCAGAGCCACAACCTGGAGGCACAAGGCCACAACGCAGCCCACTGAGGCACTCGATCAAGTAACGAAACCCAAGAGCTCAGGAAAATTATTCTCAGTAAACACAGTAACTACACTGACACTGAAACTGAGGGCTTCAAAGATGTTTGACTGTCCACCAGTATGTGTAGTGGGTAGGGTAAAGGATGTATTTATTCAACTGAGCACAAGTGAAAAAATTTTGTCACATGATAAAAAGAGCCTAAGAGACCCAATTTTAGACATAACTCAATTTTGATAAAACATGCAGTTACAGTATTTTGCCTTGTGGGGCAGTATAGTGGCTTGGATCTTGCTGTGGATGAGCAAACTCCCAAAACGGCCTAAATGTCCCAAACCAATAAGAGTATAGCGCACTAGCAGCAGCACAGCTGCTCCTTCACAGTTTCAGATTAGTTCAATGCTTTCAGTAATACAGACAGAGCAGGAGGAACTAAAACCTGGTGATTTAACATGCTTTCAGTCTCAATTTGACTGTGTTAAAGGAGAACAAAGGCAGCTACTGTAATAATACAACCATGTAAGAGGACGTAGACATATATACAGACGTATGGGCAGACATACATATAGCTACAATGACCAAAACAAAGGTAACACTTGTGTAAAGGGGAAACACAAAGTATATCCAAAGTCTGTGTTCATTGATGAATTTCATGAATAAAAACACTGTTATACAGTTGGGGAAAGTTTGGCAGGTGCGTTAGGGATAAGGACCACTCAGCTTGCAGGTTTACCACGAGAAATTGGACCTGTGGAAGTCCTCCTTAAGTAGGGGCACCTGGACAAATGGCGCACTTCATCACATGGCCGACTAGCCACCTGATCCCAACTCAACACAACACGTTTGAGAGACTAAGGACCGACTACCACCTTTAACAAGACACAAAGTAATGGAATTTCCTGGGCAGGAATGCTACCGTCTCCCTCTGGTCTGTGATGATGGCTCCTGGTGACCTAACCAGACTGTACATTGGTGCTTCAACTGTGGAAAAATCTGCAGCAGTAGTTACCTGTATACGCTCATGTACACATACTGATGTAGAATCGTAACATCCCTACTATTTCTTCCCAGAAGCCCCCCTGTCTCACCCATACCTGCTGCTCACCCTGAATCTTCTGCAGCTCTTTTAAAGTCTTCTCCGCCTTGGACTTCTCTTCTAAGGCACTCATAGCCTGGAAAATGTACCAAACCATTAGTCTCATTACTGTTCCTACTCAGAAGACAAAAGTACCTTTCAGTCTTCTGAAAGACAAATAAGGAAGCTCATTATAAGCATTAATTATTCTGTAATTAATCCATCCATTCATCCATCTATAACACCTTATCCAGCCCAGGCTGAAAACAAACCCTAGACGGCATGCCGATCAAACATTGGGCACTTATTCATACATTACAGGAAACTGAAAGACACAGATTATGCTAACCGCATGTCTTTGGACTGCAGAAGGACATCAGTGCAACAAAGGAAGAACATGAGATTTGAACCCTAAAGGGGCTTTGACATGGTGGCCAAGTGGCAAGTCATCTGTCGTGTAAACAGAAGACCATTTATTCTCATCCTATCCATGCCTTTGATGCACATGGGGCCAGTGTGTAGCTCAGTAGGTTAGGCCACAGTGACCAGATGGTTGCTGGTTCGTATCCCATCCTCAGCAGAATAGTCACATATCTGTTGGACACTTGAACAAAACCCTTAACATCCCGAAAATGCCCCAGGGGTGCCAAAGAAATTGCCAGACTTTGCACTCAGACCCCAAGCTTTGCTCTCAATTATAAATAAATGTGTGTGTTTCAGAGGAGAATAACATGGGATATGTGAAAAGGCAGAAGCATTCCAATGTAATTATGCTAATTGCAAATTAACCTTAAAGCTGCAGTGATTTTAGGAACTGTAGCAGCTTGGATCAAAAACTGGTTTACAGACAGGAAGCAGCGAGGAGTTACTACAGGCACAATGTCACAGTGGGCCTGTGTCCACAGTGGAGTACCGCAGGGTTCAATTTTAGGACCACTATTGTTCCTAATTTACATTAATGATATTGACACCAATACATACAGTAA
>JAODLD010000001.1:25425901-25440985 GCA_026781065.1 Mormyrops boulengeri
GCAAGCTAAAACCCTGGGTTCCTTTAAATCAAAGCTAGATAAGATTTTAACAACTCTGAGCTATTAGTTAAGTTCTCTCCAAACGAGCTCAATGGGCCGAATGGCTTCCTCTCATTTGTAAATTTCTTATGTTCTTATTTTCAACACAGGAGGTATAAGGTAGCAGTACAATGAACTGATTCAGCATGCTGTTTAAATACCCAGTAACGTGATAATGTCTCAGAATTGAGTCTTTCCTCACACCTGTGATTCGACTGCACGGAGTCTGCTTTTCAGTTTGTCATTCTCCTCCTGCAGTCTGGAGATCTCCTGAAACAGCAGAATCAGGATCATGTTAGGACAGTAATTCATGGCGCTGACATATTTATGTTTGCGCAATCCTCGGTTCTATGATTTCGGTGCCATTTGGGGGATTTCATTTTAGCGTTCTCACAAGATGGAGTTTATGTTTATGTCTACACACAGCTGCGCTGTGCCGTCACAGTGACACGTTAACCAATCCGTGGGCACTTCTGCTTTTGCCTGCTTGCTGCCAGCCGCAAAGGTGCAGGGTTCTAGGCTGTCGCCACCTGCATATCACACAGGGCATGCAAATGCACCCGTGGTTCACACAAACCCAGCACTAGAGACACTTCTTAAAAGTGCCATATTTGAATGCTTTTCTATAGGCTACAGTGACAAGAATTCAAATGGATTATTGAACGATTAATTATAAAGACTCACTTATTTTAGGTTTGCAGCAGATCCAAGCAGACAAATATATCTATTCAAAATAAATAACATATTTAATTAGAAGAAAATTGATTATTTCTAAGAAAAACTTTTTGATCATTTTCCATTGTATTACAGAGTTACCATATAGCAATGCTTCCCAAGTTATCATCCATCCATCCTTACATACATAGATCATCTGTACCCTCTCACCCTTTTCAGGGTCATGGTGGCCCAGAGCCTGTCCCGGACACTATAGGCACAAAGAAGGGAATAACCCAGGATGGGGTGCCAACCCATTCCAAATTACCACCCCCAATGTGTGACTTTTTAAAAAAAAAAAAACAAATATTCTCATGTATCATTGATGTTACTTAATGTAATTTAAACTAATGGGAACAAGTATTCCGTGATCAGAACAAAATCCGTACCACAGAGCGTTAAGTTTACACCAGAAACAAACATATGCACTATTTTTTTATTTTCATGCACAAATGGTTTACACTCTCTAAAAATGGATAATGTTAAATCTGAAGAACATCTAGCCGATACTGACTGAACTCACTGTATTTTACAATATAAACATCCATCCATCTATCTCCCAACCACCGATTCTAGTCAATCACAGGGGGGGGGTGTCTCATGCAGCACCGGCTACAAGGGACAGCAGTCTCAGGGCAATGGATGACAGTGCATATCAGTCCATGGCAGGGGTGTACTAAAAAAAACAAAAAAAAAGACTCAAATTAAAGTTTATGCATATTTATGTTTTAATAATGAATAATAGCATTTCATTTAGCCTGCTGATGGGCGCAGTATGTGGCTCAGCGGCTTAGGATGCTGCACCTGGTTTAAATCCCAGGGTCAGTAGAATAATTTCATTGTTGGGCCCCTTACTCCAAAAAAAATGCACATCACTTTGGATAAAGGCACCTGGTAAATAAAAGCAGTCATCTATTGGTATCCACGGGGGATTAGGTCCTGAAAATCCACTGATGCTCGTGTCCCTTGTATAAAATTACATACTTCATGCATATAACTTATGCACACCCTCCCATATACTTTAATCATCTGCAGATTACTAAATGCTATACAATTAGTTGCTATTCTGTTTTGTTGGGGGAATACTGACAAACAAAAACGTCTGTACACGCTGTGTACATGTATAGACACAGACTACAGCAGGGTATGCTGACACATCTCTTCATTCACATGGATTCAGTGCGGCGCTTGAACGTGGCAAATTCAAGTTTTGCTTTTTCAAGTTTTTTCAAGTTTTATTTCCTGGAATTTAAAAATTTTTTGAATATATTGAATATTTTCGATCTGCGGTTGGTTGAATCCGCGGATACAGAATCTAAAGATGTGGAGGGCCGACTGTAAAATGCAAATGCCATAACAGCACTGTAAAGACTCTCTCTGTTACGCAGATATTTGTACATATTCACATGATAATACTGTTATGTACAGTACTGTGCAAAAGTCTTAGGCAGTCAAAGGAAATGTTTAAAGCTATTTATCTGGATGGTAAGTGTATATTTGCTCAGAACAAAAAAAAAAAAAAGCTGTTTAACTTTCAAACATATGCAGATTAAGAGTGACACAATAGAAACTAGTAATAATGTCTTCTGTTCTCCAAAAAGTTACCGATATCTTGTTGGAAGGCCAGATGAACGCCGCTTCAGTTACCAAAACTCTCCTCAGAGGCACCCCAGTCATTCCATGCATATTTTACATTTCACAACGAGTACACTTTATTTATTTATTTAGTTAGTAAAGTAAACGAGGAACCGATTAGCCATACGAGGTATACCAGTGGTAAGGTAAAACAGCACATAGGTGCAGTGGACAGTGGCTGCAAATACTGGGGTGACTTTAGGAGAGCTTCTGAAATGGCTAAACTGACACACTTTGACAGACCTAATATAGTTTTACACCATTTTCTTTGACTGCCTAAGAAATGTGCACAGTACAGTACATTAAAATAAAATTTTGGTAACTAAGAACATAAGGCTCTTTGAGGTTTTTGCAGTTTTGCATGTCTAAAACATATTTAAATGTTTAAAGAATCCATCCTAAGAGCAAGCCTGAAAACCTGATATCAAACATCCACTGATGTGAAGATGACTATTTGTAGCAGCTGCATCCATACAATGAACAAATGTAGCAGTATCATCAGGTGTTTCTCGTGACTGGTGGGCGGAGAAGCATGTTGGAATTTTCTAAAACTTTATGATGCGGTATACAGACAAAGACCTTCCTCTGAAATGGGGGGTTCTCTCACCTTGTTTAGCAGCTCAGACACCCCTGCCTCATTCAGGGGGGCCAGCTTGGGTTTGCTGGTCTCCTGGTTAGCCTGGTTGGGAAAGTTCAATAAAGCTTGAGGACAATAAGCAACAACAAATAAGGCAGAGTCTCAAGCTGAAAGGAAGTTCGAACAAGCAGAGGCAGTTAGACTGAAACTCACACAGAAAGCCCATGGCTGAGGTAAAGCGCTCAACTTTTGGCACCTGCCATCGCAAGAATAAAGTGTGAAAACGTTGAATAATAACCACTACTGTGCTTAGAAACTGCATTTTATTCATGCTCTAGGACTTTCTATGCCTGCACAGTCACACCAGAAAGTCACAGGTCTTGTTCATCCTAAAACATCCAAATTTGAATCTCAAATTTCAATGTGGTCTTATAAGACAAAACAAATAAATTCAACTTGCCAAGGAGGGGGCAAGCCATGTAGTAATGTGACAAAAAAAAAAAAAGAAAAACATGAAATCTGAGAAGGTGTGAATCCATGAAATGATACAATAATAACAAAACAAAATCAAGGGGTGGTGTGTGGTTTAGTGGGTTAGGCCTCTGTGCCTGTGATCGCGCTTTGAATACCATCCTCAGTAAAAAGTCACATCTGTTGCGCCCTTTCGCAAGGCCCTCAACCCCTGAAAAATACTCCAGGGGCACCGGATAAAGGGCTGACCCTGTACACAGGCTCTAGGCTTTGGTCTCAACTGTATGTATGTGTGTGTGTGTGTGTGTATGTCTCAAAGTAGAGCATGATGGGATATGGGAAAAGAAGCACCATGTGCGAATGGCAAATAAAGCATCAGTTCATTTACAGTTTAAAAAAAAAAAAAACAACTTGGATTGACCAATCCAAAGTGAGCAATATCTGCAATGTTCACTGAAGCACGTCATCAAAGTCGCTGGACTTGCGTCCGCTGCTCAGTCATGTAAAACTGGCACGTACTTGAAAATATTCTAAATGAACTGGCCTGATAATAAAAACTACCCTGAATTGCACACAAACATGGCAATGTGCTGGAAGACACTCTGGGTGCTACCGTACACCCCACACAGAGGCTCCCTGTTGGTTACTTACCTTTCTGCTGCTTGATTTAAACTCTGCCTTCTCAAACTCAGCCACTTGCTCCAACAGCTCCCTGAACAGAAAGAGTAAAAATGGAAGGAGGTCAAGATGGCATATTGAGGGGCTCTGGGGTATATGGGATTTCTCAGGGCAAGGGGTGAGTAATATAAACAAATTAACTCAGATTACAATAATATCCAGCCAAAACACTGCACGCGCTGAGCGATCCAACATAATCGACAAAATAAGACTCTAACCATGATTAGATTAATAAAGATGCATAAGAAACAAGGACCACCAACATCATGAAAAGCAAGGGTATCAGGAAGCCACCAGAGAGTGACCAGCAGCAGCAATGTCGAAAGCATCTTAACAAGATCTGTTTTAGTAGCAATGACAAACAGCTAGATGGCTACATCCATGTGACAGGCCACATGTTACCCGGTACCTTAAAACACGGCGGCTTCAGTAACACTCCGTCACATTTGGCTTTTATCAACAAATCGACCATACGCACTTATCAGCTGAATGCAAATCCTGTAAGTATCTGCAATCCAGCCACTGCGGTGATCTTTCTTAATCAGTCTCTGAAGATATCAACCGGCCAGTCAATGTAGTGATCTTACTAAACCAGTTTTTGACATTATCAACCGGCCGCTACAGTGATCTTACGAAACCACTATCCGATGGTGTCTATTATCCGAACCATTGTGGTAACTTTACTAATCCGGTCTCCAAAGGTATCAACTGCCCAGCCTCTGCAGTAACTTATTAAACCAGTCACTGAAGGTATCAACCAGCGAGTCAATGCAGGAATCCTATTAAACCAGTTTTTGACAGCATCAACCAGTAAGCCACTAGGGTGATCTTACAAAACCACTATCTGACGGTATCTACTATACAGGCCATTGAGGTAATCTTACTAATCCAGTCTCCAACGGTGTCAACTGCCCAGCCACTGTGGTAATCTTAGAAAAGCTATTTAGAATGGAGTCTGCTGTCCAGCCACTCTGTTAATCTATCTAAACCAGTCTCCGCCACTTTCTGTCACAATCTTACTAAACCAGTCTCCACCACTTTCTGTCACAATCTTACTAAACCAGTCTCCGCCACTTTCCGTCACAATCTTACTAAACCAGTCTCAATCGCTTGCTGTACAATCATCATTGACACGGTGCTGCTCCACATGCCTCTTTTAGGGGCATCTTACTGAGGTCCATGAGTCTGGCTCTGATTCACTGGATCAGATGGAGCAAAACCAAGCCACCTTTTCTGGTAAGTCCAGTCTTGCTTGAAGAGTAAGACAGATCAGAAAGCTTGAAGTTTACATACAATTTATTCATTTATCTAACACTTTTATCCAAACCGACTTGCAGTACAAGGAAGGGTTACAATGTGTGTGTGCTCCCTGGGATACAAACACATGACATTTGTGCTCTATGCTCTATTTGTTAAGCTAAAAGAGCTGTTTCTGCAGTCTGCACAATGTTTAAATCATAACTATTAAGCAGAGTCCTTTTCCCTCTGAAAAGCCGACAGATCGACAGGGAATCTTCTTAAACTGATGGTTTTCTCCAAGTAAATCAAAGATGATGGACAACAATCCCTTAAAAACAACAAAAATAAGGGCTAGTCAATGCCATTCAATGACTGCTAGAGAAACTGCAACAATGTAGCTGTGAGGCACTGACAATATGAAAAAGCAGAGAAAACAGACACTTCCTTCCCACCTGGAGGCAGTTTAACATTTGGTGACCTTCATCCCACGTTACGCTCGCGTGCGGTTTGAGGAGGCGGCTGCACACACGGATGCACAAACACACGCACACACCAGCACGCGCGCACGCCCACGCCCACGCCGAGACGCCCTGCTCCACGTGCCCCTTTGCCTGTCCAGGACCAGAGCCCGTGCCTTCTACTTGCAAGTTTTTTTTGCGAAGTGCATTACCAACAGCATGCATGTCAAAAACAATTGCAGCTATGTCAGTGAGGAAAGGGGATGGCCAAGCAGATGAACCACTTCTGCTACATTGTCTTTTCTTGATGGTGTCAAAAAGTGCCTCGACTGCTGCGGTCAAAAGAATATGACATCTCTTTGTACATAGACGGTTTTGCAAAAAAAAAACACACACACACACACACACACATATATATATATATATATATATATAGAATATCCAGATACATAATTCAGAAATAAGACTAATTATACAAAAAGAGCTAGTAAAAGGCTGCTGTTTGGTTGTCTCCTGCATGATATGCTTATAGGAATAAGGAGTTTGCTGACAGCAGGGTGCTCAGAATATACTGGCTGCCTGGTGCTGAGTGCATGCTACTACTGGAATTAAAAACCAAATTAATAATTCAGATTACAATAAAATCCAGCCAAAAAACTGCATGTGCTGATTGAACCTTGCACAATCAACAAAATAAAACTGACTGATTAGATCAGTAAAGCTGTGTAAAGAGTACAAACCACCACTGATATTGAAGATGGAAGATATTTAAAGAGGGAAGATCATTGGTTCTTCAGCATATAAACAAGTTCTTGCATGCATTAATGGTCTGTAGAGTTCATTGAACACAGAAAGCTAGGACATTCATAAAAACCTGATTTCATGTGTTTTTCTGGGTAAACAAGTATAATTTATGTAATAATGTATTTCCAGAATTACCAGAAAATACACAATTATTATCCATCCATCTTCCAAGCTTATTCTGGTCGCCAGGGGCAAGGGGCTATTTCTGGATTTTTTTTTTTGGTTTTAATTGTACTTTTAAAAAGTATAAACATGCACCATTTCCAAGCATGTCAGCTGGAAAACCTCTAGTGTGTTACTGATAATGGGCCTACAGTCCATTCATTCCAGATATCCAGACTAAAGGCCTCTAGATAAGTGGCTATTGAAAATGGATGGAAAATATCCAGAAGAAGGGCCCACTAATCATTGTGATTGCTACATCAATAATAATGCTTTTAGATGTCAGGCATTTTCAGTCGTGTATATCCTCATACGGGCTTATACACATATAACATTATAGACATTGCAAAATAGCCCCCTTTTGCTTCAATTACAGCACTGCCGACTATACTCCTTCTTTCAACCAGTTTTCAGATATAGCCACCTGGAATGTTTCTCTAAGAGTCCTGAAGGAGGTTTCACAAGTTCTGGGCACAAGTTGGCTACCTTGATCCTACTCATTGATTCAACTCATCCCAAACCAGCTCTGAAGGATTTAGCTCGGGAGATTGCGGGGGCCATGTCACCTGTCGCAGCATTCCATCTCTTTCCTTGTTCAAGATAATACCTACTACATAACCTCAAGGTGTGCTTAGGGTCATCATCTTGATTTTCAGTAGGTGTGTACGGAATTTTGACTGGTACTACATGTATTTGTGCATGCTTGCTAAAAAAAAAAAAAAAAGTGTCAAAATCACAAGCAGAAATGTGTGACACGCTAAGGGTGTTAGTGCATGAGTTCTGCACGTGTGGTTCTGACTTAAGAATCTTTACCAAACCCAAACCCGTGGCACGCCTCAAATGCATGCCTCTCCTACAAGATTAAACCTGACTGGGCAGTGCTTCATTCTTTACCCAGATAACGACCCAAAACACACACCACAATTGTGCAAGAACTATCAGGCAAAGAATGAGAGTGAATGACAACTCAGTCGTGACGTGGCCTATCTATTTTCCGCAAAAGTCTTATGGAAAAAATGAAAGTATGTATGTATAGGGGAAGATGGTGGCGCAGGAGGTAGTGCTATCATTTGGCAACCAGAGGGCTGCAGGTTCGAGCCTTGGTTCCTCCTGACCCCATCAAAGTGTCCTTGAGCAAGACACTGACCCCCAAATTGCTCCCGGCGTGCAGGTTGGCACCTTGCATGGCAGCCTTTGCCACCGGTGTGTGAATGTGAGACTTAACTGTGAAGAGCTTTGAGTGCTCAGAAGAGTAGCAAAAACGCGCTATATAAATGCAATCCATTTACCATATAGGCATTAGTCTATGATTAGCAAGATCATCTCCGGCCATGCGTGTGTGAGGTTTGCACATTCATGTTGACTTCCTCCAAGCATTCTGGTTTGCTCCCACAGCCAAAGGAGAGTTAAGTAAACTGGTGACTGACCATAGCGTGTGTGCGCCCTGTCATGCGCTGGCATCCTGTCCAGGGTGACCCCAGCCTCTTGCTCTGTGCATCCTAATATATGTTCCACGGAACCCTACACTGGATAAGTGGGTACCACAGATGACTAGAGTGATTAGTGTAATATTTTGGTTTACCAAAGAGATCCAGTCCCAAGCGTTAGACTGACCTTCACCGGAAGCAAAAATCTGGACATGATATAAATTGGACACTACAAGACAAATATGTTTAAAGCTGAGTAAATATCACAATGAGATAATAGTTCTTGATTTTAAAAGTAGCATAACATTTTAGTGCCTTCATGGTGGTGTTGGTTTCCTTTGCACTTAAAGCAAGAGATTGGAATTCTGAATGACTTTGTACTGTAACGGTCATCCATCCATCACAGGAAGCCAGTCCATTGCAGGGTACAAACATAATACTCTATGCAGTTCCAGCAGTCCCATGCAAAGGCCCATTTGATGTCACATCTATAACACTGATAAAATGCTACATATTTCTAACATGTAAATTAATAGATGAATTTTCAGGATTTGTTTATATTCAAACCAAGAGTTGACATGTAAGGATATGCAAACTGACACATTGATACTAAGCTTGTCCATGCTCTGAGGCATTTTGCTTGGCAGTCTAGATGCCACATCCATAATGCTGGAACTGTGCTTATTCGCTACATGAATGATACTTGTGTGTACCAGTAATGTTCCAACCTTAATTCATCTGGAATCCAAAGATAAAAAACACTAAACACTAAAACTCCCCAATTTGCCTGACATTCCCCCTGTTTCTGTCTGCAACTAAAAGGAGCCCTGAGAAGCTGGCACATGCTCATACCGTGACCACCAACCGGAATGCAGCTGCTCGGATTCACGTCACACAAGCAGCTCTGTTGGCCGTTTCTGTCTGCTGCTCGTGCAGAGAGGTCACAGGCACGAAATGGAGTGCCGAGATGAGAAAAAAAAAAACTCCCTCTCTCTAAAAAGTGTGAATTCTGTGTTAAAAGCAGGCCGTTCTCGTGAGAACGCTGTGGTTTGCCTCTCACCTGGCAGATGAACCTGCGGCCCTCAATCAACATCAGAGAGGAAGTGGCACTCATGGGAATTGTAACGACCTGCCTGCCGAAGTGGATGGTAACGTCTGGGGCTGCAGCTCACCTGAGTGTGAACTCTACAATCACGTGACAGTTCCAAACAACTTAAGGTACTGAAGTCTTTAAAGGCTAATGACATCTACCCTATCACTTACACAAATACTTTAACTTCTCCATGATCTAAACTATAGACTCCTGCAATTTACGCTACAAAAATAGATGGTGCATCTGAAATCACATTCTTGGCTGCTATGTAGTAGATACAGCATGTGAAAAATAGTATGCGACATGAGCTGTATGTCCATATCATCAATATAGATGAGACAGTAAGTAAGCGGTACCTGGTTGGCATACCAAACTTTGGGAAATTCCGAAGTGTGCAAGTGATGAACGCTATGTTACCCGACGAAGCTATTGGAGCTGTAGCCAGAGACAAAAAATGACATTTGTGCAGATATTTTTGCCAAGATGGAGGAGCAAGTGACATCTTTGTACAAATTTAAAGAGAAAAACAAGACCCAGTAACCTAAAATACATATTCAAGTCAACTTATTTGTTGAGAGTTTTTAAGAGCTTTTAACTTTCATGGGGGTCATGCTACGTTATTGCTAATCATCCAGGTCAGGTCATTTGGAAGCTGGCATCCGCAGTATGTCCAAGTGCATGCATACTGTTCTCATGGATACATACAGTACATATTACAATAGTGGTTGAGTAGTAGGCTTCTAAATAAATTCAGTATGTACTGTTTAAGTTTGCGTGCATACTGTTCTCATGGATTCATACAGTACATACTACAGTAATGGTTCAGCCAGACAACACAATAGCTGGAGGAAAGCCCATATATGGAGTATGTTGGCAAGAAACACATATAGAACCTAGAACACTAGACAAATACATGGTCAATCTGGACAGGTTGCCAGTCCACCAGATAGCAGAGTGACATCAATATAGCTAAACCAGAGGTTGGCAAACATTTCACACTGTGCACCACCTCAGAAAATACCAGGCTCTCTGCCTATTACCTTTATGACCTATGTCATAAAAGGAATTACCTCTGTCTACCACTAGAGGGCATTCATGTACCATAGTTTGAGAACTACTGACCTAACCCATGTCTTTGGATGGAAGGGAACCAAATACCTGAAGGGCACACATTACCCCAACAAGAGAGCCGGGCCAGGAGTCGACCCTGCAGCTATGGAGGTGTGAGTGCTACCCACCGAACCATTTCTGCACCCTTGTATACCTGTTCTCCAGCTCTGAAATGTCAGTCTGGAGCCTGAGGTAGAACTTCTCTGCCTGCGAGAAGAGCTGACGCAGGAGGAGCACGTTGGTGTGCGCCGTGTTGATGAGCTCCGTCTCCACCTCCCCCCGCACCACCACACGCAGCCCCTCCAGCATTTCCGTCACCTCGTCTGCCGTGAACGTCTCCTCCACCAGCCTGTCAGGGAAACACAGACACTCAGTGTGACCCAGTGAGCCCAGTCTGCAAACTCTGGTCCCAATACCGATTACTGCCAATAACTATGACGAAAATAACTAACTCCAGCGCTCATCTTTACAAATGACTTCTTTTGTTTTTGCATATGTGCTTATTGGTTTCTATACTGTAGAGTTGATATTTTGTTTGTCTCATCATTATTTATATGTCTACATGTCATTTATTTTTTGCACATTTTTATTTGTACTTCAATATAAATTTTTACTCTATTTCCTGTCTTTTGCATTTCTGTCATGATTGTATGTATAACTGTATACCTCCACTACCTGCACCAAAAGAAATTCTACACTAAATGTTCAATATCCACCACCTTCTCATCTCAGCTGACAAAGAAAAAGCAGCTGTAATTCTCCAGAAAATGATAAATGAAAGTGCAATTGACTCTGTAGATTGACTCTTTGGGGACATTTACTCCTTATATATACAAAACGTTTGACGTCTGACCCCAGTAAATAGTACCTGAATAAACATGGATTCTCGGGCCTATATCACGAGTCGAGATTTGCTGGTTTGCTAGATAACTTGCCGGACTTAAGGTACCCCAGTGTAAAAAGACTACTTTTGTTCACTTATATTAAGCCCGGACTACCTTAAATCTGACAAGTTATCACGCAAACACAGAAATCCAGCTGCATGATACATGCCCCAGGTGTCATGTTATTGGTTGGGATTATAGTTGAAGTTTTAGGGATAGCATGCAAAGATCGTGTTACTTTTATGAGCAAAGATATTCTGCTCTAATCATGCCAAGGTTTATGCATAAATACCCAATGAACCATCACTCTTAGGAAGGCTTTATTTAGTAGTACAAAAATGCAAAGCTACGGGTACTTTCAGGTACAAAAGGTGAGCTCACCTGCTCTCTTTGAGGTCCTGAAAGCAGGAGTCTATTGTCTTGAGCCTCAATGCTCTCTTTGAGCGGGCAAATCTCATGTAGTTGATGACTTCATTCTGGTGATGCTCATTAAAGCCAAACTCAGCCTGCATGACAGAAAAAAAAACATTATCTGTCATCTGTATATAACTGGTTTTGAGTAGACAGAGTCTGTTGTGTTCGTCAGTGACATGTAGCTAAATAATCAACAAAAAATGTTCCCACATTACCTCTCAAGTTAGGCTCTAGGCTACAGCACCCTTCACTAGCTAAATCTGCAAACTACACCGCACAAATTCATTTCTGCTTTACTTACCAACGTATTACATGCACATATTACATGTGATATTTGAATAACATAAACACACGTTTTCAAACTAAAGAATTAAATTTACGCGTGGATTTTCCCCGTTGACATTGTACGGCTACGAATAAAAACATGATGAATAAAATGCGCTGGTGGGGAAGCCGGTAACAGCAAGCAACAGATAACGGAGAAGGCCTGGGTAGGTGTACATGCATGTCGTATAAGAGCATTTCTTGTGCGGGCTACAGATTGAGGGTTTATTAATGCGATTATACTGGGCGCCCTCTGCTGCATACCCGTCTACATCTACAGCGTTTCTGTACACCATGTAACGTGTTTCGGTTTTAAATATGCAGGTATTTACGTTATGGCCTGCATGTTTGTTTAGCCCACCTCAGCCAAAGTTTTAGCCCACCACAGCTAAACTGACGGCTAAGCACTAACGCGGGCAGGCGCTCAGCTCAGGTACGGCTTCACTTTCCTAAATGGCGAATCGTTTCTTGCTGGATATACCTCTAATAGACAACTGGATGGGCACTTTTTGTAGGCTTCTCCCCGCCTTAATCCTCACAGCGGCTCAGCGCGAGCCAGGCTAGCTACTCACCATTTCTTGGTCACTACTATATAATATGCAGTAAAATAGATCGTTTCTTATGACACATAAACTAACTATCGCCGTCGGAGTAGTTGGGCAGAGCCACGATTCCAGCCACAAGCAAAACACAGTTCAAACAATTAGTTTAATTCCGAAGCGATAGGATCACTGGAGCTTGTTTTCTCGAGGTGCTTAGAGACTAAGCTACGTCGTTGCGTTGGCAACCGGCTTCCGTACTACTACTCCTGTGTGCGTAGCGGTCTACGTACGCAAAGGCTAAAGGCGTATTTAAAGGCGTACCATGCATTCCTGGAAGACAACCTGAAGGTCCAAGACCGACGTCATTTGACGACATATATACGGTGTCTACGTAAAGAAATTTTTAGTTTGTTGACTCCAGCAGGTAAAGTACGTAAGCGTATGAAACATGCATATCCACAAAAGATAAAAAAATATATATATTATTAAAGAGAAAATAAAAGTATCTAACACTGTAAAATTTACCCTTATGTAACAAAGATATATTTTACAATATAGACATTTCATTATATCTTTGTCAAGTGTCTGCTTCAATATATTAAAAATATATAGAAATATATTGAATAGTACATAAGGAATTCTCACTTATTATTGTGAAATATCAATCAAATATCAATATAATTAATTCACATTTATATGGGAACATGTATGTGCAATGCATGTACACAGTTA
This sequence comes from Mormyrops boulengeri, assembly GCA_026781065.1. Taxonomy (NCBI): domain Eukaryota; kingdom Metazoa; phylum Chordata; class Actinopteri; order Osteoglossiformes; family Mormyridae; genus Mormyrops; species Mormyrops boulengeri. Next base: position 25,439,205 of record JAODLD010000001.1, read on the forward strand.
AAAGGAATACATTACCATATAGCTACCATATATTGCCACAGACTAATGGTAATTAGAAAAATCTTTAATGCTTTTTTGAAACATACTGAATTTTCCATTTATTTCTAATGGTTATAAAATACAGCATCTCAAAACCATGTTGTCAAACGTATTACTTATTTGGCCTTCAGTTGTCAAACTTTAAACATGATCTAGAGGTGCAGAACACAGAAAGAAAAGAAGGGTCTGTTACCCTATTTAATGGTCCATCTTGTTTCTTCACTGAACATAAGAACATAAGAAATTTACAAACGAGAGGCGGCCATTCGGCCCATCAAGCTCGTTTGGGGAGAACTTACCTAATAGCTCAGAGTTGTTAAAATCTTATCTAGCTCTGATTTAAAGGAACCCAGGGTTTTAGTTTGCACTACACTAGCAGGAAGACTATTCCATATTCTTACTACACGCTGTGTAAAGAAGTGCTTTCTCAAATTCACATGTCAGGGTCAGCACCCATGTGTGTCCCATTCTGTGTCCTCTCCCCGTTTGGCCAGCAGGCATCGCTGGCCATCCTGTCCCTCATGTCAATGTGTTGAGCCATGTGGCTACCTGCATTCCTTTGTTGCGTGTTCAAATCCCACCTCCTCTGCTTTTGTGTCTTGTTCCCCAGTGTTTCATTATGAGTTTTCTGGTTCCTGTGTCTGGTGATTTGTATTTTGGTTTTGGTTAAATTCTTTGTGACCATGCTTGTTTCTGTCTGTTATTCCCCTAGTGTAGATTCTGAGGGGTTAATTTCATAAAATTGCATTTAACAGAAATGGAAACTGACAAGCGTGTCGGCAGTCCAGGGTGATCTGGCCTCGACGGTTGGAAAATATAGACAACTAGTGTAAGCAACCTTCACTTATTTTTAGCCTAACAATAAGAGGGGCGCCAATGTGCTGATGCGATAAGACGCGGGGAGGGGGGCCATATGCTAACGGACTAACTGGAGCAAATGTCAAAAGCTAAAATGTATTGCGGTCACAAAGTTGGGAGAACACCGAGAGAAGGGGAGGGGATGCCCCGGACAGACTATAAAGGGACAGAGCTGACAGGCATGGATGAGCCATTCCCTGTACATGCTGAATGGATGTCAGACTGTTGCTCCTGACTGTAGGCGATCTGAATAAACTGGTGATTTGCGACTACCCCTCGTCTTAGCTGTGAGTCTCTTCTCATCAACGGACCCGGCGGAGCGGGGCATCCAACAATTCTGTTTTAGTTTCTTTGTTAGTTTGATTTCCCTGTGTTTATTAGTTTCAGCTGTTGCCTGTTCTTGTGCCTGCCCTTGTGTCTTTCCCTGATTGCTCGTTGTTTTGCCCCCTCCTGGATTGGTTAATTGTCTGTCTCACTCCTGCTGTCTTGTTACCCGGTCTAGTATTTAAGTCCCTGCCTGCGTTCTGTCCCTTAGTGGTTCATTGTGTGAGTTGTTTATGGTGTGAATTGTGTATGGTGTTCTGTTGTTTGTAGCCTGCCTGCTCCTTGTTTGCCCTGACCCTTTAGTACTTATTTATCCACTTTTGTTTTTGACTGCTCGTGGTCCTTTTTGTTTGTTGTGTTTTTTTTTGTTTTGTTGAATAAACCCTTTTCTGTGAGCCGCAAGTGGGTCGTCCACTCTCTCTGCCTGCACCATGCCTCGCTCTCATCAGCGCACCAAGTCCGCCCCGGTCCATGACAAAAATATTCTCCCGCTAATTTCCACTTATGGCCACAAGTTCTAGTATTTAAACTAATATTGAAATTTAGCTGAACAGCATCCC
>JAODLD010000001.1:25455529-25496634 GCA_026781065.1 Mormyrops boulengeri
GCCTGTAGCTTGGCACTTCTTAAGTCAAGTTTGCAGCATCGTGTGTTAAAGTTCTTGAATAGATCTTGAAAGTTTAGATTCTTCTTGCAAATTATTGTTGCTGATGTCTTATTGCAATTAAATTAAAATTTTATCTTATGTACACAGAACAAGTTATATGATGTTCACTGCTGTCCGCAACAAGTCTTGGAAGATGTCCACCACAGATACCGGGACTCTACTGTACTCTGTACTTCTCATTGGTTTTGAATAGTGAATGGCAAGATGGCAGGCAGAAAAAATAAAGTTCTCATTTATTAAGTTTGCTGTTCTACGTTTACTCTAGTGTGTTGCATATTCCTCGTCACTTTGCCTTGTCATAGGCAGAAACTGTCATGATGTGAGAAGCACAGAGGCAAAGGCAGGTGTTGGGGAAAACCAAGAGGCTTTATTTAAACGATACACATTGGGTGAGGCAAAGGAAATGGACTGCAAGGGGTCAAAACTAGCCAGGGAGAGATCATCCACACGAGGGCTGTAACGAGAGGCAAGGTTAAACGAGGAACAGGTGTGGCCCGTTAGCGCCACACCACAGGGAGCACGGGGGAAAAGGCATGTGAGGCATGACAGGACCCCCCCCCCCCCCCCCAAACACGTGCACTCTGGGCATGCGACCAAGCCTGGAGAGGGGACCTACAGGAGCCACGGAGAGTGAAGGACAGAGGGAGCGGACACCAGACTAGACAGGGCAGGGACCCACGAACCAACACCCCAGGAGACAGGACTCAACGGGACCTTACCAGTGTGCAGGAGACAGGACCAGAACAACAACAGAGCAGGGACATGGAGTGCAAACAGGGCAAGGGGGCACTAGGACCATGACAGGAGCACAATGACATGACACAGGAATACACAGAGCACAACTTAGACGTGGGCACCAGGAGGTTAAGAACAAAATGGGGGCAAGGCAAGGGACCAGACAGGGCGCACCAGACTCAGGCATACAGAACAGAGGGTGAACACATGGAGGGACATCAGGGCCAAGGACAAACAAACCAAGGGGAACCATGGGCTTGGAGTGGACAAGGCGGGCTTGGGTACTGGGGCAGGTACTGAGACAGGGCAAGGCGAGAGGACCACAACGGGGACAGTACTGGGGAAACCAAGGACTGAAATGGGCCAAGGAAAACCAAAGGCAGGACAGGACTCAGGGGTGAAAATGGGGACGTAGAACTGGTGATGACTGGGCCAGGGGTTTTACTGGTCCCTTTTAACCACGGCAAGGGACCCAGGGAGCAATTCCCTCCGGGGCTCGGGGAATGAATCGGACCCAGCCAGTCTAGGAGGAGATGGCCAGGAGATTGCCAGTGTGGAGCCAGGAGGCCCTATTGGCATTGCAGGACAGGCACGGGGAAGTGCTGCTGGGACCAAAGGGCCAGGAGACAGTGGGGGGGCCTGTAGGGTGAGAATGGGAATGGAGACAGACGCAGGCACCAGAGGGGCCAGAGTGACAGCCACGGATGGTGTGGCCCCATCTCCTTCTATAGGAAACAGACACGGCAGACACCCCTCTTGGACTTCTGTGGAGCGTGGAGGCATTTTCTGGCCTGGAAACCTGGGTTATAGATGGCTGAGGTAGGAACCAGGGGTTCCAGTGTGGAGCTCAGAACCACACCTAGAGGGTCCCATTCTAAGTCTTCCAATGGGACCCCCTCTTGGAGCTGAAAGTTAGCTCTGGGCCCAGAGACCAAAGGAGGGTCAGGCTTGAGCCTAGAGGCCAACCGAGGGTCAGGACAGGGGCTGGAAGCTGGCAGAGGATCAGGTTGTTTTGACACAAATCTGGCACAATGGTGCCAAAAAAGGGACACCAATGGTGCCACATGCCATAACTTTTTTTCTGTATGCAGGATTTTCTGGAGTTTTGTTTTATATTGGACAACAACATCAAATTCAATTTAAGGACCAGTCTTGAAGTATGACTGAGGTCTACTCTTTCAGAAATATAGTAACCGAAATAATACCTGACCGCCTTCTTTTTGAGAGGAGATTTATCAACAGTGTTTAGTTTGAGAATCTTTAAATTTGATAACCAACTTGATTCTTAAGATTGATTCTTAGCAGTATTAGAAGTTATCTACAGTGGCTTTGAAAGCCCAGAACCCCTCAAATTAAACACAAAGGAAAAGTATTAAGACAACCCAAAAACATCAAGATAAAAAAATTAAGCAAATTTCATTTTTAAATATGTTATGTTCTCAATGCGTTGCAGTTTTAAAACAGAAGTGATGCATGCCACAGGGGGCAGTATTCAACTACTCATATCATGCCTCTGACACCAATATCTACAGTTGATTTGTATCGATGGGCTACAAATTTGAAAACACGGACAAAAAATGAGTTTGCTGGTGGACATAGTGAAACCCTTTTATGTTGTGGCTGCTTTATTTAACCCATGCAACAAATACACACACTCCTCTACTTACGAACTTTCAACTTAGGAACTTTCAGACATATGAATGAAGAGGACTGTAAGTCCAAATTGTGTTTGTTGGGCTCCTGTTTCCTGTCTGCAACATAATTTTTTTTCTACATGCCAATTCCGCCTAGTATGACTTCTGGCTGCTACTCCACCCGCGCAGCGGCATGGCATGCGTACTCCCAGCATCTTAATTTTTTGTACTTGCGTATGCCCTTAAAATGATGTTGAATAATGACTTACGAACATTTCAAGTTGTGAACGGCTGTTCGGAACGTATGTCGTTCGTAAGTAGAGGAGTGTCTGTATAGGCGTAAATTTATTTTTGTATTATTTTGAGACTTCTGGTCTGAATAAAGACAATGTCTATACTGAATAGTTGTTGTTTCTCTGCAAACATGGAAAGAAGCCCACGCATTATTTAAATAAAACTATTTGTTATATCTGAAATGCAGTTCTTTATTTAAAATTGAAAATTTAACAATCTTAACAGAAAATATCCTGTATTGCTATTCTGCCTAAAAATACCTATATGGTTTTTGGTCCAGCCCTATGGAACATGCAGAGGGGGAACAGGCAGTTTTCCAAGTCACAAAGTGAGGGAGATCTGTTACTTTTGTGTATGTGTGTGCATTTTCATGAAATAACCTATTTAGGTGTTTACATGTGTTTTTAATAACAGGATTACTGCATCTATATAACAATGACTCCTCCCCTTTCCCCTCCATTGAAATCCCAGTGAGTAGCTAACTGATTGGTGTAATTGTAGCGGGGATTCTGTGCAACACCACGACTGAAGCTTTCGCATTGCTTAGAACCAGGAAGGAGTCCTTTTGGTCTCTATTCAAAATCATTAACATTATGTCTCATGTAATTGTCAAGATTGGTCTCCGTCTTGCCCAGTTCAGTCCATCATCTCCCCGTTTGGCCAGAAGATGTCACTGACGTTCTGTAAAGGTCCTTGTTTTTGTATTTCACTTTGGCTATCCTTGTGTGTAGCTAGTTTTCTATTTCACCTATGTTTCCTGTATCTCTTGTGTTGCCCTAGTCCCTAGTATTTGATTGTGGTTACCCTCACGTGTTCTTCATTGCCCCTAGTCTCTTGTTTTGTGACATATGTATATGTGTGAGCCATATAATATGTGAACAATCAGCATACTGGGTCAATAAATGGTGCATTTTCCTTTGTATTCACAGAGTGTTCAGGAGCTCAAAGTTGCCCTGATCCAGGTGTGAGAGGAGATCCTCTGGACATACATTTATATACATTTTTTTTCTTAATGGTTTTATTGTTAATATTACTAATAACAAAGAAATGGGCACATTGCTGAAAAAGATTTGACTGCTAATCACTGTATTGTCATTATTAAGTATTTAATAATATTTAATATTCCACATAGCTGGAGCCGGGCCAGTGCTACGGAGAGCTTTGAGGAGGAGGAGATGAGTGAGGATGTGCATGCCACTGCTGGTCCCAGGCCTGTTTCTGCTGTGGGGAACTGCGACACATCACCTGCACCTTCTCCAGCACCACACTGTCTCCCCGAACAGCAACCGGGAAATGTTGGGCAGGTGGCACTGTAAGGGGGGGACATCCGCAATACACGCCAGTCCAACCCTTGCAGCTGTACCCTAAGTGGGTCGGCTTGGCAAGGCCCAGGTCCTGTATGTCGGCTGCCTAGTGGATGGGCTGCCCTGCTGAGCTCTGGTGGACACAGGGTCTACCATCACCCAGATCCACCTGGGTGTGCTGTCAGGCACGAACAGGGTCACGCCAGTCAGGTGGAACACAGTGAATGTCCAGCTGACCTCAGTGATTGGCATGCACATGGTCATGTGGGAGAAAAGGAAACTGGGAGTCACGCTGGCAGAAAACATGGTGGTGCAGAAGGTTTGGCTAGCTCACATCAACGACCCCTACATCATTAATCTAGACTTGCTAGTGCACCTGGGGGCTGCCATCGATGTGCCGGGGGCAGCCCCCTGCTTCGGTACAGACGTGGTTATCCTCGAACATGGCAGCAGTGACCAGCGCCAGCAGTGGAGGAAGAGTGGAGTAGAGGCATCCATGCAGTGGGGAAGAGAGTAGCAGATGGAGATCTGGCAGTGGCAGGAGTCATCTCAGCCATCCGACAGCCCGTAGGTGATTACTGAGGTTCTGAAGCAATGGCAGACTGCAGTCAGTCACCTTTGCGGCACCATGAGGCTCTGGTATCTCGCCACTTTAAGGGGACATTCCCTTTTAGATTCAGGAAGATGCACAATGTCCAGGCTTCTGAAAAGGGAGAGCCATGTACACGTGTTCAGCCTTCCTGATTACCAAAAAAAGACACAAACTTTATATGGATAATTTCTAGAGTTTCAATGTGTTGCTGTCTGAGTTAGAACTACGAGTCCCTTATCAGAAGGTCTCTGGTTCAAATCCCATGGTTAGCAGAGTAGTCAAGTCATTCTTCGGACCCTTTGCCCTAATTGATCCAGGGGTGTGAGGATCCAGCTGCACCTGTAACCTGGCATTTCAGTTGACTGAGCTTTCCATTCTATGTTTATATAAATCACCGGTTACATTAATTATTTACTTCACTTCTACTTTTGTTACTTCAATATTTAGTGATTTTAGGCTTATGAGATATTGTACAGTACTGTGCAAAAATCTTAGGCAGTCAATGACGTTTAAATGATCTTCATGTTGGTGTAAAACTATGATATTATGCCTGTCACCGTGTGTCAGCAGAGCCATTTCAGAACCTCTCCTAAAGTCACCCCTGTATTTGCAGCCAACGTCCACTACACCCTTGTATATTTTTGACCCGACCACTACCCCAGCTTGTTTGGCTAACCAGTACCTCATCTAGTTATTTAACAAATCAGGTTAATTAATTAATAGAGATGATGGAGAAATTTAATGAATATGTATAATGACGGAGGAGCCCCTGAGGACAGGTTTAGGAGCCAAAGCACAGTCTATCTAGCAATCCAGCAAGACATCAATAACTTTTTGTAGAACAGGTGAAATTCTAGTTTATTTTTTGTATTCCTGTTCATTTGCACATTAGATTTTGTTTCATTTCGACATTTTGACCAAGCCTGTACAATCTTTTTAAGAGTGGTTGTAACATCACTATGAAGATGTACTTTGAATACTTTCAACAGATTACTGTAGTGTTTAGGTTAGACCTCTGTGATTGTTATCAGAAAGTTACTGGTTTGAATCCCATGGGTGGTGGAGTGGTGCTCTTGTTGGGTCCCTAAGCAAGGCCTGTTGCTCCAGGGATTGTCTGACCTGACTTTCCTGATAATATTTTGTATTGGCTAAAAAGGGCCTGATAAATAATTGTAAATTCAACTCCAGATCTCCTGCCTACTTACATCTCTTTTCTGTAGAAAACCTGAACGTTGGGAAGTCAGATCCACATTAGTGCCCGCTAAGTTCATCCATCTTTTTCTGTGTTATTTAGTGAAATTGCTCAGACTTGCTCAAAAAGACACTTTGCTCCAATTCAGTACAGGACGTTCAGTTCTTCTAGGTTACACAAATTTCATGGCAAACCACCACTGTCCTATATAGCAACGATGTGATGGTAAATCAAATCAAAGGAGCCCTGGGGGAAACAGATCTGGAAGAAGGCTTGAAAGTCACTGAAGATAAGTGGTACAGATCTGTAATATGTTAGAGTGGGAATGTGCAGTTCCAGCCCCCCAGGAGTGCAGACTCTGCTGACCTTTGTGAAATCATGGTGCTTAATACAATTACTGAAGTGATTTTCATCTCCTAATGGTAGCTTTATTACATGTAATTGTAGTTTTTTAATACTAGCATGTGTGGTTTTGCCATTTTAGCAGGGTACTCAAATAAACAAAAAATCTCACATGTGTATCTTAAATCTTCCTGCTTTTTTAATCTCTACACTACTGTTTATTTAAATTTTTATTCTGTTCTGCACTTCCGTGTATTTTACTGTGTAGTTTAGTTTAAAAATTTTTTTTACCTTTATTCTTGTCCGCTTCGTTTTTTCTGTAAAGCACATCGAGTGACCTCTGTGTATATTAATGTACAATATAAATAAACTTGTCTTGCCTTGCTTTGAGGTGGAATGAATGTTGTCTAGATAAATTGGTTCTGTAAGACCACAGGCCTGAAGCTTGTGATGGTCTCCCTGTGAAGATGCTGAATCTCAATATGACTTGCCAAGTTCCTAACACAATGTGACCAACCATTGATGCTCTCCTCTTCCTCTGTCCTGCCTTCTACCGCCAACATGTTTCCCCTGTATCTCCAGTCAGGGTGAGTGAGGCTACACCTCCAGCTGATCTACAGCGATGCTCCAAAATGCATCAGTTTTATGTTCGCATTTCAGTCATTGCATTTGCTGCTTATGCTCAGGAGCTTCATTAAAAGTGAATGCCTGTAAAGGAATTGACCAATTCATGGACGGAAGGCGGCAGAATTTCACTGTGACAGGAAGTGCCCTTTTACCTGGCTTGTTTTCTGCTGTCAATACATATTATAACTCCTATCTAATTGGCTGAGGTATCGGATGCAGGCTAAGACCCTGTTGTAATGTTGCATATCTTTACCTTGGAAATACTTAGTTTGAGCATTTAGGTTTTGAATAAAAAATTGTTTTTAAGATGTGCAGTGATTGATTTTGGGATTTTGGAAGTAGTACATTACAGAACTGGTCTGAATATTTCTACAAAACACTAAATGTTATTACATAGCCATGACTTTGCTTTCTCTGTCTTGGACTGGCATCTCGTATAGCGTGTCCCCTGCCTTGTGCCCTGTGATGCCTGGGATAGCCAAAAGGCTCATTGTGCCCTGTAAAGGATAAGCAGTTTAGAAAATACATGGATGGATGGGTGGATGGATGGATGGGTGGATGGATGGAAGGGTGCATGGGCTTTGTTTATCTAATTCTTTTCTAAGCTCACTGTTTAGCACTCAAGCGTTGTTGGAGGAGGCTCTGTGCTAGATGGCTAATAGGCTACATTATACAATATGCTTCCCATATCCAATACATTATATATGATTATTTTGTGGTTAGACAGCCCTGCATCAGGTTATATACAGTAACTATTGTCTTTTGAAGTTTAAATCTCACCGGATCCAGAAATGCTTCAGGAAGTCATGCATGCTGATGGAGAATCACTTACTTTTTCCTCCATTATCCTAAATTTCTGCATGATTCATAGGTGACTCAAGGCTTTTCCCTCAAGGGGTGCAGAGAGAGCCAGCCTGACCATTGTCATTCATTCAGATGAATACATTTGTAGAATATACTCCGTGACAAAAGTTAAGCACCCAGACAAACTGGTGGAAATGAAAGGTCATGTGACTATATTGCAATGATTATAATATCAGATGAAACAGAGATGGCAGTACGGGATGTCACTGACGTAGCGCTGTGCCGTCACGGTCCCCCGAATCACTACCAGAGATGACCTGAAGTCATACCCTATGGCTCCCCACAACATGATGTCATACCCTATGGCTCCCCACAACATGATGTCATACCCTATGGCTCCCCACAACATGATACCAAGAGTAACCCCACTGTGTCTCTCCACAACATTGGCAGGATTGGTCCTCTCCCCTTGATGCCACCATACTCACACACGATGGTCATCCGTGGTAATGCAGAAATAAGATTCATCGCTGAACATGGTACAATGCCACTCGTCATCAGTCCATGCCTCCCGGTTACAGCACCACTCCAAACATAGCTGTCTCTGGACTGGTGTTAATGGCGTCCTACGCATGGGATGGTGAACCTGTAGTCTGGCTGATGCCAGTCATTGAGACATGGTGCAAGATGACACGGGGTGTTGTAGAGAGTCCAGTACCTATGTCCGGATGGCAGGCGCAGATGTCATGGGGTTCTGTAATGCTGGCCACACGATACGACGATCCTCCCTTGGTGCGGTCTCTCTTGCGTGAACCTTCACGACGTGGGTGGGTTCCCTCACGTGCCCATTGGTTCAAATATTGGGCGACCGACATCTGCATGCCCCACACTCCAGACAATGCACCAGGACACTTTCGTCCTAATATCTGGCGATTTCAATCATGTCTCCTTCAACAGGACACTGTCCACCTTCTCACAGTTTGTAGACTGCCCCACCAGGGAAAACAAGACACAGGACTTGCTGTATGCTAATGTCAAAGAGGCATACACCTGCACAGCCATCCCACCTCTGGGCAGATCGGACCACAACCTGGCGCACCTTGAGCCCACCTACCTACCACTGGTCAGTGAAATCCATTCGCTGCTTTCCCAACAACAAGCCATGGGTCACCAAAGACATCAAAGCCCTCCTGAATGAGAAGAAGAAAGCATTCAGGTCAGGTGACAAGGAGGCTGCCAAGGAAGTACAGAGGCGCTTGTCTGTGAGGTTAAAGGAGGGAAGGGACAGATACAGGAAAAAGCTGGAACAAGAGCTGCAACAGAACAACAGTAGGTACATGTGGAGGGGCATGAAGAACATCACCGGCTTCAAGACCGGCAGTCGTGGGACTGATGGTGATGTAGAGAGGGCCAATCAGTTTAATCTGTTCTTTAATAGGTTTGACAGCAGACCTCTTTCCAGCTTCTCCAGCTCCAGCACAGCACTCATTACACCGAGCGCACCCACTCCCTCCATCAGTGTCATGCCAAACTGCAGCATTTCGTCCTACCTCTCTTCTTCTCCCTCTCCCACCATCGCACCAGCCAGAGCCTCCACCTCCTCTCCTCCTACCACTGTTCACTCTGACACCCATAAACCATTCATCACCATCACCAAGGACCAAGTGAGGAGAGAACTACGCCGACTCCATCCTGCCAAGGCGCCAGGCCCAGATGGCTTAAGCACACAAGCACTCAAGCTGTGTGCCTCTCAGCTATGTGGAGTACTGCTGAGGATCTACTTGGGCCTCAGTACCAAGAAAGTTCCTGTGCTGTGGAAAACATCGTGTCTGGTTCCTGTACCAAAGAAAGCGCGACCCAGTGCCCCATCAGACTACAGGCCAGTAGCACTCACCTCACACAGCATGAAGGTCTTTGAGATGCTGGTCCTGGACACTCTCTGCCCCCTGGTGAGGCCAGCGCAAGTTTCCCTTCAGTTTGCCTACCAGACCAGGATTGGAGTGGATGATGCCATCATCTACCTGTTACACTGTGTCTACAGCCATCGACAAGCCGAGTGCATCCCTGAGGATTACATTCTTCGACTTCGGAGTTGGAGACCCCTGATCTAGACTATTTATTTTATATTGTTCTTGAGTCTCTGTGTCTTTGTGTGTTGTGGCAGTCATCACATAAGCAATTTCCTCCGGGATCAATAAAGTTTTCTGATTCTGATTCACATATCGGGCAATTGCACGATACGACCACCCGGCCTCATGCAAACTCACAATGCCACCACTATCAAACTCCGTCACGTGCTGGTAATGCTGTCTAATGTGTCTACGAGGCATCCTCAGTGTCTGGTGACTAGACGTGCCAGCTACTTGCAAATCAAATCATTTACATACCCATTGCTGATCTGCACATGTACCAAATCACATCCTAATTGGACCACAACTTCTGGGTGCTGAACTGTGTCACTGAGTGTATATTAAATACACTTCAAAATATTATTATTACATATTGATAGGACTAACACAAGCCACATTTTCAAATATAACTTTATAATATAATTTAATTTAAATGAACTTAAATGAACTTAAGTTGAAATAGAATTTTTATCTGCCCAGTAGAGGGTGCAATTGCATCCCCGGTAAAATCGCATACGGTAAAGTAAGTCAATCGGATGATCACTGCCAATTAGTCTACTGTTCTACAGGTCTAAAGTAAGAATGGCGTTAGAGTGTGATACTTTAATCAGGCATGTAAGTTTCTGTATCATTTGACTTAACTTTTTAGCAGTGACAGAAAATATTACTGGACGCTGTTCTACACTGTCACACGACCGTCAACATTACCCACTCCCACACGATATACTTTTTTGTAATGTACCGTAGTGAGAAAAAAAACTTCTGCAAAGAATGGCACAATAACCAGTAGATGGCAGCCTTGTGGCAATCAGTGAAAATACAACCCATAAAGATAAATTAGATAACAATTCGCATAGAGAATTGCAGTTATAAACCTTTCCTCGCCATTCTGGGATTGCGGGATTTCAGGAGGTCAGTCTAAATGCTTTTCTGTGCATGAGCTATATCCCCTGAGGCATAGGGTATCTTTATAGTGACCTACATGCACATAGAGTCAGTATCATGCTGCTTACATTTTCCAACAAGTTTCCCAGGGATTGGTCCCTTTGTTGCTGTGGGGAAGATGGTGGCACAGGAAGTAGTGCTATCATTTGGCAACCAGAGGGTTGCAGGTTTGAGCCCTGGTTCCTCCTGACCCCATCAAAGTGTCCTTGAGCAAGACACTTAACCCTGAACTGCTCCCAGTGTGCAGGTTGGTGCCTTGCATGGCAGCCTCTGCCACCGGTATATGAATGTGCGTGCGTGTGGGTGGATGGTTGAATGTGAGGCATGAATTGTAAAGTGCTTTGAGTACTTGTAGGAGTAGTAGTGCTATATAAATGCAGTCCGTTTAACTTTATGGACAATACTTAAAATCTCAGACTTTGCCTTGGACTACAATAATTAACGCAACTTCAAGTGTCCTTATTGCTCTTTCAAAGGCAACAGACATGTTCTTTTGCGATTACAATCAGTGTTTGAAAGACATCCACATGACGAAATTAAACAGACCAAAATTCACCATACCTGTAAGTCTAATGTGCTGGCCAATCCTTTCATTGCTGGCCTTGATAAATACAGCAATATACAGTAAGCTCCCATTGTTCACGCCGTTTAAAAAAACATAGGCTGGACAATAGCATGGCAGGGCAACATTTCAGGGATTTCTAATTGTTTAGCAAATTATTCAGCAATAATCAATCAATGTATTCCATAGCCATATATCCAATAGAGGGACAATCAATCAATTCATTCCTGATACAATTTCTTCCTGAACTTAATAAAATCATCCTGAATTTGAAGCAAAAGTAATATATTTATCTGAAGTGCTTTCTACAACAGTGGGTCACACCTCTAATGGAGCAGTTTGTTTAACAAATAAATATCCACCATGCATCTCAACAAAATTAATTCTGTGTGATCCTAAATATGTAACAATAAAAGGCTAATGCAGTGAAACTTATAGCATGAATAACCGTAAATGGCACTTCAGGCCAAAAAGCTCATGGGTAATTTGAGTATTGATTTAAAGGTAATTTCTTCTTTGGTTGCAAGCTAACCAGTGTAATTGTTTAGCTGGTGGGACCTGTACCTTGTTTTACTGAAAGTCCAGCAATAAGCAAAATAGACAAGACAGTCAGGCAGAAAGGTACCCACAGGAAACCCGTGTAAACACAGGAAGAACACGCAAACATGCATAGAACTGGGGCTGGGAATGTAATCCAGAACCCTGAAGGGGTGAGGTGACAGTGATAACCACTGATCCCTTGGGGTAGCCATGGGTAACACCCATTTTAGATAATACTGAAGTAATAGAAGCCCTTAGCAAAGCACATGCTCATATAATACCTAGGGTATAATCCTTCTGAATCGCATTAGCTTTAGCAAAGGATGGATCTATCATTTCTATCTATACATGTAAATTTCTCCTGACTATAAGAGTGATTAAATATTGACAGTTGACCTGCAAAATGGAGGAAAGGCTGGGCGTCTTAAATATAGCTGTCATTTTAAAATTGGAGGATCAAGAGGAGGACCATCATCATTATCAGGGTTGTTGATGACCAGCGACACATGCTGTACCCTGCATCAGATATTTCACAAGGTGATTGACCACCTCCAGCAGTGAGGTCTTCCTCTCACTAACTTTGCTTTTGTTAGGGGTCTAGCTATACTAGCTAAGCTCTTTTTGTGTGCACCACTCAGGTTTCTATAACCATAATTCCTGTTGAAGGCTGGACAATGGGCCCACACCCTGCTCAGACAACCATGCACAATGTCGCAATAGCTTCATTTTATATAAGATCCACCCTGACACGCGCTGCTTCACTAGCACTGGGTAGATTTTAAGAACACAAAAATCAGCTGTACACCCCCATCCTAATTCATCCAAATGAAGGAGGTGTCAGAATGAGCCGTTAGGACAACATGCATTTTCATATGGGCATTCCTAATGGTAATGAATAGACACGTTTAACTGCAGTTTCTGGGGTTAAGAGGCATGTTTTGATAAAGCAAAAGTGGCAGATTACAAGGAAACCAGGCCGGTTTTAAACATGCCTGCGGCTCTGCAAGTCCCACTTCCCCATAACATCTTTAGGCGGCGCTACTATTTTCAGGTTTTTGACACAGCTTTCTGTCAAAAGCTGTCATGTTGGCTGCACCCCACAGACCTGCAGCATGTGCACATTTGGACCGTGCGGCTGCAGGTGGGAGCTGGGGGTCCGGTGTTCTGACGGCAGGCGCGAGCCAGGGGCTGAACGGCCCGCCCATCGCGTCTCCAATCAGCTGACTAACTCATGACAGGCCCCGCCCGGGCTGGCGCGCCTGCGCGCTGCGTACGCCTGCAGCAGAAGGAAGATGGCGGCGTCCTGCTCGTGAAGGCAGCGCACGATCGACTGAGCCACGGCGCCGGACGGGAAAATTATAAACAACGGCCGCTCACATCGGAGGGAGGGGGGGCCGCAGGGACGGAAACGAATCGCGACTGGTAGCGGCTGTCTAGGTAAAAATGCCGTGGCGTTCACCCTGTGCATCGCACCCCCCTCCCCCGGCTTAGTCTGCCTGCACCTTCCTCTCCTTCTTCTGTCTGGGCTTGATCGGCTGCCTGTTGTCCGGCAGACCGCGTAGCCAGGCAGCGGTCCGGCTCTCCGCCTCCCCGCTACGACTGAAATGCACATTATGACAGCTGAGGTGCCGGCCGGGCGTCTCTCCGCCAGCCTGATCCGTACGGGGCCTGCTCGGCTCCATACACTTTGGCTTAACTTATTTAATTCCACGTTATGCTCATGTCTGCGATGGCACCTATTTCCACGGAGCCTTCGAGAATCCCCTGAGGAAATCTTTGCACGATGGCGCCTGTTTTAAAACCGTATTCTTGCGTTATTAATATTTGGATTCTGCTGTTTCACTCATTGGCGTCCGTATCTATCTCAGCGGCCGGAGTCGCCCATTCAGCCTCCTGGCTTTGGTTCGATGCTGATGGCTTTCCTTTCTGCCGCCGTTTTATTGGTTTTCTTTTGGAAAGTTTGGGAGGATGGAAGGTGGCTTTCCTCCCATGAGTGGATCCCATCCAAGCCGCCCGCAGGTTTGTTTCATGCGCAGTTGGGTTAGTTTTACTCCATAGGGCAGGATCAGTTTCACCCCATCGCCTCGTTTGTTCCCAGTTTCGGAAGTGATAAAGAAATAAACGAAACTTAAAGTCGATTTGACTTACTGTCGCTTATTGTTGCATTTTGTGTGCTTCTGGATCAGGCAAACCGGGAGGGGTGGGATACACTTCCAAATAGAACCCCGGCCCGTTAAATGAGACCTCGGTTTAAATGAAGAGGTTGGATCCAGTTAGCCTGTAGCTATGTAGACGTGTTTTTTTGTTTAACATGTTGCAAAGTTGTTTAATTTGGCTACGCTAATCGTGGTGTTGTCAGTCATTACAATCAGCTTTTAAACGAGCCGATTAGCCCTAAGAATAATTGGGGGGACGGGACGTAGGGTTTAGGGATCGGAAAGATTTGGACGCTTTTAAAAGTAATATTGTGGTAATGTTTAGTAATTAGATCTAATGTCATTGTGAATATGATCGATGGCATTAAGTGTACAAATATCAACATTTTAATAGTTAAGTGTCAAGAGATGCACGTGACATTGAATAATGCCAGCCTGTAGACTGTTGTTTAGGTCCTGTATTGTGTGGGATAACATTTTATAAATGCTGTTACGCTATAAACAGAAATTATGGAGAAAAAAAAATCCAGTCAATATTTACTCGATCACACGTTGTTATTGTTTTATTCATTAAATATCTTTAAAGTTGTGCGGAAATATAGGGCATTATTTGTCAGTAGGTTATTTTTGGTTACTACAGTTCTCTCCCTAGTAAATTGTGCTTAACAGGCGACCAGTATGCATTAATCAATGCAGGAAGTCTGAAGGCCTTTTGGAATGAGGCGTCTCAGTCACATGACTTTTCTTGCCGCGGATCCCTCTTTACAGCAGTAGCTTCAAAGCCCTGCTACAATCATGGTGCGTTAAAGTGGCTGGAGTTTTCCTCCTCGGAAAGGCTTTTAAGTCTATTGATCCGAGTCTGAAGAGGAGAGGTCTGTCAGCCTTCTGAATAATTGCAGGTTTTCATTTCCTAGTGAAGCTTTCTAGGTTTATTGCTTGTTGGTTTAACGTGTGCATGTCTCTTACTCCTGTAGCCGTGTGCTGATTGGAATACGGTTGGGGTGGCGTGTATTTTACTGTAAATTCCAGCCGAGTTTCACCCTCCTGCATCAGTTTAGTGTACTTCCCATCAGGGGTGGGTGTACACCGTTTAACCTCTTGAATTTTTTTAGCAAAGGTCATGTCGTTTTTCTTTTATGACGGGTGACAATTTCCCACATATCCCTTGACACTAGAACCCCCCCCCCAAAAAAAATACAGAGTCTGGCTTAAGCTTCAGTCCTTCAGTGCAGAATCTTTCCTTTGTCTGAGTCACACGTGAGTCGCTTCTCTATTTCATTGCATTTAGGGATAACTTTTCGTTAAAGCTGTGTTTCCAGGCTCAGCTGCCAGCATGAAGCTCGCCGCCGCCCTCCAGAATGGTGCCAGATGGTCCTGATATTAAACCTCTGTCTGAGTTGCCCATACCGTGCTGTCCTCTGGCGGACATGTGGAATGGCCCAGTGGAACAGTCGTGCTGTACAGCTATGTGCTGACTTAGCTCTTTGGCTGGAAGGAAGAGAAGACCATTATTTCCAAGATCTTGTCAGTGAGGTTACCATTTATGCTGGTGCACAAGCAGACGCCTGTACTTCACATCTTGTCTTTCTCTTGTGCTCTATTTCTCTCCCCCTCCATCTCTCCCTCGTTTTCACTTTGTTTCCTGTTGTTTTATTGTGAAACTTTGCCCCATTGAGGAGCCAAAGCGTATCCGATTTAATACAAGTGATTGATTTAGCTCGAGCCTCGGTGTGAAGTGACGTCACTCGGCATACCTGTGAAGCTGGTTCCTGGCCTTTGCCCGGTCGCTTACTGGGTGTGAAAGAACGAGCAGGTTCCCACCGCAAGCTTTGGTTTGAGGTCTAGTGGTCCAGCTCACCCTCATGTTGACACTGCATTCTCCTCTAAAAATAATCACTGCTTTTAGAGAACCAAACCTCTGAGTCAAAACAGCCATCTGAACTTGTGTAATTCAGAGATCCTCCGTCTGAATGCAGTATGTGGCTCAACAGCGCAGGACTCTGTGTCCATGTTTAGAAGGTCACTGGCAGAACGGTTTCACTGTTGGGGTCTTGAGCTAGACCCTTAACCCCCAACTGCTCCAGGGACACTCTGACCATGATTTCAATTGTATGTCACTTTGGAAAAAAGCCAGAGCTAAATAAAGGAATTTAAATTGTTTTGTGATCGTTGGGTTGTCTTTTCAAGGAAGTCTGTAGGGCTTTTGGCAGCGTGGCAGTTCTGAAAGTGGTCTGGTCTTAAGGGTGATCTTGCTGTTGGATCAGTGGTGCCCGTAGCCCATATAACAGCTGTAATATTGGACAGGAACATCTGGATAAATTACTAAACGTGGATGCATTTACACTGCAATATTTTGAGTGGCCAGGCTATGTTTTGTTGAATGGGTTACTGCAATAGTATCAGTGTTGGTTTAATCCCTCTTGAAATACTTTTAGTGTAGTATAATGCTTTCTTTGGTCAGGCTTATTGCTAGATTCAGGCTACTTATGCACAAGAACATTAAAAGTGGTGAAATGCCACTTTATAATATGAGCAGTATCATTGAAGGCTGCTAGCTTGTGCGTGATGTCACCTCTTCGGTGTCACGGCAAAGATCTCCGTGTGTCATTTCCTGTGTCTGTCTGCAGGTATTGCGATCGTTAGATCTCTTTAGAGGTACAGTGCCACTTTCTGCTGGGGGGAGATTGGGGATTTTCAGGGAAGCTGTTGAATGTGGTCACCATATGTGAAGTGTGTGTCAGCAGCGTTCTGGGGACCACAGGCCTTGGGGGCGGAGGGTCTTTACAGGTCAACCAACCAGCAGCACGCCATGTCTAGCCATGATGTTGCAGTCAGCCTGGCAGTTGTTGTGACCACAGCTGGCCATTGGGGCGGCGCTGTGCCGGCTGTCTTACCGGTTTGCTAAGGAGTCTTTTCTTTTCCTCTAGGTCTTCTCAGAAGATGAATATCCTCAAAGACAACAAAGACCTGGCCTGTTTTTATACCACCAAACACTCCTGGAGAGGAAAGTAAGTCCTCTGTCCGTGTTCATAGTCTCGACTGCACTTTGGTTTCTTTGGTCATTGACGCTCTGTGTCACATTTAAGATTAAGATTGACTTTATTGATCCCAGGGGGGAATTATTTACAGTTAATATCTACAATCTTAGACTCCTTGTTTTTTTTTGGGGGGGGCGGGGGTGGGGTTTTTGAATCACAATGTTAGACTTAGGCCTGAAGGTCAGTGGCTATTTAACTTAATGTTTAACTTGCCAAGTCAGCAAAAATTGAGATTATTTCTCCTCCTTGTTTTGTACCACAAGTTGCCTCCTGAACACGTGGTCCTCAGAGGGACTTATTCATCATCATTAGATCAGTCAGGGTGGGGAGCTGTGCGGCTCAGTGGATTAGGACTCTTGGCTTGTAATCGCAAGGTTACTGGTTCAGATCCCCGGGTCAGTAGAGTTATTTCGCAGTTGGGTCCTTGAGCAAGGCTCTTAACCACCAATGGGACTGTCTGACCCTGTTTTCTCAACTGTATGTCGCTTCGGATAAAATAAATAGATGTAATGTGAATTGTAGGTTAAATGTTTTACTTTCTGACAGATTTGGCTGTATCAATTTTCTGTGAAATCTTTGATGAACAAGACTTGTACAAAAGCCTTTTCATTCTGAAAAGCCTCCTTGGACGCCCTTGTGCTTAAAACAAGAGTTGCCATAGATACACGCACACACTCACATGCATTATTAATGCAGTTATGTGGCCTGTATGACTCTGTTCTTCCTCCTTGAACTGATTTAGCTCGTTAGCTAATGAGGGTGGATAAATTACCACGTAGCTTCCCGTGCAACAGAAACAGCTTGCTGTTTTCTGTGTGCAACAGTTTAGCTAGGCGTAGCTTATCGATTATATACGTTATTAAAGGAGTCCTTGTCTCTTAAACAATGATCTGTTTGTCAAGATAAATGGACTCTTAATTAGAATGATTAGCTTTTCATTTGGTGGTCGTCAAACTGTCTTCAGATGCTGGGGTCCATTGACTGCCAAAGGCTGCAATGCACATGGACAACCACCATCAGTCTCTAAGAAATACGA
Source organism: Mormyrops boulengeri (assembly GCA_026781065.1). Lineage (NCBI taxonomy): Eukaryota > Metazoa > Chordata > Actinopteri > Osteoglossiformes > Mormyridae > Mormyrops > Mormyrops boulengeri. Next base: position 25,473,520 of record JAODLD010000001.1, read on the forward strand.
AATAAGTCTGATGGTTTCATTGTCAGTTGAATTAGTCATTTGGTCATTGGTACATGATCCTGTTTTAGTTATCAAATGCTTCAACCACGTCAGTTTGTAACATACCACAATTCTGCGGCCCCTCTGTCTTATTGCCATAACTAACCATCCTGAAAAAGGTTTCCTTGGTTACGTTTCAACTTATTGTTGCTTTCTCAAGGCCTGGTTGCAATTTGAAACCACCATTGAAAATTGAACAAAGGTATACGATTGTTACATTATATTTTCCTTGCTACTTTAATAGCAAGGCTGCATGCTTCAAACTATAAACCTTGACATGTTGGTGTATGTTTCAGGCATGGCACTCCACCAAGCCCCAGAGCACTCTGGGAAATCCCTGTTGTCGTCAACATTCTTGTACGAGTCAAAAAAATCTCACCTACAGCCTGAGCTGGATTTGCTCCAGCATTTGGTTGTTCACCTAGAACAAAAATGCATGATTGGCTTGAGAAGATTCAGGGGGAATCCTTGGGAAATCGTCATGTAGCACTGTTGTTTCTGAGTGTTTGGAAGATTGCCGTGGATCATCAAAGCCTGCTGCATCAGCAGTAACTTTCTGAGGAAACAGAGACAGCAAGAGTTATCTGAAAAGCTTCTCCAGTTTGACTCCCATGGTCTTTATTCAATGTTAGGCCTTCCTATTGGACGTTCTAGGTATTTGTCACTATTGGTCAGCCCATTTAATGTTATAATACCCTGTGGTTTGGTTTTAGAGATTCAAGGTGTCACATTATACAAAGGGGTGGGTTTGTGGTTTCAAGGGGCTCCATTCAAAAACTTACTCCTCACATGTTTCAGAAACAAAATAATTAGTTGTGAGAGGAGCAGAGACTCTTCTCATTCAGTGTTGGATTTATCTTCCTTTAATGTTGGGGGCAGGGTCTTGTTGAACATGGAATGCTTTTGATCCATTTGTCCTTTACATGCTTTCCTCTCCAGAAATCCAATCCTAAACACCATCCAGCAGAGATCGTGGTGCCAGTTTGAAGAGGCGCCAGGCTCTGTTTACTGCTGAATTAGCCACCGTGGATTAGCGGCCTCGCGGTCAAAGCCGTGTTTGGGGGGGGAACCCAAGCCAGCTTTGTCCTGGCAGACTCCGATATTTGAGCCACCGTTCTGAGGCGGTTATCACTCATTCCCTGCATGATCCACTATCGGCAACCGTGAGTCAAATGACGTTGAAGTAACGTCATGGCCAACCTACTTCAGGAGCTCAGTTTATCACTGCGTTAATTCCTCCTGCAGGTTGGGGCATCGGATGTACTACCTGTTAGTGCTGGCTCTCCCTGATTTAAAGTAGACGTTTTGGCAGGGAGATTCGAGTGTGTCCATTCTTCACTGTGTCCAAAAGAGAATCAGTGCCTTTACTAACACTACTGACACATGAGTACTGACTAAGTCACTTGTAACATAAAAGGAGGGGCACTACCATAAAATTTAGGACTGTCATCCCATCCCTTTGCTGCCTGGGATAGACTCCAGGCCCCATGTAACCATAACCAGGACACATGGATGGTTGGATGCATTGATGGCTGATTAAAATATGAAAAATAGTTTATTTGCATTTTGGGACACTGGACTGTGATAGCTGCCAGAACGACTGGGGTGATTCTCAAAGCAGTTTTCTGTAGGTCTGTAGGCTGTGTGTTTTAACTTGCACCGAAGGTTTCTTGTTTGGCAGAATTAATTTGTCATCCATGGATTTTATTCCCATCTGCATCTGGTTTGGACGGTGGTACCTTGTGTTTGAGAGTGTTAGCGCTCCAGGTGTGCGGGGGCTATTAAAGAGCCTGGGCCATGTTTTGTTGTGAATTTAGAGAGTACAAATAGATCCTGCATTATTCTCTATGGAAAATGAAAGATTGATCTGCAGGCCAGACTAAATAATGAATTATAAACACATGGAGGGCTGGTACTTTCCTATGTCATGTAAGTGATGAATGGCTGATAATGCAGTGCAATCATCCCTATTATTTTAGTAGTTATGTCTTTAGCTATTGATAGAGATTAAACATCGGTCAAGATCGACGCATTGGACCGATACCGATATCTTGAATTTTAACAATCATCAGCGAGTACCGATACGTTAACTAATATACCGTGCATCTCGCAGTCTAACCATCTCTGCACTGCGTGGTTTTATTGGGTGTTGGGCTTGCACGCCGTGGTCACCCCCTGCTGAATTATGGTTCCTCAGTCCATTCAGACTGTGGTGTTGTAGCTGCTTCACGCTGACGCTTTGTTCTGGCTCCATGTCTCTGTGACCTTCAGCATCTCCTTCCCAAGGAGTGAGTGTTGTTTCAGGGGAGGTGGCCTCCGACTTCAGTCCTCCAGGGTTTCAGAAATGTGCTGGTTTTCGTTCCAGCTGAGCTCTTTTAATTAAAAAGTTTTGCCGTCGTTTGGCTGTCGCCCGACTGTGTTTAGTGGTTGAATCGTGTTGAACTGAAACGTTCTGAATTATCAAAGATGTTTAATAAAGGCCATTCACACACACTCACATTCCAGTGTTCCTTATTCATAGACTTTGGTCTGTTCTAGGTGGATATTTCTTGTGATTTTATGTATACATTCTTTCATTTGTCTTTCTTTGTCCTTTTCTTTCTGTCATTTCTGTCTGTTTCTATCTCTTTTCTTCCCTTTTATTGCCAAATTTTTGCTTTTGGTATAATAACATGGCATCAGTGTAGATGTTCTTATCTGGCTGATATCACTTTTAATAAAGTCTGAAATCCCTGTGAAGTCATCGAGTGAAGCGTTGCACCCTAATTTCTTGAGTGTCCTTTTGTTGTTCCTTCAGCCCTGCCGTTCACTAGGTTTCACTTTCATTTCATCCTTAATCTGAAAGACGAGGAGCAGCTTGGAGTTCCTCACTGAGCCTCTTTCAGAAGCTGAGATGCTGATGAGTGGACCGTTTGCTGCCCTCCCGCCACCCCCCCCAGGTTTCTCATGCTTGCCAGGAAAACCACAGGAGCTAAACAGACAGCGTGCCACCCCCCATCGTGTGAATGCGCTCGCTCTCCTGGTGCACTGGCTCACTCGTTCATGGCAGGAGCAGCACTATGGAGGTGTGTGTGGATCTATGACTTAGCGGCTAGTGGACGGATGCCCCCCCCCCCTCCCGATACTGGCGGGGAATAGGACTTAAGGGTTTTTGTCCGGCTCCAGTACAGGGGCAGTTCAGGATTTTTTTTAAGTTGGAGGGCATAAGAGGGGCCATAATTCATACAGAGGGGCCAACCTTATTATTAGCCAATGATATGTTTTGAATTGTTGAGTGACAGGGGCGATGAAACTCTGGGGGCCAACCAGCTTTCAGTCCCTGTGGTCCCGCCCCTGTTTATACCGTGCTATAGACTAAACTTACCTGCAGCATGTTTTTCTTCAATTTTAAATCGCTGTAGGAACACTAAGATAACAAACACGTGTGTCCAGACTCCCCTTAATAAAATCACAGACCCTTCTGGCGATCATGATCATTTTGTGGTTCCACATATTTACGCTTAATTACTTTGGACAACTTGCCATTGAGTTTTCCAGAATAAGTTGCTCTTTTACGAAACGTGTAAAGCTCCTATTAGCTGGGGCTAATCCATATTCCCACTCTAAAGCCAGATTACTAGTTTACGTCGTGCAAATCTATGCTAGCGAGATGAATGCCTGCATGTTTGCTGCAGTTCAGAGGAACTTCTGCAGCCTTTGTTGCATTTAAACTGCTGTAGTGTCTGTTTCTGCATTTGCATTTGGTTGCCTGGTTGGTGCGTTTTTAGTCAAAACAGATTTTTAAAATCCCATTTGTATAGCTATGCATTTTAATAGGCTGATCCAGTTGTCTTGAGTTACTACTACAGGGTCGGTCTTGAGATTTGAACCCACAGCCTTCCAGTTATGAGTCTGTGTCTTTTACTAGGTACCAGATGGTAAAAATTGAAAAGTGGCCCTGCTCAGGTTTAATATTTTATATTGATACCAAATAAAAAAATAATCGAGCCATAATTTTTATTATTTTTTTAAATATGGCTATAAGGGTACCCCTTTCCTGATGAGTGGGGACCTCACTTTTATTTCCACAGTAGGTTTCTACTGTTGATTGTGGAATTTTGCTTTGAATCTCATGGAAAATCTTAATTTCGTCAGACTGTATTTTAGTGCCTGGTTCAGTGTGTGTGTTTTAACTTCTTCTAGGCTAAAATGAAAAAACTGAGGGTGAAATTGATCAGTACTTTTGGTGGACTGGTTGCAAAATTCATTGCATTTCAATGCAATAAATTGTCATTTGTTTTCGGGATAGGGAAATGATAAATTGAATCTGAAACATTTTGGGCGCTTCATGCACCTACCGGTACCTGCTTTCACCCACTACACTGCCAGGTATTTTAAACCTATTTATATAGCTAGGGATTTTACTGGGCCACTCCCTGCTGTCCTACTGGACTTAGCACTGCTGGGTTCATCTTCAGATTAGAACCCACAACCTCCTGGTTACGAGGCCGTGTCTTTCCCACTGAGCAATAATTCTGTGGAGATACGGTATGTATGAGAAAATGGAAACTGTGGGAAGGGAGCCTGCTGTCATGTTAAAAGAAGGGGGAGCAGGGGGAGGTGGAGGAGGCAAAGACGGGTGACTGGCCCAGAGCCTGCGGCTTTGGCTGGGTGCTGTGGGACCGGCAAGCCCCGTCCGCTGACGAGGCAGGGGAAGGTCTCAGTGACCCAGTCGTGGACAAACTCAGCATCCGGTTACAGTGTCGCCTCTTCACCTTTTGTTTCAAGCCACGCGGCTTTTTCCTGGTAACTGTTTCGGGTGACTTATTCTGTCGGAGTCCTTTACAATCCTAGCAGCTCTTTTAGAAAGTTGCCCCGGTTAAAATGGGAATGTCTCACACCAGCGTTGAGGGTATCTGTTGCTTTTCGGACTTTTCATGGGCTTCCCTGTGCCTTGGGGTGGTGGCTGGTAATCCAAGAGTCAGTTTCCACTGAGTGGCACGGCAGTGTGTACCAGTGCATTCTGGGAGATTCCTTCGCAAGCCTCTTGCTCAAAGTAGTTCATTGGCGTATCTGAAAACGGTCAGTCCTGTAGCTAATTTAAATCCTTGCTATGGTGTGCTAAGTGAGGATAAGCTCGCCTTTCCCGGCACATCGTGGTGTGTCCGTGGTGCATCTGGCAGTTGGTCAACACCCACGCGTGGTGTGTTGGGATTTGCCATGTGGTTGAGGAACTTCCCACAGAGTCCACAGAGGGAACCCCTTTGAAAACTTTGCAGAAACTTCCAGAAAAATAGCCAATTCCATGTGTGTTTTTAGAAATATAGTTTAGTTCACATGTGGTTCTGAAGAAACATTTCGTGTTACTATATACCTGTATATGGATGGTATGACAATAAAACCCACTTGACTTGAATCTGAAATACATATTTATTCATTATATAGCTGTTTTTTATCCTCTGTCAGTCTGGGTCATTTAATTGGCCTGTGAATTTTAATGTGATCTTAGCATCATTGTTCATTATGGTTGATTTCTTGGAACCGGTTCTGTATCGGCCCATGAACAATAATAGTCTTACGTTCAGCAGTGATGTCTCTGCATCTCTGCTGAGATAGACTGCCCCTCCCCCACAATGTCTCAATGAATCAAACGCACTTTAAGACTGATTATTGCATGTAAATGGTTGACGCTAGAGCTGGACAATATGACCTCAAATCAATATCACGATTAACTGAACATTCTACCTCGTTTACAATTAATGAACGATTATTTTGTGGTTGTTTTTTTTTGTTTTTGCCCCAATAAAATCTTTATGATTTTAAAATAATTGCAGGAAACACACAGAGGTGAACCATTTATGATTATTTATTGAATGTTTCAAACAGCTGAAATCAAAGCACAAGTCGCTTGAAATGAGAACATCTTGTGAAAAAGGTCACATTTTAGATTTAATGCAAAACAGCAAGTTCCCTAAAAGAGCAGAAAATAGTTTGCATTTCTTGCAAACAAAATAAATTACAGTGGAAACCATTCATAGTGATCACGTCTGTCTGGGTGAAACTGATCACTATAAGTGGATGATCATTATAACCAAATTTTTCTTTTTCTGTACATCTCAGACAGATTACCATGTGATTGACATTTGTATATTTATTAGATGCATATAAGGTAATAAAATGGACAAGCGTCACTATTTACTGAAATGTATTGACTCCTTCAAAATACAACACAGCATTTCTAACTATTGTACTGCTCAAATTAAATTACCTACTGAACTGTGTACAGTATAATTCAAATACACTAATACAATGCAGTAGAGTACTGTACATAAGATAGCTTACTATCGCTACTGCAGCTCGGTGGCTTTTGTCATAAACTTTTATTTCATTTTAATCTATATTCGTGAGAGAAAATGACACTTTTTCCAGTCATGTAGCCAGAAGCAGATAGGTTAAGGCAAAGTAGGCAAGTAAAAAAAAAAAAAATTACCGCAATTTTATATTTTTCCATATGTTGTCATGTTTAAAAAGACCCAAAATGAACACTAAGCTGGGCTACTTAATTACTATAAGCAAATTATTTAAACAGTATTTGTACAGGAATGATTCTGTGCCAAGCTTTTTGATCCATGTAAGCGGTTGGTGGTATTATCCGCAGTGTTTACATTTGACCTCTTTTTGCTCAGCGACTTCTTCACTAAAGCCAATGTGTCCAAACGATGGACACAGCATTTTTCTTTGGTACAAGCTGCTTGGCTCAGTCAGCTCAGGGTTTGAGTTCTCCTCCATGTTGCAGACTGAACGGGGCAGAGTCACATGACAGCACATGCAGTAGTATGTTTTAAAGTGAACAGGACATGAACACACACTGGGGAAGGTATTAACGGATTTTTTTTTAAGTATTAACAGAATTAAACAAAAAAAGCTATGTAACCGATATGGGCAAGATTACATCGAATAGAGGTTCTGAATGTCAGTTTTTGACTAATTGCCTAGCCCTCGTTGACGCTTAGGCTGATTTGCCATACTCACTCTGTCCATTTTTGTGTTTTTTTGTGATGAGGCCACCAATGACCTAAAGTCAGGCTTCCTTGTCAAATGTCATCCGAAACTCAGAATCTGCACAAATGCTACTTACTTATGATCTGAAGCTGATCACATATCCCATGGTCTGAGTGAGTTTAGGAAATTAGCTTTTCATTTGGCTTGTTGGTGCCTAAAGGGGCCGTTTGGCTGTGGGAGTGAAGCCTGGGTACGGCCTGACCGTAGCTTCTTGGTTATGTGTGATCTCCCTGTCAACCCCCCCCCTTCCCCCCCGGTCACGTCCGGCCTCCTCTGGCCTCGTGGCCGCAATCATACCATCAATTATTCAGGACCGCTGATGGAGCTACGGTATTTCTGGAAGGCAGCGGGTGCCCAGGCTCCCTCCGGCCCATTTTCTACGCGGATTGGTTCCCATCGTGCCTTTGTGTCGAGGTCACAGCCTGAAAGAAGCAGAAATGACTTCTCATGCAGGCGAGGTACAGACCGGGCAGTTGAGTGGAGATTAACTGCTACAGACACGTCGCCAGTTCATATCCCATGGTCAGCAGAATGATGTCACCATTGGACCCTTGAGCAAGGCCCTAACCCCCAATCGCACTCAGGACTGTCTGACCCTGCTTTCTCAGCTATATGTTGTTTAGGATAAAATGCCTGCTAAATAAGATTCGATTCAAGAACTTTATTGTCATTCCACACATGTTTGCACATGCCGTGGAGCGAAATTAAGTACTCAGGTCACGGATAAGCCACAGAGCTAGTAACACACACTTTTAAATATAAAGATGAAAATTAAATATAAAGGTATTGGAGTATAAAGTATGTAGTATAAATTAGCAGTATGTACAGCGTCCAGTACGCAGAAGCAGACATAGAATGAATGCAGCCTAAAACAGATCCAGGTAATTGACCATCTAATAGTAATAACTTAGTTACTGTGTTATGGTATTGCACATATGAGTATTGCACATGTTATATGTTATATGTCACTTTGGTCTGCCGGTGGTGGGGGTGGGTTATAGTCTGTTAGTCCTTTTGTGTGGTAATAATACACATGCAAAGTCAAAATTAAAGGAATAACTTTCAAATGGTCACATTTAAAATATATGTACCTGGCACCTGTCTAAGTAGGTAGGTTGTTAGTTATACTTAACTAACTGGGTTGCGTAGTGCAAACATAGCTATGGTCCTCCAGCTTCACATAAAGTGATAATCAAGCATTTGCACCAGCTGGATATGGGACACTGGCATAAGGACTAAATCAGGCCCGAAGTCAATCGCCATTCTGTGACCAGTCAAATGCCTCACCCACCCTACCCACAATGACTACATTTACATTTTACATTACATTTGCATTTGTTTTTATTTAGGAGACACTGTGGCCCAAAGCAACGTGAAGCAAAGCAACAAGTGAGGCAGACGGCACATTGCAAACATACGTATATATGTATGTATGTACATATACATATATGCAGCTAGGCTGAGTTTCCAGAGAATGCCAGGCAGCACAGCATCTTCCACATCAAAACACGAGCCTAATAAGTGCAGCACTCGGAGTATTCAGGAAGATGGAGTGGTGCAGGCTAGTCATGGTGTTCCTGGGATGGATGGGTTTTGATGGTGGAGAGTAAGGATGGGCCGACCCCTACTTTTTCAGTTCTGATCCGATTCTGATACACAACTGCCGATACCAATACAGATTCCAATAAAAGTGTTCTTTTCACTTTAATATTTGAATACAATACATGTATAATATGTATTTATACTTTATATATTAATATTTTTTAACTATTAAATACAGATGAAAAAATGTATGCCAAAAAATCTTTAATTAGGCACTAGAAGCATACATAACGTACTGTTCCACCTCGTTTGTACATCTTGTTTTAAGCTTTTTTGAGGCATTTGCAGTTCAACGTGAATATCTTCCAAGCGAGGATACGCACGTGGCGAATGCTTAAAATGCCCCACAATTTTTCTCCCACCGGCAACAGCGTTACTCACGTTTTGTTGCGATAGCAGCCTGAAATAGAACAACTAAATAAGTATCGGAAGTGGATCGGGCATGTATGGGCGATACCCGATCCATCAAAAAGGTCTGGATCGGCACCGATACCGAAACAGTGCATCTCTAGTGGAGAGGGAGGCTCGTGACCAGATGTGGTGTGGCACACTTACTGACAGCTCACCCTTTTGCATGGGTCCTTTCAATGCCTTTGCTGTTTTTGCTTTCTCAGGTATAAAAGGGTATTTTCTGTGGGCACCCATGGCATCACCACTTACAACCCCACCACATTAGAAGTGACCAATCAGGTGAGAGCGGAATATGTTTCCTTTCTAATCGGCTTCAGTAGTAATAAGCTTTACCCTGTGTGATTCATTCTGTGCTTCTCCCCCTTTCTTTTGGCTCCGTGTCTACGCTCACGTTCGTCCCACACTTCTGCCCTCACCCGGCACCAGTGGCTCTACGGGGACATCTGCGGGATCAGCCCCGTGGGGAGGGGCCAGGGTGCCGAGTTCAGCCTCACCTTCCGCAAAGGCAGCGGCAAGAAGTCTGAGACACTCAAGTTCTCCACTGAACACCGGACTGAGCTGCTCACGGAGGCCCTGGTGAGACCAGCCCTGCCCCCCATTTACCCCCTAACTTCCTCAAAATTGAGGGGGGTGTAATTAAGTGGATTAGGACACCGCGCCTATGATCAGAAGATTGTTGGCTCAAATCCCAGGGTCTGCAGAGTGATTTCACTGTTGGGCCCTTGAGCAAGGCCCTTAACCCCTAATTGCTCCAGGGACTCTCTGACCCTGCTCTCGCAATTGTATGTCGCTTTGGATAAAAGCCTGTCTCAAACCATATATCATTCATACACTATCATGGCGGGCTGGCATATCCCCCTGCCTCACCCACTTCCAGTATAACCTTTTCTGGGTATAGTATAATCCAGTGGTTCCCAACCCAGTCCTCAGGGACCCCAGACAGTCCACATTTTTGCTCCCTCCCAGCTCCTAACCCTTTTACCAGGTATTTGGTGTTCTTGATTGGGTGGGAGCTGGGAGGGAGCAAAAATGTCGACTGTCTGGGGTCTCTGAGGACTGGGCTGGGATCCACTGGTATAATCAGTTTAACGCAGTACACTCACATTACACGCTGTTACTAGTTGAGCGTTAGACCCTGGCGCAGTAGTGTGTTGTTAATACGGCCGTGAGTAACGTGAGCTTTGGTCACTTCGTGTCTAATGCCCTTTCTCTTCCTGCAGAGATTCCGGACAGACTTTTCTGAAGGGAAGATCACTGGCAGGGTGGGTATATGAAGAGGGAGAACGAGACTGGGGGGGGGTGGAGGGAGCAATGCTGGTCAACCTATTAGGTGACATAGGTAGCCGCCCTGGGCACCATTGTCTGCGGGGGTGCCGACTGAGCCAGCCTTAAATGGGGGGGGCACCACATTGACCAGTCCTGAGTGGGTGCGTGCATGCATGGGTCTGTCTTCAGGTAAAGTTTATGTGCTATTAGCTGTGACAGATGAGGTCGGTGAACTTTCTGTTGCAAGGTTCAAGGTCTATGCTGGTAATCATAGCACATGATGTAAAATAATAATAATAAAATATAATAATAATAATAATAATAGTGACGAAACTTCCCCAGAATAAGAATCGTGAATATTTCGTAACTTGTTTGGAAGTTTTGTGTATATTAAATAATTGTTTCAGACTGATTTGCTGTATATTAATTGTTGCATAAATTGGGCTGGGTGAGTAAGATATATTCTTATCCTGTAATAAGGTTTTTTTATTGTGCCATTAAAGCAGACACTGTCCTGTAATTGTCACACATTTTCTGGAAGTATTCCAATTCCTTCTGCGGTAATGTCATGTCTACAGCGCACCATCTCATAATAACAACAGACCAACCTGAGGATGAAAAGGGGGTTTTGGCGCAGCACTGCCTAACCCGTGATTCTCAGTTTGAGTAGAATCCAGGTTGTGTGTGAGCTCTAAGCTGGCGAATGAGTCTGTGATGCAGGCTGTTTCAATGAGGCTGGCGGTGTTGCTCTGACGAGCAGATCCTAAGAAAGTGGTATGTTTTCCATATAGGCATCAGTGTGCATTTGTATGGCACTGTCCAAAAGTCAGTCTTAGGCAGTCAAAGAAAACTGTGTCAAAGAAAAATGTCTGTCAAAGTATGTCAGTTTAGCCATTTCAAAACCTCTCCTAACTGTCCAATACATCTATGTATTTTTTGACTCAACCTCTAGCACACCTTGTTTGGCAAATCAATACCACATGAAGTTAGTTAACTAAATAATTTAGTTAATTGTGCTGATGGTGAAATTTAACAAATACATGGAATAACTGGGCTTCCCCTGAGGAGAGGTTCAGGAACTGAAATGGTGTTCATCTAGTCATCCAGCGCGATATCAGTAACTTTTTGGAGAACAGAAGAAATTATTATTATCATTATTATTTTACTATGTTACTGCTAATTTGCATGTGGTCTAATGTTAAATTGGGGTTTTTATTTGTGTTTTTTTTTTTGTTTGTGAACACTTCTCAGATATAGCATTGAACATTTTCTTTGCCTGTCTAAGACTTTTGAACAGTACTGTATATCTGTATATATACATCACACTGTAGTTGCTGGTCTGCGGTAACCTACCCTCTGCCGATTCCTCTGTTAGTTGTGACGGTCACATGATTCTCCGCACTCGCAGCGCTACAACTGTTACAAGCACCACTGGAGCGACTCGCGGAGGCCGGTGGTACTGGAGGTAACGCCAGGGGGCATTGACCAGATTGACCCACAGAGCAACCGGGTGCTGTGCTCATATGATTACCGCTCCGTGGAGGGCTTCGTCGAGCTGTCCGACTACCAAGGGGGCTTCTGCATCGTCTACGGCGGCTTTGGCCGGCTGGTATGCACGCTGCGATTGTCCCCCGCCCATCTTTAAGCCCCCGCTAGCTCGTTGACAAATCCTAATGTGCTCCACACCTCCCCAGCACCTCTTTGCCTCCGAGAACCGGGATGAGATCATCCGCAGTGCCGTGGAACATGCCGGCAACTTCATCGGCATCACTCTGCGGCTGCGCAAGGAGGCGCTCGCCTTCGAGGGCTTCCTGGCCGAGCGCTTCGGCAAGTACGCCTCTGACGACTGTGTCACCTCGCTGGCCGAGTTTGTGGTGCAGAAGGTCTCGCCGCGACACAAGGTCAGCCCCCCCTCCCCCGCCCTTACTACTAGCTGGCTTAAAGTTCCTTCATTTCCTTTATTTATTTATTTATTTATGGTTTATTTGACATGGACAGTGCACATTAATAAACAAAGAATGTAAATGTGCCAGAATTAGCCAAAATGGCTATTTTACATCTGTTGTTCATGGACCGATGGTAACAGGTCAAATACATAATTAATTGCGTACCTTTTCTAAAAATCACAACAGATACTTATATCTTTTGGGTTTTGTTCTCTGACAGGTGAATCCATTTAGATGTACATTTTGTTTTATTTAGCAAGCACTTTAATCCAATGTGCAGTTGAGAAGGCTGGGTCAGACAGTCCTTGGAGCAATTAAAACTCTTCCAGAAACATCTGAACTGGGACACAGGGTTATGTTTTTGTGTGTCTGCCAGCAGGTGGTGTGGTGGTTTGGGATTTGGGATTGTAGCTTGGAGGTTGTTGGTTCTGTGTGGGGTTAAGATTAAGGAGATTCAGGAATCAGATTAAGTTAAACTACGTGACTTAAGATATGGAGCCTTCTGTTAGGCGCCAGGGTCCTGCTGCCGTTAATAATGACAGTTCCTGCTAATGGTGCTGTGGTGTGTACTTACTCCTCTTGTAGGCACCATATTTCATACCTTTTTCATCTTTTGTTGTATGAAAGGAGAATGTCAGCACTCCCCTTGACAAGGAAACAAGCAGTCCTAATGAATGACCTTCTACACACATGATTAAAGGATTGCCTCCTGCTTAATGAGATCGCTAACTAGTTTTTAATTGAGATTCTGTGTGGCTCTGTGGGTTAGGACTCTGTTCCCGTACCTGGAAGGTTATCAGTTCAAATCCCAGGGTCAGCAGGGTGATTTCACTGTTGTGCCCTTGTGCAGGACCCTTAGCCCCCAGTTGCTCCAGGGACAGACTGACCGTGCTTTCTCAGTTGTACTTCGCTTTGGTGAAAATGTTATGCTCTCTCCATTTTTTTTAAAGTTAGTTGTTATCGTAGGGTGAGGAGTCCTTATATTTTTCTACGTCTTGTCTCTGAGGCTGGTTAGCTGTTGTGGTGCCGATTCTGAACCCGTTCTGGATCACGGGCGGGGGGGTGTTGGTGGCGGCCCTAAATGTGGCTGTGAATGTGCACTTCAGGAGCCTGCGAAGAGGATCCTGGCCCTCACGGAGACGTGCCTGGTGGAGAGGGACCCAGCCTCCTACAACGTTGTCACCCTGAAGCCCTTCGAGGAGGTATGTGTCACCCCCCCCCCCCCACCCCCACTACCGCTTTGTCCCTGCTCCATACGGCTGTTTCCAGTCCGCGGGCCTCTGCTCCGCTTCCATGGTGGTTCCATACCAGTCCGCAGGCCTCCACTCCGTTTCCATGGGTTTTCTGGCCACTCCAGTCCGTGGACCTTAAGGGGCAGTGGTGGCCTAAAGGTTAGGGAAGTGTGCTTGAGATTGAAAGGTTGCTGATTCTAATCCCCAACCAGCAAGGTACCACTGAGGTATCCAGAGCAAAGTACCGCCCCCATGCACTGCTCCCTGGGTGCTAAATATTAGCTGCCCACTGCTATGTCACAGTGTCACATATGGGTTAAATGCAGAGGATAGTTTGTTAAATTTGACCACTAGCTCAAGTAATTAGTTAAATAACTCAACGACGTATTGATTGAACATGGTGTCCTAGTGGTCGAGTCAGTAAATTCATGGGTGACAGTTTATGCAAACACTGGGGTGACTTTAGGAGAGGTTTTGAAATGAAATGCCTGAGCTGACACACTTTGACAGACATGAAGACCATTTAAACAATTTTTTTTGTATGCCTAAGACTTTTCTACAGTACGAGATACATATACTGTACAGATATATATACTGAACTCTTTTATTGCAATCTAGTATGTATTCATTATTTATACCACTCAACATTCACTGTTTATTTTTCACACACGCATACATTGTGAAGCTGTTTCTAGCACTTCCTAGCACTATTTTGCACTTTTGGATCATATTCCTAACTGCATTTTGCTGACTGAGTGGTTGTGCTTTCGTGCCATGACAAAGCAGAATTTAATCTAATCTATACCTAAACCAGCCCCCTTTACCCACGTCTATGTGGTCAAGCTTAACACTCTCCACCCATATGGCAGCTCAGTTCAGTTTATTTCTACTGTATGTAGTGACTTTCACAGCTGAGTCACCCAAAGGCATGTGGGTATGTTGTGATACATTCCTGCATCATTTGTACAGAGTAATTCAAAAACAAGGAAAGGGAAGACAAAGAAATGACATTAAATGACAATGAAGAAGAATAGAGGAAACAAACTCTCAGGTAGGGAGATTTGGCATCCTGAACATGAGTTGGCAAACTGTTTCACGATATAGGGGCCCTGTAGCAAAATGCTTTGACAAGGAAACCTGCATTCTGTGATCTGAGTGAATGATACGGTTTGTAGACTTGAATTAGTTCTGCTGGGTAGACAGGCGCAGGACCTTTGAGTGTCTCGTGTGTCAGTAGGAGAACTGTGACGTGAGTCCTGAACCTAACAGGAAGCCAGTGCAGGTAACCAAGAACAGAGGTTGTGTGTTCAAACTTCCTGCTCCTGGTGACAATTCTGGCTGCTGCATTTTGAATATGCTGCAAGGTGTTTAATGTTTCAGATGATAGAGCATTACGGTGGTCTAAACTACTGTATATAAAAAAGCATGTATTAGTGTGTCATGTCTTGAATAGTAAGGAAACATCAAAGTTTGGCAATGTTATGTAGCTGTAGTAAGCATGCCTTCGAAACTGCATCCACATGTGATTTGAATGAGAGGTTCGCATCTTAGGTGATTCCTACATTTCGGACTAACCTGCTGAGGAAAAAGGCCCTCACAGTGGAGTGCAGAGATTATAGCAGGCCTATCCGCAGACTTGCCTCCAAACAGAACCTTTGTTTTCTCTGCATTTAGTGACACCGTTTTTACTCATCCAAAATTTTCAACTTCTTTAAAGCAATGGTGTCATCAGCTTAGGAGTGATAATGTATGAATTATGTTTTCTCATTGTTACCTAAGGGCAGCATGTAGAGATGGAGCAATATAGGACTAAGGACTGATCCCTGTGGTACTCCATATGTCCATATGTGATCAGTGACAATGACGACCCAGTGCAGTTGTTGGACACTTGAACATTGATATTGATTAGTCGAATATCTGAACAGTATCTTCCTTTTAATCTGACACAGTGGTCTCTTTCTCATTCCCATTGCACTAGTCTGTCTGGTTGCCTGTCCCCAATGTTGGCACAATCCATTGTCCCACTCCAGCCTGATCCTCTCTTTTGTCTCTGTGTCTCCTTGCCGAAGGTCTTCGCGCTCGTATGTGACCCCGAGAACCCGCAGATGTTTACCGTGGAGTTCATCCGGGGGCAGATCCGAAGATACTCCTCCACGGAGAGGTACGCACCTGTCACGTGGCCTTGCTTACTCATGTGGGTAGGGCCTTTACTGTGTAACTGCCTTCATGCTCCTTTTGTTCATAATTCCTGTGTGTGACACTTGATTTTGTGAACACAGTAACTCAAAAAGTATTTTATTGGATCCATTTCAAACTTACCAGGAACATCGTATCGATGATGGTCTGGGCCCTATTTCATTTTCACACAAATTGTACCAAAATTAAAGCAGTGTCACATAACGGTAGCACATGAAATGACAGCCACAGACGCAGATCTGGTGAACCTGATTACATTGAGACAAGTCACACAAAGTCAGTCTTTTAATAAAGGTTATTTTGGGAGAGGTGGGGGGAGAGTGTGTAGGCAGCTAGGGACTAGAGTTTGGGTGGTGTTGGAGGAGGAGTGACTAAATGGAGATGGGGGGTGGGGGATACATTTTTGACATTCCTGCAGCATATAGACAATTTTCAATTCCACCTGCAGGGACGCACTCCTGGCCAGCCTGCTGGATGGGGTTCGTGCTTCAGGAAACCGGGATGTCTGCGCGAAGATGGTCCCCACGCAGAGGGGTCAACGCTGGGGGCTGCTCAGCACCCCTGTGGATGAGGAGGTGGAGAGCCTGCACCTGAAGTTCTTGGCGACACCCCCTAGTACGTCCCCAAGTGCTAAGTGCCTGTGTGGAAGCCCTCTCAGGCTGAGCCTGGTCTCCTCCTCCATTAATAACCATTTCACTCTCTGTGTAGTAGGTGGATTTTCATGCAGTCTCTAAATCCTTGTTTTTGTGACTCGTTTGAACCTGTTTGTGTACCTTTGTGGTAGGAGGTTCTCTGTCCATATTTCCTGTGTGTGTCTTGTGAACACAGTAACTGTAAAAGTATTTGATGGATCGCTTTCAAACTTCCCAGGAACATTGTAAAGTTGATGGGGAACCTATTTCATTTTGAGACACTAAAGTTGAAGCAGTGGCACATAATGGTGTCATGAAATAACAACCACAAACATAGATTTGATGAACCTTATTGGAAGTCACTCAGAGTTGGATCTTTAGTAAATATATTCTTGGTGCTTTGTCCTGCGATGCAAACGCCGCAAAATGGGCTCTTTCGGCACAGTCCCGGTCTTACCCACCCTGACACTCTTTTCCTAACAGACGGCAACTTTGGTGATGCTGTGTTCCGCTTCAATGCCAACATCTCCTACAGCGGCGTGCTGCATGCTGTCACGCAAGACGTAAGAGCGGTGCACCTCCACCCCCCCAGCTCACCAACGTGCCCTTCTGGCTGAGTCCTGAGAGAGCTCCTCTCTGCCTATTCCCCCACCCCCCAACAGGGCCTGTTCTCTGAGAACAAGGAGAAGCTGATCAACAATGCCATCCTGGCGCTGCTGTCCCAGGACACGGAGCTGCCAGTGACCAACGCCGAGCTAGAGAGCCACTTCCAGGCCATCCGTCGGCTTGTGGCCTCCAAGGCCGGCTTCCAGGCCTTCACCCAGCTGCCCAAGTATGTCCCGCTCTCTCCCTCCCTCCCTCTCTCTCTCCCTTTTTCCTATGCAATTTGTTTTCTTCTAGTGGCTAGGCGTGATGGGAAACACATGCCCTGTCATTCTAAGGTCTGGTCACATGACTGGACCCTGCTGGATGCAGTGCCTCACCTTACCTTGGGAAAAATGGAACTGTTAGTTGAATTGACAGCATCTGAGTGTCCATGCTGATGTCAGCCTAGGGCCCCCCCCCCACTCCCCAAGCATAAACATTAGGTCTTCATCATTCCTCTTACTGAAACCTTTCTCATCCCAGTGAAAATCTGATGTTCCGGTTACCATAAGAGAAATCATTCTAAGTGATGTAGACCATGTTTCAGTGGTTCCTTTTCTATGGCCCCTTACCAAAGGCCTTTATGTTTCCGTGCAAGCAGAATAATGCATAGATGGTTCTAGCCTTTAAGCTCTCTGCTGCCCCCCTCCCCACAGATCTGAATGTAAATCTGACTTTGACTTCATTGCCAAATTCACCGTTACTGCACTGTTTCGTGTATTTATCTTTAATTTTTAGAATGTATTATTTATTCATACGTATCATTCTGCTTCTCCATCATTGCCCATTCTAAACATTCCATCCATGTTTACTATTGCATTGTGTATCTATTATGTTGAGTTTTTTTTTCCTTTTATAAAAAAGCACTTGCCCTATCTCTTTGGGATTGTTATTTCACTGAATTGTTATTTTACTTAATATTAGGGATGGGCTAATCCACATTTATTTCAGTTCTGATGCAGTTCGATACACAACTCCCGATGCCAGTACAGATTCCGATACAAGAGCTCTTTTTACTTTAATGTTATTCTAGGTGCACTGATCAAACTTTTTCAGTGCCGTTACGAACTCTACATGTGAACAGAGGGTATCAATGTGAGTACCAATATGATACCAGAGCTCTTTTTTACCTAGTAAATACAAATGTTTGTCAAAAAATCTTTAATTAGGCTACTAGAAACATACATAATGTACTGTTCCACCTTGTTTGAGCATCTTGTTTTGCAGTTCAATTTCAAGCGAGGATACGTTAGTGGCGAATGCTTATAATGCCCCACAATGTTTCACCCGCTGGCAACAGTGGGTATCACAAGCTTTAGCGAGTACGCAACTCCCGATTCATACACTGCCGTTTTCATAATACCTGCGTTATCTCATCGCACGATTGTTTGCACTTTGTGTAGAGGGATTTCCCACTAAACACTACTTCCACCTCTCAAAGCTTAGTTTTTACAAAGACTGCAAATAGCTGTGCTACTAGTTGCTGTAAATTACTTCCAGATCTTCACCTTCTTATCTGATGCTCTTGCGCTCCTCCTGCTGTGAAGGGTATGCGCATGACATCACAGCAGACAGAAGTCACTGTGCTCACACCCACTGAGTGGCAGTGTTAGCGTTCGGTTTGAATGTCGTAAAAAACATATATAAAATGAGAACGAGCTGTCATGTTGTTAATTGTACAAATCGATTTAACATGAAATAAGAGTTATCTTTTTAGACTGCCAAAAAGGAAATATGTATTGGACGTGGATTGGTGACATATGGCCGATACCCAATCTGTGTAAATAGGTATGAATCGGTGCCATTAACGATCCCGATACACGAGTATCAGATCATTGCACCTCTACTAAATATGGTTGGTGTGATAATAAAGCCCTTCTTGACTTGATAATCAGCTACTGCTGAATGTAAATTAATCTAAAGGCTATCCTTCCCTTGCTGCGGTGATCGCTCGTTTTCTTTCTTTAATTCATGTTTGTGTGTGTGTGTTTGTGCCTGCACGTGTGTTTGAGTTCAGGTTCCGGGAGAAGCTGGGGGTGAAAACGGTCAAGGCCCTAAAGAGGAACAACAATGGCGTGACTCACGCCGCCATCGACATGCTCTGCGCCCTCATGTGTGTAAGTGTGAACTCATTGACCATCGTCATGTGACCATCGCTGAGAAATGGTGGCCAATCATGGCGTGGAAATCTATGCTGGTGTCATTTCAAAGATGATGAGAATTACTGTAAGTCTGACGACTTCCGGTTCAGTGGTTGTTTTTGTATTATTTCAGGGTTATAAATGCAGCTGTGAAGTGTTTTCGTAGTATTATAGTAGCTTAACTTGTGCTGGCATTATTATAAGAGTCATTTTCATGGGGCGCTTGCTTTGGCAGGCTGGGTCCTGAAAGCCGTGGTAATCTGTGTGACTGGGGATTCCAAATGGGCGGATATTTCTTTGTTGTAGCCAGTCAGCTGTATGGGGGGCTGGGGTCTTCCATCTGGCCACTGCATGAGTACCGCCCACTGATCTGTTGGGCTGGCCTCTGTACTTGTCACTGCCTGGGCTGTGATGTATAAAGTAAATTCCCATGTTGCACATGGTGGCCGGAGATTCTCTCTCTGCCTTTGAGGTGTGTGCTGAGTGCTGCAGACTTCCATGTCATAGGGTGCTTTTCCACTTCAGGTATTTTTGGTACTTTCCCTTTTCCATTGACTTCCAGTCGAGTACCAATACTAAGTTCCAGTGCCTAAAGTACCAAATGACCTGGGTTGATTTTTTGGTACTTTGTGATGTTTTTGTCGATTGCTTATGCCTCTGAAACACAATACATCAGAAAAAAAAGTTACAAACTCTGAAATCAACGATAAACAAATATTGTAATAATATTGAATGTGTAGACAAATGAACAAATCCAAGCTTTAATTGCGATCTGGTCGGAAAAACAGATACAAGATCAGGATGGCATGACAAGGAACAAACTTGGAACAGAACAAAACAGACCTGCTTAAACTTGTATGGATCGAGACCCACCTCTGATGGGCTGAAACAAAGGTAAACAGACACACTGGGATGCTGATGCCGAAGAATCGCTCTCAGTCTCACAGAACCTCTCGACCAAGTTCAACGTGTGAAAGCTGTGTTCCTGTGTTGGCTGTGAATTTTTTTGTGCTTTATCTACAGTATATTTAGCGATACGGTACAGTGATCATGGCCCCTAGGAAAGTGAGCAAAGATAGCAACAAACCAAAGAGGGAAGTAGTGAGAGTAACTGTGGAACTTAAAAAGGAAATCATAGTGAGACTTGAAGATGGTGCATGTGTGTCTGTATGCTTTGTCATGTGTGTATTAGATTAATATTGATTGTTAATGCTTTTTATCATTAGTTGGATAAGTTTATATAAGCAATTATTTGGGGGTCTGCAACAGGTTAAATTAATTTACGATATTTCTTATGGGGAAATTTGACTTGGACCTTGACCAGCCTTCTGGAACAATTAAGTTCATGTTCCAAGGTACCAATGTTGTGATGTATTTGTATTGTATTTGTAAAGCAGAAAAGAGTTCGACATAAATTTCTCATAAATCTGTCTAGGAGTGATTTAAACAGCAAGGATGAAAATGATTGCTTGTCTCTCAGAACGCACGCAGCACTCATGCAAAAGCAGCAGAGATAAATTTAAAAATCAGTTTAAAGTTTATATTAGATGAAAAAGAATCATCATTAAAATCTATGACCGTAAAAATGTTTTAGCAAAAACCTCCCGCACCATTATGTCAGTGCAGTATGAAGGTATGGTGAGAATTGTATGAGCGAAATATGCAACAACCCCTATAGCCAGGGATGGACATAACTGGTACGCATGCACCTTTAAAAACAGTACATGCGACAATCGATCGTTTGTAAAAGCGCAGATGTGTACTTATTTTATGTGCATTTGCACTGCTATGACAAGAAAATACCTTGCATTTTACCCTGTATACTGCAAATGAAGTAGAGTTGGCATATAAAGATAAAAATGCATTATTTTGTTTTCATATCAGTGCAAACGCACATAAAATAAGTACGCATTTGCGCTTTTACAAACAATAAATTGTCTCACATATTGTTTTTAAAGGCAAATGCGTACTTGCGTACCAGTTACAGGTATGTCCATCCCTAGCTATAGGCATCTTTCTAATTGAGTACAAAATATCCTGCCTCACATTGTGAATTGTGATGTCAGTTATTATGCCATGGAAAAACCAACAGAAAGAAGTATCTTACTAAAGTATCATCATACTAAAAGTATGGTACCTGTTGCAATGAAAAAGCACCCTTCAACAAGAGTTTCCCACAAACACGTTGGTATGAGGTAGCATTGGATTTGCGTATAGCTAGAGAGTACATGGGGATGTCATCAGTTTTGAAATGTTGGTCTTTCTGCTGTATCAAGAAGAAAATCTTTTTCCATTGTAGCTATTAAGGGAAATTCTTGGGACTTTTTGTGCTATGTTCAGTATGATTTTAAAACCATGCAGTGGTGGAGAGGTGACTTTATTGGCACAGACGATGTTGGTGAGCTTGAATGGTACTGTGCTTTGCAGCCCATGCACGATGACTACGACCTGAGACAGGAGCAGCTGAACAAGGCATCTCTGCTGTCCTCCAAGAAGTTCCTGGAGAACCTGCTGGAGAAGTTCATTAGCAATGTGGTGAGTGTGGGTGGGGGCTAAATGAGGGTGGGTGGATCCAGACTTTGTGGGAGATCCATATGTCCAAGGGATTGAGGATTTAATCTGAAAGGTGGGTGGATCCAGATATGGTAGGAGGGGCCATAGGACTGAGGTATTGTGAATGAGAGGCCTAAAGTAAAGGTGGGTACATGCAGACCTTGTGCTGGCCCTCCTTCCTGCTCAGCTCGTGCTATGTAGCCTTGATTAGTTGTTGGCTGAATGGGTCTGGAACTAAATGTGGTTGGACTTCCTGTCACTTT
The DNA here is from genome assembly GCA_026781065.1 of Mormyrops boulengeri. Lineage (NCBI taxonomy): Eukaryota > Metazoa > Chordata > Actinopteri > Osteoglossiformes > Mormyridae > Mormyrops > Mormyrops boulengeri. The sequence goes on from JAODLD010000001.1 coordinate 25,495,487, forward strand.
CCCATGTTGTTGCCCAATATCTGTGCTTGTTGGGAAATGTCTGTAAGCTCGTGATCAAAAATAAACTGCTTCTGTTCCTTTTTGAAGAAATCGATCGTTATGAAAATATGAACAGTACCAGAGATTTCTGTTGGAATTAAGGAGCTAAGAATGACTGATTAATCGTTGTTTATGTAAAGCAGACGCTTTTGTTATTTATGAGTGTGAAAACACATTTCACACACTAAGGAAATTATGCTTCCCAACTGTGAGTGGTTTTAATAAATACGTTAATGCACTAATAACATTCTATCGGATTAAAAATGACCGCACAGTCAGTCTTTTAATGCTTTAATGAGCTTTAGCAGGAGCAGAAACCCTCATTCTGGATCTGCAATTGACAGCCCCAACACCTGTGCCATCATAATCTTGATTTTTTTTTAAAATTTTGTTTATGTTTCTAAGTTTAGTTAGTTTTCAGTGTAGTTTTATTAGTTTTTACTTTAAAGACGTATTTCTCTTTAGTTATATATTCTGGTTTCAGTTTGTGATTTTTATATTTAGGGAAAGACAAAGCTGTAGAGGTATTTTATACATCTGAATTTTAGAGAATCTTACATGATTGCACAGTGCACATTATGTACTCATGTCCTCCTAATGTGCAAAGCATGTTCCTAGTATTATTAATTGTCATTATATGTAACAATTATTTTCTGTTTTTTGGGTTAGTTTCCGAAGCAGTACTTGTAGCTTATGTTTAGTAGTGTTTTAATCTTTTATTTTCGTACCTTATTTGAGCTTATGAAACTGTTTTCTTATAGTTTTCGTTAACGAGAATAACCCTGGCTGCTGGTGGTAGCCCACCCCTCCTCTGTACCCACAGGGTCTGTTCTTGATCTTCACAGCCAGCCAGCTTGTTCTTCCTCATTTTCCTCCTCGTAATTTTCTTAACGAGCCCAGTCCCCCAGCCACTTTCACTCATGGTGGAGTTCTTAATTACACCACGCACCTCCCGGGCAAGATGTAAGTAAGGGAGGCAAATTATGGTGTCACATCCCAAAAGCGTGCTAGCTGCCCCCCCGTCAGGTGTCTTTCAGCCTGTCGTGGTTCGGTGTGGTGATTCTGTGGACTGGGGGGGGGGGGGGGGGGGGGGGGGGGGGGGGGGGGGG
>JAODLD010000001.1:25508808-25532607 GCA_026781065.1 Mormyrops boulengeri
TTGATGGATGGATGGATGGGATTGATGGATTGCTGGATGGGATTGATGGATTGATGGATGGATGGATGGAATTGATGGATTGATGGATGGATGGATGGGATTGATGGATTGCTGGATGGGATTGATGGATTGATGGATGGATGGATGGAATTGATGGATTGATGGATGGATGGATGGGATTGATGGATTGCTGGATGGGATTGATGGATTGATGGATGGATGGATGGAATTGATGAGATTTTATGGATTCCCCCCAGGGGAAATTCCCTTCTTACAGCAATGAGTCACACTAACAACAAACAACTTAATTATAAGGAAATATAAATGGAGAATAATAAAACAAATATGTTTCTAAATATCATAGAAATATTTAAAAGCATAAAGATATGACTTATGCACATTCTCCCGCCACATAACGTTATTGCACGTGCCAGATAGTATATCGAAAATATGGCTGTTACTTGGGTAATATTACCCTGAGTCAATATACTTTCATAGTGCACCTCACTGATTAAGGAGGAACAATACTGCACATCCGTAAACTGATAGAAGCAGTTTTGCACATCAGTGAAACACAGAGGAACATTATTACACATCAGTGAAACACAGAGGAAAATTATTGCACATCAGTAAAGAGTCCATATTAAAAAGCGTGATTGTTGTGGGAACAATGACAGTACAGTTCCTTTACACATGATGGTACAATGCTCTAACTCTCACACCTCAATTCCGTGACCTTTGACCTCCGGGTCAGGCCAAAGGTCAGGACGTGGTCCAGCGCAGTGTCCTGGGCCCTGTGCTTCCAGAGGCCATGGTGTGCTACCTGGAGAACTATGAAGCGGAGCGTTTCGCAGAGATCTTCCTGGGCGAGTACGACACCCCAGAGGCCATCTGGAGCAGCGAAATGAGGTGATGCTGGAGTCCTTGTCAAGACCCCTCCCTCTGGGGTCGTCCGCACACATGCCCGAGTGCAAAGAGACCTCTGTGTTTCAGGGTTGCTTATTTTAGTCTGACTAGGGACATGCCCACACAGCTTTGCAGAGGAGGACACTGCAGTTGTGCCATTAAACAAAACTCCTAGGCAAAATATCCAGCTTTACATAAAGCAAAGAAAAAAAATGTGAATAATTAGTTTCTGATGCACTTTTAGATCTGCTCACCACCTCTTATTACTGTACATGCGCTTGTATCTAACATTCTAAATCTAAAATATCAGTATAAAAACTTAAGATTCACAATAATAAGTAATATTACTTGTATTAAATATTTACACCAAACTAAAAATAGCAAAGAAAAGCATTGCACAATACGAATATGCCTGTGGAGCGACACACTTTAGTTGTCTTTTCGGTTGTTCCACTATTGTTTCTCTCGCAATTGTTTTTGTTGCATCGGATATCTGACTTCATCCAGCAGTAACATTGCAGCGAGTTAAAATTACAGTACACTGATCATTAGCATGTCTGTGCGTATAAAATCATTGTTTTTCCAAGAGTACTTTTTAACTGTCTGGCAGTGCCTTGAGCCAGGCAGTGGCCGATACAGATCTTGTATTGTGTGTGAAATGCCCACCATATGTGAACAGACACAAACATCTACAGCCACAGTATTTGGAGTGTTCATCGCAATGTCCTGTGTGTTGTCCGCAGACGACTGATGATCGAGAAGATTGCTGCCCATCTGGCTGACTTCACGCCCAGGCTACAGAGCAACACGCGGGCACTCTACCAGTACTGCCCCATCCCCGTGATCAGCTTCCCCCAGCTGGACTACGAGCTCTTCTGTAACATCTACTACCTCAGACATCTATGTGACGAGACCCGGTTCCCCAACTGGCCAATCCGAGAGCCTGTACGTCGCCCATCCCTCTTTCATGAAATGCCTGTTGGTGTTTTTAAACTGGCTTGATAAACAGACATTAATTCCTCTGGAGATTGGGGTTTGAGTCTCCGCCTTGGAGTTTGCATGTGCTCCCTATGTTGTGGGGTTTCCTCTGGGTTCTTCGGTTTCCCCCCAGACTTGAAAAACATGCTAAAGTGAATCGGAGTTGCCCAGTTGCCCATAGGTCTGACTGTGTGAGTTAATGGCATGTGTGTGCCCTGTAGTGGGATGGCGCCCCATCCTGGGTTATTCCCTACTTTATGCCTGCAGCTTCCTGGATAGGCTCTGGGCCCCCCACCACCCTCTATATGACAAAGTGAAACCTGAAGGAATGAATGTTACTTTGCACACAATACAGTCCAACTCCATTCTCATTCAGATTGTTTTTCTTTAAAAATAGATTTTTATATTATATTATATAGTATATATGTGAGTGTGTGTGTGTGTGTGTGTGTGTGTATAAAACACATACAATCTAATTTTCTTTTTATTATTTTTAAATTTTTGAACACTTGTGGTGCCTCCCCTACAGGTGAAGCTGCTGAAGGATGCACTGGAGGCCTGGAAGAGGGAAGTGGAAAAGAAGCCGCCGTCTATGTCTATAGATGACGCTTATGAGGTCCTCAACCTGCCCAAGGGACAAGGACAGTGAGTCACGTCTACGTCTTTGCAGAAGCTCTCTAATTTAATTAGACTTCTTGTTCTAGGCAGGAAATATTAATTAAATGTTTTACAGGCGGCCTGCTTTTTGGCAATTTTCTGTATAATTGGTGCTTTGTCATCTAATGTCATAGAATAATGAATATGTTTGAAGAACCTGTCATAGAAAATCTGTGTTAAGTCAGTGGTGAGGTGGCAGTGTCAATTTTGGTGTTTCTCTACAGGCATGACGAGAGTAAGATCAGGAAGGCCTACTTCAGACTGGCCCAGAAGTATCACCCAGACAAGAACCCAGAGGGCAGGGTACGTCCACGTTCATCTGTGGCTTTGTTCTCAGCTGTCAGAATTGGAAAGCAATGCCCCAGATCTGTTCATCTTAATGTTCTCTGTCTAGACTCTTACTGAATTTGCACAGGTCTGTACATTTGCTGGGAACAAACATCCTTTGACTACTTTCTATTATGGGAATATCATAAAATGCTTTGCTGTGGGTGTTAACGAAGGGTGTATTATGGTATCATTTTTCTGGTGTGCATGGATAGCATGGTGTAATGTGTTCTCCACCCCCCAGGACATGTTTGAGAAGGTGAACAAAGCCTACGAGTTCCTGTGCACCAAGTCAGCCCGAATCACTCACGGACCCGACCCAGAGAACATCATCCTCATCCTCAAGGCCCAGAGCATTCTTTTCAACAGGCACCGGCAGGGTTCGTCATCCTTTTCCCGGCACTTCCCAGCTCCCTTTCCATCCGTCATGTTTTTGTCACTCTACCTGTCCGTTTGCTCAGTCCCGTTTGCTGCATCGGATTTCCCCAGCTCAGGTCTCTCTTTCCTTGTCCATGGCCGCCCATGTTCTGGCTTCTGTCCCAGCTAAACCAGACTTCCGCCAGGACCTTCTCATTAACGAGATTTGGCCCCCTGGCCGTTTTATCACCGACAATTAAGAGTTCAGTTTTTGAATTCATTATACTTAATGAGATGTTGGGACTAGGAATCCCAAATAGTGTAACCCCATCTGTATACATTTTCCTGCATCACAAGCCCGCTTCCTGGTTGATATCTGCTGGCTCCCGTACATCTCCTGCAGAGCTTGAGCCCTATAAGTATGCCGGCTATCCCATGCTGATCAAGACCATCACCATGGAGACTAGTGATCAGCAGCTCTTCTCGAAGACCTCCCCGCTGCTCCCCGCTGCCACAGAGCTGGCATTCCACACGGTCAACTGCTCAGCGCTCAATGCTGAAGAGCTGAGGCGGGAAAATGGCATTGAGGTAAGGTTGTGATGCGTCGATGTTGACTTTGACGTCTGTTTTGTTGTTCCACCATTGATGTTAGAAGATCAAAGCCATCATTCGGATGAGTCATCTTCTGTCGCTGCCGTCATCTGCTATGAGCTCCCCTTCAGTCTTCCATCATTCTTCTCCTATTCTGTCTGTGCTGCAGATGCTGCTGGAGGCCCTTACCCGATGCGTGGCTGTGCTCACTGCCTCCAGCAAGCCAGAGGATATGGCTGTGCAGGTATGATGCTAGGGCCTGATCCTGCCCCAGAGGATCAGCCAGTCCTCCTTTCTTTCAGATTCATTGTGTATCTCAGTTTCTCAAGTCAAGTCAGATGGGGATTGTCATACCATCCATATGCAGGTATACAGTGGCACGAAATATCGTTCCCTCCAAGATCATGGATCAACATACAAACAACAAGCAACGAAGGGAGGGGTTTCACAGTACTTAAAGTTTTTTCAGCCTAGTCTAGGGTCAGAGTGTGACAAACTGTAAAAGTGAATTTAAAGATTTATTGTGTGATTAGTGATTGGAAGACAAGTATTTACAATATTTACAAAGCAATGGCAGTAATAATGCTGATTTACACAAAAGCCCACAAGGTACAAACACTGCTTAACAACGTGCCACAAGTAGGGGAACGTGCAAGGCAGGCGAATAAGACTGCACAATAAGTTTTCTGGACAAATACACAGTGATCGACAAAATATTCAGAAGTACGCAAATTTTGAAATACCCCACTTGAGCTACAAGACAACAGGGGGACCTGAACCCAGAAAACAGAAATATGACCACACAAACCAGTCACAAATGTAGAGTTGCCACTTGCTTCCTTATAGGCTTCAAACCTTTGCTTAAAAAGCATCACCTTTGACAGGCACCAATCATCATCTTTCCCTGGTTCTACTGGGATCCACTGGCGAGTCCAACGGTGATGTCCTCTTAAGGGGAAAACCACCCACACAAAAATACGATGCAAGGGCGTAACAAAGTGCAAAAATGTATACATCCATTGTCTTATCTGGGTCCAGGTTGTGGGTGCACTAGTATAAGCAGAGATGTCCAGACCTCCCTCTCCCCAACCACCTCCTTCAGGGGGGTGGGATACCCAGGCGCTCCCAGGCCAGTCAAGAGAGTCAGTCTCTCCAGTGTGTCCTGGGTCTGCCCCAAGGTCTCTTCCTATATGGATATGTGTAAAGCATCTCCCTATAGAGGCATCCTAGATAGGTTCCTGAAGCTCCTCAGCTGGTTCCTTTCAATAGGGAGCCCTTCCTGGATGTCTAACTCTAACACTGATCTCAGAAACTTTGCAAATTAAGCTCATTTAAAACGTACAGTATAGATAGTATAAACCTGAGTATAAATGGTAAAGTGTTGAAAGCTCTATAAAATTGAATGATTTTTTTCACGTGGGTTTCAGTCATAAGCCTCCCTGATGGGCTTCTTAGAGCAAAGTGACAATTACTCCTGCCTTCCCCAGGTCTGTGGGCACATCTGCAGGTGCTTCAGCGTGGCAGCGCAGTTTGAGGAGTGCCGGGAGAAGATCATCGAGCTGCCCAACATCATCCGGGACCTGTGCCACGTGCTCTACTACGGAAGGGTGAGAACAGCTCTATCCCTTTGATGATGGAGGCCGGATTTTAATCTAGGGCTGGTGTCTCACATCATCCTCACGTGCCCCCCCCCCCACAGGGCATCCCCCGCATGGCTGCCTTGGCGGTGCAGTGCGTCAGTTCCTTCGCCGTGGACTTCTTCCTGCAGACGCACCTCTACCATGCTGGTGTGCTCTGGCACCTGCTGGTCAACCTCTTCAACTACGACTACACGCTGGAGGAGAGTGGCATCCAGAAGAGCCAGGAGACCCACCAACAGGAGGTGGCCAACAGCCTGGCCAAGTATAGCCTGGTAGCCCTCAGCCGGCTTGGGGGCTACAGCACGGGCCTGGAGGGGGAAGCAATGGACAGCACGGTGGAGACCCCCCCTGAAAACCCCACCATCAGGAAGAGCCTAGCTGCCATGCTCACCCCCTACATCTCCCGGAAGCTGTCCTCTGGCACTCCTGCTGAGGTATGGCTGGGATCAGAGGCACTTTAGCAGGATGGACACACGGTTGTCATCTGAACATGTGTTAACTGGAATTAGGGGTTAGGTATAGGTGTTAGATTTAACTTTTAAGATTGATGTAATGGCAGCCCTTGTGAAAAATATGGCTCCTGGCACCAGCCAATGGTAATCTGTCCAGACCCATGTTGTCTGGTCTCATCATAGAGGGATCCCTACTAGGCCTGGCTGTAGAGGGATCACTACCTTGGTCCGGCTACAGAGTAATCTGAAAGGGGCCTCATCATTGTCTGGGCTCATGGTAAAGGAGGGGCAATGCTACTGGGCCTTGCCCTACAGGGTCCGGCCGAAAAGGAATCTGTAGGTGACCTTATTATCGTCTTGTCTCACTGTCCATTATATTTGGTCTGTTCTCCTAGATATTAAAGCTGCTCAACAGTAACTCGGAAAACCCCTACTTAATCTGGAACAATGGGACTCGGGCTGAACTCGTGGAATTTCTGGAAAGCCAGCAGGAAAGCCACATTAAAAGGGTAAGGGGAGGAGTGTGCCCTTGTAGACAGGCATGGGTCTGCATAAGAGTTGGAGAACGTTTACTTGTATTTCTGCCGTTGTTGCACAGAAACTAAATCTACCTGAATTGCGATACATAAGGTAGTTTTGCTTCTCACGCAGAGTGAGTGTGATAAGAGCTTCGGCTCCGAGTTTGTGTTCAGCGACCACAGCAAGGAGCTGATTGTCGGCGAGATCTTTGTGAGGGTCTACAATGAGCAGCCAGCTTATCCTCTGGAGGTCAGTAGCCGCACTCACAGCTTACGCATTGCCGTAGACAAATTTGAACAGTACCCACCAATCATTTTATCCGGAACATTAACGTTGTTCTTTATGCCCCTACCCCCTCCATCTACCATAGTTCCCCAAGGTGTTTGCTGCTAGTCTGCTGGACTATGTGGGCTCTCAAGCCCAGTACCTTTGTACCCTGCTGGCTATGACCCAAGCCAGCAAGGTAGAGTCCCAGCAGCATGCCCAGAGGCTCAAGTGGGCCGAGATGGCCCTGGAGGCTCTCCGCAACGTGATAAAAAACAACCCAGGTAGGGACACTCATGTTGATGTGCTCAATATGACCTGTAGACATTTATTAGGGCACAGTCAACACTTCAGTGTAGCACAGGTGGAGTTGGTTTGGGTAGGTGTGGAAGGGATGCCAAACATACCACTCCCCCACTATGTACAGGGTCTGAGTCAGAGTGCATCGGACACTTCAAGCTCCTCTTCTCCCTGCTACGAGTCCATGGGGCAGGCAAGGTCCAGCAGCTGGCTCTGGAGGTACTGCTGTCACCTTCACCCACACGTAACACCTACTCTGTGATACCAGACACTGTTGACTGCTCTGTGACTCCTCATTTTAAAAAGCTTTCTTTTAAATCATTTTAAGTCTGCTTAGTTGCATCATCTTTACTTTCCCGACCTCAGGTTGTGAACACTGTCACCAAGAACCAGGATTGTGTGAGCAATATTGCAGAGTCTCTTGTGCTGTCTAACCTGCTGGTGCTGCTCCATTCTCTACCATCCAGTAAGACCTTGCTCAGATGTTTGCCTCCTCGGCCGTTAAAATGCAGATTTCCTTTCAGCCATGTTGCTGATCCATCTCTGTCACATTCACTCACATCATGATTGTGTCCTGTTTTAGGCAGGCAGCTAGTACTGGAAACCCTGTATGCCTTGACATCCAATACAAAGATAATTAAAGAAGCCATGGCTAAAGGTAAGCGCAGTAGCCGTCTGGTAAGCTAACTTTGTGTTAACACCTATGCTATTAGTAACCTTGTTCCTTTTATCTACAGGTGCACTGATCTACCTGCTGGACCTCTTCTGTAACTCCACGCACCCCCAGGTGCGCTCCCAGACCGCCGAGCTCTTCGCTAAGATGACCTCTGACAAGCTAGTAGGACCCAAGGTAAGACGTGGTGTATGATGCGGTCTCTGCACCAAGTAATGTGAGTGACAAATCGGAGGAGCTTGAATTTGAATATTGTTCCAGGAAAGATTTGTCACTGATCATTCACATGAAGTGTAATGCCCTCTCCAAGTGCTGTTTAGGAGAAGCACAGGTTCTGTTACTATTGAGCTTTGAGAATAATTGGATACGTATATAGAGGATTTGGGCCTGGATCTTGTATGAAGGCTGAATATAGGATTACAATCACGTACCAGGACTTAGTGAGAATTCATATGGCTCTGTTAGGACGTGGGGAATGTTGTAGACCTAGATGAACTCATGTCCAAGTCCAGATGGCATCTCTCACTCCTATCTCCTGCTCTGCTCCTCTCACCAGTCTGTTCTACACTTGCTCAGTGTTTCTGTGTCCAAACCAAGCTTTCTATTTGGTTTTATCAGCCTTCCAGGTTGGTCTGTTACAGATTCACCTACCTTTCTCTCAGGTCCGGTTGACACTTATGCGTTTCCTGCCCTCCGTCTTCATGGAAGCTATGAGGGACAGCCCTGAGGCAGCGGTGCACATATTCGAAGGCACACACGAGAACCCCGAGCTCATCTGGAACGACAGCTCCCGGGAGACGGTCTCCACTACTGTCCGCGAAATGATGCTCCAGTACGATGTCCCTTATGGCTCTGTGTCTTGCCCCTCACTCTACTCGTCATCATTATTCATTGTTTATACCTGCAGTACCTACTGCAACCTGCAAGATCCCATACCTTGGCTATTGGCTTTGGATTCCAGAAAGTTGGACTATGCATGTGTTTTGTAAACTTTGATAGCTGGCTCTTCCTTTCCCTATCCAGACACTTTAAACAACAGAAGGATAATCCTGATATCAACTGGAAGGTGAGTTTGTGGTTATGGTTTTTAGGCTGTAGCCATGGCAATTGTGGTGGGCATACTTTTTAAAGACATATGTTTGAATTTATGTATAAACTATGTTTTCATGATCCTTAGTGCTGCTCTCTGACACAACTAGAACATTTTAATAGCATAAAGCATAGAACATAACACAAACATTGCAAAGGTAAAGTAAAATAGCCCATTCATATTTATTATGATTATTTAATATCTGTCTGAAAGTCAGATATTAACTAGTGCTGAACTGAGTGAATTTAGAACGGCATGACATTTATCAGACTTCCACACCCTTTCTGAAGCAAACAGCTCTTCATCCAGCTGAAGATTTGTATGTCCGTGTTTCTCCAGCTTCCAGAGGATTTCACGGTGATGTACGGCGCAGGGCAGGGAGAGCTGGCAGTGGGTGGGGTCTTCCTCCGCATCTTCATCGCGCAGCCGGGCTGGGTTCTGCGCAAACCCAGGGAGTTCTTGGTTTCCCTGTTAGAAACCCTCACTGAGCTTCTGGAGAAGAATAACCCCAACGTGAGTTGACACGCTGGCCCTCACCCTCCCATGTCCCTGCTGCCCATGTCGCCATATGAAGCCAAAGATACAGGCATCATTATCTTCTGTTAATCCTCTTCAGGGTGAGACCCTTGAAACCGTTACCACGGCGGCCGTCTGCCTCTTCAGCACTCAGACCCAGTTAGCTGACCAGGTCCCACCGCTGGGCCACCTGCCCCGAATACTGGCAGCCATGAATCACAAGAACAACGCTGTGACTAAGAGCTCTATCCGCCTTATTCATGTACTTTCCGATAATGAGGTGAGGCCATGGCATCTCAGCACTGCGAGTGGCAGCCATGGTCCACGACCCTCCTGACCTCCTAACTGGTACCTGTTCACAGCTCTGCGTACGCTCCATGGCTTCCCTGGACACCATCGGGCCGCTCATGAGCGGGATGAAGGTCCGGGCTGACATGGTGGGCCTGGCATGTGAGGCATTGAACAGAATGTTCCAGAAAGAGCAGACTGACCTGGTGGCCCAGGTACCACTCCCCCCCATATATGTTTTCCCTGTTAAAAACACAACCTGTCTAATATTTAGAGATTGCCCTAACTCTAGTATTCAAAAAGAGGGTGTAACCTTATTAACCAATGAGATGTTTTAGATCAGTGAGTGACACTGGAGGGGACCAATCAACATTTTATCTGAGGCCAGTGCCCCTATGGCCCCACCCCTGCTGTAGATTCACAGCCACCTTCTTTGCTATGTCTGTTTCTTTCTTTGTGTATGACTCTCCCCACATCTGTGTCCACACAGGCCCTAAAGGTGGACCTGGTGCCCTACCTGCTCAGGCTATTGGAGGGCATAGGTCTGGAGACCCTGGAGAACCCCTCTGCCACCAAGGCCCAGATAGTCAAAGCACTCAAGTCCATGTCGCGCAGCCTGCAGTATGGAGATCAGGTAGCAATGAGTCTCTGTGGCAACACAGGGCTTAGTCGTTAGCACAAGGCACCTTGTAAAAAGATCATGTGTGAACAGAGCGGAGGCCGTCTGACAGTTGGATGTGTCTCTTTCAGGTTAGCGAAATCCTGTCCCGTTCCACTGTGTGGAGTGCCTTCAAGGACCAGAAACACGACCTGTTCATCTCCGACTCTCAGACGGCGGGGTACCTGACAGGTATGTGTTCAGGCCACTCCCTCTCATTCTCATTGGTCCGCCTCAGTCAGCTGCAAACCATCCATTTGACAGTCATATGACCCATAAGGGAGGGTGATGCAGCTCAGTTAAGTTGGACACTGTTTAATCTCCCCTTGCCGTTGCCCTTTGCTCCAACTTTACCTCTGCTGACTCTGCAATCTCCAGGTCACTTTGCTTTTACACACACACGAACAAATGCTGCCCCCTATAGGGCTAACTGAGCACAAAATCTGAACTATCGTGATATTTACAGAGTTGTGTCATTCCAGTATTACAGCAAATAAAACTTGACTGACGGTAGAATCCAACTTTCTATAACATCTATATATCTGGTTACCCCTTACACCTCTTATAATGAAGACTATTCTTATGTCTTCCCTGGGACAGTACGTACATGGCAGATACTGATTTCTGAACTGAAGGCAGCTAAAACATTAGTTAATAGTTCATTCCAGTCCAGAATAGTAAATGTAATTAGGGAGCACACTTATTTAGAATTTGGCAGTATCTGAAGAAATGCTTTCTGGGTAAAAAAAATCTTTGCACCATAAAGCTCCTCCCCTGTGCGCTGCTTCTGTCACCTGGCTCCCTCCCCGTGGCTCAGCGTCTCTTCCCCCACTCTCCTGGCCTCTCTCTCTTCTTCAACCACAACCCCCCCCCCACCCCCCCACCGCGTTCTGTCTCCTCCTCAGGTGTGTCCACCCCCTCCCTCCTGGCAGCCAGCAGTCCCCTGCGGAGCGGGCTGTAGACGCCACATCTGCGGCCTCTCTGCCCCCTTCTTTCTAACTCTGACGCAGGTAGACAGTCTCTCTCTGGCTCTCCTGCGCCCTCCTCTGTCACTCTGGCACTGCGTTTGCTTCCTGCTTCTGGGTTTTTCTGTTTTCGCCTGATGCTTTTGTTACTTTTGCCGAACTTCAGCTTTGGTTTTTACTTTGAAGTTCAAGGTAAGTTTTAAGTCTGAACCACCAACTTTCTTGTAGATGGACATCAGACTAGTTAGCTCCTCTTAACACACTTTGCTACCTGACTACAGCTCTTTAGGCAAGGTAAACACCTTTATTCATGTGGCAATGTGTAGCTTTGTGGGTTAGGTTTCTTTGCCCATGATCGGAAGGTCGCTGGATCAAATCCCAGTGTTGACAGTGATTTGACCCGTCGATCAAGGATTTCTCAGTTGAACATATGCTAAATAAATGTATATTCAAGTAAATATGGATGCATAAGTTTATCAACAAAAGGAAAACCCAAACTGAAACCAAAGATTGACATACTTGTAATGGATTTGTGTACTATGACCTGACAAATGTCTGGTTTTCTGAAAAATCTTTCATTAAATAAAGACACTGGGTCCACTGTTCATTTCCTGTTTCCCATTCAACACCTGTGGCCTGGAAAAAGCATAATGTACTATAGGTACCAACAAAGTGCTTACTGGAGATTACGAGACAATATCAATTGGCTGTGATCCACATACCTGGTAATAAAGCACAAAAATGCTGCTCATTACTTTTTTTTCATTATTTTGTGGCGGTGTGCTTTAACATTGGTTAACACTGTTGCCTCACATCTTTGGCACCAGAGAGCTTGTATATTCCCCATGTCATCGCGGAGTTTTCTCTGGGTTCACCAGTTTCCCCCCACAGTCCAGAAACATGCTGCAGTGAATCTGAGTTACCCAATTGTCTGTAGCTTGTCTGTAGGTATGAATGTTTGTGCACGCATGCGCATATAAGATGGATGGATGGGTGATGTTGATTCCTACAGAAATCACCTGTCAGGAGCATCCAGATTTGACAGTTTCTTCTTCCTGTTCGACTAACAAAGGTCCGGGAGTAGCAGGCTACCTGACCTCTGGGGCGGCCTCCACCGTAATGCCAAGCATGCCCCCACCAGTAGACAACGACGTCGGAGAGCAGTGCTGACCGATCGACGGCGGTGCCTACGTCCTGGGCAGAAAGACCCCCCTGCAGCTGCAGTCTACAGCTCAACCAAACTGGACAGTAGAGAGAGAGGCATTAGGATGGGGGGGTGACAGGGGTGGATCATGGACTCTTGTACCTCTCCACCCTAATGTCCTCCAGATCCCAAACAGCACTCACCTTGATCCAAGGTTTTTTTTGTGTGTGTGTGTGTGTGTGTGTGTGTGTGTGTTTTTTTCCCCTCCTTAAATCAGTAACAAATCCATAACACGTCTTTTTGTGTGCTGGCAAAGTTGTGCACTTGGTTCCTGTCTCGATTTGTTCCCAGGCAAGACAAGTATAGTTTACTTTTGTATGAATATATTAATTGTTTTTTTACTCATTTTGTGTATGAACGCGACCAGAGAAAGGCTATACCGTCTATTCGATCTCCCTCCCCATCCTGTCCCCCTCACCCTTAGTCTGAAATACCAGCCGGAGACCCCCCCTCTCCCCCCCAGGGTCTGCTGGGTCCGATGGCTGTGACTTGTTTTTTCCCTCCTTTCTTACCATGGTTTAAAACGTGATTTTTTTTTACCCCCCCCCAAGACTGTGATCCTGACTATATGGACTATTGTTTTTCTATGATGTTTTATAGTGTTATATGGGAGGGAATAACAAACGTACACCGGTTTGCTTGGCCTGGATATCTCACCAAATTCAGATCTGCTCAGCTGGGCATGATGGTGGCTCTACCTTCTCCAGGATTCTGCTTATCTGCTGTCCTCCTCTCTGAGATGTTTTTTCTTTTGTACCTAATCTCATCCCCCACCCCCAGACTGCAAAAACCAGTATATTCAGATTTAACAAAAACGACTGCCTTTATAAAGTCAAATTAGCTCATAAGGACACAGAAAAGAAAGAATATTAACTGATTATATAAAAGTATGTGAAAGACTAGTGCAATTGTGAAATGGCCTATGTAATATTCCGTATGTAAACTTTCTATATTGAATGTACATTAAAAAAAATCAAACTGTACATAAAATTTTAAGAATAAACAAAGGGAATACACAGGAAAATGTTTATTTTTCTTAATGTGTAAAGCAGTAGACTCTGGAATGATGATTAGATTCAGTTCCCATGTGTTTCATACTGTATGGAAAGCTACAACAATTAATGTAACAATTCTGACATTCGTCTTTTACAGAAAAGGGCTAATGGCATATTTAATTCTAACATTTAAATGCCCTGGAGGCATAGTTTGGTGTATCTCTTTGTCAGTATCTGAAGTTTTTAAAAAAATATGAATGCAATACACTGACCAGCGCAGATTTTATTTTTTGCATAGATAGAAATTAAATGCACATCATTTTATAGTCAAAGCCCAGGTTCGTGATTAAATTGTAATATTAATCCAACCTTGTTCTTGTTGGACACGACAGTGGAAAAATGTTATTATTATCAGGGTCTTGTGGTAAAAGAGATAATATTTACCTGACAAATTTTCCAGGACGTCAAAATGCCAATTTACAAAGGCTACAGCAAACAGAAAGGGCTTTCGAAACTTCTTAGTGTCAAATCGAGTTGTCTATTGCAAACATTTTGTTCCATGGACCTAAATTAAGGAAATAAATGTAAGATATTGATGTGTAACATAACACTTAATATGATAACACTGATTTCCCGTAAACGGCACAGGAGAGCATCACTACCGCGTTTACTAAATATATCATGTGACTCCTGGTGCCGATCCGAACCATATGCAGAGTAGCCGGTTCAAATTTCGCCCAGGGTTACTTTATTACAAAATACTTTTTAGTAAACGGACATATTTTTGTTTGTTTTATACTAGTGTAGCTTTGCAAGCGAGATGATATTTTCCCATCCAAGATGAAGAAAAACGCCGGAAAGCTCTTCGTTACCATAGGAAGGTAACAGTCTTGGGTGCAGTTGTTTCTGCATTTGTGCCTGCGTTGCCATATATATATTGGCGATATCATTTTAATTTAAATACCATTTGTCTGTGTATGAAGGGAAAAAGTAATTGTAACCGGGGACGTCACTCTCGTTTAGAATGGCAACAAAAAAGCGTGCTTCTCAAAACCCCACAGGTCGTACGGTTCAGAGCGTACAGTACTGATCACGTGAAGGAGCGGACCAATAGCGATCTACGATACGCCAGCTCTATACGCCCACTTCCTGCACGTGTCAAGCTCACTTCCGCTATCACTAGCGTGCCTTTGGCGCCAATCGGCAGTAGTAGTCGCTATACTTTGCTGCTGAGTGCTGCTGGTATGCGTCGAATTTTCACCTCAGAAAAGTGGGCTTCCATGTACAGCGCCGCTGATGTTTTATGTGAAGAAACGGCTCGCGGTTTCGGTAGGGTGTGTAGTTTAAATATTTAGCTTGCTGTTAACGGGCAGCCCGCGGGACTCAGCGCGAGCCGTCGGCGGGCTCTAACAAAGGCTGGGACGTTCAATAATCTGACCTTAAAAGGGGTAAGTTTTTTTTTTCAAAAATATGAAATTCTGTAAAGTCAGGACCTTTGACTGGTAAGTTGTTCAATGTACCTAGTTGGAATACGACATGTTCGCATTTTTTCTGTATTAAAGGTCAGTTGGTACTTGTAGCGAGTCGTTAGTATAATGTGTTAGTATATCAATTTCTAGGTTAGATAAATTAATCTAGACGACTAGGTAGTTATAGTGGATTAAAGTTAGCTGCCTATGTCAATGCCTATCTCATGTATTTCTATGCATCTGTGTCTATTAGTAATCAACAGTGCAATGATGAAAGCTGTAGTTTGCCAGTACTTTAGTCATTTATCAAGCGCTTTCCATGTTGACGCCCGTCTTATGTCTGTTAAACCGTTTCATCAGTTCAGACTAGAAGATGTCAAACGGGGGCGGCGCGGGGTTCATCGTGAAGTTCGTGGAGGCTGGGGAGCAGCGGTCCGAATTGGCGTCCCAGGCCTACGAGGTAATGGCTCTCACTTTGCTGGGCTTTACAGACACCTACCGGCCCATACTGTTTTTATGTATCAAGCTTCCTTATAAAAATGAAACCAAATTCCCATTACTCATTGGCCAATACCAGTATTATGGACATTTAGACTGACAAACAAAATGCCTCCGAGAACAAGCTTGGTATCATTAGAAGATATACAAACTGGCTCAATGTAACCTCTTGTGTTGAATATAGATGAATTGTCCAAAATCACATATTCATTGTACGTTTACATCAACCAGAGCTTTGCCTGGAATTGCCTCATTCTGTTTGAGCCTTTTTTCAGTTAATAAATACAGGCCGAATTCTGTATAGTGTTTATGTTTTGTCAAACTGTAACTGTTTTATGCAAGGCTGTCCTGGAGCTCCAGTCTGAGAAATACCTCCAGACCTTCAGTGAACAGGAAGCCCTGCAGCTGAGCCACAACGATAAGTCTCTGTACGTCTTCAGCAGCTTCTCCAGCCCGGCCTTCCACCACTGCAGAAAGGTCCAGTGTCCCTGCTTATACTTCCCACACCTATTAGTGAGGATGGAAAACGGGTGCCTTTGATTAACAAAGCAAAGTACATACGTGTTGGTGGAATGAATACAGTTTCAATAATTTTAATAATTAAAAATATTCCTCTCACCCCTTGACATAACAGCCAAAAATGCATACGTAAGCACACATAATGTAGATATGAGGAGTATAATGTATATTCAGTCCATTTTCCCAGTTTCTATATTTTCCACAGAAATTTAAAGTGGTTGTGAAGTGTAAATGAATCTCAGAGCAGACCCATTAATAACATATTGTATAACATATAATATCCATATGTTAGAGGGAAAGGGTCTTTCCATTGACATAAGTCTTCTTGCAAGAAACAGGTACTTTTGTTTTGTTGTCACTGGGGTGCACCTTACATCATGATATCCTGCCCACATTTGCTCTCTGTCTTGGAGTTTGAGAACTTAAAATGTGGTTTGCGGTCCTACTGACCGGTTGTCATGGCTCCTTCATCTTCAGCTGGGATGCCGCGTGGTGAGCCCCCTGGTAGTGCTCTTCTGTCTCCAGAGACAGCGATGTGTACCCAAGGCCGAGCAGCCCATCTACAACATGGCAATGGCCGACGTCACTGTCTCGTGCACTACCCTGGACAAGGCTGCACGGGTGAGCAGTCACATCGACTCTGTCCCACACTGGCACGCTCTGCTGCTCTGTTGCCCCTTCTGTTTTTGGTGTGCTCTAGCTATCCACACACTAGACAGTTGTTTCTCTTTTCAAATCTACATTTTGTGCCAGTGAAAAATATTCAGTAATTGTTATCCTTTATTATGTCATTCTGGCTGTCTGTCATTCACTGATTTAAATTTTATTGCCAGTTGTTTTATTCAGACTGATTTTTTTTTTAATCTTAGAGTTTGAATGGGGAATGTTTTTAAAGTGTGTTCTTTATCTTTTGAGTTGGTTACATCTGTAAGCTTCTGTTCATCATGATTGGCAACACCCTGACAGAATGATTAAACCAAAGATGTCAGTCCTTGCAGGTGCTAGAGCTTGTTTTGTAAAGTACAGTGGTACCTCGACTCACGAACAGTCCTGTTCACGAACAAATCGGGTTACGAATCAGATGTTCAAAAAACTTTTGTACCAGTTCACGAGCCATGTTTCAGGCAGCGAACACAAACATCCCACAAAAGGGTCCATTGAAAGCGCCGCAAATAACCACCCGAAACACGAAGAAGTGTACATTATGCCCAAGAACGGTAGTGGAATGTATAAAAAACTTGTTGTAGATGTATGTCTTTACTGTATCTCTTCAGAGGTTGAATATCTGTAAAAAGAAAAAAAAAATACAGAACCTTCTGTTATAGCGGTACCTTTCAGTGATTAATAAACATGTTTGTGGTGGTTTTTAAGTCACATATCTATACATAAAATTACAATACTTCATTAATATCATAAATTAAGTAACTCCAATTTAAGTGTTTTATTCTCCTGTCACACACCGATCGTGCTGCCCCGTATTTACCAGCTGTTTCTTGTTTCATTATTCCTGTGCATTTAAGTCCGTGTTCGAGTATGTTTCCCTAGTCTTGTCATTGAAGTCTTAACATCGCTGATGGTTCTCCGTACTCCCATTTGTGTCATCCCTCCAATAAATCCCGAGTTTTACCATTATTCCTGGATTCCAATGCTTCCCTTCTGGTCGTGTCTACAGCCCCGTGTGACATCTCCATTCACAAATAGTGGCAACTGCGTATTGTTTGTTTACAGTACAAACAAAGAAGTTCATCGCCATACAACGTGTCGCATCACGAAATGTACATAGAAATTTTAGGCATATGAAAATAATGTACAGTATAATTAGAAAATCACTTTTTCAAAATTAGTCTGTTGTTTCTTGACTGTTACTCAGTCTTTGAATGTTAATTGTTTAGTTTTTTTGGGGGATGTTTTGTGGTTCTTTCCGTGTTTTGGCGTATTTCAAGCGACCAGCCCGCCAACAAGCGTATATGCTCAGTTGTACTGTTTTATTTAATTTAGCATTATTTGTGTATAATTAAGGTTATTTAAATTTAAGTCTATATTCTTGGTCACAGAAAAACATAGAGAATTGAAAAAAAAACAGTGTTTCTGAGGTTTGAACGAATTATTTGTATTTACATTATTTTAAATGGGAAAAATTATTTTGGGTCGAGAACTGAGTGCTAGAACGAATCAAGTCCGTGAACCGAGGTTGGTTAATTGCTAAATGGTCAATTCCACGAATCAAATCATTCAGAATCCTTTTAAACCAAAACTATGGGGTGTGAGCTTGTCATTTTTGATTACATTTAATGGAAGAGGTTGACAGTGATGTGGCTCAGAGGGTGGGACACTAACGGAAAGGTTGCCAGTTCAGGTATCATGGTTGGCAGAGTGATGTCATTATTTGGCCCTTGAGCAAGGCCCTAAACCCCTAATTGTCCAGGGACTGCCTGACCCCATATGTCACATTGGATAAAAGTATCTGGCAAATAATTAATTTGCACCACAAAAGTGTAGCCTATCGTGTCCAGGAACCAGTGTGAGCCTGAATCGCATGAGTTAATAGTGGCTCCTTTCCCGGGTTGGAGGTGTTTCATGTCACTTTCAGTGCACAGATGGGCGTGTGCTTTCTCCTCAGACAGAAGTGATGGAACTGGTGCAGCTGATGGGCGGCCGAGTTTACCGCGACCTCAATGTGTCCGTAACACACCTGGTGGCTGGAGAGGTGGGCAGCAAGAAGTACCTTGTGGCTGCCAGCCTTGGTAAACCCATTCTACTGCCTACCTGGGTGAAGACGTGCTGGGAGAGGTCTCAGGACAGGTAACCTGCAAGTTTAGGTTCCTTCAGCAATGAGTCGCATAAAGGCTTGGGAGTAGTCTATGGCTTAGTGGGTTAGAACTCTATGTCCTTGATCGAATGTTTGCGGGTTGCAAATCCTGAAGATGGCCGACTGGTGCCGCTGTTGGGCCCCTGAACGAGGCCCTTAACCCCCAGCTCCTGGAGCGCTGCATGCCAGATGATGTAAATGAGAATTTTCCCATGGGGATGAATAAATTATCACTCTTCTATTCAGTTTTCCACATTTCTACATTCTATTTTTGTACTGGCAGTTGCACTGATTTGCATTTTGGTCTTGTATTGATTAATTAGTACTTTAAACTGGGAAATTGACTGTGGTGATGGAAAGGTGAAGTTTGGGCTCACTGCAGCTGTCTCCTACAGTTTGTTCCACCATTCGGAGTTGCCTCTGGAGCAGTACTTGTGCCCGGTGCTGCGTGGCTGTACTGTATGTGTGACGGGGCTATCCAGCGCCGAGCGCAAGGAGGTGCAGCGCCTCTGCAATCAGCATGGGGCGCAGTACAGTGGGCAGCTCAAGATGAACGAGTGCACACATCTCATCGTCAGTGAGCCCAAAGGTACGTCCCCATCTGCCATGTTGCCACAATGGAGCTCACCCTGTGTTAATGCAGAGAGTTTGGACTGCTTGTTGGTCCATCAGCATGGGCCATGCAAAAAAATGACCAAATGCACAATTTGAATTTAAAGGATTTTGGGGCACAACGGTAGCTCATGAGGCTATGCCTCTATGGCTGTGATCAGAAAGTTGCTGGTTCGAATCCCTGGGCCAGCAGGATGATGACTGAGTTTGCATGTTCCCCTCCATGTTTATGTGGGTTTCCCATGGGTATTCCAGCTACCTTGCACAGTCCTAAAACACAAGTACATGATTTACTGTGTCTAAGTTGCCCAGAGTATATGCCGTGTGATGGAGTTTGGCTGGCAGCTGGGAGCACAGTTGCCCTTGTGTGCATTAGCATGGTTATGGAAATGTCGCTTTTTACTTAATGTTTAGTGACAGCTAAAACTGAATTGGAACTGCGTTAAGAGTTCTGGTGAAGCTCCTTCCATCTATTGATGTCCTGAGCTACTATCAAAGATCGGAATCTCGGCTGAAGGAGGCATTTCTTTTTGTACTTGATTGGTATAAGTTAGTGATGCACCAGTCCAAATCGGAACAGTATCGGTGCCAAACCAGACGTATCTGACGGATTGAGTATTGGCCATACATGACCAATCCACATCCGATACTTACTTATTTAGATTTTGGCAGTCTGTAAAAAGATAGCTCCTTTTTCATGTTAAATCTATTTGTACATTCAATCGCACGACAGCTCTTTCCCATTTTAGTTGTGTGTTATGTGGCATTCAATGGATGATTCGGCAGTCGCTCAGGGGTGTGGAAATCTAATTTTTTCTACTTGTCCACGGACAAGTAAATTTAGAAAATCCATTTGTCCACCAGTTAAATTCACTTGCCCATAAACAAATAACAAAAGTGAAAAATAGTGTACCAAAACTGACTTCCATTTTAAAACTGAAAAAAGTTCATACCCACGCTCCCTTTCAGCTTTAATTTTTCTTTGTAATCAAGAAACGATCCATTTCTCATCCGCAATGCTACTTGCTTCAGTTTCAGCAACACGCATATAGCGAGAAAAACGTCCTACCGCAGCGCACTATGGGTTACGCACGGTAATTCCTAATGACACATTCCAAATTTCACAAGATGGTACATTTCCAAAGAAGTAAATATTACCGATGTTGTCGGGAAAAATAATGTGAGGTAAAGATTTTTATAGATATTCCATAACATTTGGAAACTTCTTTATTTTTAATAAACTGACAGCGCAAAACCAACTTGTTTTATATGAAAAATTCTCTAATCAAAAACGCTTAAAACAAGACATACAAATGAGGTGGAACAGTACGTTATGTATGTTTCTAGTGCCTAATTAAAGATTTTTTTGGCATATTTTTTTCATCTGTATTTACTAGTTTAAAATATTAATACAGTGGTACTTTGACTTACGAGTTTAATTCATTCCGTGACGGAGCTCATAACTCAAATTACTCGTATGTCAAATTTTCCCCATTGAAATGAATTGAAATGCCATTAATCAGTTCCGGACCCCCAAAAAACACTGCGTATTTTTTTGTTGCATGTTTTTAAATAAGAAAAATGTGCTTATAAATGTCCGCTGTTTATAAAATATTTTATCGCCCTTGGCTGGCGTTATAGCCTTTATCGACTCCTTCTGCTTCAGTAAGGTGCAGATTGTAGAAGCGCTGCGCTCGTACTGCTTCGCCGAGTCGACGACACGCACACTTTGGTTATGTTTTTCGATAATTTCTTTCTTTAATTTCAGTTTGATCCTTCCACTGTGAGCTAACCGCTTAACGAGTGAGACCCGGGATGCCGGGCGGATGTTTCAGCGTTCACTGCGTCAACTAGTGGTGGGGTATCTGAAGCTGGCTCGTTACCCGAATTTTAGCTCTCAACTCAAAGCAAAAAACTGGCCGAGAGACGGCTCGTATCTCGAAAAACTCGTTAGTTGGGACACTCGTAAGTCAAGGTACCACTGTATATAAAATACAAGAACATATTATATTATAATATTGAAGTAAAGAGAGCTCTTGTATCGGAATCTTATCCGTTTCAGCAGTTGTGTATCAGACTTGAACTGAAATAATGTTGATCAGCCTATCCTAATATCAGCTACCACAAGCCAGTCCAAAGCTCAATCTACACTACATGGACTAAGTTATTGGGACACAACTCCCAATCATTGAATTCAGATGTTTCGTTCAGTCCCATTGCCTCAGGTGTATAAAATCAAGCACCCAGCCATGCAGTGAGGTTTACAAACATTTGTGAAAGAATGGGTGATTTTGAAGAGCTCGGTGAATTCAAGCATGTCACAGGATTTGCATTAAGTCAGTTTGTGAAATTTCTTCCATGCTAGATATTCCATGACCTGTATGTGGTATTATTGCAAAGTGGAAGTATTTATGGTTAAGTGTAAAGTGACTGACCATGTAAAGTAACAGAGCGGGGTCACCGAGTGCTAAGGCGCATAGTGCACAAAAGTTGTCAGCAGACTTCCTCTGGCATTAACCCCAGCACAAAGACTGTGCACCAGGAGATTCACGGAATGGGCTTCTATTGCCGAACAATTGCATGCAAGCCTAGCATCACCAAGCCCAGTGCCAAGCCTCGGATGGAGTAGTGTTAAAGCATGCCACCCCTGGACTCTGGAGCAGTGGAAATGTGTTCTGTGGAATGAAGAATTGCACTTCTGTCTGGCAGTGTGATGGATGAGTCTGGGTTTGCCGGATGCCAGGAGAATGTTACCTGCCTGACTGTACTGTGTCAGCTGTAATGTTTGGTGGAGGAGAGATATTGGTATGGGGATGTTTTTCAGGAGTTGGGCTGGGCTACTAGTTTCAGTGAAGGGAACTCTTATTGCTTCAGCATATCAAGACGTTTTTGACAATTCTATGTTTCGAACGAGGTGGAAACAGTTTGTGGAAGGCCGTTTTCTGTTCCAACATAACTGTGCCCCAGTGCACAAAGCAAGATCCATAAAGACATGCTTGTGTGAGTTTGGTTGGAAGAACTTGACTGCCCTGCCCTGACCTCAACCCCATAAAACACCTTTGCAATGAACTAGAACGGAGATTAAGAGCCAGACCTTCATGTCCAACACCAAAAACTCCCACAAACACATTCAACCCTTGTGGAAAGCCTTCCCAGAAGTCTGGAGGCTGTTATATTTGCAACATCCAGATAATTTACATCAGTTGCACCGATTTCTAAGCTTCTGTCATAATCTGCAGTAAGCCTGAGGCACATGGCTTGTAACTACAAACTGTCAAAATTCTTTAAACTGGAAACTCAATGGAGCCCAGCAGCTACCTGCAATGTTTGCAAAGCCATCCTTTTGAGAGGAAGTAGCAACAGTGTTGTTTAATACAAACAATATACTCCGGTGCTTGCAGAAACATCATAAGAAAGAATATTGCAGAATCACGAGGCTTAGGCAGATGACGAATGCACTAATGCCTACTGTATGTGTATTTAAATATTTAATTAATAATTTAACCAGATTTATATCTCCTGATTCCAAGTCCCAATCCAATCTTTAAATATGAAATGGATCAGATCGGCGTACCAAAAAAGTGGATTGGGACTGTTGTGATGGGCAACATGAGGACATTATGTCTGTGCTTCCAGGACAGAAGTACGAATGTGCGCTCAAGTGGAACGTCTACTGTGTGTCATTGCACTGGTTGTTTGAAAGCATCGAGAAAGGCTTCTGCCAGGACGAGAGCCGGTATCGCGTGGAGCCCACAGCCCAGCAGCCTGGCAAGCCCCAGACCTCAACCCCCACCTTGGATAAGCGCAAAGAAAGTGAGTACTGAGGCCTACTTTGTAGTGATGCGCCAATAAGGAAATTTCAGGCCAATAGCCAATTATTTCGAAAACTGACATTGATGCCGATTGCTTGGGAGGTTCTGCTTAAACAAGTTTAAAGGGATACCCCAATAATATTACATTCCAAAAATGTCATTTATTTGGTAAGAACGTCAACTCTGGCATATAATGACAGGCAAAAATACAACATTGCAAAAATAGCAATATGCAGCTGTGTGATAAGTGTACAAATAAAAAATATCCATATGAATGTAAGAATGGATATGGCTGACAGAAGGGTTCATTGACTGGAGTTCAGCATTCTGATGGTCTGATGGAAACTGCCCTGGACTGCCTGCTGGTTTGGGACATACAGCAGTACCACCTGCCTGACCATAGCAGTATTAGTGACTTCATTCTCGCACTTGCTTGCTCTTTTGTGTATATAGCTGGAAGTTTCATCTAGTGGTGCACCGATCTGACTTTTTCAGTTCCAAAACCAATACCTGAATTTTGGGTATCGGCCAGTCCCAAGTACCGATCCAATGCCAGTGTTTAACTAATAAGCTGTATGTCTCACTGTGGAGAGGAGACTGAGATTATTTATGTTTACGGAAACATCATAAGAACATAAGAAATTTACAAACGAGAGGAGGCCATTCGGCCCATCAAGCTCGTTTGGGGAGAACCTAACTA
>JAODLD010000001.1:25532875-25544681 GCA_026781065.1 Mormyrops boulengeri
AGAGTCTAATGTTGTTTTTTAACTCAACCTGTAGATTTAGATACTCCTGCTTTAATTTGAAGTCATCATTAATTTTCCATTCGCAGAACAGAGCCCTTTTCTAGTTGTTTTTACAGATTGCATGTGTTTTAATTAATAAAATTAAAATTCCGCCCTTACGTGCAAAAAGACTGATTACTTGGGCACTGTCAGCATCGACTGAGTGAAATGTAATTATAATTTTGAATGTTTTGGTCTCCGCCACCATCACTATAAGCACTACACTTCCCTTGTATATTACAAGCTGTAGCAGGTGCGCCCAAGCTAGCGACTTCCAATACATACAGATTATCACCCACTTATCTGATGTTCTCCTACTGCAAAGGGTATGCGCATGACATCACAGCAGGGGGAAGTCAGTGCGCTCACACCCACTGAGTGGCAGCATTAGCACTCAGCTTGAATGCTACAAAAATACACAACTAAAATGGGGAAAAAGCTGTCATGCAGTTGGTTGTACAACTAGAAGAAGTAGCGACCAAAAAATCGCGCAAGTATATATCAGCCTAAATAATGAGGGAGTATCTTCACTTTTTCTTGCCTAAGGGATAAAAAGACCAGTTCATCCATTTATCGATCAATCTTCCGAATGCTGATTCTAGTCAGGGTTGGAGCCTGTCCCAGGCGGCACAGAGCCCAAGGCTGCGGTACCTTCTGGATGGGATGCCAGTGTATTGTAGAAAAGTAGTGTTCTATAATTATAGGTTTATTGCATATTGTTTGGAGCTGCTGGCTACCTGCCAACACCTATGCCAGGAAAATAAAGTCAGTATTTTCAAACCTTCAGAGTAGAATGGTGTAATTGTAAGGAATTCTCAAATATTTAAAAAGAAATTCCGAAAGTGACTCTCTTCAGTTGGGTTGCTGACCCCCTGGTTTTGAGTGTGTGTCATACTCACTTCGATGTCAGGTTGTGCAAGCTGTGTGGGTGATTATGATTATTTAATACTTCTCATTCAGATTAGATTAAATTTTGTGTGAGGGGAAAGTAAAGAAAGTAATGTGCCATGTTGACTGTCAGTCCTGAACCGGGCAACTCTGTCGTCTTTGTATGTTGGGCAGGAGGGTGATGCTGGTAGTCTCTCCATATTGTCTTGCTTGCATCTAAGTGCTTTTGTCCCACAGGACCGTCAGATCTGTTGGGTGTGAGCCAAATCTCAAACATCAGCCATGTGTCTGTGAATGACTCTGTGCTCACCACGGCAATGGGCAGCCGCCTGGAGACACCCGACCCCTTGGACACACTGGACATCACGGTCTGTCCTGCAGATGACCTTCTGGATGGCTGCAAGGTCAGTTAGGGTCTCATGATGGATTCTGCTCAAAGTGCTTTATTTAGTGATTCAGATAAGCTTTTTGGCTCCCTGATCTGTCTCCCCTTCCTGCACTTCCTGTGTTTAATGTTTAATAGTACCTGGCCTGTTATGGGTGTGCTGTAAGTATTTAGAGTCTCTGTGATTTCATAGCTGTTCCTGTGTGGAGTATCGGGTAAGAAGATGGAAAAACTGCGGCGTCTGGTCAACAGTGCCGGCGGACTACGCTTCAACCAGCCCAGCGAGGATCTCAGCCACGTCATCATGGGGGAGCCCGACCAGGACCTCATCGGCTATGTATCGAAAGCCATCCACCGGTGAGTGGAAAAGACCCATTTCTGTTTTTGTGGCTCTCAATCCTTGTGCTAGTTTGACAGTGTAACTGAAACAGAATTTAAAATAAAATTCGAAAGTGACGCTCTTTTTACTATTTACTCAAGTACGTTAGAATGCTTCTTGTCTCATATTCCATCATGTTATTTTTTAAGACATACATGCATTTTACAGATTAACTGAGAAGCAGTTATAGTCACTCTGCTTTTAATGCTGCTGAATATTGTTTTTGAATGTTTGGTTATAAATCACAAGTCTCTTGGTGCTGATTCAGCATGAGTGCTGACCTCTTTTTGTTCACTGGTATCCTGTTACTGCTGTCACTGTCGCTGTGATCCCAGCAACTTCACCTTTCCCCTAACAGCCCCCATGTGGTGACGGTGCAGTGGCTGCTGGACAGTTTCTCTAAAGGCTGCCTGCTCCCTGAAGAGGGCTACTTGCACGCCGCCTGCCTGCCACCTGGCCCTCCGTCAGCGCCAGTGCCGGCCAGGTCTGCCTCACACCGTAAGCCTCCCACGGACCCCCCGGTCCCCAGCCCTGCCAGACACAGGACTGAGGAGGACCTGCTCTCCCAGTACCTGAATCCGAACCACACTGTGGGTAAGAGGACCCTCTGACTTTCCCGTCTGCTCTCTGGCCTCGATCAGACCATTTGTCTTCTTGAAGGCTGATTGAAGCCTTTATACAATAGCTGCATCTTAAGAGATTTATTATCATAATTAATGCTTTTTCTGGTTCAGGCCACATTTCCTGCCCATTGCACTGGCAGAACAGGGTGTATTTTGTATTATGCTGAGACGGACTGATTCAGGCATGAGTGCCACCTAACAGCCAGTCAGGGAACTGCAGTCAGGAGTCCAGTTGTCAGTTAGGGTTATACTATGAAGGCGCCCTACCTTCAGGATGTCATGTCACGATGAGATGGATTGTAAATACATAGCTGTTATGTCTGATTGCTGTTGTAGCCTAATAAATCTGTTGCCTTATTTTTGTTCACTTTTTAGTTGAAATTCCTCAAGTAGCTCAAACTAGCAGAAGACGGAGTACTTTAGTCCCAGATCCGCTGGATCCGGAACCTTTGAACCCAGAGTTGGTACCAGGGCAAGACTCTACCCTTCATGGCCTAGAGGGCGGCTTGTTCTCGGGGAAACGCTTCCTCCTCGTGGGCTTTGGCTCCGAGGCAGAGGCCCACCTCTCGCTGCTGGTGACAGGGAATGCAGGCCGGGTCCTAGCAGGCCACACACGTGCCGTGGCGGACTATGCCATTGTGCCGCTGCTGGGTTGTGAGGTGGAGGCCACTGTGGGGGACGTTGCCACGGATACCTGGCTGGTGAGACCTGTGCAGAAATCCTCTTTGTTGCATGGCTGCAGCGCTGCTTGTTAACCTTTTTGTCTATTCAGGGCTATTCTAGTTTTGTTGATTGTTTTTCTAAATATGTGTAACGCTGTCACAATTACTTGATTAAATGAAAAGTGAATGAAAACAGTCATCTGTCAGTATTGCCACACTTAGGGGGCGGCGTGTGGCTCAGTGGGCTAAGCCTGCGTGCCTGTAATCACAAGGTTCAAACCCAGCCTCGGCACGTCTGCAGGTCCTTCAGCAAGGCCCTTAACCCCCCAAACCCCTGGGCGGCGCTACAGGTGGCAGCCCTTCACGGACAACTTACTCTGCAAAGAACAAGTTCAGGGAGGCGTAAAGACAATTTATCTATTATTAAAAGTAATAGATAATAAAATATCATTATTGTTATTAAATTTCACCACTAATTTCCGCTAAAACAAAGGTTAGCCCTGTCCCTTAGACACAGTCTTACATAATATATATGATACTATATGATAACCATATAATAATTCTTGTTTTGAGTAGGGCTGAACCATATTGGGAAAAGTTCACGTTGCAATATTTGTCTATTGAATTGGTAATGTCGCGCAAGTTGTCACAGACAAAAAGCAGAGCCGACAAATCACTTGCTTTTGCTATATTGTCTCTCTGGAATACAAAATATTTCCATACAGTGGAAGATGAATGTCTTTTTGTGACCAGATCTTCCCTTTTCTCATCTTGTTCATTTTTGTTTTATTTCTCACAAAAGTGTCAAATGGTCTGAGTCGGTCCAACAGCGAGGACTAGAATGATTCTCATTGATTCAGAGAGCACATGCATCGCTAATGCAAAAGCGTAAACCTGAAACTTAAAAAAAAAAAAAAAAAAAGATAATGTTGAAAAACAATTATTAAAATTGCAAAGCGTGCTAAATTTTGTTCCCTATGATTGAGTAAAAATATTTTAGCGCAACTTTTTGATGGTTTGAACCCATTACCCTTGTAATGTAACAATTGCTTGTACGTGAATGCCATGTTTATTTTAACATCGCCCATCATCCAAGCCTAGCGGTGGTGTGGCACAGTGGATATCACTGTTGCCGCACACTGCTGCTTTGTGTGTGGAGTTTGCATGTTCATCCTGTGTATGTGTGGCTTTTTGCTGGATCCTCTGGTTTCCTTCCCCTATCCAAAAACATGCAACTGAAATGAATGCCTGAATTGATCACTTGTGTGACTGTGTGTGCAGCCTGTAATGGTTGGTTGGTTCCTGACTTGTGTATATATATTATGTATAAAGGATTACTTGTTGAATTGTCAGATTAATCGGTAGATTACTTGGTTATTGATAGTGACAGCCTTAATAATCTTACATTGTTTAAATCACGGTGAATTGTATCGCTGCATCATCTGCTGCATCAGAGCAATGTTTTTCAATGCCCTTACAGTGTCTCTGTTGTGTGCAGGTTATGTGTGTCGAGCAGCAGTGTCTTCTGGACTTGACCTCCAATCCGATGTTCATGCCGCTGGCTGTGGTGGAAAATCGCACCCCGCTCAAGGGCTGTGTGCTCTCCGTCAGCCAGTTCACAGGGGCGGCACGCGAGTCCCTCATAGAACTGGCTAGACACCTGGGAGCCAGGCGAGTGCTCAAACCACGTCCCTCTCTACATGTTTAGTCATACATTTATGAAAACTGCGCTGTATAGTTTTGATACACTTTGGTGTACACTTTCCATTGGAGGACAAGGTGTTCATTGGCTAAACATATCACTCACACCCTCCAGCCAGATAACTGCTGACAGAATGTTTTCTGCTGCTCTGTCTGCAGTGTCCAGGACTATTTTGTGCGGGCGGCAAACCAAAAGAAAGGCATGCTGGCCAGCACCCACCTGGTGCTGAGCACCCCAGAGGGCACCAAGTACCAGGCAGCCCAGAAGTGGGGCCTTCCAGCTGTGACCATGGGATGGGTGCTGGCATCGGCGAAGATGGGGCATCGCGCCGACGAGAGCAAGTTCCTTGTGGACCGGCCACTCTCTCCAGGTCAGCTGTAGTCCTATATGGCGGCGGGCGGTCTTTCAAAAAGGGGAAGCTAATTTTAAAATTAACGAGCCATGCTAATGAAACATGGGGCAAACTCAAGAATGCTATGTTCATGTCTATTTACAGTGGGACATGTACAAATGAAAATCTGACACTTTGAAACATTTGTCCAATAAACGAATAGCTTTGCTGCACTGAAAACAGAAGTGCCATTGAAGTCCAGTGAAGCTGCACTTTAATGGGTGCCTTGGATCATGCGGTCACGGAAATGTAATGTATGGGGAAAAAAAAAACATTAGGCGACCTGCGAAAAATTTATTCTGAACGAACTAGCCATGAAGTCGAACCCGTTCTAGCACGCTCTTTGTAATAGCAATGTATATACAACCGTACGTATTTGACAAAAAATCTCGTGACATTTTAGAGGAAGCAGAGCTTCCCTTGTAGTCTTGGAGCAGTCGATTTAGCTGCGTAGGCTGTGAATAGTTGCCAAAAATGGATGCTTAGTGACACTTTTCAGGATATTGCATCCTTGGACAATACATGATTGCTGGCATGTGCCCCATGGTACACAGTGTGTAATAGGAAGAGGCTGTGATTTCCCCTGTGTTTCTCTTGGTGATCATGCCTTCTTTCCTGTGTCGCCTCAGAGAGGGAGGAGGAGAGCTTTGTGGGTGGCTCCCAGAAGCCAGTCATGCCTGTCGTAATCTCACCCGAGATCCCCATCATGGGGCCGCAGGTGGGGGCCGCAGTCACCCCCCTGGACTTGGGTCGCTTCCAGAGTAAAGCCTTCCGCTCTGCGCTGGAGCAGAAAAGACAGCAGGAGGAGAAGGATGTCAGCACCCCGGGGCAGGAGGCCCTGAGAGAATTCTCCAAAGAGTCGCCCCTGCAGCTGGATACACCATCACATTTCCTGCGTAGGGACCACCTGTTCAGACCCTCTTTTAATGTCAAGGTGAGGGCAGCATCTGTGCAATGTGTGAGGTGCTGCTTCAGCTTGTCCATCTCTGCTATTCTGAATTATTTTTAAGACATAATCTGTTTCAAAGACCTTGTTTGTGAGCCAGGTGTCTGGGTCCAGTTGATGATCTAGACCAGCTTTTCTCAACCCAGTCCTTGGGAGAACCCCCTACAGTCCACTTTTTCCTGGGTTTGCCCCACACCATAGGCCCCCCCCAAGGGCCACCAGCTCCCAGCCCCGCCAAGCACGGGGCTCAGGAGGACCTGCTCTCACAGTACCTAGATCCAGGCCACACTGTGGGTAAAAGGAGACTCTGACTTTCCTGTCTGCTGTCTGGTCTCAATCAGCATGACCTGAAGCAAGCAAACAAGAACAAACCAATGAATCAAAAACACAAAATGCCTGGAACAGGTGTGCTGGGAGCTGGGAGGGAGCAAAAATGTGGACTGTGAGGGGTTCCCCAGGACTGGGTTGAGAAATGTTGATCTAGAAGGCAGAAGAGAGAGTAGAATGAAATTAGCAAATCGTTAATTTATTGCTTCTAGCCTTATTGCGTAGCCCTGTCTAATCAAACTGTGGCAGCACAAGTTGAAAGATGTTGCTGACTGTGAGCCAAATCATTTAGTTGTGTACGCGCCGTTCCTCAGTCTGCACCTCTTATACTCTGCTTCATGTCCAGGATGCCTTGGCTGCCCTGGAGACCCCTGGGGGAGGATCCCAGCAGGGTCGGTCCACCAACACCCCGCTGTCGGAGGTCATTGGAAGGAACCTGCAGGTGGCGCTGGCAAACAGCACTCGCAACAGTGTGTCCACTTTAGTTGCCCTGACTGCCAGCCCCCAGCTGAGCAAGGACACAGTCAAGGTGGGCCATCTCAACATTTGTACATTTGTATTTATAGTTGTGGCGTCTGTCTTGAATACACACACATACTCACTATGTCATAATTTATATAGAAACCCAATTTGCGTTCCATGTCAGCTAGTTTTTCCAGAAGTTGTCTTGTATATAAGTTTGGTAACCATTTCCGGGTAGGCTTTCTTTCATCACCGTGTTTCAGGAGCTCTGTCTCTTCCTGTCGGTCCAGGACAAGGATCCTGGTCCTCTGGTGGGTGTGGTCATCTGCGTAACCAAGAAGTTGAGCAAGAAGCAGAGTGAGCTGAACGCCATCGCTGCCTCGCTGGGTGCTGACTTCAGGTTCGACACCCCTTGCCGCCCCCCACCGGCCTCATCTCCCTGCTTTTGGGAGATGAGGAATTCTGTTTGGCATGCTGGGTTTTTCGCTTCAGTCTAGCACTTAGTCATGTTTTATGCCACAGCACTATTGAATACTTGAATCTGATTTGTCAGAAGGGTATTGATTTAATTTTTTATAACCCTACATGTAGTGCCAGCCACAGGAATCATAGTAGTAAATCAATGTCTCATTATCTTTAATTCCAACAATCTCGTTACTTTAAGATGTAGAACACTTTAAAATGAATGAAAAATGTTTGACCATTGGCGGACGACAGTAGTTGTATTAATAAATGTTTTCATCTTGTAAATCTGAAAATAGTGTCTTTATCTACCAACGTTAGCCAAATGCGTGGTAACCATGGTATAAGCATTAATGCACTCCAAGCCGGCCGCACATTATGTGTTTTTAAAATGCTCTCTGCTTTGCGTTATTCAGTTCTTTGCATCCACAGCCATTTATAAGTATATAATGCACAATTTGGAGTGCATTCATCCTTACATAATACTTATTTGTTACAGGTTGTAATTTAGTTTTTTTTTTTTGTAGTTTCAAAGCTTATTGAACAAGCCCCAAGTAACAATGAGCTTAGATTCCGTCGTGGTTCGTCTACTCCCTAGGTGGTCCTGTGACGACACAGTGACACACTACATCTACCAGGGCCGTGCCAGTGACAGCAGCCGGGAATACCGCGCGCTGAAGGACAGGGGCGTGCACGTGGTATCCGAGCACTGGCTCCATGCGGTATGTGTCCGTTCAGGTGCCTCGGAGGTGCTGGTATTTAGGGATTTTTCTTTTTGCTTTGTCCCTTTAATTGCTTTATGTAGTAAGCCCTTCAGGGTAATTGCTGAAAGATATAGCTGGCTGTTAGCCTGTGGTTCTCTTCTGCAGTGTGCGAATGAGCAGAAGCATGTCCCAGAGTCCCTGTACCCCTTCACCTACAACCCCAAGATGAGTCTGAACCTGAGCCAGATGCCGGAGAGGAGCCTGAGGTCACCGCCTGCTCCACACCTCCAGCCACAAGACCTTACGGAGACGTTGGCAGACAAGGTAGGAGGCCCTCCCACCCAGGCTGTGCAACTGCAGCTATTCTAGAAAATATAACATTTTATTACTGTTGATATGGAAAAATATGATTTTTCCAGATGTTTTTCTCTTAATATCTCCTTATGTGTGGTAAGCTGGATTTCTGGGTGTGACAAGGAAATATTTAGCAGATGTACAAACAGACGTGAGAGATTTATGAGTGGAAGTGGTCCTTGTCATCTGGAGAAATTCAGCGTACTGTCAGCGAACAGGGAAGATCTCCCCTGCTGGACTTTTATATGATTGTACATATAGTCCACAGCCTGCCAGTTCAGTTTACAGAAGCCTAGTAATCAATCAATGACAGTTTAGTCTTAAACTTTTGCTGATGCCATCCTGCAGTCCCACTCCAGCACAGAGGATAATGCCCTTGAAATCCAGTGTGATGACCGTGGGGAACCAGAGCAGGACAACCAGGAACACATGCAGAAGAGAGGTGTGCCTTTTTATGGGGGTCTGGCTTATGCATGGGGTTACTTTTTTCCCCACATTGTTCTC
Organism: Mormyrops boulengeri; assembly: GCA_026781065.1. NCBI lineage: Eukaryota > Metazoa > Chordata > Actinopteri > Osteoglossiformes > Mormyridae > Mormyrops > Mormyrops boulengeri. The sequence continues at coordinate 25,541,704 of JAODLD010000001.1, forward strand.
TGGACCATTTTCTGCTAGCCTAATCTAGGGATGGATATTGTTCAGAAAGTTTTGATTCCAGTACCAGTACCTTGACTTCGGTATTGGTTCCGGAAATATACTTTTATTTTTTTTTTTGATATCAATTGTATCCTTGAACTCCTTGGCATTTTTACACGCTCAAAGCAGTTTCATAACAATTTTTTTTACATAACTTCAGGGGTATACAACTTGCAAATGCATATGGTGTTACTGAGCTTTCCAAATTTGCCTCATCCAGATACACTTTTGCTTACTTTAAATGATAGCACTGGTGTTCGCAGGGTAAAAATAAATCACTAGTGCAAAAAAGCGCAGAGGGTTAACTGGCTGTAAAAAAAAAAAAAAAAAAAAAACAATGTTTTGCATATATTAGGCTTTCAGTTAATCATAGTTTGCCAAATTATTGTCTTGGTAGTTATCACTAAAGTAGGCCTCCCGTTCAAGACAAAACAGGCATTATACTGAGCAAGGGATTAAACGCGATGGAAGATTTTTGAGCAAAATGCGTGTTTAATATCGATGCGTTCTCTGCTTTCTGTGCACTCAGACCTGTTGGCCACGTCTCTGAGGCGGGTCCAACATGCGCTAGCCCTGTCTCTTATGGGACTAAATCAGTCTGACATTGAAAAAACTAAATCGGCATTGATTTAAAAAAAAAAAAAATGTTTAAAATGACAGAAACACGGCTAAGGTTAGCATATAGGTGTTGGTAGCCTTATCCAAACCCTTCGGGGGGGGGTTACACAAATCTCATTCCCACTCAGGCTGAAAGCCGTATATCTGCTGCTAATTTCTCATTTTGGTTTCGTATAGGAATAGGAAAGACGTGGTAAAGTCGACCCGTGAGTCACTCCCATTCCCATACAACTTAACCTTGCTTTCATGAACTATTGCTGAATGGCATAAAGTGAATAAAAAAAAAAAAAGTTAACTTGTGTCCACTCAATTTTATGTGTAGTAAAGACAACTAAGAAAGACATTTGCAGTTTGGGTGTTCCAGGAGTACCACTCTGAAATGGTGATGCCATCCTGGAAGCAGAGAAGCTACCAGATTTCTCTGGGGCAGTGGGAAAAATAAAAAAGATTACAAATGTTATGGTAAAAAAAAGATCACATATGCTACATTTGTTCTTTATTGGAAGCTTGGATTATTTTAGTGAATTACCTTTAGTCCAACACTTCTTTTCATTGGCCAAATTTAAATTCCACACAAGGGTTTCAATGCCAGTGTTCTATATTTGTTTTTTTTTTGATTGCCAATTTTTTTTTTTCTTTTTATATAGCGCCTTTCACAACAGTCACCCCAAGGCATTTTATGTGGGTGTAAGTTTATTCAGTTTTGTTTGCTAACATGTGTATTATATTTGTCTGTTTGACAAAGATTCAAGCTGCTTTGTGGACCCAGAGGTTATCTTTGGTGTTGGCATTAAAAGATCGCTGAGTCTGTGTATGTCCTAGGATGAACGAACCTCTGCTACTTCCATTTCAGACTTGGAAGAGGCCCTGGAGATGAGGGAGAATCTGCAGAGGCAGCTGCAGGAGATCATGTCAGCCACTAAGATGACCATTGGGAGGCGCTCTTCTCGGCTGAGGAGGGTCGGATCTAGCAGCCTAGATTCTCACCCCAATACCCCTGACAGTCTGGGTTCAGCCGGAAGAGCCAGCAGGAGCCGCACCTTTGAGGCCCTGAGGTCTGGGTCATATCCACACACAGACTGAGCATTGATGAACAACATCAATATGATCTTTCTCATTCGGAATTACAGAAATAACTGTATGATGCATGTTGGCTCTCCTTCAGTAAAGATATGTGAGACTGTATTTTCAAGAAACAACATGGGATCATAACTTAAGACAGTCATATCTAACACAGTCCCTGAGGTCCCCATGAGCCCTAAACAAATAAGCTTCCTCTGAACTATTCAAACAGGCATTCCCGGCAGGTACCTATGGACATCAACACAGAACCTTCTCAAAGCGAGCAGATCGTTTGGGATGACCCCACGGCACGGGAGGAGCGAGCTAAACTGGCTGACAACCTGCAGTGGCCCGGCAGCCCCTCCCAGCACTCAGAGCCTCTTCCTCACCACGAGGGGGTGCACAATGGCCATGCAGAGTTTTCGCGCCACGAGTCAATTACTGACTCTGAGTTGGTGGAAATGGGTATGTGAGCCTGCAGGGGCTTTATTTTTTCCCCCATTGTGGAAGAGGGCTCAGAGGCCTCCAGAGAAACTAGAATATTAATTTCTCAATTATACTACAGACCCAGCTCATCATCGCACCGTAGCCAGTTATGTACATACAGTGGTACCTCAGTACTCGAACTCATTAGAACTCAAATTTCTTTCAAATCGAACCAACCAGTTAAGAAAAAAAATGACCTAGAACTCGATCTGAATCTCAGAAGTCGAACCGTGAACGCCGACCTAAGATAACTTGTATGCGCCGGGAAATGAGTCACGCGGCACGTCTCTCAGTGGAAATAAAGGGTAACAGATGTTACCTAAAAGTTTGCGATTTACGAACAAATTAATGAATACAGAGTAATAATAAAAATAAACAATGGACTGCATGGCATAGTCTTGTCTTGGCGCAGTGTTGGGACATGGCTTGGGGTAGTGTTGGGGTACATTCTTTACCGTTTTGGAAGCCATTAAGAAAAAATGTTACGCACGGCGTAGTGTTGGCACAGTGTTTGCGAATAATTAAAACTGCTCATTTTTTTTTTCAGGTTAATCTTTTATTGGTAGCCATGGCTCCAAAAAAAAGCAGCACCAAAAGTGGTAAAGCGCAGGACTGTGTGAACCACAGCTGAGCTAAAAAAAGAAATAATAATAATTATTGAAAAATTATTTTTTAACTTTACACATTGTTTGGATGCACTTATTTTCTTACTTTACAAATTACTGTTTTGATAAATGTGCTTAGATGTGTTTAGTATATGCTCTTCTTGTTTG
>JAODLD010000001.1:25546174-25574716 GCA_026781065.1 Mormyrops boulengeri
TCAAATCCAACGCCGTTGCCCCCCCCGCCCCCCCCCCCCCCCCCTTCCGACAGGGAGCGTTCAGCGGCTGGACCGTAATGCTGAACATTGACCAGGCCAGGGAAGCTGGCTTCCGGCGTCTCTTGCAGTCTGGCGGTGCAAAGGTGAATGTCAGACGGTAGTGTCCCTCCGGATGTGCTGATCTCCTCATCCTGCTCAGACTAAATGCCCTTGTCACCTGTCTCAAGGTCCTGCCGAGCCCCTCACCAGCCCTGTATAAGGACACCACGCACCTCTTTGCGGACTTCAGCAGGCTCAAACCAGGCGATTTCCGCGTGGATGTGGTAGAAGCCACAGCACAGGGGACGAGGTGCCTAAGGCCGGAGTACATCGCTGACTACCTTATGCAGGTCAGTGCAGGACATGCCAGTTATGGGGTTGTATCTTTTTTGTAACGTATTTCTGCTGTCTTTTTACTAACCATTCACTTGAAACGGCATCGTTCTCTCTGCCCTTCAGTCTTTTCATTAGGGGGTAAAATGTTGTCTTGTATGCAACATTCACAGTTTGGTACAAACCTTGGTTTTGATGTCTTACAGGTTCGGTACAGCAGGGAAAACAGAATTTGGTTTTAAATTATAAAAACTGCAAATATGATTCGAAACAGTAGTAAACCAAACAAAAGGCATGGTGCCTACGTGTCTAAGACTAATTTGCACATTGTAAAAATAAAAATACAAAAATAAAAACTCAAATAACACTTGGCAATCATGATGAATTAAATCCCATCGAAATTCTGTGTTTCCTACTACAGAGTCTGGTCATCCGCTTCTGAATTTAGGTTGTGTCCATGTCAAGTATGTTTCATTGTGTATACCAAACTGTACACATAACTGCAATGAACAACGTGTATCATTACAGCCTTAGTCTTTATACAATTTTGAATGAATTCAGAGCACTGAATGCCATTACCACCTCAGGGTACATTTTCCTTAACCCCCAGGCTATATGCTGCTATCTTTTTTTATGGTAGTCTTTCTTTTATGTTACTGTGAATTTAGGAGCCTTCGCCACCGATGGAGGCGTACTACCTGCCTCAAGCTGTGCAGTACCTGCAGAGTTCAGTGGGGGGCAGCACATCCATGCTGTCACGTAAACGCAAAGCCTCCGGAGACTCCTCAGTGCTGAAGAAATCCAGACTAACTTGACACAACACCCTTAGCATGGAGCATTTACCAGTGGCACTTTCCCTACCTTTATTAAGACTTAAAAAGTGAATGTCAATGTATATAATATATTTTAAAATTTGTATGAAAAATAAAATGAAAGCAACATCATTTTGAATAACATTGCTGCATGATGAGGGATTGCTTGTGTTGATGTGGTGGGAGTATTCGATATCTTGTGTGAAATTAATTCTAGAATGATTTCTATGTAATTTTGTCATTGAATTCATACAAGAATTTAGAGCACAGGCTTCTCAGTCAATTTTGTACCCACATTTGGGTATTAATATTGTATTAAGTGGAGTGAAAGCTAGATTTTAATTGTTGATTTATATAAAAGTACAAGAGCTGTGTAAGAGAAATGGTGTATCATGGCAGTAACTAACCTGATACCCTTCAAAGCTGCATTTCTGCACACCATCCACAAGAGGGAAATGTATATCTGTATGGTTACATTGTAATGGTTTTTGGCGCCATTCTCATCTGCTACTCTGAGCAACTGGAAGTGTTATCCAGGTTTGCCAAGGATGTCCACGCCGATCCAAGGGCTTGGCTGTGCTTGCATACGCAGCAGGGGTGTCGTCTTAATGGTTAGTGTGGGCTCACCGGCAACCTCAGTCACCCCGTAACTCATGCTATGCTTAAGCTAAATACGCATGAGGGACTTTCTCAGTGAGCTCTTGGTCTTCTACTTTAAGCCCATTATATTGATTAGGCTCCAATGAATTTCTGTACTTAGTTATGATTAATGGTGGCCTTGGCGCATTACAGCGTGCTGCCAGTATCAGCCTCTTAATGTAGCTTGATGGATTATCGCACATGCATAGGAAAATCTGTTTTATATTTCAGTAATTTGGTGATCATTTGAAACAAATAGTCATAAATTTTAAGCTCCTGGAACAGACCCCCCCGGTACTTAGTAATCCTTAATTACACAAAGTGACTTAATCTGTGAGTAAGCGATTTTGCATCTAGTTAACTAATATGCTCTAGGACTGGGTTTTGAAACTTTAACTTTTGACTGATTTACTTGTAGTTAGTATAATGCAGTGGATAATTTCTTCCCCAACATTCACCTGTCTTTATACTGCATAATGCAGGAGCGATTGTCCATACTTAACCCTGTTCTGACTAAGATACTGGAGATTCAGTGGCTCAGGCATCGTCTGGCCAACAGCAATGTCTCACATCACCTCAGAGCTCCTTGTTGCTACTATGCAGCTCTTCTAGTCAGTTCTGCTGCAGTGAAGTCACACATTCAACCTGAAAATTGTGTTCTATAAATCCAGGGAAACCCCAGAAAAAAACACTGGTGCCCTGGTGTTGGATCTAATGATAACCACAGTGGAAGGCAGTCCTGATGGTTCTTAAGCCAATAGTGTAAGGAAGAGCGTTCATTCTTTATGAATCATCAGTGTAAGTCTAGCGTAATTAATTAAATTTTATGCAAAAGTGCTGTGGTGCCCTCTAATTTGCTCTGTACACGTGTGCAGTTGGGGAGATTTTAAATTAGGACAGAGAATTTGTGCTCAGTGGAAGTACCTCAATATATATGGTTTGTCAAATTACATTGATGATTACTTAGAGCGAAATGACTTAGCTACGTATTATTGACATGCGTCTGAAACGTTCCATAATCGCATACTCGTCACCTGTCTCCTGAAAGCACTTAACTAGTCTGTGAAATGAAGCTTCACTTGTCATTTGCACCAATACAGGTATATTGGAATGTTTCATACTTGCAACCATTTATCCTCCCTGGAGCATTTTGTGGGGTTAGGGTCCTTCCTTACCCAATCAACCTGTGACAATTCTTCCAAGAATGGTATTCAAACCAGTAACCAAATGTTCATTGGTACCCATGCCCCCATGTATCATGAGTTAGGTCTGTTGGGTGGTCTCTAATACTTTCTGATTGTGGTGAAACTACTTCTAAAGATACATGCATGTAGACGATTGAGCAGCATGCTTAATGTGTTTAGATCTTATTGATGAGTCTGTGACCATTTCAAAGATAAGGACTCCATATAATAACGATATAGGGTCAAATTAAAGTAATTTGTGCTGAATGTACACTTTCTCCAAATGATTCTCCCACAGTCTAAAGATAAGTGTGACTGATGACTAAGGTTCTCTTAATGTGCCGATGTGTGAGGCAATAGAAATAAAATATTTTGAGTGGAATAGCGACATTGTCATTAACGTAGGAAGACAAAAACGGCATGGATTGACTTGCAGGCTCTAGAGTGTCTTTCATTAGTGTCGTTTTATGCAACTGCAAGCAGTAATCACCGCGCTGGTCGTTAGTTTACAAGATCTGCGTTGCTTATCAGTTGTCAATTTAATTTCGTTACAACCCCTGTCTCATCTCGAGCTGGCTTTGTTACCCATGGCAACGGCAGTGCTGGGCTGGCAGCTGTCTGATGTGAAACCCACAATGTCGCTGTCGCTTAAAAATCGTCTTTCACCTCGGGTTTATCATGATCATCATCCCCCCTACGGGATGACATTCGCCCCCGTCTCCTGAAGCTAGACCTATAGGTCATCGTTTTTCGCCAGTTTCTAACTGGGACCCAGCATGTCTTCAGGTCACGTTGTCGTACAGCACTGATAGGAAAATAACGAATATGTTGCCTAAATCAAAAAGTGGTTTGAAACTCAGTCATTGCTGCGATCGATCACGAAGACTCTCCTCGGGGAGACAGTATTGCCCCCTGCAGAACTGAAACGGGGTGATCGGTGGTGTAATCAGGTGCCCTGGAGGTCACCGTCTCCGTCATCTGCTCTGATTCTGCCATATGCGCACAAGCGAGCCATTTGCGTTGATGCCCGTCTGCAAAGTAATCAACCCTGGGTTCGCAATATTTGATATCATTAGACCTACATCAACAGTACTTTCTGGGGAAAAAATATACGATTTATTTCTTTTCCGGATACAATTTCCACTCTCATAAGCTTTGCGCCATGTGGAACAGTCGTGCAGAGGATATTGTCTCCGTTAAACAATAAAATAGAGGCAAGTGATTTGCAACAGCATCTCTTTGCCAGTCGTTCCCACTTTCTGTGGCTAAATCTCTGTTTATGATTACTAATCAAATATCAAATTAATATCATTGCCGATGGGTGAAATAAGCCCCAAACGGACACACACACCGGAAGCGCACATAGGCGACATCAAAAAAGGTTCATCTGCGGCACCAGCACAGTCAGAATAAAGTACCAATTTGTACCGTTGAGGGTACAATTACTTGTCACTTGGGATGTACCGTCAAGGCCGGGTCCTCCAATTGTACCCTAGCTGTAGATAAATGTACCCTACCCTTTAAGGTACAGAAATTGACAAAAATTAGGAACATTTTTGTATCATTGGGGGTGCTTTATTGTTATTTGTACCTTGGGGTACAAAACTGTACCAGAGCTGTACCCTATTTTTTATGACAGTGCAACTTCCCGGTAACTTTAACATGGAGTCGCTCTGGTTCCACAGAGGTGCCGAAATGTTCCCCTTACGAGCAGCAGCCATCGGATTGTACTTAATCAAGTTACTCCAAAATTATTCTTTCAAACCTTCAAAATGATCTCTCTACCATTTTCTACATGTCCACTGCATTATTTCTGGAGATGAAACGGTTTTTCTGTCACTTCTTCATTTGCAGTTATTTTCGTGGGGTGGCCAACCGGACTAACCAGTTTGACCCATTTACTCATTGTCCGTTTTACTGCAACAGTTCAGGAACTTTTTTCTCAAGGGTACAACTGCGGTGTCCTAAACCTTCCTGCGATCCCCAATCCTACATTACTCATTAAGTTTACTTAACTGTATACTGTATACTGACCTTATTTTGGAATAATGTTTGGTATGAGGCTTTTAAAAATAGAAAAGGCGTGGACTTTTTATTCGAATTTAGGCCTAAGAAATTGCCGTTGATTATTTTGTGTATAGTTCCATATAACAGAGCTGCTTAGATTTCTTGTACTTTGGCAGGGAAAAGTAAAACTCTTTTGAGATTCACATGCTAATCGAAACTTAACGCAATTAGGGAATGCCCTGGGTATATACACTGTTTTTCTGTTGTCTACAATAACAACACTTAGTAAAACAGTACCAATTATTTTTACATTAAATTAGCTTGTTCCTTTAATTTAATGAGGACGGTCACGTAACTGTAAATTAGTTGCGCCGCGGCCGCACTAATAAGATTTAGGTTCATTTCAATGCCAGGTTTATTTAGAACATGTTATAAAGGTCTGCAACGTGTTTTAACATCATTTTCATTTGTGATATTATTTCGGATGGTGACAACAGCCTGTTCACTTATCCTCTTGGATTTAATTCATATGGCGTTAAACGTGAATGTTAATCATTTTCTGATTGTGTGTGCTAGCTACTTGAGTTACAGAAGGGCTGCCTTTCTTAATTTTGACAATTAATTCGTTTTCTTAATTTAAACCGGTCGGGACTTCCGAAAACCTGCCCCATAACCTGAGTAAAGATTAAAAGAAATAAATAAATAAACCTTTCGCTGCTGGTGCAGCAAAATGTTGTCATTATTATTCTGCGGCCGTGCGCCGCTCGCAGGATCCAGGACCCCCTTTGCGCCGGGGTGGCACCATGCGAGTCGCCAGTTCTCACTGCCGGTCGCCGGAGCCGGATCCCCATGAGCGCCAGTGTTACGGTCTGCGGATCGGGGGGCTGGGTTTGAGTTGTGCTGGGTGGGGTGGGATGGCGTGGGGGACCCACTTCTTTCCCATGCTGCCGAAAGGTAGAGTTGGTGCTGCTGGGCACAGTAGTGGATTGGACGCCGAGCTCATGTGACAGCTCGCTGGCGACATGTGCTTTAAGGCCCCGGGTGACAGCGGAGTTGTGACATAGCGGCTTTCGGCTCACTTCGTTCCGGATTGCGAAGGACCCGTCATAGCTTCGGCCTGAAAGGTAAATCGGGGCTTTTCTATCATTTAGAGGAATATACTGTACCAACGTCGAGCGAGTTTTTCGTATTTGTTAAAACCTTGCATACGTTTATTTAACCGGACGATTTCCTTCCATCGCTTATATATAGTTTATCGTTTGGTTAAATTTTTAAAATGCATAAGTGTCATTCATATACACAAATATACGTTTCGTTGGGTGTTAGGACGCAGGAGGTTTGCAAGAACATGCATCACACTGCCGGTTACTGCATTTGTCAGCTATTCATATCATATCGTGATTTTATCCGCAGTTGAATCACTCGGCTTACGCGTGAGCATTTATGACACCTGTGTGAATCGTGATTTAAATTATTCCCATCATTAGCTTCATGTTTCCTCACCGGTATCCTGCGGCTGCAGTGATTCTCCGTTAATCATCCTTTTAAAATGGAAAGGTGACAATTTGCATAGATTTTACCAGGCTGGAATAAAACGTATAAACTCTTTGCTGTTTAAAACAAAGTGCTTGATTCGTGTCCTTTAATACGCCAGATCGTAAAATGTTCATATTTTGTGTCATGCAGATTTACCTCTCTGCGCTGCTTAAATTGTCCGTTGTTTTCATTTCATTCATTTCTCTTATTTTCAAGAGCATTTTCTCTTTCGGCCGGTGCGTTAGGATTCGTCGTTTTCTGCAATCAGCCACGGCACTAACATACACTCTTATTTCATTTTCCAGTTTGACCTGATCGTTTTCGACCCAAATCGAACAAATACTGCAGGATTCCTGTGCTCGAATAATGTTGGAGACAGTAACATCTTTTTCTCCATCTTAATATCAAGGTAGGACAAAGGACTTTTTTGTTTAGTTGTACTTTATATTAACTTGCGTTCTGTATGCAGCGACTTCGGCTGGTAATGGTGATATACTGGTGTAAGTGTTTAGGAATAGCATTATATGTTTAACATAAGCTTAAGGAATTCGAATGGCGCATGTCTAGTGTTTTATTTTTGGATCACTGGATCAATTTGCTCAAGAAAAAAAGTGTAGGAACCTTCAACAGAAAACTTAATCCTAGCACAAAGCATTTTATTAAATCGTTTGCCAGTTTGAATTGATAGGCCTATTATGGGGTGTCCATGGGACTTTTGTAATTCGTTTTGCTTCTGAATTAATGAGTATCTTTGAGTAACAAGGATGTTGTAAAGGAAGTCATACAGGGAAAACAACATATAATATGATTGTTTACTTCACCGAAGAACTTTTAATTTCAGTATGCTGAAGGTGCAATTTCATGACAATTCATGGGACTTAAATTATAAACCATTTGGTTGAATATCTTGGTTTCTAACAATGTTCAGACAGTGCACAATGTGTATTTTAGTAATGATCTGAGCAGGAAATTAAATAAAAATTTCAGTCATCTAATATGTGTTTTAAGGCAGAAAATCTTAACACAATATCTGTGTAGGACATGAGAGGGAGAAGCTAACATTTTAAAAGAGGAACTTCTGTTGAAATGGTCTGAGATCTGAAGAAATGTATGGACTGTCAAAACATCTTTTCTCCCATACAATAAATACTCCATTGAAGAGCAACTTCACCCAACAGTGTGGGTTTTTTTTTCCTTTAAGGTAGGGTGCATAAGAGGGGCGAACCTTTTCGTTAGCCAATGATATGTTTTGAATCGATGAGTGATGGGAGAGGGCACCTCAGGGTCCAATCAGCTTTCAGCTGTGGCCAGTGCCCCTGTGGCCCCGCCCCATATACACTGCTGCAGCTCAGTCTATTTCAGACATTCAGTGATGGATTCGTGCTCATATTAAGGACAGATAAGTCCCATTGATTTTAGGCTGGAATGAAGACAGGTATCTTCCAGTTTGGGTTCGTGTAAAGCGTTATTGAAATGCATGTTAAGAGTCAACAACGTGAAGTCTACAGTGGTCTGAGGTCCACCGAAGGGGTAGCTATGTTAATTTAAGTGGGTCTTTGAATTTGCGCCTTCTCCGGGAGAGAGATCTCATGAAACTCAGGCCTAACATGACAGGACTGACCAGAAAGCTCCGCCTCTTTTTCTGTGCTTCTAATCAAAATGCCAGGAATTATTAACCTTGGCCTCAGTTTCAATGAATGGCTCAATGCCAAGAAAACGCAGTTTCTGGAAGTGGCAGGAGCAGGCTGAGTCCTTGGGGCCCATTTTTTGGAGCCTCTAAGCTTCCCCTTGGGAGCAGGTTCCTTGGTGACCGCTTGTGATTGCCTCATTAAATGAATGCCACAAACAGAGAGGCTAGAGTGTTCCCTGTGTTGTCCTGTAAAGGCAAATTATTCTGTGTAAGCATTTGATTTGACTCTTTAAACTCAAAACAAGTTTGTCTCATGTACATTATTTTGGAAGGGTGTCTAAGAAATTCTGTAATTATGTTGAGTGTCACCTGGACCTTTAGAACAGGCTGTCCACTGAAGATTACAACTTGTGACCATTAAAGGAACACATCAAAGGCAAAGTCAGGAGACTGTTTCCAGTAAAGGGAACTGCTTCTAAAAGGGAGTAGGTTTATTAGCTGCTTAAAGTCACTGAAGGTCATTCCCTTATGTTTTACTTTATAAGCATGTCTTGGCACAAAGTGTTAGCCTAATTGTTGTGGCAAGTGAAAATTATGGTGGATTTAACTGCCCAAATCTCTGTAAGGAAGCATAGGTGCCAGCAGTACAAATCACAGCATCGCCCATGGAGAAAAACCACAGTACAGAGTCACTTGCAGCTAGATGGGTGTAAATGGATGTTAGGATGTTCAAAGAGTCAGGAAAGAGCATTTTCAGTGGGATTCCTGGCTCATACAGAAGTGACACTCATCATACTCATCATGATGTCTACGAAACATGGCTTAAGCTTTACCAGGTGTTCATAACTGGAGACACTCTGAGATTATATACACACACATACATATATATCGGCTTTTTTCCCCAAGAACTGCAATTTGTCTGCAGGAAAGTCTGCACATATTAATTTAGATATTTTTTATAGTTGCAAAAAGTTTTCTGCCGGCTTTTCATGCCGACTTGCTCACATAAAGTCGGAATGATTCCCTGTTTTTCTGTTTGGGCCATTAAGAGATCAGATATTTTGGCAAAAAAGCTGTAAATGTTCAGGGCCTCGTTTCCATTCTTAATGCTAGGTCGTTCGTAAGTTCTACCTCAAGTTGTGCCTTAACGCCCCAACGTGTTTCCCGAAACATTCTTAGTTAAGTATACCTTCCGTAGGATATTCTTTCGTAAGGTTGGTCTGAACCTCTCTTAGCCGTCTCTTATCTCTGGTGTCGGCTCATATTGCTCATTTAAAATAAGATCATTAAGGGTACAGTTTCATAACCAAACATCACTTGACTAAAAGATAGCTGATCCATATGATAAAATGATTTTGTCTAATACATGACTGCAGTCTTTGTTAGGTTTCGTCCTTGCTCTCTGAATGCATAGTGAATTGGCCTCAGTAATGTGCAAATTCATAATGAAAGATAAGGACCACGGTGTTGATTATGTAATTATTTATTAATTGGGAAGGAAGGGGGGGTCCTGCCGATATTGGGGTGGGCGTGTTCCCCCAATTTCCAACACCCCTGGAATGCACACACTTCCCTAAATGTGCCAAAGTCACAGTATATCAAAACTTTGGTTCATGAGGTTGATGAGAGTCGACCCTGCAGGTTCATTTGCATGTTAGTCTAATATATTTTCCCCAAAAAAGCACCCTGGAATAGTCCTTAGTAGTCAATACTGAAGCACACAGGACACATTCTCTTATGTTAAGACAGCAGTGCAACTTTTCTTTCGGCTACTGGGCCATTGTTCCCTGTAGTTTTTCTTGCAAAAGTCTACTTGTCGATAAGAATGCTACATGAGTTGCATGGCAACCTAAAGGACGATTTTCTGCTAGTCTGGTTTCTAGCTTTTCACAATCTTCAGTTTCCTAAGCCCCTCTTTGGCCTGGACTAAACAGGTCCGTTTCCTTGGCAATGTCCAGTGACTTGTACACAAACGGTCTGTATGAGTGCCACTTTCTTCACCTGCTGTGGGATAAAACACCTTTTTGTGATCTCCAGTGTCTGCTTTCTGCTTGCATTTAAGTAGGGGCTTATACAGGGGCTACAGTGGTACTGGCCCCAGCTGAAAGCTGATTGGCCCCTGGAGTGCCCATTCCCCGTCACTCACTGATTCAAAAAATATCATTGGCTAATGGTAAGGTTGGCCCATGTTTATGAATTATAATACTCTTATGCAGCACACCTTAAAAAAATCCTAGAATACCCCCTGTGTTTAAATCTTTGAAATCTCAATTGCACATTCAAATTACATTTTTTTCTGAGTGTTTTTTTTCTTATGTAAAAACAAATTTTAATGAATTAGATCTGAATTGTGAAAAAGAAAAATCCCTCAAGCATTTTTTAATGAGTCAAGAAATGCATAGATTGGAAAGCTCAGTTTTTGATTGAGTCAGTATGAAAAAAAATGCTTCTGCAGCAAGATGCAGAGTTCAGGAACAGAGGGTACTGTAATTAGGATTAATTGGTTTTTATGTCATGCAAATGCTAAGCTGCAGTCGAATCAGGGGCATGACTGTGTTTGCGAAAAAACACCCAAAATCAAGCAAGATCCATAAGAAATTCATATGGACTGAATATATCTTTTTATTGCCTAACTCCCAAAAATGGGGCCCCACCCATCATCTTATGGATGTTTTTAGTACGGTACTAATTCATATAAACAGCTGAAAACCCTCAGCAGTTCCTGAGAGTTTTTAAATATATTTTATAGAGGGAGGGATATTATAATTTAATATAGTCTGCCTCGCAGTAAGAACAGAGAAACCCCATCGATACAGGTTAGCCATCCTATGGCAGGGCTGCCATTGGTTTGCGTGTGTTGCACTGAGTTCCTCTTTTGTTTTCAATTCCAGCTGTAGCTTGAAGGGCAGGATTTTATGTCCGGTTTTCTCTGTAAGGTCTTAACATGTATAATGTACAGTCTTAACACATTTCACTTTAGCTTTGTGGATTTCACTTTAAATGGCTGGTCAGTGTCTGACCTGTATATGACTTGACTTCTGTTTGAATCTCTAATTATTACTCATTGTTGGAATGAATTTTTTTTTAGCCAAAGTTGTTTTTTTGTGGAGCTGAGAGGCTGAAGGAGCTGTCATTTTGATGCTGCTGACCGGAAATGCCTTAAACGGAATGGCAGATGGCGCCCTCTAGAGGTATAGTGGTTGTGATGTAGTCTTCGTAAATTGAGACGGGATGTCACGAAGCCTCCCCTTCACTTATGCCAGCGGTTCCCTTCAGACGTGTATAAATGAAGTGACCGGAGAAGTTTATGAATGGGTCAGTTGCCTCCATGGCATTTGCAGAACAGGCCAGAAGCTGATTGGCCCTGCACTGGGGAGGAGCCCTAGATCTGATTGGCCACAGTCATTGGTTACGAAGTCCATAGTGGGGGCTGATCCTGTGCTGAGCAATTTGACAGAAATGGAAGATTATGATGGATGACCAAGCCTGCTTCCATGCCTGCGGCGAACAGTCTCAGAAGGCTGGGCATCTCCAAGGTGGGGCATACATGCTACGACTGTTCAAATGGAGCAATGAAAGCAGGAAATGAAAAATTGTTGTCCTGTTCGCCGAAGGCCAGACGCTCAACGACAGATGGTTATCACTGTCCGGCGTCTGAGCCACTGACAGATCAGGAAGTCCCTCTAGATCCAGAGCCACCCCTTTCCCCTTAGGCAGAAACATTCCTTTTCTTTCCAGGCTGTAAGTGGACAAGTCACATAGTGTCCCACTCATGCTTAGTGTCCCTAGTACCATGTGACTACGTGAGATGCGTGATAGGTGGCTGCTTCAGAGTCGGTCATCATGAGGCTGTTTTTGGGTACCAACAAATTTGTCCACGTCTGTATGTGGTGTTCTTGATTGGTTGGGAACTGAGAGGGAGCACAAATGTGGAGTGCTGGGGGTCCACAAGGAATGAGATGAGAAACACTGCCCTATGGGATTATAAGCCCTGTGGTGCCTATTGTTGAACTTGCACAGAGCACCATCAAAGGTGTTTTTAAGTTTTTTCATGAACTTGGGAGCTTGGGAGGTATGAAAAGGGAAGGAGGGGGGATAATTAGGAGGTGAGCAGATGGGACCGTGTTGTTCCACAATTATGCTTTGCTCTGCTATTTACTTGAAACACAGCAGGAAAATGTACATTTTTTATTAACTTGTGCTTGTGATTTAATGCTGCCATTCTTTTGCTGTTGCTGTATCCCCCTGCATATTAACTTGGGAGATTCCATGCAAGGTTGTGTAGTTTGTCTGTGCCTATTAGAAAGTGTTTTGTGGTTCTGATTCAGTGTCTCTTTCTCCGTGCGGGCCTCCAGGTCCTTGGGGGGATGGGGGGGCGGGGGCGAGCTGTCTAGTAATTTGAGACGGTATTAATATAAAATAAGATGGAGAGGCGTGTCAAGCTTGCAAATTAATTTTCTGAGCGATAATGACTAAAGCACCAGTAGTGTGAAGATCCAGACATTGCCAAATGACAGTTTAACGCTGCTTCTGAGGGGCAGGGGTCTGACTGGGGCAGCGTCCATTCCAGCAGCATCACCATGGAAACAAGTGGCATTTGCCTCTGGAGAGGGGGTGGGTAGGACAGGGCTGTGAGCACTGAGGAACATGCAGAAATCGTCTGAAACAGCACAGGGGGGCCCAACTATGGACACTCCCTGCACTCCTCCTTGCTCCACCCCAGCCAATCATAACACTCTCTCAGGAAATGTGACAGCCATGGTTATACGAGGTGTAATCAGCACCATAAGGGGCCACTTCTGCAGCTCCTGGGATACCATCACTTGTACTTAATGAGACTAAGTGACTGGAGTGAAGCAATTACCTGAGAGGGGACCAGGCTGCCGGTTAAACAGGGACTGTAGTAATTCAAGTAATTAATTTATATTTTTGAATAAAGCAGATCTGCAGAAATCTATAGAAAGTCAGTCATTGTAATTATGTAAAGCGTTGTGGTAAAAATGGCCTTTTTCAGCAGACACTTTAATCGGAGGCAACGTACAATTAAGAAAGCAGGGTCAGACAGTCCGTGGAGCAATTGGGGAACGAGGGCCTTCCTCAAGGGTCTTTCTACCAGGTCTGGGATTTGAGCCAACAACCTTCTGATCAGAGGCAGAGCATCCTAACTTACTGCCCGCCCCCCCCCCCCAAAGTTATCTGAAGTAGGAAGACATCAGGTTGCCTGCGGTACTGCAGTACTGACAAGTAAGACTTCCACTTCAAGGTGCTTTGGCTGGCTGCTACTAGGAGACTCTGTTTAGCTGTCAGGTCCTAAGGAGCTGTTGGATCTCATCTGCAAGAAGCGGATCACCCCTGCTGTCAGCTCCCTGGGTGTGTAGATGGGTGAGACTCTTCTTGGTGTCGCCTAGGAGAATCTGATGATCAATTACCACAGGGTTGGGTTTTTCACCAGCTCAAAGACTTCTGGTTCCCCGTTGGCCAAATCCGGCTCCTGCTTGGCTCGTACCACAGAATTCTCTCACACACGTGGCAGCTCCACCCGGATTCGCTGGCCTTCCTCCAGTTCCATCTCCTGGGCATGGAGGCCATTACTTCTCGTACTCTAATAATAGCACCTCTTTGCTTTCCTGGCCACTAACGCAACAGGGAGTCAAGGATGAAGTGGAAGCAAGAAATAGTGAGCGTCATTCCTGCTTGTGCTACAGATTTGTCAGAGCGTCTGGCAGGTTCCTGACTTCGCGAGGCTGTGGACGCCGGCCTTTGCCTGCCGTCATCAGTTCTTCTCTTTAGCTTACCTGATAGTATACACTTAAAGGGCTATTTCATTTTTTGACAGCTAAGCTTAAAGGGAATGCCCAAAATGTCATGGTTTCATCTGTATTCTCCCCGTGTTGGGTGGCTATTAAAAGATGTCTATGTGCTGCCAGGTACGTTAATATTTATTCCAATTTAGCATTTGCGCTAGTCCATTAAATAAAGTGTCATATTAATGTAACTGCACTTTAGTGACATTTAGATCTGACCGAGATGGGGGCGGGGGGGCAGTCAGAAACACCTATTAATTTTTCCTGTGACCTATTTCTGAACATATTAGGTCCCTTTTTTGTCTTGATTCCCAGGAAATGCCCCCAGAGCCTGATCCCTGACCCCACACCCAGGAGAAATTCAAGGATATTTAAGATGGGGGGCATAAAAGGCGCCATTTTTCATATAGAGGGGTAAACCGTACCATTAGCCAATGGTATGTTTTGAATTGGTGATTAACAGGAGAGGGGGCACTTTGTTGGCGAATCAGCTTTTAGCTATGGCCAGTGCCCCTGTGCCCCGCCCCTGTATACATCCCGGCCCCTGCCCCATCATTGCCCTTTCTGCGGCCTGACAGTTCCGGTGTTTTCCTCATACTGACCACAGAAATACCTGTAACGTCTTTTTGTCCCTCCCTCTCATCTGTCCATTTGTACCTATTTGGAACCCTCCATTGCATCCTCTCATTCCTTGTGTCACGTGGTCTTGCATTCCTGGCTGGAGGGCCTCACTCTCTAACACATCTCGGTAAACATTTACCTTGTGGCTCCCTGTTGACCCTTCTGTTGTCTAGTTCTATCCGCTGGATAATAAGGAATACCCTAACGACTACTGGGACATCACCATATATGAGAGAGAACTATATAATCATGGACATTATATGTTTACAGTAGTGTTTCGCTACCCGGACAGTTCACATTTTTGCTCCCTCCCAGCTCCCAGCACTCCTGTACCAGGTATTCAGTGATCTTGGTTGATGATTTGTTCTTGATTGTTTGGTTCAGAGCTGGGAGCTGGAAGGGAGCAAAAATGCGGACTGTCTGAGGGTTCCCAAGGACCGGGTTGAGAATAACTGGGTCAAAAGGAGCTGAGCTCATTGGAGAAACTGGTCTTGCTTTCAACACACTGATTTAAATAAAAAAGTCATTGAGAAGTCCTTCCGTGACAGCCTCCAAACTGCCTTTTGCTGGAGAAGTTTAAGAACATGAACAGTGTGCAAAACAAGATGAACTTCAGTTCATTAAAACATCAATAGAATTAAATCATGGGGACAGTCATTTAGAAAGGCTACGACTACCAGAATACCATATCCACTGAAAATTAAGCCACTGATATATTTATATTAAACATACATAAGATACATACAAGAAGCAACACTTAAATTTCTTTGAAATATGGACATTTTATTGCTATTTCAAAAGATAAATTGGTAGTGCAGTTAATAGATAACTTAGTCATGAGTAACTTTCATCAGTTTGAGTTTAAAGGGGCGGTTTGAATCTTGGGGCCGGCAGAGTGATTTCACCTTTGGGCCCTTAAGCAAGGCCCTTAACCCCAGTCGCCTGCTCTGCCAGTTGTGAATCACTTTGGATAAAAGTGTCTCCTAAATAAAGTAATGTAAAGAATGAAACGCCACCAGTTTGCATAATGATTTTGGTTTTGTGATTTTGCGATGTCACGCATTTAGTGTGGGGGCGTAAATTTGAGGTCTGCGTCGAGAAAATTTTCCTCTGTTGCTTTGAAAAGCAAATTTTATTGGTTTCTTTTGTTTTGCCTTGTTACTTTTGTCCAGTCCCAATAGTTAACACTGGCCAATCAGTCTTTCAGCTGTAAGTACTAGGGGCAGGCTTGTTGTTTGTGGGCCCCCGTGCAAATGCATGGTTTTAGTGGTGGTAAACACTGCAGCTGTCGCACAGTACCTTCTGGAGAGTCAGAAGTGAAGTCACGCATTGGGAGGTTTACCAGAAAGAATGCAGAGACAGACTCTGTATTCTCCATGTTTACACACATCAGGGGCGAGGAAAGCATTCCCACTAAGCAGCTCCCCGAAGACCATTATCACAGCCATAATTATCATGACTTTTATTATACTAAGATGCACCCAGAGACAGGATAATGGGCGGCAGGTTTAGGAAGTGCACAGGCTTGGCATGTTTATGAGAACAGCGGCCCATGGAAGGGGCTATATTTTAAGTTTAAGAAACCTATCTTCTGGTTAACATGTATTTTATTAATTGCTTTAAGTTATTTAGCACTGATCTTCTTTAAAGGTCACATATCATAAAGAAAGAGGTTCTATATTTAATTAAGTGGTGACTAAAGCAGGGTGTGTTGACTAAGATGGTAGCACAGTTGCCTCCAGGGTTGTAGGTTTGAATGCCACACTTGCTGTGTGTGTGGACAGGATGCCTTGGCATTAAAGTCTGATGGCTAATTAGTTATTACAGTCACTCAGTAAATAACATCCATTCATCTAGCTGCATATCCTGCTCAGAGTCAAGGAAGCAAATCTCCCCCAAACACAAAACTGAGTGCCACAGATGATCTTTCTTACCCACCAAAAAACAACTGCACAATGCTGCCTCTTCTAAAGGCACTTGTACTACAAATACACATTGAATGTACATATGCCATTTGCACAACAGCCATTTTGCACCGTATTTACCATAGTGGTTTGCACAGTTCTCATTTGTATCTTTTTCTATAAAGCTTAATTTTATTACTGTTTTTTTTTTTCTTTAAATATTTACTGTTAGAATTTACTTATGTTATTCTTTGTTGTTTCTTTCTACCTAAATTATCTATTGTTGTATGTATCCCTTATCTGTGATACTGGACTGAGAAATTTCCAGCCACAGAGGTCAATAGTTCTTAAAATGGCTTTTGCTAGAAAAATGATTTATATGCTTGCAAATCTTGAAGGCTCCAGAAGGCTTTAGATGGCCCAGATACAGGAACCAGAAGCAGTTTACATTGAGAAGTTACAGTTCTAGGTCATTTTCACCTTTAAAATCCAGAGCATCACCACAAAACAATCTAACAACAGAATGTCACTCAAACACCAGAATGTCACACCATTTGCTTTCTTTGCTTTCTTTGCCTTGCACCCGCAGACAGAGTAGAGAGATACTTGCAGCACCTCTGGAACTGGGGGTTAAGGGCCTCGCTCGGGGGCTCAGCAGCAGTCCGGGGATTTGAATCGGCAACATACCAAACATGGGCGCAGTGTCCTAAACCACTGATCCCTAAATAGGAGGGAACCTATGCACCTCTGACTGTTCTCCGCTTAACCAATGAAGCGCACAGTAGGGATGTCCCAGCAGACTGCCTAGGAACAGGAGAGCAGGGGTAGTCCAATGCCTGAAGCTGTGCTTTTTGACAGGTTGCTGATTAGAAGGAGCCCCTTCTCGGTGTCCCAATCACAGTTCTCACCCCCTTAGCGGGGAACACCAGCAGTTTGATGGTATTGCTCTTCCTACCAGTGAGGTGCGGGCTTCAGGCCTTCAGGAGGTCAGTAAAAGGTCCAACCGGGTTCCTCTGCAATCTGCCCCTCCAGCAGAACTGTGGGTTTTTATAAAACAAACTCCCTCATTCCCAATTAGAACCAGTCATCCATGATACGTCCTCATATTTGTTTTGAGTGCTGAGAAAACATAACCCTGGTGCCCCAAGGATTAAGGCCCATGTGACTCAGGGCAGGATTTAATAAAGTTTGACTCCTGCAGAAGTACCAGCCCTTCGGGTTTCCTCTGGTTCCAGAGCAGCAGCGTCTCTACGAGTGAAAAGTGTACGACTGTACAGTTTGTGTTAGCAACCTGTCAGTGTTTCTCCTCTGAGCTGGTCTAAATCCCACCTGCCGGTGAAAGGGCTGATGGGGGAGTTGTGCAAGTTTGAGAGTAGCTGAGGATCTGTCCGGAGTTCCGGAGGGTTTGCTGAAGTGCAATAGTGCTAACAGGGGACAGTGAATAGCAATATTAACAAAGCAGCAGTGTAAGCATGAGGATGGTACATATACTGATATCAAAGCAGTAGCGCTATCATAGGTGCTAACAGCAATGATAACATAGCACTAACAGAAGAATGATATAATAATAATAATAATTAATAATAATAATAACCCACCCAACACACACACACCTCAGCTTTCAGTCTTAATCACTTTACAGTTTACAATTAATCAAACAAGTTAACAAAGCGTGCTGGTGGACATGGGCTGGCTTGGGGGGGCAGCCTTATACAGGGGGCTCAGCCTGTTTCTAGGGGGGTAATCTGTCTCTCTGATAGTGGGGGGTACAGGCAGGGGGGAACAAAAGCAGCCCCAACAACCACAAAAGCACGTTCCCCTCCCCCACCACCGCCGCCACATTACAGCCAATGAGCCGGCACCTCTTTGACCCCGTGTGAACCCTAGAGGCCCATGCCACAGCAGGAACCCCCGAAAGCGTGGCTATCCTCCAGGAGACGCTCCTTCCCAAAGCGCCCGTTCCTGCCATTGTCTGAGGCGGGCCTGGCCTGCACGTGTTTGGCGAGCGTCGGGCTTCCTGGGTTTGTTGGCGTCTCTGACGCTCTTCTCCGTGGGGCCTGAGACCAAGGCCGATGGAGCAGGGAGTCAAAACAAACTGCCGTTTCATTTTCCTGAACGTCATTTCATATGAATAATTACAAAAATGCCATCACATCTCTGAATCAAATACACTGTTTAATAAACACAGGCTCGTATGCTGTCAGATTAATGTCCTCAACTCATTAATATACACAGATTCATTTTTAATGAATAATATGTTGAGGATATGTTGGTATTTTTGTGATATTTTCTTTATTTTGGGATATTTTATGTTACTGAATAGAATAGAATAGAATAGAATAGAATAGAATAGAATATCCATATTGTCATTTTACACGTACAAGGAAACCATCTAATAAGTTGAACCCCCTATTGGCACCCGCTGGAATAAAGAACAACCAGTTTTATCTGCTATTAGAATATCATTTCCAGAAAAACATCCATTTTCAGGCCTTCATCTAAATCCACCAATACATATATGGGGTGGCCCATATGCTTGTGAATACTTTTCTACTGCTGGCCTGGCAGTGATTTTAATATTCGAAAATGTGTCCTACTCACCCTTGCCTATCCTTCTCGAATGAAGCGTATATCAAGCTCCATGTCGGATAATATCTATTAAATATTTAAGACTGAAAAATTAAAGCTAGGGTGTAAATAGCTGAAATTGTCACCTTTAATGAGTTTTTTGGTGTCTTTTAAACGCAGGAAGGAGCTTCTGTTTACAGAATGATCCCTCATGAGCTTCACTGGAAATTAATGGGGTCTCAGTCAGATGCTTTAGCTGTTAATAAATGCACACATGAACTTCTCCAGTATAAATGAGAGCATCAGCAGAACTGTCTTTGGCCCCTTCTGGTGGATCGAGGCTCTGGGTGTCTGACAATTTTCTTTTAGGAAATGTGGATCTCGTACATGATTTATGAACCTGATTAGACCAGAAGGATCTGACTATCAATCAGTTGGGAAGGCTGGCAGAAATATACCTGCAAACCAGACAGGCCTCCCGTATAAACCGAACAAACGTGCATCTCAGATCACACGCCGTTCCTCACAGCTTTGAGTGTGTTGTATGCTGACAGCAAGGAACATTTGAAGTATAAGAAACGTCTTCCTAATAATGCATTTTCACATGTTTGCGCACCTTTACGACATGGCCCTCTTTAAAGATTTGGCGTGTGTGAACCATATTTTAACAAAATTAAGACATGTTTGGACCATGTTTTGGCATACGGCTAAGACATGTTTGGACCATGTTTTGGCATATGGCTAAGACATGTTTGGACCATGTTTTGGCATACGGCTAAGACACGTTTGGACCCATTTTAACGCATGGCTAAGACATGATTGACTGTCTTTTATCATCCACATACCCCAAAACATGCCGACAGACCTGGCATTAATGTGTTTCAGTGCTACAGCCCAGTTCGCAATGGCAGCAATTTGAGGCTACAGGGCGTCACAAAGCAACATAGCATTTGGCAGTGAACAAGCAAATACTCAACTGTAAACATTGTTGACATTCACTCTACTCTTGTTATTGAATAATCTTAACCGCAGGCGCTTCTACTATTGGATGAGCACAGAGTGGGATTAGTCAGCTAAGTGTCATTATCTCCTTAGAAACCACAGCCGGAGTCCAGCCATGGGTCCTGCGGATCAAAGCATCTCCATTGCTGTGGGCAGTGGTGTTTCTGGACTGAATGTCAATGAAGAGCATAGAAAACATCTCATGCAAAGAAACTCCTTCAACATTACCATTCAATAATTAAGTCTGGGTCTCTAAGATTTTAATATTGGAATTTGTGGCTTGGGGATTAGCTTTGAACACCACAGGGTTTCTTCTGTGTACTCAATAATCAGGAACTAAAAGTAACCTTGAAATATGGGGATGGCATGAAGGTTTTGGGGACAGTAGAGGTCAGGGGATAAGCCCCTCTTCTAAAGTGTTAGGAGAGACCCAAGAGTGATGGTCCAGATCTTGGGGGTTTAGAGTTTGGCTCTAAGTCAGAAAGACATGCGGCTGTTTTGTTTCGTTGGTTAGTTCGCCTGCTCTGGGCTGCTAAAAATCATGCCCTTCCATCCTGAAATCCCAGTGTCCTGGGGATCTGTTTGCCATCTGGAGGAATGAGGTTTTTCACATTAGCATTTGTCTTGATACCAGGTATTTGGTGTTCTTGATCGCTGTTGTTTAAAATAAAATGATGAGTTGAGAGCTGGGAGGAAGCAAAAATGTGGACTATCTGGGGCTGCCCGAGGATTGGGTTGAGGATAGTTGATAACTAGACTGGCCTGTGGGCAGATCTGAAGATCAAATGGCGAGCACCAGTGACTGGTACTGTCAGGTAGAATCCGAGATCCAAGCTCCGCCCATTTGTGCCCCTGCAGACTGCAAATCGCGAGGCTGTGCATCTTACAGTATGTTTTCTCCTTCTGTTAATGGCAAAAGGACGAAAGTGGACCCTTGAGAAAGATATGCCCAAAACAACAAACCTGTGTTTTTCAGTATCCCTTCTTGTAAAATGCTGTCATTTATAATTATTGCTTAGCACTATATTACAATCATGTTCAAGGGTACAACAGAATGACTCTTTAAACCTGCGATCTTTCATTTGCAGCATCATGGTGTTAATTCCTGCGTACCAGTGGAGCTTCAGGACCTGTAAAGTTTTGTTTTTAACTCTTTGCTAATTCACTTGAATGTTTCAATTTCTTATGCTGTAAGATTGACTGTGTTAAAGGTATATTTGGCACAAAGAGGGTAGATCCGGCCTTTTTTGGATGTGTATTCCAGTGAAGACTACAACTGTTTGTAGTGTTTTGTTTTCACTCCAGTGACCACTGATAAGTGATAGCTAAAGCACTTGCCCAGTGCTCAACAGGGCCTCTGCATGGTAGAGTTCCATGTTTTAAAGGGGCCAAGCATAGGCAGATATATACAGGGGCGGGGCCACGGGCTGCAAGCTGATTGGCCCCCATTGTGCCCCCTCCTACCACCAAAGACATAAAGTCAGTCTTTCTCTCACCATGTGTCACAGTACTGGGAACCAAAACTCACTCTGTCCTCATTTAATCCACCGAAAAACTTTCATAACAGTTCCAAAACTACAAAACTAAAAATAGATTTCCTATTCATTTTCTCGCAAATGCATCCCATGGAGTGAGTGAGTTTTGGAAATTTGCTCTTCAATTTCAGCATGGACCAAGTTACCAAATGGCACTGCATAAAAAGCTTTCCATATGCAATTAATCTCTCAGCCTGATATTTCCCAAAATACAAAAAAAAAAATTCTGGCATAATTTGAAATTGGAATGGGATGCAAAGACTTCTCTGACAGCAATGTAAGTTTAGCGCATGCATTATTCCCATGGGCTGTCCGTGTTTTCAAGTCCCAAGTTTTCTGTGCAAATTTTGGAGATGGAGACAGTACAACAGGAGTTAAAAGAAAAACTGCATTTTTATTCAAAGTGAGAAGCCAAACAGATGACATTTTGAACAGTGGTTTGTGTAAAAGGTGGTAGCAGTTGCATTCGGAGACTGTTGCCTATGGCGACTGAGCCGGGAAATTGATGTCCTCTGATGGGTACCCCTGGTGTCGCGCTTCTGCTGTGTCATGCCTCCGCCCTTCCCGGGCTTGTCTTCACCCCCCCCCCCCCTCCCAAAACAGAGGGATTTATTGTCGTTTTGTCAAAATGTTCCAGATAGGAGCCCCCACCCAGCACTAAAAATACCCTTTGCTGTTGCCCACTCTTGCTCCACTGTGTGACGCCAGGCAACTGGGTGGGGGGGCCTGCTATCCATCATTAGATCAAACTCCCCAACCAGGGGGTTGATCCAGAGCTGGATCAGGCCCAGCGGGTGCACAGTGAACTTCCACACCACTGGGGGGGGGCTGGAGGGCTATAGCCATCACAAAGTGAACATATAAAGACATGGACAAATTTGTTGATACCCTTTCACAAATAAGAACTTGAAACTCACAAAGGTTTAATGGCATGACTTATTGTTCATTTAACACATATCAGACTATCTAATTAAACAAATGAAAATGGCACAGACAGAAAGAGATGGTACCCTTAATTTAATATTTTGTGGCACCACCTTTTGCAGCAATCCCTGCCAATAAGCAATCTCTGTACTTCACAATGAGACGTCTGCATTTGCCAACAAATAGTTTGGCCCACTCTTCCTGAGCAAACTGCTCAAGCTGTCTCAGGTTTGAAGGGTGGCGTCTCCACACTGCAATTTTCAGATCTTGCCATAGATGTTCAACAGGATTAAGATCTAAGCTCATGGAGGGCCATTTAAGAAAAGTCCAATGTTTTTTTTCTCAGCCATTCTTGAGTGATTGTAGCTGTATGTTTTGGGTCATTATCCTGCTGGACCCATGACCTGCGACTGAGGCTCAGCTTTCTGACACTGGGCAGTATGTTTTGTTCCAGGGTGCCTTGGTAGTCTTGAGACTTCATTGTGTCCTGCACAGATTCAAGGCTCCCCGTGCCAGATGCAGCAAAGCAGCCCCAAAACAAAACCGAGTCCCCTCCATTTTTCTCAGTAGGTATGGTGTTCTTTTCTTTTAAAGCTTAATTTTTCCTTCTGTTAACATAGAGCTGATGTGACTGGCCAAAAAGCTCCAGTTTTGTCTCATCAGTCCAAAGGACATTCTCCCAGAAACTTGGCTTGTCAACATGAATTTTGGCGAATTCGGCTCTGGCTTTTTTGTGTTTCTGTCAATAGCGGTGCCTCCTGGGTCTTCTTCCACGAAGCCCATTTACGTTAAAAATGCAACGGATGGTACAATCAGAAGGTGACATACCTTGACCTTGGAGCTCAGCTTGAATGGTTTCCTTGGTTCTTTTTCTACCTTCCACACTATCCTTCTGATCAACCTGGGGTTGCATTTAATTAGAATTTGGTAATCAGTGTTGACACACCACAGCACACAACAACGAAATGTGTTTTCTGCATTTAATCCATATGTGACATAGCAAGGGGCAGCTAATTCAGTGCCCAGTGCTTGGGGGGGGCAGTACCTTGCTCAGGGTACCTCTATGGTGCCTTGCTGGTTGGGGATTCGAACCTGCAAGCTTTCAATAAGCTTTCAAGTCTGCTTCCCTAACCATTAAGGCACCACTGCCCCACACCACTGTATTTCCTCTTGTGTCCACGTCCTGGGAGGTTGGCTACAGTCCCATGAACCTTATACTTTTTAATAATATTGGCAGCTGTGGTCACAGGAACATGAAGCTGCTTGGTGAAAAGCTTGAAGGCACCTGTGATACTAATTAAAGCTAAACACTTAGTTTGAAACATGACTATAATGTGAGGATAAATAGTCTCTTTAGGGGTACCAACAAATCTGCCCATGCTATTTTAGCATATCTTTGTAAAATAAACAACAAATCATTTCTTTGCACAATTTTATTGGTTTACTCACATACTAAAGGCATGCAGGTATACATTAGACAATTGCTTTTAATTGAATCACTTATCAGGGGAATGAAGCATTGTTTCAATGAGCTGTAAGGGTACCAACAAATTTGTCCATGTCTGTAGCACCTCCACTGTCCACATACTAACCTAGACACATTCCTACAGCATTTAAACTTCAGGTAGTTAAGAAGTCAGAATGATTGTCTGAATCTGGACCTTAGTGCAGACGCACCATTTTTACGTGGCCTGGTAATCATGTCAACATGTCAAGTCGACAGAGCTGAGCTCCACAACGTCAGTCATTTCGTCATTAGGCCACAAACGGATAACAATGCCTCACAGTGGTGCCATGACATTTTACGTTGTTCCCTTTGAACTGTAGATGTGACGAGCGGTAAGACAAGTCATCTCAGCTGCTCAGTTCAGACCCTTCAAGAATGTTGATCTGCGGAAGAAGAAAGAGCAAGAAAGCAAGAAAGAGTGATTGTAGTGGTTTTGAAGCTCCTGCAGCAAGGAAAATGAAAGGAGGCTTCCTAGTTAAGGTTTAGTTCCCACTTTTGAAAGGTGTTGTAAGAGATGCCCTTTCAGAGGGGAGGTGCAACATGAATGAGTCATAGTCAGGCCAAGCACAGATCCACTGCAGCTAAAACCCTGGGCTTCTGCACCACACGCTGTTTTTCATGTGTGATCTGCCTCCCAGCAGCATGCAGGGAACAGTGCATCTTATGAATCTTTAACAGTGATTGCCATCCTGACCCCTCCTCCCCAATACACTTCATCATAACGGTTGCGATATGGTGGGTAAACATGAGCCTCAGGATGGTGTTAGAGACTACTGCTGACAGACAGCAAGGCTATCTGCTATGTGGACCAGCTCAAGATAGGGTACCTTAAAGTCAATATTTAGAGGATACTAACTCGTGGGGGGGTGGAATGATCTAATCATACTAACAATGGGAAGTTGTCCATTGCTGTTTGTGGGGCAATGGCTAGCATTGTTACCTCACACCAGGATGAGTATCCATGTGAGTTTGCATGTTCTTCACATCGTGGGATTTTCTCCAAGTTTTCTGGTTTCCCCCTAGAAACACCTTAAAGTGAATTGGAGCTCCAGAATTGTCCATAGGTGTGAATGTTGTGTGTGCCCTGCAATGGGTTACCGCACCATCATGGGTAATTCGCTGCCTTGTGCAGTTTCCGGGATAGGCTCCAGACCCCCGTGACCCTGCATAGGACAAGTGGGTATGGAAAATGGATGGATGGTTCCATGTTTGTTGTCAGGTAGTGATGATCATTCAAAGATCTGGATAATAGTAGAGAACTTGAGTTTTTTTCATGATGCCTTGGGTCTCTTCCCCCATATTACCAGTCAGTCATCTTTACCTCCTTTCATCACCCTCCCTCTTTCAGTGGTGCTACTGCCTTCTGATTACTGCACACCTGTCCTCCTCTGGCTCGGACGTGCCAAGCTTGGGCACCGAGGGTGGCGGAGCCAGGCGGAGACGTGCATCAGAGCCCTCAGACATGGCACGGGCACCCCGACGCACTGCCGGAGCAGCGGTGGGCCTGTCTGCAGCCGTCACCGTTTAATCTCAATGAAAGAGGATTATTCGTTTTTTATCGTTGCCATTTATTTTTAATGTATCCAGTAGCTCCTGCGGGAGTTTGCTGGGACAGGCGCTGCAACATGTGATCGGAGATTAATATTAATATCAGACCCACAGTGCAGATGAGGGCGGGGGGACCTGGAGACAGACAGTGGTCGGCCAAACAGAATGCTGGATTGATCTATAATTGTTGGTTTCTGGTGGGTCTGCATTTCCATCTTTTCATTTTGAACTAGTCCCACTGTCCTTCCTTGGGTCTGAGCAGGATTCTATCTTCTTGAATTCTATCTCTTGGGGATGTGGTTTTATTGGTTTGTGGCAGTGTTTCTCAACCCAGTCCTTGGGGACCCCCAAACAGACAATTTTGCTCCCTCCCAGCTCCCTGTTCACCTGAACCAATCAATCTTGAATGAAGCAAACAATCCAAAACACAATACTTAGTACAAATGTGATAGGAGTTGAGAGGGAGCAAAAATGTAAACTTTGTGAGGGGTCCCCAATGACTGGGTTAAGCAACAGTTATATGTTGTTGATGGTGACCCATTCAAGAAAGCATGAACCACTGCAGGGTAACTATCAGGAGGTCATCACACAAGGTCAGGAAAACAGACAGATGTTTTGACTCTTTATTTAAGGGTGAAGATAACATTGTGATCTTCACAAACCCTCCCTTATTCATTGCTTACTTAATTGCTTAGTTGTCAGCCTTCTTTTCCTCATCGCCATGATGGAGTCAAATCTGGTACCATATTCAGTGACAGGAACTGATCATCCAATCATCTGGGGACTTAGCAGATGGGAACAGCAGGATGTGTATTTAGATGAGGAAAGACAGAGATCAGACTTCCTGTGTCCTTCCTAGGATGTGCACGGGCATAGGACTGTGCAGGATATGAAGCTGAAAAGGCCAGCCTTGGTGTCATGACCTGACAAAAGGTCCTGCACCACAAATCTCTGTAAAAGTCATGCCAGGATGAGTTATAGAAGACTGGTGACAGACGCCAAATGAGAAGGTCAGTCTTGCAAAAGCTTTGCTTGTAGAAGTGGCTTATGTGCTAGTAATGATTTTTCATTAGGACAAAGGTCGAACCTTGTCTCCCACCCAGTCAGTCAGTTGCTGAAGGCAGCTTCAGCTCTGGTCCCAGGGCCTAGTGTAAGAGAACAGTCAGCTTTCCGGGCACCGTTGGTACTATGAGGATCCCCCTGTGCCAGACCGGAATCAAGACTCCTTTCTATATGTTAGGTACAGAGATAGAGACACCCAATAGGGCTCCAGTGGCAGAGAGCTCCTGCTATTCTGACTGGATGCAGTAACAGGCACCCCCCCTTCCCAAGACAGACAGCTGTGTCAGTCAATCAGCTTTGCCTTTGGCTAGTTATTTTAAATTAGACACAGTCCATCATTAAGACAGCCAGCCAGTCATGCTTGGTGTGTCTGTCTTTCTCGGACTTCGCTAATAAGTCCATACTTGCCACCTTCACCAAATTTATATTTAAGAGTACTAAATTGGTATTGCAGCAATTAGTCTTTATCAGACCACCTTAAATGACATTGGCCAATTGTTTACTCCCGTCACCATCCACACGTCAGCCTGCCAGCCGGATCATCCTTCAATCAAGCGGCGTGTCGCATTCTCAGCCTGCCACTCAGCACGCCCATCTGTCCTGTAATGCAGTGCAGTCTCCAGATACAGTCAGTATGTCTTGCAGCGGTACGGAGTGCAGTCAAGGACGATCCCCTACCTGTCCACAAAGTCATCCTCTTTTATAGAGTCCAAGGGCAACTTCCTCCACTCGTCTCTGGGTTCGACTTCTTACGGGGTTGCAGATCCCTCATCGCGTGATTTTTCTTCATCAGATATAACAACAGTACAGATAGATGGATGGATATGCTTTACTTACTCCAAGAGAAAAATGGTAGAGCCCCGATACTTACTACAATAGGCCCCACCACTGAAATATGGAGTGATCGACACTCTTGTCATTTCTGGTGTATATGGCATGTTGAATGTTCCGTCAGACTTGGGTGTCACGTAGTAAGAGGCTCTGTCATTGCCCCCCGCAATATGTTACTGTGCGAATGCACAAAGGGTACCCCCTACACTCCACCACTGCCTGCTGGGATGTGGATGAATGATCATTGCTGGGCGGGGGAGGGGAGGTCTCCAGAGGATTTCCTCCGCCAGCGTCCCTGACTGGGCACGCTCTCAAGCAAGACGCTCTCTCGCACATAGAGTAATGTAAAATTCATGATGGTCTTTGCCCCTTTGCTTTCTCTAAGGAGTGTGATATAGATCATTTATGTAATGTCGTTTGGCTGCATCTTGCTTGTGTTAAAGGGGTGCCAGAGTTAATCTCCTGAAAAATAAAACCTAGGGAATGTGCATGGTTGGCCATAATAGGTATTTATCAGTCTGTTCTGTATCAGGGCAGCCAGCACAGGTCCCAGCGGACTGCATATTATCTTACCTTACTGTTTCAATACTGAACACAAATTTTTGTTATTATTTATTCATTTCTGGGGAAGGCAGTAACTAAACTGCTTGAGTGGTCAACATAATTTGCATGTACGTCAAACCAGAACTGGGAATGTTTTTTACACTTTCTCTCGGGGCTGTAACCCATGACTAAGTTTAAAAAACAAATAATATTAAAATGTATGTTTTGTCAAGGATCAGGGTGGATTTGGGGCGATGGCGTGGCATGGTGCAGGCTGGGAAGGAGGTGCACGACCCAATTGCGGCTCACAGGACAAACAGGGTTTATTAACAAAAACAGAAAACACTAGGAACACTAAAAAATAACGGACCACAAGGGGTCAACACTAAAAAGGGGAAAACAAAGACTAACTACAAATGGGGCCAAGAAACAAGGGGCAGGTAACAGCAGGTAACAGCAGGTAACAGCAGGTAACAGCAGGTAACAGCAGGTAACAGCAGGTAACAGCAAACA
>JAODLD010000001.1:25575250-25626583 GCA_026781065.1 Mormyrops boulengeri
GCAAGAAACCAAAACAGAAAACAAAACCACAAAATCACAGTAACTAGAAAATCTGATGAAACCAATGAAACACTAGGGAAAAAAATACAAAAACAGAGGGGGCAGGATTCGAACACATGACAAAGGAATTTGCAGGTAGCTGCATGCTTAATATGTTGGCTGTCAGGAAGCAGGTGAGAACAAAAACACTGACAGGAGGGACAGGATGGCCAGCGACACCTGCTGGCCAAACAGGGAAGGGACACGAGAGACTGGGACAATAGGTGCTGACCCTGACATGTTTTTTCTGTGAGAGGAAAAGCTTGTCATCTTACACACCAATAATTCTCACCTAGGACTTATGTTTCAATCTGTGTTTATTTATTTAAATTCTTTTTTGAGGCTCAACCAAGCACTGTGAACAGCCATTCCTGATTTTTTTTATATTACCTTGCCTTGCAGTTGTACTGGTAAAAACACTACTAGTGTTTAAAAAGCAGAATAGTGCAATGTTGGACACAATTACTAGATTAATGAACACATTTCCAAACACTTTCCCAAAACATTGGCAACCTTTGTTAATAATTTAAAGGATGGGATTTTGGAGATGTTTCATTTGTGCATTGAAAAGGTAAAGCTTTGTGTGTGAATATCTGTCATGGATTTAATCTGTGGGAGACCACAGGCATCGACATCTCCTTACAGAGTTTACGCCCCTGTGTCGAACCCTTGGGAACCGAGCAATGTGTTTAGGTCTCTTTATCTGGGATATAAACGCATCCATAATGATTCCAAGCCTGCTACATCTGATTTTGTGTCTGTGCAGCATGGAAGATGGTCTGGTTGATTGATGGCTGGGCCAGAGGCCCCAGCCCCACAGCTTTTGGCGCACAGATGGTGGCAGCAAGCTGAGCACCTGCTACCTGACAGTCTGAGCAGATATAATCCAGCTAGTGACTCAGGGGCACACGGGCACTGGAATTGCATCAGCTGGTGGCTGGGATCTCTGAGGCCTTTGGCTCCCAGAGGGGGTACCCAGTGGGGGTTCCCAGTGCCTTACTCGCAGCTTCATTCTCAGAATAATGCTCTTTCCTCAGTGCATGGCCACAGTCTAGCTGCTGGTACAGTTTGGGTCTTTTCCCGCATTTCACACATTATAGTATATACTGTAGTACCGGACACATAGTCAGGGCTGGCTCTGCTTTTCCAGGGGCCCTTGGCAAAGCTTTACTTGGGAGGCCCCCCTACCAAGAAAACTAATGATTATTTCACTTCCTCTGCAATGAAGGTAATTCGGGGGCCCTAGGCAATTGCTTATTCAGTCTATAGCTAGAACCAGTCCTGTATATAGTATAGTGTAGTGTTGTATAGTGTAGCATAGCGTAGTGCCATGTAGTATAATGTAGCATAGCGTAGGGCAGTGTAGCATGGTGTGATGTAGCTTAGCGTTGTGTAGTACAGTGCAGCCTAGCGTAGTGAAACATACTGTTGTGTGCTACAGTGTAGTATTGTGCAGTGTAGCACAGTTTTGCATAATATAGTGCAGTGCATTGTAGTATAGTTTAGTATGGTATAGTGTGGTGTGGTACAGTGGAGTATAGCATAATGCAGCATATTGTGGTGTAGTATAGTAGTGTGGTGTAATATAGTAGTAGTATGGTGTAGCATGCAGTAGTATGATATAGTGTAGTATAGTGTAGAGTGGTGTGTGTGGTATTGTATGATGTAGCTTAGTATGGTGTGTCATGGTGTAGCATGGTATAGTGCGATAAAGTGTGGCACAGTATAGTGTGGTTATGGTATACTGAACTGTAGCGTAAAGTAGTATAGTGCAGTGTATATTAATATAATAAGTGTATAATGCAACATAATACACTGTGCATTATAGTGTAGTATAGTGTGTATAGCATCGTGTGGTGTAGTTTACTACTGTATAGTGTGGTGCAACATAGCACAGTGTAGTATGATGCGATACTGTGTTGTATAGCATAATCGTGTGGCGTAGTAGAGTATAGTGCAGTATAGTATAGTTCAGTGTAGTGTAGTGAAGCAGATCACAGTATACAGTCAGCCCTCGTGCATTTGCGCTTCATGATTCGTGAATTCACAGATCCACGAAAATTTAATTGGAACCGAACTTATTTGCATCCGCGATTTTTTCGTACATCTGCGAAATCCTCGAAAAACCCTACAGAAGTGTTTATGTTTAGTTTTTGTAGTAATTTATAAGTTTTCATGCTTTTAAGTATAAAATTGGTAAGAAAAATTTAGCTAATGAAGATTCTACTGTGTTTTTGGGGAAAGTTCAAGACATACAATATAAATCAGTTAAAAATCCCTTAAAAAATGTGGCTTTCTTATGGAAACGTTCCTTTTTATGTACATACGTATGTACTAGATACGCCATATATTGTGACTTGCAATTATTATATAGAGCCAAAAAAGAAAATCAATTATACAAACTGTAATGTACAGCTTAAGCAGCTCCATTAATCGTCTCATTACAGGCAGGTGGTCTTAAGTACAACGTCTACTCCACCTTCTCATGTTCAGGATGAAACAAAACATTATGTGGCGAGGGTGCTGTTCTTGCAGTGCTTACTGTGACACTTACTGGTTGGCTTCCTCCCCCATCTGAAAAAGGGGTGGATTAGAAGCAAGACACTAAACACAAGGATCACAACAGAAGTGCGGTGCTGTGGTGCAGAGAGCTTGGTAATGCTATCAACCAGCTAATAGCATCAGTCTACTAATGCTATTGGCCTGCTAACGCCATTGGCTTGCTAATGCTATTGGCCTGTTAATGCCATTGGCCTGCTAATGCTATTAGCGTACACCGTCTCATCTCACGCAGAACACTGGCAACATGCAACATTAAAATTAATCACCAGTTTCAGGAAAACTGAAACTGCAATATTAAATTAACACAAGGCTGTACAGCGTGACACTGAATGTGAAATTATATAGCCGTTTGTGTACCAGTATGGAAATTAACCAGCTGTGACTTTGTTGTGCTACAGATTTATAAGTAGTCAATCATTTGAAAACATTGCAAATATTTGAGTTTAAAAAGTCAACATGAATTATTGAATTTACCATTGTCTTTAAAATACGAAAACTGTTTGCTGCAACATTAAATGACTAATTATTATTAATTATTATTTATTTACTAGACTTAATATATCTGCTTACAAGTGCATGTTAAATATTTTAAACATGGCATAATGCAGAACTATATAAATCAAATACGACGGAAAGGTTAACTATGAACAGGCAGGCTCATCATTTGATGTAATAAATTGCCTAGACTATTCTGCAACATGCCATTATTACGACTTGAGCCAAAATGTCAAGGTTGCTTTGAGCAGGATCCTTTTATTAGCTGCTGCAGATCTAGCATCTTCTGTACTTCAAGGGGTAAATAATAGATAATATAAGTCATAAAGACTGTCATGGATACAGCTATATACAGTATGTAGTATATCTGTAGTATGTATTAGTAAGTATGGAAGTGTAGTATTGGAAGTGTTGTACTGCAGAACTTGCTGTTTGAGTCTTATAATGTGATGTCACCAAACAATCTGCATTGTTTGGTGGGAGGATCCACGTCCTCTGATGTCTTACAAGCTGCCATTGGGATTAACGAGAAACTTACAGTAAAGTGCTTCCGGGAGTCATGACAACACAAGGCTAGCTAATGCTGTCTTCTCATTTGTATCAGCAGGTTAAATTATGGGTCATGTACCAAGGCCAAAGGGGTCAGATGTTAAAGGTTCTTTTAATCTGACAGAGTATCTGATGATCAGAGTGAGACTAGCGCCACACCAAGAACAGTTCTAGAAACATGTTTCTCGAAACTTGTAGGAACTTCTAGGCTGGCCTCTTTGCTGATCGCCATCAAAAGGTGAGGCAGCAGAAAAGCTGAGAAGCAACGGCGGTCCTTGGCAGTAATCTGAGGGTGAAGGGGGTGGGGCAAAGGATGGTGATAGGCATCGCTAGCCGCTCCCTGATGGGCTGCAGGGGATTAACCAATTAAGTCCTCCTTGCTTTCATTTCTCTGATCTAACTGAAGATGGGTCTCTAGGCACCATCCTGGCAGTCATGTATGAATCTGTTTATCTAACCTTCCCTAATTCCATGAGTTTCATCAGTACTTTTGTAAACACCATAAGGCTCACTATGCACCATAGTCCCATGCTTTCCATCCATCTGATATATATCCAGCCTTTGGGTTTCTCTCTCAGTCGAAGGAACACAAGTAGCGTAAGGAGGATTTTCTGCCAGAAAGAAAATAATCAAGCAAAGAGCACTTATTCCAAATGCTGCCCTTAATTTAGGCTGAAGCACACTCACTGAAGTGGTGTTAATCAGATATCTGGAAATTTATATTCTAAAGAAGAATCCCAGTATTCTCACCAGAAGAAAAGCAAAGAAAATGATTTGCGAGCGAAAGCGAGGATGTTAAATGTGAAAAGGCCCATTTTACAGAAGAATTTGTCCAGCCAGGAGATTTGTAAATGGTGAGACCCTGGGTGCCTGTTTACCATACCTGTCCTTCTCTAAGCTGGTTCCTCATGGACCTTTCTTGGTCCCATAATTTTTTAAATGCAAATATGCTGCCTCAGCTCCTTTTAGTATCCAAATCATCATTCTCTTCATACAACTATATGATATCTGACAAAAATCTGAATAGTCTTATATTTTATCTCTTATTCCCTCTCTGTTTCCAGTGATTGATGTCTTGGGCCATGGGATACATTTTCGAGAAAATTTCTGGGATCTTAGTGAGATTTAGAAATTTAATGAAAGTTTTTGGTTGGATTACCGAGTGAGTTTTGGTTCCCAGGAGTGTAATGCATGATGAGGAAACCTGACTTACTCATCAACAACAAAAAATGAACTGAGTGAGTTTTGGAAATTTGTTCTTTGTACGTTCTGCCCTAGCCCTTTACTGCAGCTGTGTAAGGCATTATTTTCAATCTAGTTCCCAAATAACTAACAAGTTATCAAACATCGTGATGCCATCATTGCTGATGCCTTCTCACTCCCTACCCGTCTCTGTGGGCTGGCAAAGTAACACGTTTTTTTTCTCATTTTCTTTTGTCTGCTCTGATGAAGTTGCACTTAGCTGAGATGCAAAAACACAATCTTCCTGAGTTAAGAAGCAAGTGCTGAGTGGTTCGCATTTTCAAGTCGGGCACTTTGCAGCTCTATGTGTAGCTAGTACTAATACATGGTATTAAGACCTCTCGGTGATTTCTAGATCTGATTCCATTTGTCAATTGAGAGCGTCTATACTGATACCAATTGAAATGGAGTGACACTCAAATGCATTACTTTTGAGTTACAACATTGCAACAATGATCTTAACCCAGACTGAGGTGAATTTTACCATAAATGTACTAGGAGGACATTAAAATGGTTTCTGCGGGCTATGAGTTGAATACGCCAACTATTCATGTTAATCCAGTACAAGTCCAAGAACAGTCCCAAATGGAAGTTCATTGTTTTGTGTGTCCTATCACCAGTTTGGAGAGCACCTTGGATGGAGAGTGTGGCTGAAAGGCTTATTTCATTACACGGTCACAGCTGCCCACCTAACAGACACACAGACTGTTTACTGTCTTCAGCATTGGGGACCTAAGCGTCCTGTCACTGTTGGAAACAATAAAATGCTCAAGGATAAACAGAAAATGGGTCTTGCATCAGGAAAAGTGGAACGCTTCGAACGGATGTGCGACACTAACAAAACTCCCCATCTGCGATTGCCAATACTGATCAATTCTAGGAAATTCTCTGCTTAATGGGGGATTTTTTATCTATTTCTTTGTTTGCTGTTTTTTTTGTTCATTCATTTATTTAGTAGCTTCCCATGGTAGCTACCAATATAAGGTGTGTGTGTGTGTGTGTGTGTGTGTGTATATAAAATATGTGTATGAACAGATATATTGTTGACAGTGACCCCCATAAATGTTGCTAATTGCTTACACGTCCTGCAGTTAGTGTCTGTCACTGGAGATTAAAATTAGCATGTTGTTCACAAACTTAGTGCGTTCATTCAGACAGACCAATTACTGAAGCTAGACTGAACTGTACCTCCATCACTGGAGGCATATTGAATGATAAAACAGCAGACTCACACATTGTATTCTAGTTGGACTCTTATATGGCATCTCATATTTATCGTGCCCATGGCCAAAAGAAATGGCCAATATTATTGGATTGGTAATAAGGCACAGTGGATGCAGTTGAATGGGCTTGTAACCTGACTTTGTCCTCCCCCAGGACATCCATGCACTCCTTAACTCACTACCCACTGTTTTTCTTGCTGTGTTTGGCTTCATCGTGTTCAAGAATGTCAAAGAGGGAGATTATTAGGAAATGATGTAAGAGACTAGATACTTCTGTGTTCTGCAGTTATTAACTGATGGAAAATAAGCGTTCTGATTTGATGAGCATACAAGCCTTTTTTGCCAAAGAGCCAATGAGTTTCTCTTGTGTTTGAAACTATGAGTCAAAAAGTCTAGCAACGATGGTTGATAGCCTGTTATAATGAAAAGGCTCTGCAGTTGTTTCTGGTAATGATGTTACGTTTATACCTCAGACTATTTAATAATTAATTCTGGAGAGCAGCGTTGAGCTTTCATTAGGTTATATGAAGCAGTTTCATCAGTGTGATATGATTTGCTGAGTATCAGCAAGTTCCCACTGGTGTCCATGTAGTGAAAGTGTAAGATTTGACGGTGTCTACTGGAGTCGCGCTCATTAGAGACCAGTTTTCTCCCTAGGGGTACAAGCACATGGATATTTTGTTCTTTTGTAGTTTTGAAGATGCAGATATCATGACACAGCAGGGGCATTTCCATCACAGTTCTGATTGACAGCACCCGTCTTTCACAGTCACAGCTATGTGGCAGACTTCGGGATACACAGCGAAGGTGTTTCCTGCTCAGCTTTGATTGACAGTGTCTGTCTGTGAGGGTCGTGACTACATTTTGATTTATTGTGAATGTCAATAACAATTTATATTGCCAGGCAACAATGGAGCAGTAACATTGTCATTGAGAGCTTTTCTCAATTTGTACAGGAACATGTGACTATTGTGCAGAGAGGTGGGTTCCACACTGGGAGCATGTCTGCAAAGCGAGGTGAATGTTTTGAGAGGACCTCCACTGGGTCCATCTCTCTGAAGGGGATTCTCTGTTGAAGAGGGATTTACAGTCAAGACCATAAATATTTGGGCAGAGACAAAGTTTTTCAATTTTTAAGTTCTGTACATTGCCACGATAAATTTTAAAAGAAACAAGTCAGATGCAGTTGAAGTGCAGACTTTCAGCTTTAATTCAGTGGGCAGAACAGAAACACTGCATAAAAATGTGGGGAACTAAAGTAATTTCTCTACACAATCCCCTCCTTTCAGAGGCACATAAGTAATTGGACAAATTAATATAACTGCAAATAAAATGTTCAATTCTAATACTTAGTTGAAAACCCTTTGCAGGCAATGACTGCCTGAAGTCTTGAACTCATGGACATGACCAGACGCTGGGTTTCCTCCTTTTTAATGCTCTGCCAGGCCTTTACTACAGCAGCTTTCAGTTGCTGTTTGTTTGAGGGTCTTTCTGTCTGTGGTTTAGTCTTTAGCAAGTGAAATGAATGCTCAATTGGGCTGAGATCAGGTGACTTGACCATTCGAGAATATCCCACTTCTATGCTTTAATAAAGTCCTGGGTTGCTTTGCTGTGTAGTTCGGGTCATTGTCCATCCGTATTATGAAACGCCGCCCAATCAATTTGGCTGCATTTGGCTGCATTTGAGGAGACATAATGTCTCTGAACACCTCAGCATTCATTCGGCTGCTTCCATCCTGTGTCACATCATCAAGTAACACTAAAGACATAGAGAAACACTAAAGAACATTTGGCAAGTAAAGTACTTCAGGTAGTGTGGTGAGTTATAAGCTGGGGGTTTCAGATTTGACCCCCAGTAGAGGCCATGCTGAAATATCACTTATGAAGCGCTTATCCTGAGCTGCTCAAGTATAATACCCAGGTATTTGTGTGGATAAACATCACAAGTCCCTTTACATTACAGCATCAGCAGAGCAACTACATTGAAGGACAGACATTTCATTTAATAGATTTTGGTGTGTATTAAGTGTCTTGGATGTCTTAGCCTTCATCTTTAAACCATCTGTCTTCTAGCTGCTTATCTATAGGTTGCATGAGGCCTGGAGCCTATCCCAGGCGCACAGGGCAGAAGGATGGGGTACCCCCTGGACAGGATGCAATCCATCACAGGGCCCACACACACACAGTAGGAAGTTTAGAGACAGTGCACCTAACCACGTGCTTTTGGACTGTGGGGAGAAACCAGAGTAGCTGACAGAAACCTGCTCCTATAATCTTCATATATCTCTGATATATAAGTGATGAAGTTATAGTCCTTTCATGTCAGATGAGGATAGTACTGAGGTATATTGTGGATTCCATTACTCACATGGTTCAAGTTAATGTACCTATTACTCCAGTCTTGCCAAGCTCCATGCCAGTTTATGACTCATCATTAGGCCAAGCCAATCAAACAGAAAATTCTCACTCCGTTAAGTCAGCACTTAAAGCAATCAAGACAGATCCTCCTTGCATTTGCCATCCAAGCTTAGGGCCCCAGTTGTGACAGAGTTTCTCAG
The DNA here is from genome assembly GCA_026781065.1 of Mormyrops boulengeri. NCBI lineage: Eukaryota > Metazoa > Chordata > Actinopteri > Osteoglossiformes > Mormyridae > Mormyrops > Mormyrops boulengeri. The sequence continues at coordinate 25,583,919 of JAODLD010000001.1, forward strand.
CCACTTTCTTAAATGCACGGTTTCAGCTGTATGACTAAGAGTGTAACCAGTGCTGGGCAACACTGGCAGCCACCTTGGGTGGTCTGTGGCTCAGTGTGTTAGGCCTCTGTGGCAGGAGGTAGCTGGGTGGGTGTTGGTGGTCTAGTGGGTAGGACGCTTGCCTCTGGACTAAGAGGGTGTGGGTTTGTGTTCCACTTCTGGCGCTACCATCATTGGGTCCCTGAGCAGGACCCCAACTGGCTCCAGGGAGACTGTCCCTGAATTTAGAAAATGGAAGTTGCTCTGGATAAGACCCTTTACTCAAATCCCAAGCTTTGCCCTCTACAGTATATGCATGAGTATGTCTCAAAGGAGAACAAGACGGGATATGCAGAAAGAAGCATTCCACTGTACTTGTGCAAATGACAAATAAGACATCATTTCATCCTTTGAGGAGATGCTGACTTAGCATTATTTCCCTTTGTCTGAGACAGCTATCTGTGTGCACCCTCTGTGGTGGCAGTGATGTTTTCCTAGGGCTCCACCTGGGCTTTGACCACGACAGTCGCTAGGGGATATCTCTTGGCTTTTTGTTCCTGTGAAATTCCATGCAGTTTTCTCATAAGAGCATGATGCAGAAGTGACATTATCATTTGACAGACTTCCCATTTTTATATTTTGCTGAATTAGTCTTCGTCTGCCAGCTGTTCCACTGTTTTTCGGTGTCCCTCCACCAGTCATTTGTCTCCCTTAGCTATTGTAATTAACCTCATGGGGGGGTTTCCTCACGTACTGTATATGGCGGAATTGTAAGGGCCGGAATCCTCTCCAGACAGGTAATTAGCTCTGCTGATCAGATGTGCAATCAAATTCACCAACAGCACAGTACCAAAGTGGATATTTTGTAAATATGTGTGTAAAACATATATATATATATATGTTTTATTATTTGAACAGGGTTATATTTTCAAGTAAATATCCCAAGGCAGAGCTTTATGTTGATATATAGGATCGTTGTGACGTTACATGTTTATCAAACTAGAAAAGCTGTACCCTCTGAAATCCCCTTAAATTAGCCAATGATTATTTGATGCAGATTAAAGCTTATCAGACTGCAGTGACATCTTCCATCAAGTTAGTAAGCCGAAATCTCCAGCCTTTGTGACTGATCCAGGATGATGAAATTGAGAAGTCCTTTTAAACATCTGAATTCCTAAGTTTGTTAGACATGTTTAAAATATCTTGCACATGGTTCTCCTTGTTGAAGGCCTTCTCTGCCTGGTGCCACTCCTGACTGGGACTTGCCTTGTGTCCTACAGAGAACCATGAACACAGTGGAGGAGGAGCCAGACCACAGTATACCATGAAGAGAAGTCTAGAGATCCTGCATTGCCCGCTGCTGAGTAAGTCATCCTTGCCCTCCAAGTGTTTTTACAGGCCTAATTTCATTTGTTGGGATCAAGCAACATCTGTGCTGAAACCAGACCAATTGGACTATCGCCTGAAACACTGGCCATGACTTGACAGCAGTTTTAGCTCAGGCAGAAGTTTAAATGGTGCCCATTCATGTGCTTTTTTTATTGAAGCTGTAAAGGTTACATACCTTGACCAACCCCAAGTGTGTACCATTCTCTCCTCTGAATAGCACAGTAATGATCTAACACATGATGATGAACACGTAACTTTGGTATGTATCTCCATGTGTAAGGATGCTGTACCCTTGACTTGAAGGTCACCAATTTAAATTTGCCAGAGTGATTTCACCATTGGGCCCTTGAGAAAGGCCCTTAACCTCAATTGATCCAGGGAGAGTGGCTTCTCAGTTGTGCGCCGCTTTGGAAAAAAGTGTATGCTAAATAAATGTTAAAAAAAATCTAAAACCATGAAAAAAAAATCTAAGGCCATGAAGTGAGAGCCTGTCCAGATCCTGCTTTCTAGCATGAGTCCTGGTCAAAGTCTCACCACAGTCTGGTGTTACCATTGAGCTTTGTGGTGGTCGGAAGTTTCGCTGTTTTCCCGAAGAATGGTGTGAGATTGAGAAACAGTAGGACTATTCCTGGGTAACCTTAAGCATAGTCTGAAGAATAGACATTATCCAAAGGTCTATTTTGGATTCGCTTCTGCTGTTACAGCCCCTTCTACATCTCCATCCTTCTACCTGGCAGAACTAGAGGCTTAATTAAGTGATTTCAGGGGGGCCAGCAAAATTACAACTGTCACCCAGTGGAACAATGGTCCTGATAATCCCATTCTAGGCTCAGAGACGCTGCTGTAAAACATAAGGATTTGTTTTTGCAGGTCTAAAGGGATCTTTGTTGTGGAACATGGAGAAAACAAGGCACCTACAGATTTATTCACGGACTGCGAAATTTCAAAGTGACGAGCACCCAGAATACATTTCTCCTAAATCTGATTGGGTTAGAGAGTGACTTGAAGGTTAAATGTTACTGTGAGGCACAGTAAGCTGCAAGATTTAATTCAAATCCTGCTAGTGGCCCAGCGGCCCAGTTTCAGCTCCCTACACAATGGCTGCACATTCCAGAATGTTCTTAAGGGGACACTGCATGATTGCAGCCTTGGTGTCAGTACTTCACATTAAGCTCTTCAGAAATATCCTTCCGTGATTGTGCATAATGCAGAGTGGAAACACACATACATACACACACACTCAAACACAGTTGGAGTCTCAGTGTGCCAGACTGAGTCATACAGTTGTGGAACGACCATTTGAGCCCTGGCCTACATTGTTTACAGATTTCAGCAGGAGCCATAAGCAACTTTCAGAGCTTATCTGTTCTGCTTGTTTCCTCTGGCTTTTGTTTAGGGAACAATATAATTTTCGCAGTGACTCGAAAGAATTTTTCACTAGAACTCTTTAGAATATCGTACCATCATACCATCTTATTCTATAGAATAAAAAACAGGCAAGTGGCTTGCTCACTGTAGGATTAATGCTCAAAGAATGCGGCTAAAACACTGCACATGGGGGTATAGCCTTCAAAGTCTGAGAGATCTGATAAAATGCCAGCCGATTTTGGAGAGATGGGTTCAACTCAGAGCCCATAATTCCAAACCCTCTCATCTGCTGCACCGATTGTCCTTTCACGAGTGCTATCTGAATGGTGCACAGGCTGATGGGAAACATCCAAGCTAATTAGTTTTACTATCCATTGTGGTCTTTAGTGTTGATGCATGGGAAGCTCATTGGTTTTACAAAAGCAGGAAGTTGGACACCTTTTAACCCAATCAGGTAGAAGTTCCTCAGAATAATATTCTGCTCTGACTTCCTGCAAGTCACTTCCTATTAGTTAATTTTCATTTCACCCTGTGCTCTTTGGATAAAAGCATCTGCTAAACAATGTAAATGAGTCATCCCATACATTCCAAAGTCATCAGTATAACAATGCCTTCTTGCTGTGATGTCATCTAAAGCTCGCTGTAATGATTTCCACCTTTGTTTTGTTCAGATTTTTTGTGCCCCCTCCCCCCCCATGCTGCACTCATGTGTGAACACCTTTCAGTACAGATGGCTCATTTCTCATCTTGATGTGCGGCTTCCATCACCGTGGGGTGTGTCCTGTCGGCCCGCATACTCTTCCAAATTTCTCTTCAATCTCTCGCCGTGGCCCTTCTTTCTGGGCCATCACATCTCCCTGGGAGCCTCTGCTGGTCACCCTGCTAAATAGGCAATTTCCAAGAGGCTCTCAGTCACAGACCAAACAGTCTGGAGAGAATGGAGAGCGGTCTTCTCTTCTGAGACCGTGGACACACATTACTCTAAAGTGTGTTACATAGCTGCACGTTAATATCTACATTATGCTTATTTATATAGCTAGCTGTATCAGACTGGTTCTTTAGGGAATATTGATTTTTTTCCAGGGGCATATACAAGGGTGGGGCCACAGGGGCACTAGCCCCAGCTGAAAGCTGACTGGTTCACGGTCCTCCCTCCCATGTCACTCACCCATTCAAAACATATCATTGGCTAATGATAACAATGACCCCTCTGTATGAATTATGACTCCTCTTATGCCCCTATTTTTTTCAAGTACGATATCAAACATCCCATCTTCGGAAGATGTGACTATGTGCTGTAATGTTTCCCCATTTTCCTGGATTGTGACCAGCTCCAGAATAGAAGGCCCCACAGCGTACCTGCAGTGTTAATAAAATAGTGATGCCTCATCCTCCGTTCACTGTTCTGCTGGGCTAAACTTGCCCACTTGGCAGCTGGTCACATTGACTACAGGGATGCTGCGTCCCCACATCATAAAGGTCACTTGTCTTAAAGGGGAAGGTCTTTAATCATCTAATCAGTCAGCCATGATGCTTTTATGGGGATTTATTGGTGCTTTTTTTTGGACAGTGGCTGGGGGGGGGGGGTGCAGATACACCCCAGCTAAAAGGGATAAAAACATTGACGCTTCCGCAAAAAACAACCCAGATCATTGTTCAAAGTTTAAAATTCTTTCAAAGACAATATTTTGTCATAATTCCGCAGAAACTACCAGACCCATATTTTGTTATACATTCACTCTTTAGTTCCCTATGTGCAATGTGCCATCATCACAGCTCATAACTGTTATGTTCAGCTGAGGTATGAAAGCTTTGTTTGTTTATCATCTCATCTCTCAGAAGTATTATAATCAGAAATTATTTTGGGGGAAATTTATTCCATGAATGCTTCAGGCGCCTAATTATGGCATCAAAGGAAATAAATAAAGTAAAGGTGAAACAGTCAAAAATGAGCAGGAAAAGATGAGTAAGGAAAATCAGCAAAAACAAAATATAAGTTAACTTGAATAAACACCGTGCTGCTGTTATGCTCCCTGTTACGCATGATGAATAAATGTTGATGTCGGATAAACGACCGTTGATGTCGATGTCACTTTTCAGGTTGGTTTTAGAAGTCAAATCATCCAACAGGTATTTGATGAAGGCAGAAAACACTTGGGTGTCATTCTGAAAAAACTCCAGTTAGCAGCTGTTCCAGTTAGTTTGTTAGTGAGTACTCTGTGACCTTGGCACTTTGTGATACTCCACTGGTTGGTTGAAACAAAATCTTGGTCTGGACTTTTACTCTCTGGACCTGAATTACCCACCTCTGCCTGAGACCCAATAATTGTTCTATGAAATGGAGGTATTCTTAGCCTGAAAGTCTCCTTTCCCTGGATAACAACAGTAGTGGCACATTAACATGGTCAGACGCACCTGGTCAATATGAGTAATTGCCGTAGATGCCCAATACTATTTTCTGTGGGGCAGTAAAAGTTGTTAACTGGAGGGGGGTGACAATAGTAAAAGATATCAACTGGGGGCATCTTTTTGAGGTCCCTCTTTAGCAGAAGCCTTTGGGTTTCATGCATTAAAGCACTCTTGAACACCAGTTCAGTTGCTTTTTGTTTTGTCACAGATTCATCTCAAGGTATAAATCCATTTGCCAAGAAGAACACATGTCATTTGTGAGGAATTTGTTTTACGAAAATTAAAAATAAAAAAGTTTCCTGTCCCAGGGCCTCACATCATCTCATTATGCTAAACTTTTTGTCAAAAAGACAAAGTCCATCTATCCAGCTACAGTATCCTTCTAATCATTTCTCATAAGCGCAGTGTCGCAGTGAGTTTGTAGCCAATACCAGGATGCGTGGGGCCCACTGGATGGATGCCAGCCTAAAAATCACACAGCCTGTTGTATTTTGGCTGTTGTATTTCTCTCTGAGCTGGTGCTGATTTCAGCAACTTTGTTTCTGACTGCTTCGATCCCTGTTTACCATTTCTGGAGTTTCCACTGCGGTGTTAATCACACAGTGGCGATGATTTGCCGTAGCGTTGGCCAGCCTTGCTGTTTACACTGGTCCCACTGTGCCATGCAGCTGAAAGGCAGGCCAGCTAAAAACACACCTCCTGCAGGGAAGCTGGCAGTGCAGGTTTTCTGGGCCTACTGTCCGGCATTCTGTCTGCAATGCCCCCCCACCCCAACCCCAGCCCCAACCGCTTTCTCACTTAATTGAAGCACAGAAACTGGTCAAGCATCGTCGTGGCTGCCAGCAAAACTGACATAGTGGATGTTTTGGCATAGATTGGTGCTTTTTTAGATCCTTCTTCAGAGAGGAATTTAAACGACCTTCATGCAATATCATGTAACACCTGGGACACATTCTCTGTAGAATGATGGACAGTTCTATACTTTTATGGGCCAGAGGGGTTTTTCATCTCTCTCTTAATTAATTAACCTTGATTAGATATTGGCATGGAAGACTGCACACAGCTGTAATTCAGCTGAGCAGCTGAGAACTTTATATCATTCTTCAATGTTGTTCTACCAACTGTTTCTTACATGAGTAATACCTGTAATGGTAAAAAAGCTTTTTTTTCCAAAAGCTATGGTTTTGTTTCTGTTCTTTTAATTCTGCTGGTTCAGTATGGTGGCTCAGTGGGCCTCACCGAGGCTTGATTCCAGCCACTGGCTCTGTATGTTCTTCATGTGTAGCTTGAAATGGGTGTCCCCTGCTTTGTGTCCTGTGATGGACTGGAATCCTGTCCAGTATATCCTCTACCTTGTGTCCTGTGATGGACTGTCATCCCATCCATGGTGTCCCCTGCCTTGTGTCCTGTGATGGACTATCATCCCATCCATGGTGTCCCCTGCCTTGTGTCCTGTGATGGACTATCATCCCATCCATGGTGTCCCCTGCCTTGTGTCCTGTGATGGACCATCATCCCATGCAGGGTGTCCCCTGCCTTATGTCCTGTGATGAACTGGAGTCGTGTCCAGTATATCCCCTGCCTTGTGTCCTGTGATGGATTATCATCCCATCTGGGGTGTCCCCTGCCTTGTGTCCTGTAATGGACTGGTATGCCATCCAGGTTGTCCCCTGCCTTAAGTCCTGTGTAAGATAGCTACTTGCAATAATATTACACTGATATTTTAAGAACTAACAGCAATTCCTAAGTCACTGATAATTTCAAACAGCTGACTAATTCTATTTTACTAGGGGAGTGGATATAAACCCCTGCGTTCTTAGGAAGTTTATTCAAAGTTGAACTTGACAGTACATTCAGCCAACTGGTCGTGAACTTAAGAGCTCAGCAGGAATAATGACCAGCTAATTTGCCTTTGGTTGCCTGACCCTCCTTTGAATGTTTACTTTAAACACTCCTCGCCAATTTTTGTGTGATCATTTTCCCATGCTCCAGTACCTCTTCAGTACACCACAGAATAAATCATAAAACAGAACAAGCAGACACTTCCTGTTAATACCTCCCAGTTTTGTCTACATCCATACCGCCACTAGTCTCTTCCAGAGGCCACCAGGTCTACAAACACCAGCAACACGTGTTTGAAGTTTCTGTAATGTGAGTGCAATCACATTTCCCCAAAAACAGGAAGTCATTACCACTGTTGGTAACCAAAAGCTCCTTATCTCTTACTGCACATCAGTTCCACCCCCTTGACAGGAAGACTCAAATCTGTCCCATCTCCCCCAGAAGACACATTCGTAGCTAGCAGACGCCTAGCCACGCCCGGGATGGGGGGGGGAATTGCATGATTCACAGCCCAGCAATTCGCATGCTCTCGATGCTTTCAACACGCGTTGTGCGCGATTGCTCCCCGGGAGACTGGAATGTTTGTGTTTGCCAAAGCCATTGTTACCATCAGCATCCCATGTGCATCCCTGCACCCGGCATAGTCCTTTTAAGGGAATGGCCAGCAGCTTCCAGCAATTTCCGGGAACGGGCCGGCACACCTGCGAACATCGCCTCAAGGGGTGCCCACATGCCCCCTGGCTCCTGACGCAGAGGAGAGCCGCAGATGAAAAGTGGACATTATTATGATGATATTTCAAATTCTAGATCACAGGGACACCACTAATATACCCCCGTGTCTTTAAAAATTACCAACTTTAAAAATGAAATCCCTGCTATTAGGCTGCGGACATGGGGACGTCTCCATCTTAATTTTTATTTTTTTTGGGTGGAGGGGGGTTAGATGAAACAGCAGTGCTCCCCTTAATGTGAAATTCACAATGAATCTATTCAAAAATAAATAGTGTGTCTTTTTGAATAATCATAGGTAATTATATTTTAAGCATTATGGAGTGTCCAATATAAAGGGGAGGGGGGATTATTAACTGAAATTTCAATGAGGTTGTAAAACTCCTGGTTTTTCTTGATCTTGAACAGACCACAGGGATCGGTGGATGGTAAGGGGTGAATTTATTAGCGCCCCCTGGTGTGAGACCGGCCAAAGATCCGAGTTGCATTCAGATTTTCCATTTTGCTCTTTAAATTTAACAAGCGTGGCATAAATACACAAAGGCCTGAGCTCCATACTCAAAACAATGAGGCATAGTTGCATAGAGGGGCTTATTCCCCTCAACAAGTAGAATTTTGCGCTAACAACACAAAGGCCATTGGTTCGAATCCCAGGGAGCATCCATACATTCAAGCCTTTCCTCCTACTGTAAGTCTCTTCGATAAAAGTGTTACATAAATGTGTTTCTCAGAGTGAACACCCTCCATTCTGACTGAATCTTTTGGAGAGCATTACCCATGACTGTTGGGAGGTGAAAGCTCGTTAAGATGGGGAAAAAAGGTGGCGCAGATGTCCTTGTCTTTGTGAGATTTCAGCAGGATCTCATGGAGTTTCTGTCCTTGGGTCCATGGTGTCGTGCGTGTAGATTCCGGAAAGGAGGACACAATCACAAGACTTGCTGCTTGGGCTTTATTCCGGAAAGATGATGCACAATAGGGTATTTCCTTCATTTGTTTTTTTTAAGGCAACTGCAATCTGCTCAATTCTGTGCAACACTGACCATAACCGTGAATTTATGCTAAGCCGTGTATTTCTACAAAACAACATACAATTGAGAAAGTACATGGGGGCTCAGGGCCTTGCTCAGGGGCCTGATGGTGACATCACTCTGCTAGTCAGTAGACTTGAACTGCCGATCACAGGCGCACCATTCTAACCCACAGAGCCACACACTGTCCCCACAATAATGACATGTATATACTGTAAACACTGAGAGACAATTTTGGTGGAAATGATGATATACAATATTTTGTGAGTATATTTTTAGTCCTGTTATATACAAATAGCTATGATTGGCGTAAATAACGTGGCCAGCAGATGGCTGCCGATCTTCTAATTGACTCTCTCTCTCTGTCTCTCTGTGATGCGTATTTAGTGTTTGTGTTGACAAAGAAGGATTTTTCATTAGAATTTCGAAAGGGCCTGCTTCCTTTGAGAGCTATTTGCACTCTCCATAGATGCCTGCCTCCTTTTATGGAATAAAGGATGGGATGGCGGTTAAAAGCAGGCATTTGTAAGTGGAAGGCCACAAGCTCGATTCCCATGAGGCCCTGCTGTAATACCACTGAGAACAGCTAGTTTCCTGCTTTTCTGGACAATTTGAGGTTATTTTGTTGTTATTTTAAATAAAGCAGAATATTCTCCTTATCGTACGCTCTGCATGCAGGAATGGAGGACTGCCTGAAAGGATATCCTTTGATCTGTAGCCTGATAAATAGGATTTTTTTCATTTTTCTCCCATGTTTTGTATGATTAGAAGCTTCTATTCCACTTTGTGTCTGCCCAGTGTCAGTGAAATTTAAAAAAGAATCAAAGGATCAATTTTTAATAATCCGTCCATTTTATAACTCAGTGTTTCTCAACTCAGTGCACAGGGACCCCCAGATAGTCCACATTTTCGCTCCCTCCCAGCTGGGTACTGGGTTTCGTAAGGGTGCCAGGAGACTATCCTAGGAAGCACAGGGCACAAGGCAGAGAACAACCTGAATGGGATGTCAGTTCACTGCAAAGGTGTGCAAATCTGTACACACAAAGAGTTTTCAAACCCCCAACACTGGAGACATCAGGCATCCATGCTACCCACTGCACCACTCCTTTTTAAAATCATTTCACAAAAAAAAGCATCATTAAATGAACCAGAAAAATAACGATTCTATAACAACAAGGTGGGCATCATGCTCTCTAACCTCTTTGTTTTCCTGCAAACCATCAATGGCACCTTACAGTCCAGCTGTGCATAAACACAGAACAAGCTTCCCCGGCTGAGCACGTATCTAAAAGCCAGAGGACAAATGATAATTGTTTGGAATCAATGACATTATATTGGTCGGGAGGTACAGATTGAAACAACAATCATTTGGCAGGCTTGAGGCAGTGAAATGGATGTTAATAATTGTGTATGTGTTTTTGCTATTTATTATTGTTGTAATTAAGTACTGCCATGTCAATGTCTACTCATGATGACCATATAGACGGCATTCTTCTGGAATGTTCTGGCTCCGTATATTGTTTTTCATTTATTTTCATTTTACCGAGAATACAAGTAAAGCGATTGCCTCAAGATTACTGTCTCTTGCTCATTTTGCCTTGGGTCCTGCAAAGGTCTGATTCTTTGGGAGATTATGTTTCTCACCAGCCAGAGCAATATGAAAATTTGAGTCACAACCATTAAGGTTTTGCTTGATTTGAGGTATTAACTCTTTATGTCTGGTAATGGCTTAAAACTCTTTTGTACTTTTTTTCTGCTGTCTGGACTGAAAGTGTCACTGCTCCTGAAGATGCTTCTATTTCAGAAGTGGGTTCCTCAGCAGATTCCCTGGCCCAGCTCCCAAGCATCAAGTGGTTGTTATGTGGGATGAAAGCTCACACCTATGTTCCCCAGTGACTGAAATGATGGTTTACTTGCCTTTTGCACAAGTACAGGTACATTGTAGTGTGTTTTTTTCACGCTCATCATGCTCTCCTTTGAGATATACATACACACACACACAGTTGAGAGCAAAGCTTGGGGTCGTAGCACAGGATCAGCCATTTATCTGACACTCCTGAAGCATTTCAGAGGGTTAAGGGCCTTGCTAAAGGGCCAAACCCACTATACTGCTGGGGATGGGTTTTGAACCAGCGCCCATTGGATGACAGGACCAGGGACTGATCCCACTGAGCCACACACCATCCCTGGCATTGTGTGTAAGGTGTGCTGGTGCACTTTTTGTCATGTGCCCTAAATTAATGTCTGATTTTGTGTTTCCTGTGTATAGGACCCCAGCTCAGGGCCCTGCTTTAATAGCCCAAAGTGAACGTTTAGCAGTCTGTGGTGGTTCTGAGGAAGCTGACACTGAGTTTAAAGGACAGTTAGCTACATGACATTGTTTGTTTAGAGGACTTAAATGGATTCCTGTGGTTTTCTGTTATATTCAAGGCCACTTTGTAGCAAAATCTTGTCTCCCATAAATCATTAACAGATGCATGTTTTTGATTTAGGACACGTCACTCAGAAATTAATTTGACTGTCCTGAAACTAATTTAGCCATTATCAGAGCAACATAGAAACTCACAACCCTGACCAAAATAAGTGGTTAGATGATGAATGGATGGTTTTAAATCTGTGCTAGCATTGCAAAGGATTTTATTTATAGTGGGGGGCTATAATTCATACGGAGGGTTTGAGCTGTATCTGTTTTTACATGCCGTCATAACTTCTAGAGATGGTCTAGATGGAATTATAAAAGAATATGTAAAGTATGCCGGCTACTGTACACTCCGGAATCAGAGATAGCCTAAACAGGCTGATCCGTGTGGAAGCTGACGGAAACGAGACTCCTCTTTGAACAATTACAAACACTAGCTTTCATCTACTGACACCACTTCTTTATGTTGCAGAACACATCACGTGACCACCCCCCAGGGTGTATAGGAAACGCAGTTATCCAATCTACTAACAGTAGTGTGGATGTAAATACATAGGAACTTGGAAAGATCGCTGCAAACTGTATTAAATATTAGTCCTGCGTGCAAATGGTCACCTCAAGAAAATTTCATTCTCCTTCCAAATAATTCTTCTGTTGGCTACGTTCCCTGTTGTAATAAATTCATTTCATTATAGTATTTTACATCAGTAAAAAGATAAGAGTTACCACTCCTGTGTTTCAGGTAACTTTACTCACATGCACATGCTGTGCACTGCAATACATCACCCATCTACCACTGTGGCAGTGGTGGCCTAACGGTTAGGGATGTGTGCTTGTAATTGAATGATTGCTTGAATGATTGATGAATTAGCTGCCCCCTGTCATGTCATGATGTGACATATAGGTTAAATGCAGGGGACATATTTTGTTCTGTTGTTGTGCACTGTGTGCTATGGTGTGCCACCAATGACAACTAATCACTTTCCTTTCCCTCTAATACAGCATGGGCATATCATTTTAATAGAAAGAGTCTCTGTATTTTTCAATGCATTAAAAATTATATGTTGGGGATTTCTAAATATCCGGGTATACCGTAATACCGACATACCACCCAAGCCTTGGGGCCAACATTATCATTAGCCAATGATATGTTTTGAATGAATGAGTGGCAGGAGAGGGGGCACTCAAGAGGCCAGTCAGCATTCAGCTGCAGCTATTGCCCCTATAAATGCCCCTGTAAAACCGCTAACTTTAAGTTACACCAGTCAAGCCCTTCAGGCCTCTCAACCTGGATTTATGAAGCGGCTGGCTATAAATGAATAAACTGAATCTAATTGAACTGATGACAATACATATCAAATTGCATCATCATATCATCTAATACAGACAATAAATGATTTATTCATGCCTGAAGGTAACCCATAATTTCCCTAACGATAAGATCATAATAATGTAGAACAGACATACAGTAACTCCTTACAAACAAATAAATTCCACGGCACAGATTGTGTCGTGATGTGTTTAGCTAGGTGCATTTTAGGTAGGCACATAGCATATAATCATCAAAGCTCATTAGTCAATCCATACACAATAATCAGTTAACAGCCCACCTTGCTGTGTCTACACACCTCTAAATAAAACATCAAAGTAGAATGTATCATTTCATTAGGCAGGCATTCAGCTTTATCCTCAGTATTTCGTTTTGAGTTAACCATCTGGTAGGACGTCATCACAAAAAATTTGTGCATTTAAACTATCACTTGGCCACATAAACAAACATATGCTTGCCGATTGCCATGATCTTAGGGAGTCACCTGCAGTGTCAGGATTACCAGCTGCACATTTAACATCAGTCAGGGCCGATCAGAGTTCATGTGGCTCCCTAGGCAAGCTTCACCACCAGCAATATATAATATGCAATAATAATAACACCTTTCCCCTCCCCTCCACATTGTGTGGCTGATCTCTGTCAGCACTGCAGAGGGCACAAGCTCTTCTAGGAGCACCCCTTGTCTTGGTGCTTATAGTCTGAGCTAAAGTGAAGCTGGTTTGCTAAGTCAGTGCCCCCTCAGCACTTGGTGCCCAAGGCAGCCGCCCGTGTCGCTTAATGGGTGGACCAGCACTGAGTTCAGTTTGCTTGAACTGTACTGAAGACCAGTAGGACACCAGCTCCGTTCTGGTCTGCCCTTACTGGGATCCTGTGGGATTTTGTGGATATTTCAGCAGGTTGGAGTTTTGTGAGGTTGTTCAACAAGCCCCTCTACTCACCTATAAATAAATGTTAATCATAGAAAGTATGATAGTTTTTGCTTTGTGAGCAAGAGGCAGAGGCCTGGAGCAGTGGACTAGTGCTAATGGTCTGGCAATGGGGGTTTATTTTAGAGTAAAGCAGCTATTCACATTCTTGTTGAACTTGCTTATTGTTTATAACCTGATGTGCCTATAAAATTTCCCCATTCCATCCTCCAGTCCTCATCAGTCTATTCACTGTTTCTATGGTTGACGATACACAGAGCAGCCTCTTGAGCAATGTGGCCAGGCAATGTTGCTCACAAATGTTGCTCGGGAACTTGCCCATTGATATTTCAATTTCTATTTGAAAAACTTTGATCGGCAGTGGGCAACCTTTCACTAAAATCCAGATCCATCCGGTTGGCAGCTGCCCAGCAACATTGCTCAAAAAGTTGCATCATCACCTTAAGATTTATAATTCAGAGGTTTCATTGCCGTTGTGGTATATGCAACAAAATTACTCTGATGAAGTCCAAAGCAGACACAATACCAATATGAAGTCAATAATCCTGTAAATAAAAGATTTAAACCATATACGGAAGAATACACTATACATAAAAGTAAGCAAATACTGAAATAATCAAACTATAAAAGAGATTAATTACAAGGTGACAAACTATGTAACAATAACAACATTAAATGCAGGATCGATCTTTGTTATCTATGCTGGCCCACACATGCAATAAAAATATATAGCAAAACAACCCTTGACTGTCTACTAGACATATTTTATGTAACATTAATTAAATTCATATTAGTTAATACAAAGTTTATTGTAATATTGTTTGATTAGAAGAATAAACTACATATATGAGCTATGAGCCTGCCACATACATAATGTAAGAATATAATTTACAATCCCGCACATTAAAGTCACACATAAGTACAGAGACTGAACACATGCAATGGTTGCATCGAGCATTATGAGTCAGATTTGGCTTCATATTATCATCCAGTTGGAAGCTAAATCCAGTTGGAAACTAAACTAAACACCTCTTACATCATCTGTGTATGTGTTTTGTGTTTTTGTCCTCCTTCCTTAATTACTCTTATAGTTTGCATCTTCTTTCTTCAATCTTTCTCCCCTTCCACCCTTCCCCCCATGCTTTCTGACCCCCTCTTCCTGTCCCATTCTTCCTGTTTCATCTCCTATCATCCTTTGCTCTTTGCACACCTGCCCAGGAGTAAAACAAGTGCTAACAAACATCCCCATGCTTGCTGAGACTTCCGTTTATTCTCCTCTGTCTTCTTTCTTCTCCCGTCACAAAAAATCAGAGAGACGGGAGAGCAGGTCGCATAATGAAGTGGACTCTTCCTCTCCTTTTGTCCAAGCAATCGATCTCCTATTTCCGTCAGACGTGTAACAGACTGAACATGTTGGCTGAACGTTCTATTTTATATATGCAGGAAATTATGGGGCTTCCTTTGAGTCAGATCTTCATAGCATATACAAACACGCTGTCAAGACATCCTTTGAGTGCATGATAGTGTGTACCCCCAACCGGAAATCAAATTCGCACCCTTAGCGATCTCTATGAGAGGAACATGATTCACTTACTGAGCCAATGGGATCAATCAGGTTCGCTTCTTATATCATCGCGGACCAACATTGGCACCAAATTGGTGTGAAAGGGCCACTATGTTCAGCGGACCATGCCAGAATCTTCTGAGTTGTCATTAGAAACCCATTCTGGCATTGTTGTCTGCAAAAAAATTGCATCCACCTTGACTTTCTGCGTGTTAGTGTGTGTGTAATAATTGTCGTATTTTGTGCATTTTGTTACATTTGTGAATCTCCCATGATGGTAGGATTTCTTATCTCTATATTATTTCAAGTTTTGGGTGTGTTCTTTTTACATGGAAGCTGATATATAATACACCATTTAAATTCTGGAGCATTTAAATGCATCTTATGTGTTATTTCGAATTTGTACATAACATTCATGAGAGTGAAAAATATTACCCTTAAACCAGGTGGCGATATTAATAGTCTTTGGGAAACTGAGCAACTAGTAGACATTTCAATTAACAGGGTGTGCAGTTTTATATTTGCCTTTAACTGAAGGAGATAGATCGCTAGTAGTCCCCGGAAGAGTTGAAACCATCAGAGAGCTAATAGGGTCAGGGTTGTTGGGGATCCGGGCTGGTGTGGTGCTGAGGCATCGCCCTATGCATGGTGGCACTAGGGCCCCAGCTTGAGGCAGCCCATCTGGGTAGGCACGTGGAACATGTTGTCTCTTTGGCAAGAAGACCATCTTCCTCTGCTGTTGGGGGAGCTTCGTGAACTCCACATTTCAGTGGCAGCACTCACTGAGGTATGCAGACTGGAGAGTGACCAGATCTCTGTAGGTGGGTATACCTACTTTTGGTCTGGTCGGTCTGATGGCTGCCATACTCAGGGAGTAGCTGTTGCTGTGGGGATTAGCACCTCCCAATGGCGCCTGATGTCACTCCTTTAAACAAATGTATTATGAGACTCAGGCCAAGGCACTATTTTGGTGTCTTGTCTGTTGTCTCAGTGTACGCTCCAACCGTAGTGAGTGATGTCTCATTGAGGCAGACATTTTACTTGCAACTTCACTTGGTGGTTGATGGGTGCCCACGAGGTGACACTCCTATGGTCATGGGTGACTTCATTGCGACCACTGGCACTGACAGGGCTGGCTATGGATTGTGTCAGGCCCACATGGGTCTGGAGACCGGGGTGAGAGTAGCTCCATGTTCCTTGATTTTGCTAAAGGTCAGGGACTACAGGTCACTGGATCCTGGTTCCAGCGCCCTGAGCCGGATCATTGGACTTGGTACTCCAATACTGGTGGTGCGGCGAAGGTGATAGATCGCATCCACTTGGGCAGATGCTGGAGGCTCCTGCAGAACTGCATGGTCTATAGAAGTGCCCAGTTTGTGAATTCTGACTACAGACTTGTTACTGGTACTCTGAAGATTCAACTTAGATCCAGCAGGCTACCACCTACTAGGAGAATGAGGCTGGACTTGGTCAGACTCCAAGATCAAGCTGTTTCTGATAAGTTTGCATGCAGTTTGTGTGAGGAACTTGCAGACTTGGGTATGACTATTGACTCTAATGTGATGCGGGAGACCTTCCATGATAAGACCCTGAAGGTTGCTGAGGGTTGTGTTGGTGTTGCCGGTGTTTCCAGAAGGAATCCTGCAGTTGTGACCCTCTGAGCCGGCTACTTTGAGCAGGTGTTTAAAGCTGATCCTTCAACTAGGACATTTGGCATCTCTGGGTCCACAGTTTCTGAGGCTGATCCTCCAACCATCTGCGAACCACCCAATCTCACTGCGATCGCAGCGGTGGTGAATCAGCTGTGGGTAGGGAAGGCCGCAGGGATCTGTGGTATCCAGGATGAACTTCTCAAGGCTGGTGGTAAGGCTGTCCTCCTGGCATTGTGGGCAATCTTTGCTTCCATTTGGGAGTCAGGCGTCATCCCAGCTGACTGGAAAACAGAACTTGTAGTCCCTATCTGAAAAGGGAAGGGTGTTTGCATGGATTGCGGCAATTACAGGTGGATAATACTCCTCTCAGTTCCAGGTGAGGTCCTTTCTAGTGTCATCCTAAACAGGATCCGTGATCTCTTGCTCACCCATCAGCAACCAGAGCAGTCTGCTTTGACGCCTAAAAAGTCTATCATCGACCACATCCTGGCGCTGAGGGTTCTCATCGAGTGCAAGCGTGAATATCAGCAGAGGTTCTTTGTAGCCTTTGTTGATTTCCATAAAGCGTTTGACTCAGTTGATCGAGTTGCCTTGTGGGACATCCTGAGACTTTGCGGGATCCCCCCGAAGTTGTTGGACATCATGGCTGGTCTGTACACTGGTACTCTGAATGCTGTGCAGAGTGGAGGGAGAACCTCCACATTCTTCCCAGTTGATTCTGGGGTTTGCCAGGGCTGTGTTCTTTCTCCTACTCTGTTTAATGCTTGCATGGACTGGGTGTTGGACAGGGTCATGGGGTCCAGCAGTTCTGGGGCATCTGTTGGCAAAGAAAGATTTACTGATCTTGACTTTGCCGATGATTCTGTGATCTTCACAGAGTCAATGGAGGCTCTAATCAAGACTCTCGAAAGACTGAGCAAGGAGTCTGAGTGTCTGGGATTGAATGTGTCCTGGATAAAAATCAAGATCCAAGCCTTTAATGACTTCTTGGGCACAGCCATCAGTAGTGTGTCTATGTGCAGGGAGAATGTCCTTGTCGAGAGATTCTACTTACCTTGGCAGCAACATTCGTGTCTCTGTTGACTCTTCCTATGAAGTCAGCAAATGGATTGGGAGAGCATAGGCAGTCAAGAGGTCGCTGGAAAGGGGTGTGTGGCGCTCCCAATATCTTTGCAAGAGGATGAACATCCATGTCTAGAGATTCCCGGTGCTCTCTATCTTGCTGTATGCCTGTGAGACATGGATGCCATACAATGAGCTGAGACAAAGACTGGACTCCTTCGGTACGATGTCTCTCCGGAGGATCCTTGGGTATCACTGGTTGACTTTGTGTTAAACAACCGGATGCTAGAGGAGTTCCGAATGAGGTACATTACCTGCATTGTGAGGAAGCGTCAGTTACGGCACTACGGCCATGTGCCGCATTTTCCTGGGGGTGATGCAGCTCGCGGGATCCTGGTTGCTGAGGACCCGGGGGGCTGGACCAGGCTGAGGGGACGCCCACTTAACACCTGGATGGATGGCGATTTCCGGAGGGTGGGACTGCACCGTGTGTCTGCCTGGGGGGTCATCAGCCGGGATCCCAAGGAGTTTTGCCATCTGGTGGGTCTGACAACTCGCTGCATCAGTGCATGCACCCTAACCTGACCTGACCTGAACCCTAGCCGCAACCACACTGACATGGCCCTGCTTAGTAGCAGGGCTGAAAGTGTGGCCAAACCAAGCTGGTCGCATCACCACCGTCTGATTAGTTGAAATGCACAGAGATACCCGTGATCTGCATCAATATGCATGGATTACCTGAAGGAAAAAAGGGCATATTCTATGTACAATTCATTATTAGTAGTATTGCACATCGCAAAATTTCTAAAGTGCTATAGAATGGAATGCAAATTTATGCAAGCGAATGCTAATTCTGCTAGCGTTTCATGCTAACAGAGGACAGTGATTCTAAAAAGAAAAAAACAAATAAGATGCCGATTCTCAGGGACTTGCTAGTGGAAATTAGCACAAGGTAAATCATGTCTCTTCGGTTTTACATCACTGTAGCTCTCCAAACCCAGCAATGCTTTTACCTAGCCAATTCTTCTGCAGTGGAAAACCAAAGCAAGCTGGAACCACGCTATAACTAGTCTCTCTTCACGGTACGGCTTAGGTATGGGTCAGTTCTGTTATGCCAGTGGAAAAGCACATAGTCTCCACGTTTATATAACTCTGGTCTCCACAACTTTTGGCCTTTATAATTGGCTGTCAGTTCCTAGCAGAGTTTCGACTAAAATGGCAAAAACCCATATCAGGTCTGGCCGCATAATGCCAGCATGCAGTATCATTTGAATGTGAGTGGGATTGGAATACAACTAAGGAGAGGCCCTAAATTTGGCCTACAGAGTTCCCTGTAATGGATTGACAAAACTGATAAGGCCATGGCAAACGGATCAAGCAACAAGGCAGAAGAGAGGACATACAGCAAGATCTCTCAGGTGGATATGGGAAATCAATGGTATGAAAGGGTAAATGCATTAAAATAGCATAATCTTTCTTTTTTTAAAAATATAACACATTTGGGATTTGCAGTTGTCGTGAAAGATAGCCAGAACACAAATATTACTAATTATGCATCAAAAGCCAAGGGTACAATACTGAAAAGTAGCAAAATCAAATATTTCAGCAACTGGTGTGGATGCTTTTGATTACTTTTTGATGACACACTTGAAAGTTGTCACTTGCTTTAAAATTTTTCAAATCAGACGCTTACGAGAACACCATTTGGCCAATGAGAAAGCCCCTGATGAATATTTTTTTTTAATGTTTTTCATGAAAAAGCTCTCGCTCTCATTGCTGCACATGCATGCTATCAGATGAGTGAGGCGGAATGGTCAAATTATCGTTTGGACTTTTGGTATTTCTGACATGGGGGGGGAGTCGCCTTTGGTAGTAATTGTACCTCTTTGTTGTGTGGACTTATGTTCACGTTTTATTCATTTAGAGCTGCTTACTGTTGTGTTTTAAACAATGCAGGTGGGCCGACACCCCCTGCTGGCCAGCCACCACAGTTTCAGTCTTTCCCGGCAGGCTCGTTCACTTTTAATCATCTTTAGTGACCTTCTTTGGATACCGTAACACAGATTTGGGAGGATGCTATGCTTGGTGCGTTAGCAGTAGGGTTAGCCATAGGTTTTTAGTTAATTGTTTTCAAGTAGCTGTAACATTACAGAGTCGACAGACAGTGTATAGCTAAATGGATTGTACTGAATCAGGGCAATATAATAGACACCGATAATCTTGCGTGCACAATGGAAGACGGTAAACTATTCGAACTAACACTGCACTGCATAACATTTGCAAGCTCTGCAGGATGGTCACTACAGAACGACACAAGTAAACACAAGGCAGAAATAAGCTCTTGTGTCACCACTGGCCTCAACCGGGGGCGGGTTAGTTGTTTCTAGGGCCCCCACTCTGATATTTCAAAAACTAAATAAATACCCAGCAAATACAGTTTGGAGATCATAGCTAGCTGGGTAGCAGAACATGCTGCTTCGCCATCTCCTAAATAAGGAACAAGTTTATTTAATATTTAGTGAACATTTAGTAATATGCAGTGACTGTTTGTAGCCAACATCGTGCCGCACAAATACATGGTTTGAGTTGTGGTAAACACCGCTGACCTCAATCCCCTTATATTTCAACGCAGTCCTTTGGTGTTGGTTTTTATTTGTACTGCAGCTTTGCTATTTGATATTTGCAGAGACAACCCCCCCGAGTTTGTCTGGAAATCAATTGCACTGGTACCTGGCAGAGAGGTCAGGCAGACTGAAAGTACTTAAGAAAAAAAGCCATTAGGAACCCATTGGGCTCCACTGTGGGGGGCTGGGGGGCTGTCTCAGAGAATAAATATGAAGAAGGTATGGTTATAAATTACCAGTGGCCTGAATTATCTGGCAGTTACCAGTGGGTATGTGGTTTATGTGTCGTGTACGTGAGCAGGTTTGCAAGCCAAAAACCACCGCTGCGGCTTCACACCTGCGGTCTGTCTACATCTGAGCCCATTGCCTGCCTTTATGAAAAGACCATGGGATTTGTGGTAGTTACTTCCTCTCTTAGAAAGTTACTCTTTGCACCTACAAAAGGTCCATGTCTCAGATGTTTCTGTTGAAGGACCATCACATGCTGTGCGTTGGGAGAGCAACAGTTTCGGCTTTTTTGGAATGAAAATCATGCCGTTTGGACTTTAGGGAGCAGGCAATGTATGTTTATATTTATTTTACATGTCACTGCCCTTTGGACAGTTTAATAATGCATCAGCCATACTGTTTTTATGACTGCGTTTGAATGTGACTCATTTTGGGTAACGGTGGTGTTGAGCAGAAGAGGACCTTACGCCAGGGGTCCTACTAACCAAAAACACAGCAAGATCCATGAGATGCTTCAGGAGAGGCCCTAAAAAACAGCAAAATTGATAAGTGATATTGTACAAGGTGGAGAGGGCTTGTAGATTTCACAAGAAAGACACCGGGTGGCCAGGAAGCATCGATGCAAATGTTAGGAAGTTTAGCATGAATATTGGAAATCTATGACAGCTGTTTTGACATTTTGAGACTCTTTGAAAACTACCCCATTTGTATCTCATGGGAAGAACCACAAGGTGTAGAAGCCTGTTCTTCTACAGTACAGATGTCAAACTCCAGTCCTGGAGGGCTGGGGCCCTGCACATTTTTGGGTTTCCCCTCATTTAACACACCTGATTGAACTCCTTGTGCTAATTACCAAATAGCTCTTGAGCTGAATCATTTGTGGTGGAACAGGGAAAGAACTAAGCTACACAGGGCTCTGGCCCTCCAGGACTGCAGTTTGACACCCCTGCTGTACAGTGTCTTCACATTTGATAGAACTCTGAGAGGACAGTAGTGAGATATAACGTTATAGGCTGGCGTTCTGTACTCTACATGGATTGCTATAGCTCCCATCTTGCCCGCTATTCAGCTTCCCTTTTCCTTAGGAATGGAAGTTGCATTGCCATGGCAACAAAAACAGCACCTTTGTGAGGCAGCCTGCAACACCAGAGTCTCTGTGATGGCTCTGAGTCTGTCCCAGTCGAATTTGTTCACAGCGTATTTATGAAAGTAGATGATGATAAACTATGGCTATATCTGCATTTACCTCAAAATGAGCTTGAAGGCCTGACTCCGCAAGGCACTTCTTTCCCCAGGCAATTTGGATCCTTAATGAGGACAGTGTTTGGCACTTGTACAACCAATGCTCCAGCCTACTTAACTTATACATAAAGTACCAGTCAATAGTCTGGACACACCTACTGGTAATCATTTGTCTTTCAGCAACATAACAAAGCTGAGCACACCTTAATGTTATGGAGTTCTAAGACAGATGACTTGGCTCCCATAATCCCCCAAACTAAACCCTAAGGCATTGGTTTGACTTGGATCAAAGAGTAAGAGCCAACAAGTTCCTAGAACTACTGGAAACTCTTTCATGACTGTTGGAGAAGCATCCCAGGTGGCTATATCTGGAAACTGGTTGAAAGAATGCTCAAATCGAGACCTACTACAAGGTAAATAAAATTGCTAAAATAGAGACAAATGCATTAAAAGCAGGTATATTCAGACTTTTGACCGATTTGATATGTAAATATCTATTTTTAGACCCTTGCACTACCTGCCAGTTTACTACCAATTGCATATTTTCACGATTGTTACAGCCTCAGTATTTCAGCAGTAAGAAGTCAGGACTGCAACAGTAAGGTCACTGGATTTATTTACAGTGTCTTACAGTGAGATATTTACATCGTATACACTGGTTATAAGCTAAGAGCCCTGTACCACACATCAGGGTGAACTTTGCCCAACAAACAGACAAAATTCCCCTAACTAGAAATCAACACCAACTTACCAGTCAAACCCCAACATAACATACAATACTTGCCCCCCTGACTAACAAAACAGGAGAAAATAGAGGACAGCAAAAATGGCAGTTTACCCCTATAAAGTGCTCAGAAGGCAAAAGGTACAGACACATAGTCAATACACACCAATCTAACGAGGATTAGAGCTGTCCATTCCACTGCAGTGCTGAAGCTGGTCCACGCTTTATAACCAGGTGAAAATAGGTGGTGCTGTTGGATTGGCTTTCACCTGGACCAAGGCATGATGGGAAGAGCATGTTCAGTGTCTTTCCCTGGAAGCCAAAGGGTGTTTCTCAATATGCGTACTTGACCATACTTGTGTGGTTGTGTACCCATTTTAATTTCCCTTCCATCGCTGATGACCAGTTCAAATGTTCAAGTACAGAGGATGGTAAAAATCCCAGGATGTCGTTCTTGCCCTACCCCAAACGCCAAGGATACATTGGCTGCATCCTTGCCGAATGAGACCAATCCCATGATTCATTGCATTAATTGAAAGTTCTTTCTTGGAAGGCAAGTTAGCAAGACCGGTCTTGCCAAGGCCGCAAGTATGATCTTTGCATTCTTGGTATAGAGAAACACCCAAAACCCCATAATATTTATATCCCCTAGTGGCAGGAGGCTGTAACAATGATATTTATGATTGTTTGATATTTACTCTTTCAGATCCTATGTCTGGTCTCTTTATATTATGTCCCCTTTATGCTTGTGTCCCCTGATCACAGGCTGCAGCTAGGCAACAATGTATTTTGCTACACATTGTCCTGAGTATAATTGTGTTTGTGGACTTTGAAGGCAAGGTTGCATGACAAGCTGTACAGTACAGCTAAGTTGTGAAATCTACCCACATTAGAAGCTGGTTCCAGGTTATCTTGTGTCCAGTCTGATAAGGATACTGTTGTGGATGTGGCTCCAGTTCAGTGCTTGAAACTGAAATGTTCACTTGTGTCTTACTACCATTATAACATTGTCTGTTATGTCATTGGTGTAAAAACTTAATGTTACTGTAAGTGCTGGAGGCAAATATGTGAGGAAGGGCACAGTTTAAAATTTAACTGAATTAATTTGAATTATTCGAAAGAGTGTGTGATGAGACCGATCAAGACACCAGTGAGCTCCCCTTGAAGGTTGTCTGTGCGCCTCATCCCCCCCCCCCCAGTGGGGCCAGATAAGGCAGTGGGGGTGGAGGGGACATGTTGAATATGCCCCCCATCCTGTTATTGTGTTGCCCCCTTATTGGGAATCTGTCAGGCATCCTAGAGGTCAGTAAGGTGCCCGTGCCGCCGTTTTATCGGGATTTCGCGCCAGTTTCATTTCCGCGATCCACTCAGCAAGGGGGGGGGCTAGGGGAGTTTGATGCTGGCAGACATTGCTGATCTCTGTCCCAGGTTGGATTCCATGTCTGTCTCGTAATGAATGGTTTTAATGTATCTTTTCCTGTGTATAAAATTGCTGTGCTTATATATTAAAAGAAGAAAGAGAAGAGAAGAGCCAGTGATAGTAATCTCCAGTCTAGGTCTCTTTTCATGACTGAGCTTGTGGCACATTTGATAAAGCTCTAGTGATATAGGTCACTAATGATATGCTCATATCCAGGTTTCAAGACAGCAGAATCTACACAGATTAGCTCCCCATTTCTTTATATACTCACTCTTGTGCATCGTTATATATGAGTTTATATGCGATTAGTATATTTATATATGTAGGCATTAATGCAAGACATGCATTAAATGTTTTTAAGTGCATGGCTGTGGAGGCACAGAACCACCTGACATGCAGCAGAGTGTGTTTAAAAATGTATAATTCAAAGAGTGCATTAACCTGCTTCTGGATATGACACTTTTGGCTTTCATATTAGTACCTAAAGACATTATTTTCACTTTACAAGCCAGAAATGCATTTATTTGTAGAATTACTTTTTTGCAAATATATTCATTGATGAACCATTCCTGTATATTTTCCATTCGTTTTGAATTGTGCTCTACAATTTTAAGTAATTTTAGCCAGGATTAAAGATTATAATAGCACATTTATTTATTGCTGTCTTCTGACATGCTGGCACTGCGTGTGCGGTGAAAGAAAATTAATTGAAACCCTTCTGGCCAATGAGATTTGAGAATGCAAAAGCGCAGTGGTATAAGTATATAGCTAACACTACTTGAGGGGGCACAAATGTAATAGTATAATCTTACTTAATGTATTAATTAACCAGAAACTAAGTGTTTGTTCATCATTAATCAGTCATAACAGTTCATATATTTCATGGACTATATTCGTTCATGATTTGTACTTGAGTAGCAATTGAATTACTAAGTTACTCATTAGAATCACATACACATTAGAAGGGAAATGTATAGCTGTATTGCTTGGGGGAGGTTCAGATTTTAAGGCTGCATCACAGTTTAATAGCAATGTACTCCCATCCATTCCACATTTTTGTCACTTGTAAGAATTTATCGAAATTATCGATTGCCGAGAAAGCAACCTGCACCGGTAACTGCACAGCATGCCATACTGAATACTATCCCACACATAAGCTTTCATACATTTGCCATGACACGAAGATTTTGACAAAATTCTCAAAATAACAAGAAGATTCATTTTTGTAATCATCCCTACAAGGATTAACCTTTATGAAAATCTGTGAAAGCAATCAGAAAACTAAGATAGGCAAAAGTCCTGTAAGTTGTCTGGTTACTTATGGTTAAGGTTAAGATTGGGTAAGGTCGTCATGTTGGGATTAAGGTTATACGCATAGAAATGAATGGCGAGTCCCCACATTTCTTTTTTTTTTTTTTTTTTTACAAATCCTACTGCAACTTGTTGTTGTGAGGTTTAATGTTAATGTATCACCATTTCAACAAAGAGCCTTGTGAGCATCTAGGTGCTGATGTTAATCAGCCAATAGCTTTCACGCTAGCTAGCTAGCCAGTTATAGATTACCTTGTTTATTGTTGCCATAGTAACCCTTGCTGAGACTAACCATTCCCGTGGATGTATATACACGTTTAGTGCTGTTATCCACTGATTTCCTGGGTAGCTGTAAAAGCGGCATAAGCTATGACGGGGTGTGCGGTTACATGAAAATAAACCATGAAGGTCTGTGAATGCAATCAAAAAACTAAAAATGCCAAAAGTCTCTTATTTTGTTTGGATACTTATGGTTAAGGTCAGGGCTGGGTGGGGGTTAAGGTCATCATGTTGGGGTTAGAGTTTTTCCCATAGAAATGAATGGAGAGTCCCCACAAAGATATAATTGCAAACCTGTGTGTGTGTGTGTGTGTGTGTGTGTATGTGTGTGTGTGTGTGCGTGCGTGCGTGTGTGTGTGCATTACCCGCCCTCAGCCCTTCCTGGCCCCTTGTGTGCACCAGTGAAACACAACAGGCTGATCAAGTCACTTGGTCCATTTACCACATGTTCATCTACCATTGTAAATCAATCAGACTGCCTCTTTAAATAAAGCATGTAATGTAAAAAACACAGTGGGGGCAATTAAGTTCATTAGGCAGTTTTGAGGTTTAATGAATAAGACCATAAAAGAGGTAATGGGCAAATAACCAGCTGCTGGCTCTCAGTTGGACATTTCAGGCATTGGATGTAGTTTCTTTTTGTCTATTAGTGTAAGCCTGCGTTGGGTTGGTGCCCCGTCCTGGGTTGTTCCCTGCCTTGTGCCTGTTGCTTCCAGGATAGGTTCCGGACCCCTGCAACACTGAATACAGAAAATGGATGGGGATGGATGATTAGCATAAAGAGCAGGGATATTAAGCCCCTCCTGGGCTGTATATATCTACACATATTACAGGATCCCAAATTATGAAAAATTACATATTTAGTGTTGTTTCACACGGCAAAACAGCATTAAGTCTGAGAGGTGACATTTCATCAGTGGAACGCTGTGGTATCCCTTCATCTTTGGAAAGGAAAAGCTGGATTCTGAAAAAGTAAAACAACTTTGGAAATAAAATGTATATTTTACCCCACCACCCCATGTACCAAGAGGCAAAGGCCAGCAGCACCATTTCACACCCCTGCCAAGCTACTTTCCACAACATGCACTTAGAGTTACACTATTACCATGGTGGAGGATGGTCATGAATGGGAGAATGCGGCACCTCATCCAACACTAGGGGGCACCAATGAGAACACACTCCCAAGCATTAGATAACTAATCTCCAGTAACCCCCACCAAAAGGAGGTCAACTGAGTTATTAAAAACTCAGTGATATTTACATAAGGACCTCTATTATTCTTACTTAGAAGTCCTACCTAATCAATTTTCTCTGTAATATAGTAATCAATTATTCATATTAATATAATCCTACCAGGAACCTTTAAGTTACTGTCTTAAGTACTTTTGCCAGAAGAGTGTATTTTTCCATTCAGCTCTTGTTTTCCTTGCATTTAAAACTTTTTAATTATATTGCAGTGCTTATTATTTTGATTCATGCACACTTGGTTTTATATATGTAGCAATCTGAATGACATATGAAAAATTATGTCCCAGGGCTTTTGTATATTCCTTCTCCATTTCAACAATTATTAAGGCAAAAAACTGAAGGAATCTATTTTTCAGACAGTTTCTGTCTGCAGTCTACTGCACCCCTTCGAGAGAAAGTGTTTTTTTCAGTTTACCACACTTCGTGCCCCTCGTGATGCATAACGGACTGTATCTGTAGGATGTATGAATGTGTCAGGAATCACATGCCACATCAGTAGTAATTATAGACAGAACAATAACAAAGGCCGATGATTTTTAATTTAGTCATCGCAACCAGTTACAAAGTTTCTAGGGAGATTCTCAATGCAACAAACTATTGGACTTTATTCTTGAATGTTATATCCTATGCTTTGGAATGCCAGCTAATCAAATTTAAAGAATGTTTGTTCGGCAACATTTATTTTACCCTGCCAATCTGAGGAGCTTGTTAATATTATTTATATTGCCAAAAATATTAGCTAGCCAAATGAATAACAGTGAATTACCGAATGAGTTGCCAAATGAGCTGACCATACGTCCAAAAATGATTGTTACAATATTTTTGTTTCATTTTATGAAGTCACATAGGCTCCAAGACCCCAAAAACATACAGTTTAGATCAGTGTTTCTCAGGGACCCCCAGACAGTGCACATTTTTGCTCCCTCCTTGCTCCCAATACACCTGGACCTGGTATTTGGTGTACTTGCTTGTTTGGTTCATTCTTGATTGTTTGGTTCATTTGTGCTGGGAGGGAGCAGATATGTGGCTCCCCAGAACCTGGATGTTATGCGTCGACAGCACAAAGAAAGCGGATCCCTGGTTGTAGATACTCAGCAGGTTTATTATGCTGAACACAAGCAACAAAGCCAAATTGGGAGACGAGAATCGTGGTTGTAGCACAAGCCAGAGGACAGTAGCTGGGTGAGTCAATTCTACAGATATGGACGGGACAGGGAGATGATGGGCAGGCAGGATCCACGTGGACGGGATCGGTGGGACGGACGGCGAGGCAGGCAGGCAAGACAAGCCGGGGCAGGCAGAACAAGCAGGGCAGACAGAGCAGGCAGGGAAACAGGGAGAGACAAGAGACAAGTAAACGCTCAGTAATGTTCCAGTTCATAGGCAACAATATTTCGCACTGGGCGTAGCGTCCAATCTGCTTAAGAAGCCAATCTAATCAGTGGAAGATAGCCTTCCGTTGCTAGGTCCCTGCTATTTTTTATCCCAGCCTGTCCCTTCCAAATGATGAGGAATCTCCTCCCAGCCGACACTTTGGTTCCTGTTACTGTATGTAATTGCCCTTGTTTTGTGTTTGGGACCTTACCTATGCTAACCCAAGTCACACATCCTCTTTACAGGTGTCTTAACACTACTGGCAGGGTCTGTGGGAGTAGTGTCCTTGTCACAGGAGCTCCTTCCGAGTCGGATGTCTCAGGAATCTGTCGCCGTATCCATGGAGAGTCGATCGGCTACTTTTTTCAGAGTCTTTGCAGAGGGAGAAAATAGCTCCAGCAGCAGAGAATGGCTCATCCAGAGCAGCCCCCCAATCATTCACAAGATTCAGCCTACGGCAACTCTTGGCGCCACAGCTGGGATTGATGTCAGCTTGTCCGCTGCTGCTAATCTGGCAAGCTTGATGCACAACTCTGCTCAGGCCGTGCTACCTAAAGCACTCAGCCAGGAGGAGCCCACAGATAGTAGCCATCCTTCGCTCACTACTGAGCTGCACCCCTCCACCTCCCTCTCCGTGGTCTCTTCCCCGCCCTTCTCCTTTTCCTCCATGTTACAGCGGACATTCAAAGATCTGGCCCGGACAACACCTGAACTCACGCTGCCTCATGCCATCACACTTCGGGCGGTGGACTTCATCCCCCCCAAGAATCTCACTCTGCTGGAGAAGCAGAACACATCTGCACTAGAGAACCTGACAGACGAGGCTATGCCGTCCTCAAAGACTGCCGCCTCTCCCTCTGCCCTGCCCTCGATTCTGCCCTCTGCCCCCCTCTCTGCTTCACCTGGTCCCGAACCGCCTTCCCCAAACCCCGTCAGTAATGCTTCTGCACTCAGTTCTGCTAACAGTACCAGCATGTCTGCCACCGATGCTTCAGACTTTGCTTTGTCCCAGGGCAACACCACAAACCCCGGGTCCCAGTTCCACACGCACTTGGCCTCCAGCCCTCCTAGGCAGTCGAACGGTACCACCAAAGCTCCCAACACAGCCACTAGCAACTTCTACAGCAGGCTGGTCCCTGTTCCTACCCACATTCTCCAAAGTCCTGGTAACCACTCGAGCCCTGGGCTGGACTCCCCATACACTAGCAGAACCATCTGCCTGGGCAAGATGGACATCGTGTGGATCATACTGGCCATCAGTGTGCCTGTCTCATCCTGCTGTGAGTATATCTCCCTGGTGATCAACAGGAAAGCTGAACTGGTAGAATACTTCACATCTTAATTACCATTTTAATCACATTAAAGTTTAATATGGGTCCTTATGTAGAATGTGGGTAAAGGAACAAAACTGCTTAATCTATCACTTAACTTGTGACTTTAGTCAATACTGAAACTTAGCAGCACCAGAGCTAAAGACAGAGCTACAAAAATAATGGAGACAATGGCATTTTCAGCCATTTTCCATAGTGGAGGGTGAGGGATTTTGTCAACTCATTCACCACATTTGAACCTCACTATAGTCTCCCAAGTTTGCCCTGCTTCACTGCTGTCTCACTGCTTGCGTTATATGACGTGGTTGCTACACAATTTCATGAGATCTTAAGAAGTGATGTCACTGACATTTGTTTCACTAGAGATTTGTGGAGCTCAGAGGTTAACTGGTCATTGGTAATGGTGTCGGTCAACCAGAAAGTTTTACGAAGGGTTCATATAAGTCTCACATCCATCATGCATTAAAATCCACACAGCTGTACTCCTGACGGTCTGCTGCATGAAGCGGAAGAAGAAGACCTCCATTCAGGAGAACAACGTGAGCTACTGGAATGACACCATCACCATGGACTACTTCAACCGGCATGCCGTCGACCTTCCCAGGAATATCCAGTCCTTGGAGATGGCTGAGGTGGGTCAGGGGAGATCTTAAACCCAAAACAAACAAGTATCTACCCAAGATGCTTATCCGTGGAGAGAGGAAAAGGGACCTATGGGGATACTCATTGCTTCCATGAAATTCATGTGGGAAGGGTGTAGTGTGGAATTATATTGATGTAGCATTAGAGTATAGTCCTGACATGTATAATCATGGAATAGGGATAGTCAGGCATAGTTATAGAATAGTCATGCATAGACATGGAGTAGTGATGCATAGTTACAGAAAAGTCATCCACAGTCATAGATTTATCATGTGTAGGCATGCACACTGAGAATTTTCAGAGATATACATGAAAAGAACTGCTATGTCATGTGATCCTGCTGTTTCATAAGAACTTCTAGTTGCCAAGTGATTTTCTGACTGAAACTTGTGATTGTCTCTTGGAAGAGAAAGGTATTTCAAAGGACGCCGCTTATGGAAGTAATTGCACTGAACTACTTAAACTTTCAGATCCCCGCTTAGTTTTGTCAGAGTTTGAAAAGCCGTTGGCAATGTGAGACCTAATAAATTTCTTTCTCTCGATCCACCCACTAATGCAGTTACACTGTGAGAGCCTAATCCACATTCCCTGCTGTGGAGAGAAATTTGTTTTGTCCACCACGTTGGGTTATTGAGTCATTAAAAGGAGGACTTGGCATTGCCTATTTAAAAAAGGCTGCTATGAGTCAGTGAATATCCTACCCTTTTAAATAAGTCGACACACTAAAAGACCAAAAACACTGCAGTGGTAAACCTTAACTCCTGAAGCAGAGCACTGCAGTCAGTAATCCCATAAATGAACTATTGTGTCAATAGTTTGAGCAGCTCTGACGGTGATGATGTCACTTCCTTTGTTTCTGCAGTGTGTTGAAACCCAGAAGTGATCCAAATAAACTGTATATAGTCATCACTCACACACATATGCCCTTGTGCTTGATACATACAATGGTCAGCAGGTATCACTGCATGGTCATGATGAGCTGGACGGTATCCCAGGCAACATAGGGCACAATGCAGGAGACACAATGGATGGGATGCCCGTGTGCATGCACGCACGCACGCACACACACACACATAGACACACACACACACACATTCATATTTGTATTCATATCTTTGTGGGGACCGTCCATTCATTTCTATGGGGAAAACCCTAATCCCAACTATGACAACCTTAACCCCTACCGAGCCCTAAACTTAACTATACTGTACGTAACCAAACAAAATATAAGACTTTTGACATTTTTAGTTTTTTGATTGCAGTCACAGATTTTTATAAAATTCAGTTTCCTCTTTTTGGAACCAAAAAAATGGTCCCCACAATGTCAAAATGACAGGTTTTTATAACATTGCAGAGACATTTGGTCCTCACAATGTAATATATACATAACTCACACACACACACACACACACACACACACACGTTTGTGATGGAGAGAGAAACTTTTAAACTCCACCAGGCCTGGCTCCCCACCCAATCATAATCTTGCTCCACCGTTTATTTCTCACCTGCTTCTCCAGCCTAACAGTGGCTGCCATGATTCTCCCCAAGGACTCCAGATCTTGGATTGCCTGAACACTAAAGTCAGATTATGAACCACTGATGAGCTGAAGCTAATCTGTCAATCCTGTGAATGTCTGGTGTCATTAGTCAAACCTGGATCTTTCAGATCTAAGGTGAATGTGTGAGACTTGCTTGGAAAGTCTGGGAGCAACCACTATTAACTGTGAACAATCTGTTAACTGGTGTTGTTGGAGCAATCTCCAGCTCCCTCTGCTGTTATAGAGTGGTACAGCTCACCCATCAGCTTGCTCTGGACACAATGTCAGTATGTTCTACACACATATTACAACAGACTTTACCAGTTTTGTGCCTTAAATTCAATGTTGAGCAAATGTTAATTTTCTGAGCTTGTTCGCAAAAAGTTTTGCCACGTAGTTCCCTGGCACGCATTTCCTGTCATGTACAAAACTCTCTTTGTCATTCCTGAATTTCTCCCTGAATAGGAGGAAGTGACAGTCCAGGCCTACCCTGGCATTGTGGGTATTTTCTGCTTTTCTCTTGTTCAAGCAGTGTCACCCACCATAGTGGAGGTGGAAAATAATAAAACTATGTGTAAGCAAATAGGAATGTGTGCACTTTACTCTGTCTGCCTAGAAACAGAGATAAAAGGGGGATAGTAGGAACCCATGTGTGTGACCTTGGGGATGCACACATGTGTGAGGGGACTCCTACCAGCAGCAACCACATGCTGTGAGTAGACCATGATGGTTGACACAGTTTGATTAGTTCAAACATGTAGGTATCCAAGGTATTTAGTTATGCTACTTATCAAAGTTTTGTTTTGTTACTTATCAAAGTTTTCCCTCAAAATTGGGGGGATGGATAAGGGTCTCTGTATAACTGGGGGGGGCGTGTCTCCTCCATCCCCCTGTCATCTGCACCCCTGGCACCTTTAGTGGTTATGTGTGTGCTCTATCCCCAAGGCGTGACATGATTTTCCTTCATAATTTACCCACTGGGTCACAGAATGATGATGAAACTGAGTTAAAGGTCTGTGTGTGTGTCAGTGAGTCAAAGTGACAGATTACAAACAGTGGATGAACCTTGACTGAGTATGAAGTACTTAACATTTAAAGCAAAAATAAATCAAGATCTCCTCTGCACAACAGTGATAGATAATTCCTCGGGCATTGTGCCATCACATTTATACAAGGTCGCTGTGACATTGAAAGGCATTTATGTACTATCTGAGAAAAGTGTTGGTAAGGTTTCCTGGCTTGTAGCTCAACTCAGTGGAGCCACGCTGAGCTGTGCCTTGTTTTTTCAGGAACAGGAGGCTTGCCTGCCCCCCAACGGAGACTTTACCAGCAGCGGAGTGGTGCTGGTGAATCCCTTTTGCCAAGAGACGCTCTTCATCAACAGGGAAAAGTCCTCAGATGATATCTAGAAGATTCTATCACTTGCCACTTAAAGAAAGAGAACGACCAGGAGAGCTTTCCCTTTTTGCAAAGGTTGTAAACTTGTTTTTATAAATATAATAAACTCTGAGAGAGTCTGGTCTTCATAAATAAAATATAATTATACAGATGTATGAGTCAAAAAGATGTTATTTACTGTACTGTGAGGGTGTGGGATATTTTTATGGTGTACATTTTTTACAGCTGCGTAATTGTGACACGGAGTGATGTATTTTTAAGAAGAATTGTCTGCATTTGTTGGTTTGTCTTTCCAAGAAAGTACCTGATCACTAGGATGAAAATAGCCTGTCAAAATTTCAGTGTTTTTTCCCCCCAAGGAAACGTCTGATGAGCTTGAATTCTGCATATAACCATGAGAGATTTTTGCAGAGCTAGCAACTAATATCTAGCTGTGTATTTGAAAGAGCCTTAAACAGACATAGGAAATTGGTGACAGATGGACGATGTAGATTTATTGTAGTCAGCCATGTCACCAGTCTGAGGTGTTTAAAATGTCTTAGTCCCTTTGTCAAGCAGTCTTAAATTGTCACCGCTTATCTATATTAGTGTCTTCTGGTGTGTGCGTGCATCTTCCATCATCAGTTCAGTTTCCTGTTCATTGTGCGTGTGCGTGGCTCTGATGTTTTTTGGCCTGGAGACTGTGTCCGGGCTTTGCATTGAGCTCCTGCTGTGAGCTCAGTTCCAGCACCCTCTGTGTGAGCGAGAAGACTGGTTTGACTCAGCCAGGGGACCCTCTGTACTGTACTGTGAGAAAATGGGGACCCAAAATAACCATTTTCCCGTCCTGGAAAGATTGTGTGCCAAGAAGCAATGAGAAAGAAAAGGTGGAGATGTAAAACAGACCAATTAAAGAATTCATAATATATTTATGCTCATATTTACTGTGGGGTTTGACCCCCAGAGATTTGACTGGTGTACGGACTACCAGTACAAACAGCACTGTGTTTCATGCGCTAATAGCAAGGGTGACTTTTGCTCAGAGGAACTGGTAATTCAGATTAGGAGTATACTGTGTTGCACTATGGTTTACCTTGTTGTTAGTGAAGTCAGAGTGTACTTACATGAAGAATACTTAAAAAACACAATTTTAAAGACAAAAACAAAAAAATGAAAGACAAAAATAAGTAAAATGGTTAGTTTAGTATTACAGTCAGATTTTCATTCTTTTTAATTTTACTCTTTTCCTTTCTTTGTTGCCCATTTGCTTGACACAATGCTATGGATCAGGTTTACCCACGTGCCTCTGCATTTGAGATGACGTCTATGAAACTTTTTTTTTTTTGGATTGTCAGACAAAAGACGAAGGAGGAATGTACTGCAGACCCGAGATGCTGGGAAAGAATTTCACATGTATCCAACAGCAAGCCTTTTTTGTATCGTAGTATGAACACTGTACTTTTTACTACCAAGCAATAAAAATAGAAAAGCTTTGAGGAGCTTCATGTGTCCTGTTTGTTGAATTGAAAACTTAGAGTTGAATCTTCACGTCATCCATTTTTGGGAACTTGTCTATCTGTCTATCTATATATATATATATATATAAGAAATGTTTTAAACTATTTATTTGGGTAGTAAGTGCATTTTTTCTTACAACAAAAAAACACATGCAAATTAAGAGTGACACAATAAAAACTAGTAAGAATTTCTTTTGTTCTCCAAAAAGTTACTGATATCTTTTTGGATGGCTAGATGAACACCACTTCAGTTCCCAAACCTTTCCCCAGCCATTCCATGTATTTGTTACATTTCACCACCAGCTCAGTTAATTGATTAATTTGTGTAGTTTACAAACTCAATGAGATTTTGATTAGCTTTATGCAAATTCATGAGTGTATTGGAAGGTTGCTGCAAATACTGGGGAGATTTCAGCAGAAGTTTTGAAATGGTTAAGCTAACAGACTTCATCAGACAATGGCATAGTTTTACACCAACATGAAGATCATTTAAACATCATTTTCTTTTGCTGCCTACGTGGACAAAAGTATAGTAGAATCCGCTTCTAGTGATTACGTCTGTCTGAGAGGAACTGATCACTATAAGCAGGTGATCGTTATAACTAATTTTTTCTTTCTTTTCTTTATGTCTCAGATTACCATCAAATTGACATTTGTATGATTATTACATGAATATAAGGTAATAAAACGGATAGCATTACTATTTACAGAATTTTGTTGACACTCAAAGTACAGTACTGTACAAATTAAATTATTGAGCTGTGTATAATTCAAATACACTATAATACTGTAGCGCCGGTGGCATCTGCATGTCCCGGCATGCCTTGCAAGCGCATGTATATAGCCCCGTGTATGTCTTATATACTGTATAGCCCCTGTTTGTATTTTTAGTGTAAGTACTTGTGCTGTGTATCTGGTTGTTGTGTGTGCCTTTAGCTGTGGCTGTACATGGTTCTTGCCTGATGCATGTCTTAGTCATTGTGTAATTACCTGCCACGTGTGTGCCTTACTATCCTTTTTTGTAATTGTTGTTTGTTGTGGGGTCCCTTTAAAGAGTAACATAGAGTGACTTTGGTACTTTAGCTTTTACAAACAACAACTTCGTGTCAGTCCGCCTCTCGTCATTTTCATTCGCCGCCACCACGATTCCTAGGTCTGCTTAGTGTTTCGATACAGTGTAACATTGTATATAAAATACAGCTTATTGTACTTTCATCGTTGCATCCTGGTAGCTAGTTTTAGGCAGTTTATTAGAAGCTTCAATGAATCAATATTTGTCACTGAG
Source organism: Mormyrops boulengeri (assembly GCA_026781065.1). Taxonomy (NCBI): domain Eukaryota; kingdom Metazoa; phylum Chordata; class Actinopteri; order Osteoglossiformes; family Mormyridae; genus Mormyrops; species Mormyrops boulengeri. Next base: position 25,619,798 of record JAODLD010000001.1, read on the forward strand.
AGAATATGACTTTCTTTTTCCCATCATGTTTTCTGTGCTCGCAGCATTAGCCTCTGGTAGCTAGCCAGAAGCAGACAAGTTACTGCAAGGCAAATTAGGCTTATCAAAGCAAGGTAAAGTTTAAAAAGAAAAAAAAGGAATACATTTTTTTTCCATATGTTGTCATGTATAAAATGACCCAAAATGAACACTGTAAGCAGACTACTTGATTACTATAGGCAAATTATTTAAACAGTACTTGTATAAGAATGATTGTTTTTGATCCATATCAAATATAATCCATATAAGCAGTTGATCACTACTGTATACCGTGATCACTATAAGTGGTTTCCACTGTATTGGGAAAACTGGCCATTACACCTACAGGAACTTTAATGACAGCCATAGAAATCTACATGGAGTTGGTTCCCCCTTTGCAGCTATAGCAGCTGACACGCTACTGGGAAGTCTGTCCAAAAGATTTTGGAGTGTGTCAAAAACAGGGGATTTATTGGAGGCACATCATGAAGACATGGTACAGACTTCAATGACAGACCTGGGGAAACAGACTTGAACGCGGACTAAATGCACAGGACTGACTAGATCAAACAGGAAACAGCTCGTAACAAGTGGGATTCACACAAGGGTAATGAGGTGGGTGTGGCATACACGAGGACTAGATGCGCAGGTCATGACAGCTCTGGGGCAGTCAGGCTGGAACAGAAAAGGGCCCAAACTGTTCCCACAAAGTTGGAAGCATAGAATTGTCCAAAATGTCTTAATATGCATGCCAAAGTAAGGTCCACACTGTACTGTGCATAAGTCTTAGGCAGGCAAAGAAAATGATGTTTAAATGATTTTCATGTTGGTCATAAATTATGATGTCTGTCAAAGTGTCTACTTAACCATTTAAAAACATTTCCTGAAATAACCCCAGTATTTCCAGTGATCCTCCAAAACACTAATGTATTTTTCGACTCTACCACTACCCCACCTAATTTGGCTAATCAATACCTTGTTGGCTATTTATACTAATTTAATCAATTAAGTGAGCCGGTGGTGAAATGTAATGAATACATGGAATGGTTGAGATGCTTTTGAGGAGAGGTTTCAGAACCAAACCAAAGTTCTTCTTGTCAGCCAACAAGATATCAGTAACTTTTTGAAGAATAGAAGAAATTCTTGTTGGTTTTTATTGTGTAACTCTTAATTTGCATGTGTTTTTTTGTTCTTAAATTCAATTTTTTTGAGCACATATACACTTACTACCCATATAAACAGCTTTAAAAATTTCCTTTGACTGCCTAAGATTTTTGCACTGTACCATATATTATTTGAATGCATTTATTTTATATACTATTATATGCTAAATGGCAAATCAAATACTATGTTTATGTTACAAACCATGCAATATAATGCAAAAAATGTAACTTCAGCTAGTTTTCTTGAACCACCATGTAGTAAGACAATCTGCCTCTGTGGCTGTAAAGGGTAGGTGACAAGGACTCAGAGGATTGCAATATCACAGCATAAAATTCAGATAAATGGGGTTATTGCTCAGTTTGAAAGTAAGTGATTTACTCACATTTTGTAAACACATAACAAAGAAACAAAGGCCTTTATGCATTGAGGTGGCAGACCCCGGGACAGATCTGAATAAACATTCTCTTAGAACAGTGTTTCCCAATCCATTCCTCTTGAACCCACAACAGTCCATGTTTTTGCTCGTTGGAGCAAAAACGTGGATTGTCTGGCAGGAAGCTGGGAGGGAGCAGAAATGTGGACCGTCTGTGGGTCCCCAAGGACCAGGATGGGAAATACTAGAAACATTACCTTAGTGCTTGATGAATCACAGACAGTGACCCAAGATCAATAATACATTACAGACAGAATGAAGGGTAATTCATTATTTACCATAGCTGTCAAGAAAGCGCTCTGTGTGTATTCATGAAATCCATTCATAAAATGCCATTTGACAGACTATTAGTGAGACTGAAGTAGAATTTAAACTGCATTTCTTTGGTGCAGAAAAAAGGATTCATAAATGATATGCATAGGACTACACCAAAACAAAGTCAGTCTCTGACAGCACAAAATTCACTGAGATAAACCATAAATTTGAGTACACCTGCCTAAAGAGCATGTGCCAAGGGGTTCTGCCTATGTGGTTCTCACTGTCAAGCATGGAGGTGGAATTGTCAGGGTCTGCGTTGTATTGCTGGTAAAACAGTCTGTGATCTTCCCCAAATCCATGAAAATCTTGACCAGCATGGCATACTTTGAATACATGACATTCCTTCAGGATTACCAGCCCATGATTGGCCAATCCCTCATTCTTCAGAAAGATAATGACCCAAAGCACACCCCAAAATTACAAAAGAATCACCTATCACAATGGAAAATTGCATGTGGCACCTCATAGTATTTGTGGTAATATGGATGGAAAATGGAAAATTTCACATATATTAGTCATGTTGTCACATACTGAATGAGGTTAACAAAAAAGGAGGACAAAAGAGGAGAGTCAACATACAGTGAGAAGTAAAACATACCTATAGCATATTCACAGGATACTACAGTATTTTTAAAAGAGCAGTGTGGCAGTTTACAGTCAAATTATTTAATCTCTAACAAAATCAATTTCACATATAGTGACAGTTTAACAGCAAGTAAATGACAAAACATTCATATGGTAATAACGTTTAGCTAAAGGACTTGTTGTTACAATCCCTAAGATAATCAGCACTTTCTTGATGTTTTGAGTGTGGCAGAGGCAATCGAAATATTTGCGACCTGCATGAGGAGTAAAAGCTTCACTGGGGTCATCAGGTGGGCACCCTCCTTCGTCGGTGTTTCGTTGATAGGCCCGGAGATATCTCATAAACAGACAGTGTCTCCAACTAGTTAAAAGCTACCATTTTTTTCCCAATAATAATCTTGACCACTCAGCTCAATACAAAATGCAGTTTCAGGTAGCTAGAGAGTGAAGCCCAACAATATAACAAAGAGATATTGTGCTGTACAAATGACCCCTAGGATAGCATTTTTGAAGAATAGCTTCCCACAAGCTTGGAAGGTTTTGGTAAGTTGCTTGCCACCAATACATGGTTCCCCTCTTCCATCTGTTTCTAAGGCTCTCTATCTCTTGCAATTTGGAAATAAACCACTCAAAATCACCTACACACACTACCAGTCAACCGTTTTTGCATGCACTGAGATTTTCTACATTTGCTAACTTAACATTTGCTAAAATTCACTCAATATACTTTGCTAACAAATAAATTTACAGTATGTTCACCATTTGAGTTCCTTTATTAGCAAGAAATTGTCACATCAAAGTAGCCTCCTCTAGCAGTTATAACAGCAGAGAAAAATCAAGGCATTCTTTCTACAAGGGACACTAAATACTGCTCTGTTTCATTGGATGAAACAGTTAACTAGTGCATTTAAAATTAAAGGACAGCTAGAATTTGACTATGCCATCACCACAAAACCAGTTAATAGGATGTCAGATGTGCACTGTTATATACTCTTTCCATGTTATAAATTAAACTTGTTTTATTTATTTATTTATAGTTTATTTACACTCAACTTTCCAATGCTTAACAAGAATAAAAATCTGAAGTTTATTAAATAAGTGGGAAAGTGGTAAAAACCTTTGACTGGTAGCGTATACATCCTCCAACAGCTTATGCGTTATAGGATTGTGGGACTGTTGCCACCCATATTATTAATCTAAAACACCCAGTATTGCTATTTTATAATAATTATTATTATGTTTAGGGTAAAGTTTATCTAATTTACTAGATAATCGTTTCCAAAATTACAACCAAATTAGTGCACGGGTGCCATCTGCAGTATGCCTATGGAAGTGATGTAAATTCCCTGAAACGTAAGGGTCAAAAACGCAAGGATCTGCTTTTTTTCTTCTGCATTCTCGTTTTCATAATTACTTAGTTTATATGTTTTACAGCTAAACATCAGTTAGTATTAAGACCATGCTAGAATATAATGTCGGAAGGCGCCTGCAATATAAATACATTTTAATGTTTTAAAATCATGTTGCATTATATTGAGACTTATTTCAATGTCAGTATTTAACACATATTTTTAACGAGAGACCATCGTGGTGAGGTTTTATCGTTGTTACAAGAGATGTAAGTTTGCACGTTACAATAAGAAGACAGCAGCAAAAGCCGACACATCCGCAGCATGACGGACTCGTGCATGAGCGTCGACCAGCCTTTACATCCGCTCCAGTAAACGTGATGTTCTTATTGGCCGGCGTGTATTTTTGTCTCGTCGTTTTTGGCCACAGTAGCTGTCAATCACACAAGAGCACACCTCGAGACGCACACGCGGTAGGTTGAACATCCGGTTATATTAGAGCGCATGTCAATCGCCTCGCCAGTCGAACTTAGGGTTCATTATCAGTCATTCTGAGTGTCAGTTATTTTTTTTTTTTTTTATTTATACGTGTTGCAATAGCATCCAGAGTTAAATGTGGAGTATTACAGTTTCCGGCTTTATTGGCATTTAGTAATTTAACAGTTTAAAGTGACATTTAAGCAGCTGTCCTTCATTTTTAAGGGAAAAATGGCGGATGTTGCAACGACTTGTGCAGAGAAGAGTCTGGATGATTTTTTTGCCAAGCGCGATAAAAAGAAGAAAAAGGAGAAAGGTAAAGGAAAGGAGCCGGCGTCGACTCCGGGGACGGGGTCCGTGAAGAAGAACAAGAAGGAAAGGGAGAAGACGAAGAACGAAAATCCGGACACGAACGTGGAGAAGGTATGGAGGTGCTGTCTAAGCACGCGCCGCCTAAGCACGCGCTGCCTGGCGTGCCCGCGCGGGATGGGCGCATATCGGGCAGACATGCAAACTCTACTTAACAGCTGGAAGCAATTCGGTGCTGTGTGAAATTCACTAGCGTGTTATTTTTACAAAAAAACATTCGGCCTGCTTGGGATGCCAGTCTGACAAACTTGGTTAATTCGGTTATAAAGTTATAAACGTCTGTCGACCGCGATCTGTATCGTGGACCGTAATTGCGCGGAAAAGAGTCTTGAGTCAGTGTGCTCCTGCAGGCGCTTATATCGCCACTTTAATGTCTGCTTGCTGTCATTCGCTGGGTTTGATGAGTATTTACGGCCAGTCTGGTCAGCATCCATGTTTTACATGCATGCCACTGATTTGCCGGCCTACTGAAATTCATCATATGAAAATCATTGATGTAATCGGCCGTCTACTTGCGTTCGTCGATTTATATCATCCGTCCGTGGTCTTTACACCCAGCATATGTACTGTGTTTGCATTAGTAAGCCTCTGACATTTTCTGACGGCCGTGATCGCAAAAAACGACGAGCTCTTATACCGCTGACCTCACCGCCGTGGCTCGCCTTGAATTAAAATAAAACCCGGGTCTGGTTTCGGTCATGATCGTAGAATCACTTTGGCTAGAAATGTGTTGGCAACAGACCGGCGAGTGATTTTTCTACCCAGAGCCGCTGTTGGACCAAACCCCGAAGCCTGATCCATGTGAGGATTCCTAAAAAAGGCTTTGAGAGAGTGTTACGTATTTGATCTCACAATTCTTACAGCTGGCAGATTCATTTAGCTGGGTGAGTAACCTATTAGATGCAGTTATCAAATAGTAATTTGTTAAATTATTATGTAATTACTATTTAATGAATTAAATTTTAAACAATTTTATATATATTTTCTTTGTCTGGGCGTGGACAAGCCAATATTAATACAAAATTCTGATTAGATGTGGATGTTTGAAACTTTGAATATGTACTCTCGATGCAGCTGTCAGTTTCATTAGCTCGAGAAGGTTGCCGTCTTGGTCAAATACATTTCGTATAAATTAAATGATCACTTGTTCTCTACTCACTTAGCTTAAGTGTTTTGGTGCTGTATAATTCATCGAGGTTTAATAAAAACGAACATTTAACATTTAAACAAATTCTGTTTCTAGTTTCAGAGTTTTAATGAGGAGCATTTTTAAAATCTGGATTTAATCGTGATAGACCTCAAAAATATATTTACTGTTTGGCTGAACAGTCCAGTTCAGCCATGGTCCAGATAGCCTGGGAATATACAGGCTTACAGTGGCCACCTACGTTTTATGATTCTTTCTGGAAGAAAGAATCGTTATGAATTGTGCAGTGTGGCTGTTTCATTTGAAGTTACAAGAGGTTGTGCCACAATAATAAAAGTTTGGGGGCCGTGGGGGTAGCTGGATTGAATTTACTTGTATTGGAAATGTTATGAACTGGCAGTTGTGGGAAATGGATGGCCTCAATGTGCTGTCAGGATTGGTGTCTTGCATGTTCAAAAACTCGTTATGCTGTCATGGGCCTTGGGTCAGTTTATTATTTTATAATATATATATATATATATTTTTTTTTTTTTATTAGGGCTGCATGATGTATGGTTCTGTCATCGCTATCGCCATGTTCGCACGGAGCTGACACGCAGCTTTGCACGCACAGCTAACAAACATGTTGATCACAGAACGAACCACCAACCACAAACATTTTTGATCAACTTGCTCCCTCGAGTCGTCATTTTACTAGAGCGTAAAAAACAAAGATTTTGTTGCAAAAAGAAATGCTACGTGGAATTTTTTCGGCTACAGAAAGCATGACTTCAACCAAAAACAGGTCATTTGTCAGCAGTGCCTTGCAGTTGTTGCCACAACACGGGGAAACGCAACTAATTTGTTTGGTCATTTAAATCGGCACCACAAAGCCCTGTATGATGAGTGCAAAGCAAAATCTGATTGCCGTCCAAAGCAAAAAACTA
>JAODLD010000001.1:25626683-25644092 GCA_026781065.1 Mormyrops boulengeri
GTTGAAACTGAACTTTCAGCGGTACAATATTACGCAGCTACAATGGATTTGTGGTCCAGCCGGACAACGGAGCCCTATGTAAGCCTGACTGTCCACTTTATTAATGACGACTTCCACTAATTAGACGACTTGAACTAATTAATTTTTTTTAATCCTAATATTGCAATATATATCGCAGAAAGAATAAATATTGCAATGTGATTTTTTTTTCCCCCCCAAAATCCTGCAGCCTTAATATATATCAAAACGTACAAACTAGCGGGTTTAGCTTTGCTTCAGTGCCACATTCTTGTTTAAAGGGTTTTGGCTAAACTGACATTGCTCATCTTAAGGAAACTGGTAGTAGTGGCTGGCTCATAATTGCAGATTTAAATTCTTGTGGAGTTCTTTATGTAGCAGGCAACTTCTTTTTCTTGTTTAAATCTGACTGAAAGGACTACACGTTTATCACGATGCAGATCCATGATTTTACAATAATTTATAATTATTGGAACAGAATTGCAAGCATTTGGTGGAACAATTGTGCATAGAGGGGCAGTGGAGCGGCAGGCTGATGGGCTGCTGTCTCTCGCAGATTTCGAGATGATTGTCCTGCGACTCCCCCGGCGTCTGCTTTTCTGCTGGGGAGAAACAGGGCAGCTCTTAATGCCTCGTTCCAGCAACGATGATTCATAATTATGCAAGTTGGTAGAGGGTTGGTATTCACTGTTGAAGTGATAGTCTGCTGATGTCTTATTCCAGGAGGATGAGGAGTGGAAAGAGTTTGAGCAGAAAGAAGTTGACTACAGTGGGCTCAGGGTGCAGGCTCTACAAATAAGGTAAGTCCCCTATCCAGTAGGGACACTCTGACATTCAGTGTTCTTCTGTGAGACTCAGTTTTATCCTTATTGGGTATTTTGTGTTCAGTGACGACAAGGAGGAAGTTGAGTTTGAGAAGGACGAGGTCGGTGAGGACGGGGAGATCATTCTCATCAGTGGAGACAAAGTCTCTGGTCCATGGAACAAGTCTAGTGCTGTGCCTGTTGCGGCACCCCCTGTTGGTGAGTAAATGGGACTATTCTTTGTGATTCCAGTGAGTATTTGATTAATTGGCCGAATGTATAACAGCAGGTATTAGTTAGTTGCGTTGGGTTTAAGATTTGTGATTACCCCCCCCCCCCAACAGAGGAAGAAGAGGTGCCCGAGCAGAAGCCACTGGGGGTGTATCGGCCCCCAGGGGCCCGACTGACATCCAATCGGAGGGGACCGTCCAAGGGTCCTCCGGAGATCTTCAGCGACGCCCAGTTTCCCTCACTGTCCGCTACGGCCAAACACGTCGAGACACGAAGGTGTGTCTTCATCTGGATGACGATGATGATGATGATGGATAATGTTTTTATGTTGCTTTAAGAAGATTTTTTGGGTTGAAAAGACTTTTGTGGGTTTAATACAGTAGTAGGACCCTCTGGTCCTCTGGATTTCTCTTTGAGACCCTAGGTGTAATAAGTGACACCCCCCTTTTCTTTTTCTTCAGGGACCGAGAGATTGAGAGGACCTTCGAGGTGGTGAAGCACAAGTACCGGGCCAGGGAGGAAGTGGGCGGGGCCTCCGCACAGGAACTGCAACTGGACAACCAGTATGCCGTCTTAGGGGACAAGTAGAGCATCCTGTGGGGACAGCCTGGACCTGCTCCACCTCGGGGGATGTGCAGCAGATAATGGGTACTGCTGCCCTAACAGTGCTGAGGGTGCCGGAAACAGACTGCACACACTCTGTGCCTCTCGCAGACATTGACATCAACACTGCTACACACACACACACACACACACACACACTCTGGTGGCAAGGGCTTCCAATCGTCATGGCAACTCCAAGGGCAACTGCAATGAGTGAACTCTACCTAATATCAGTTTCTACCTACCCTTAAACAATATTGCAAGAACGATCTCCCTTTGGCTCTTGCCGGTCCTGAGCATGGCAACAGCAGCTGATAATTGTCTTCTTTTTTTTGCCGTATGGGACGAACTTGCACACAGCTGTTGGCTATATGCTGTTTAACATGACCCCTGGGCTGAAGTTTGCCTGAAGACAGCTGGTGGGGGTGCTGTTGAGGACCCTGGCTTCCTGGGTTGCTCATCCTCTTGCTGTGGCGCCCATCCTCCCTCAGGCTTGCACTGGAGTGAGGTTCTGTCACATTCCCTCCCCCCACCCCGAACAACGCCAGGCCCATCAGACTGGAATAGATTTCCACAGAGGGAATCTGCCAGCTGTCACAGTGAAGTTGTTAAGGCTCTACTTCACCTGAGACTTTTTAAAGTAGCCTTAATACAGGAAACTATGGAAATTAGTCAAAGGAAGTTGTACTTTTGTCCTCCTGTGTTTTGCAGGGTATTCGGTTGTTCGATAAAATCTGCTGTGGACAGCGTTTCCCAAACTTTCTTTGCATAGCATATTCAGTTTTAGTAGCGGGAAAATGGTGTGTGTCTGGACCCCCTCCCCCCTTAATTTCACGGCTTTATTTGATGATACCTTGGTTAACATTAAACTTGCCTTTTCTAACCAAATTCACCACTAAAATGTCTCGTTCTGAAATCTGTGCCTGTCTGTCGTGGTCTGGTGCCCAATTTCTTTTAATATTTGAAGAAGGAAAGCTCTAATGGGTGCGATGGAGGTTGTCCTCCTTTGTTCATGGAGTGGCTGTATCTGCACACTGGAGGGTCTCCCTAGGCTGGTGGTAATTTAGTGGGTAAACCTAGAAGGGGACCTCCTGAGTACCGCTGATATTAGAACCCTGTTCGGGTCAACAAAGATGCAAAGAGAGTTGATGGTTGGGGAAAAACTGGGTTTTTCCGGGTTTGTGATAATTCTACAAAGAAACCTACCCAGTCATCCTCTGAAGCAAATGTTCTGAAGTGCCTATGAGACGCATTCTATTTTAAAAATGTGTAATCACTGAATTTTATGCAAGTGGTGCAAGTTTGTTCTGTACAGTCTATTAGGGACATATTCAGGCTGTCAACAGTTGAGAAATTAAAAAAAAAAATATATATATATATAAAATAATAAAGTTGTAAAGAAGTGTGGATGTCCTTACATTTTGACTGCTTGCAATTACAATGTGTGAGGGTGGGGGGGCAGCTTTTTGAGGATGTTTAACTTGTTAATTAGGATTAGCAGGAGGAACTACATTTTTTTGGTGGCATGCTGGCCAGTTCTGAGGATGGGATGTGTTCTAGTTTGGTATTAGCATTTTTTGTGCCTTATGGTGGTTATGTGGATCTGAGTCCTTTTAAACTTTGTCAGACAGCAGTGCTTTTATTTCTGACAAATCCAAGTAAAGAAAATAGCATGTCACTGTGAACAAATAATATAAGCAATAATGATTTGTGGTATGCAAACACTACTGAGAATGTCAGCGGTAGTGCTGGGAAACTTGCTGAAATTGAATGTGTGTTGATGACTAAAGCAAGTTAAGCCAATAATGAGAAAGGTGGTCTAGTCTGAAATTGCTGCAAGGACAGCTTCTTGTAGAGGTATGATGGTTGCCAAAAGTGGTTTCATCAGCTGGTAATATGTGTGTTAGAGATGTGATCACATCCTGCACCTCACTATTCAAATCTCACAACTCTGCAAGATTATCTTCAGTAGAAGTGGATCACAGACTACGAAAATACAAACACGGCAAGGAAATAACACCGTCTGTATTGCAATTTTTTCCCCAGTGGTGTACATTCAACCAGTTGCATCTTTTCTGTTCTCAATTGAATCACCCAGCATGTGTACTGGCTGATTATGGGTTGTCACAGCAGTGTCATCCACGGTTAGGAGAGGGCTTTTGTTCCATGGGAAACAAGATCTCTGGAACCCAGTTCTGATCATCTGTAGGTTGGTTCCTTATAACCTGTGGAGGACAACTGTTTGAGAGCCAAAAATTGACCCTGAAATGAATTAAATGCTTTCATATTCTGTGTGAACAAAGTGAGACACCTGGCAGGAAAGCTGGTGGTGGCATGATCGGTGAGTGGTTCATCTTCAGGTTTACTAGTTCATTTAGGGCAGTATTTCTCAACCCAGTACTCAAAGATTAGATTAATTAGATGTGTAATTCCCTACTAAACAATATTACTCCTGGGCCTGTGGCATAAATTTTTTATGATGTTCTGGATGTGATGTGTTCTAGGTGATGAATCACATTTGGTTGATTTTAGATCTGTGTTTCTCAGCCCAGTCCTCGTCCACATATGTTGCTCCCTGAAAGCTCCCAATACACCTGTACCAGGTATTTGGTGTTCTTGTTTGGTGCAGGTGTACTGCGAGCCGGGGGGGAGCAAAAATGTGGACTGTCTGGGGATCCCCGAAGACTTATGTTGAGAAACACTGATTTAGGGGGTGCCACTGTGGCCACACACCTCTAGGATTGTGAGTTTGAATCCCACCCCTTCGGAGTTTGCGTGTTTTCTCCATGTCATTTTGTTACTCAATCCAAAAATATATTAAGTAAATTGGCATCTGAAAATTGCCCATAGCAGATTTTGTTTTAATTGGAAAACAACTGTGACTCTCTACTGACCTTTTGTATTTTAGCCTCTGGGGCTGAATCCTCTACGTTCAGGCTGGATATGCACATCCTGCAGTTCCATGGATCTCCAAGGAAATGGGCCTAGTGGCAAAAGGGGAGACCCAGATTGCGTGAACATTCTTCTGTCACGTGCCCATTCACAGCAGAAGGAAGCAGGACTGCTAAACACAGGCCTGGTACCACCTGAGAAAAGTATTCACCTGCTCATCGCAAACAAGATCTGCTGAAGCCCATGTTTAATCACCAGGGGATAGATGTCTTTGAACATCCACTCGCAGCAAACCCAGAGCATAGAACATCAAGGCTGGGAAGCCTGGAAGGTCCTGGCTTCATCTTCAGTGATTACTGATACTCCATGTGACCCTACCAGGGGTGTATAGAGGGGCAGGCCTGAAAGTTGATTGGGCCCCAGAGTTCTCACCCGTCCCTGTTCGAAATATATCATTGGCTAATGATAAATTTGGTTCCTCTGTATGAATGATGGGCTTTCTTATGCCCTAACCTTAAAAAAAATCCTACAGGTCAGTGTTTAATATGAGCAGTATTGACCACACAAGTTAGTGTATGTGAGCAGTGTAGCAGCTCAGGCTGTAAATGAGTTTCTGCCATTTTACACCATCTTACATAAATTTCATTAGTTCGGTATTCTGTGTAGCAAACTAAAACGTGAACTGAGCTCATGATTAGAAGGTTGCTAGTTCTAGCCCCGAGAGGGGATTTGCTGTTGTACATTTGAAAGTAGCAGATATACATGGCTTTCTGTCATCGTTTTCACTCAGCCTTGGGGACGCTCTCTATTGCTACAAGAAGGATATCTCAAATCCCATATTATGGAGCCTTAACCTCCTGAATAGTTAGCAAACAAGCCACGTGAGCAAGAAGAATATTTACCTAAGCATTTTTTGCAACTGGCAGTTACTTTATGCAGTGTTTTAGGTTCTGAAATAAGCTAGTCATATTCCAGTTCATCATTTTAGTATTCTTAATTGAATAACTTCAGTATTACAATTGTAATTTATATGTCCCTCTTCCTTGAACACTTAAAAAACACACCCACTTCAAGACCTTCAGTCTTGTCAGTGTTAAAATGATATGCAAGACAGATGTCATTTCAATATCCCATGCATGTAAGAATGAAATGCAAACTTATCTTCTCTATATGTGAGCTGTATTATCAGAAGCCAAAAAAGGAAACAAACATCACATGGTCTGCGTTGGGTAATGGTTGAGGGTTGGTTCAAGTGAGTAATTGTGGCCAAAGTTTTTCGTGTGACTGAATGATCAACAGGCTCACATCTGCAGTCTCAATAATCCCGATAATACGTCTTTGTTAATATTCTTCAAGTTAGTGAGACAGAATTGCATGGTTGTAAAGTCCTGTCAAGTATTACAATTTAAAACTCAATTTAAGATTAATTAAGGCCTTATTATTCATTGACATAGTAGAAAATAGCTTTGTTTTTGATGATGCATAGCTTTGTCACGATGATGAACCTTTAAAGAGAGAATCACTCACAAATGACAGATTTTTATTTGCCCAGTCAGACTGTGCCGATACAATATATTGACATCATTAAATGATCCAGGGCTCCTGTTTAAATGGGAAGCGAGACTGCCCTCATGACATGAGTTAAATCACCTCTAATTCACTTCTTCACGTGTTGTTCTGAAGGCAAATGCCCCCTCACAACGTGACCTGTCTCCTCCAAGCTTTCAAAAGCCTTATGTCTCAGGCATGAGCAGGTCTGAAGCACAGAGCTGCCCTGTTCCACAAACCTGGACTTTGAACTTGCAGGATCAGTGATCTATATTCAAACAAAAACTGCAAACAAACTTTACTGCCCACATTGCTAAGCAGCCCTTGAAGCTCGTCAAATGGGGAGAATTTAAGATATAAATGAAAAGTTCATCAACATCAATCAAATTATAATGTAGATTTTCAGTTAGGAAAGATTTGTACATTTTATTTTGTAGCAGCTCTATATGGTGAATACTAAGTAACTAGTGGTTTATTACTTAGACATCAAAGATTCTCCTGAGATTACTGGAAGTTTTACTTCTGTGATGATGAAATGAGCAAATAGAGATGGAAACTGATAAAAATTCGAACAGGACAACCAAAAGTAAAACGTGAGAACTGAGAAGTATCCTATTTGTCATTAATTAACAGCTGAAGCCAAACAGTTAATGTAGGGTAATGCATAAGACAACCTGGATTAGTGCTCCACACAGGAGCAAAGCTAGAAGTTTTCCACTTTCAGTCATACCCCATGGTAGAATTTGCTATTTTGTATTCAGGGGCCCCTGAATCTGCTAATATTCATGCTCCTCCGTCACCCCTAGCACTGAATAACAAAGTAGATGAGGCATTCCTTCCTAAAGCCAGGGAAGGCCAATTTAACATGTTATATTGTGCTGAAGTGTGTTGTGAGGTTTTTCAGCTTCTCTTGGGGGGTGCGGGGTCTGGTATGTTTCGTTATACAAAACCACAGCAGCATTTATGTGTTTATTTAAATTTTCTTATTTGTTTGTTTTTTTAAAAAACTATTGATTATATAACATAAGTATTTGGGTTTTATTTCGGTTTAACGAAGTTTGCTTTCGATTCAGTATACATTTTCCTCATTCATACTGTAATGCAAACAAATATTTGATTCCGTTCTGCAGTGTTTGATATTCTAAACCACTTCTTTTTTGGCCTGACGGGTCATATTAACTTAGCGTCCCAAGCTTGAAAAGTTTGCAAGACGTCGGCCATTTGATTAGCTGTGTGTGTGTGTGTGTGTGTGTGTGTGTGTGTGTGTGTGTGTGTATATGTGTATATATATATATACACACGCCGTTCCAAATATGTTTTTAATAATGGTTAAATCATTTCAATACATGTGATTTAAAAATCAATGTATATCATATACCATAGGTAATTTCCAATTTTCCATCTTATTGATTTCACCGTAAAAACGCTTGACAATTACTTTCCGATTATAAGTCTGTACGGATTCGAATATGATTGCCTGTCGTTCACATGCACTGGCATTTTCCAAAATCAATGGCTCACCTGTCTCTTTGCTCTGTCCGGACGAGGGGCAGCAGCTGCTAAGGCCAAAAGGGTGACCAGGAGCAGCAGCGATGGTCTCTTCATCATTGTATAGGAGTAAAATTCGTTTTTCTGCCTGGAGAGCATAGGGCTGTACCTTATAACCACGCCAAGGTCTGGTACATAAACAGACTCACAAGCGGGCTGTTACAACACTTTCACTAAATACCTCTAGCTTGAGGTTCTGTTTGTCAAGCATATGTCACTGGATGAATTCGTGCATGCAATTCGATAAATTCTATATTCGAGATTTGGTCTGAGATTCCAGCTTGTACAGCAAACCATTTCCTGAGTATTTCTGTCAGTGTTTGAATATACTACAGCCGTCAATTTTAAATTAAAAATTAAAAAATGAATAAAAACCCCTCACCAAGATAAACTCAGCAAACTCGAAGGCTGTGTTTTGGAAGAATAAATGTTAAGTCCGGTATAATATTCACTCTAGTCTTGAGGAATTACGGCGTATTTAGACTAAAATATACAGATGGTCCTGGTGAATTTAGATAATGGTCGAAGTTTAGTCCTTTCCTAGTATAACTTAGCACTGGTTGGGGTGGTCAAAGATGAGTTATGGTAATATTATGCTGAATTGCTTAGCTGAACAATGATTTACTTAAATACAGCATTTTGGAAAGTACTTCTCGATCGGAAGTGACGTCGTCCACCACTGTTACGGTGCAGTTCATGGTTTCCCTGGGAGCGTTATAAACATTCAAGCTGTTCAGTGGGTACTATACAATTATATTAGGCAGACACTTCGATTACCAGAAAACGTCATACTTCGTAGCTATCGAAATTAAGTTACTCCCGAACAAACAGTGAGTACGATTTATTACCGGTAGGCTACAATAGTTGCTGTGGGTTGCTAAGCAACTACGTATAACAAACTTAAAGTATCAAAAATTCTGCAACGTTAACCCACTTGTGACAATGTGGATTACTGTATGTCTATACTACAGGAGAGTGCTACAATATAACATGTATCGCGATGTTGTTTTTGTAATTCATTTATTGATACAACTTGAAGAAACATTTCAGAAAAACATGCTGCTTACGAAAATGATTCGTGAATTCGTACGAAAATGATTTGTCGTTTAGTCTTGAATCTGGCAATTAAGACAAGCAGCTAAATATGACAATAGTATTGCGTTCTCTCCTACTTGGTTACGTTCATCAGATAACCTGACGAATGAAAAGCAGAGATACACGTATAGATAAAAATGCAGTTTTTGCAATTTAACCATTTTACGCGTGACAAAAGTAAACAAAATGTATTGGTTTGAAGCGATCTCACTAGGAGCTGTCTAGCGAGAATAGTCTAATTCACAATTATTCATGCTCGTTTGTTGAAATATAACCTTAAACGGCCTATAAACACTGATCAAGACTTTAAGATTCTTAATTTAAGAACATAGTTTTATATCTCGATCCCAGTGACCCAGATTTTCCGTTAGTGTATGAGCAGCCCTAATTGTTTTTGTACTCCCTCAGTTCTCACTCTTTGTCTTTTTCTTCTGTATTCATAAAAGGGCGATGAGTGCCCTTGTCAGTGATGTGAAGGTATTCATTCGGACCAGACCCACTGCCAATTTTGCAAAAGACCTTATTCAGTATTTACCAGATGGGCAGGTATTATCTCTTATCAATACCAAATATAAGCACATAGTGTATGCATTTTTTAAAAATTCTGTTTTGCGTTTGTGTCTCATTTTACATAATTCATATGTTTCTTTAATGTCTCTGATACAAAAACTAAGCTCAGTGTACAGCTCTTATAATAGACACAAGCAGCATTCCAGATCTTTTATTCAGATTTTTTTTTGCCTGTTTCAATGCATCTCCACATTTTTGTCCATAAACACCGTTTGATTTCTATCTGTCAGACAGTAAACATCCATCTGAGGAAAGGCTCTCAGAAGCGGGTTGTGAATAATCAGCTGTGCTCCTGGTCATTCCGGATGGATCAGGTCTTCCACGATGTGTCCCAGGAGGAGGTGTATGCCAGTGCAGCCCGCAGCGTGGTGTTGGGGGCACTGGATGGTTACAATGGCAAGTTTCCCATTCTAACGCTCTACTTCTCCCTCTCTTCCATTGCCCGCAAATATTGAAATGCTGTAGGGGTGCTGGATAAATGCCTGACTTTGTGCTTAGAACCACAAACTTTTTTTTTCCAACTATGTATATATAACATATACACCGATCATCCATAACGTTAAAACCACAGACAGGTGAAGTGAATAACGTTGACCTTCTTGTTATAATGGCACCCTTGACAGGTGCCATTATATCTTACTTGTCAGGGACTCGAGAATGTCGATCACGAGGGCGGGGCATCATGCAGGCGGGAAAAAGGAAGGTGGATGATCCACTTGCGGCTCACATGAAAACAGGGTTTATTAACAAAAACTGAAAACATTGGGAACACTACAAAACAAAAATGGACCATGAGGGGTCAAAAAGCAAATAGGGAAGAAAAAAGACTAACTACAAAAAGTCAAGAGGTGAAATGAATAAATTAAATCATGAAACTCAAACTAGGAAACAGAATCAAACACAAGGGTACTAACAAAGACAGGTAAAACACAACCATGGGCACAAAGCAAAAAACCAAAACCAAATACAAATCACAAAAGACAGGAACTAGAAAAATTGATACAAATGAAACATTAGGGAACAAAATCTACAAAATACAAAAGCAGATGAGGTGGGATTTGAATACACACCTGAAGTGTTTACAGGTAGCTGTATGCTCAGTTCATTGAGCCATGTGGCCATCTGGGGAGCAGGGGAAACACACTAAAGACTGACAATGGGGAGGACAGGATGGCCAGCGACATCTGCTGGCCAAACAGGGAGGAGAACATGAAAGACTCAGGCAGACAGATGATGACCTTGACAGTTAGGCAAGTGAACAGTCAGTTCTTGAAGATGATGTGTCGGGAGCAGGGAAAATGATCAAGTGTAAGGATTTGAGCAAAAATTGTTGTGGTTAGATCATATGGTGACAGGCCCTCCAAAATGACAGATTTTGTGTGTTGTTCCCCGTATACAGTGGTCAGGACGTACCAAAAATGCTCCAAAGAAGGCTAACGTGTGAACGAGTGATGAGGTCATTGGCGCCTAAGGCTCACTGATGTGAGTCTTGAGCAAAGATTAGCCCGTTGAGTTTAATCCCCAAGGTGAGCTACTGTAGCACAAATTACTGAAAAAGTTAATGCTATCTATGATAGAAAGGGATCAGAACAGACAATTCATCACAGCTTGCAGCTATTGGGGCTGTGTAGCCACAGACCCGTCAAAGTGTCCATACTGATCCCGGTCTACCACAAAAGCGCCTACAATAGACTTATGAGCATCATCAGAATTGGACTATGTAGGAAAGGAAGAAGATGGCCTGGTCTGATGAGTCACGTTTTCTGTTACATCCTGTGGTTGGCTGAGTGTGTGTGTGTTGTTTATCTGGGGAACAGATGGCACCAGGATACACTATGTGAAGAAGGCAAGCCAGTGGGAGTGTGATGATCTGGACAATGTTCTGCTGGGAACCCTTGGGTTCTTGCATTAATGTGGATGTTACTTTGACATGTGAAACCTACCTAAACATTGTTGCAGACCAAGTATACCCCTTTATGGCGGCAGTACCCCCAATGGCAGTGGCCTCGTTCTGTAAGATAATCCACCCTGCCACACTGCAAAAATTGTTCAGGAATGGTTTGAAAAACATGAAAAAGAGTTCAAAGTATTGACTTGGACTCCAAATTCTTCAGATCTTAGTCTGATTAGGCATCTGTGGGATGTGCTGGACAAACAAGTCTGATCCAAGGAGGCTCTACCTCGCAACTTACAGGACTTAAAGGATCTGCTGCTAACTTCTTGGTGTCAGATACCACAGGACACCTTCAGAGGTCTTGTGAAGTTCATGTCTCGATGGATCAGAGCTGTTTTGGTGGCATGAGGGGGCCCTACACAGTATTAGGCAGGGGGTTTTAATGTTAAAACTGATCAGTGTGTGTGTGTGTGTGTCTCAAAGGAGACCATGCTGGTATATGTGAAAAGAAGCATCCCAGTGTACCTGTATTTGTGCAAATGACAAATGAAACATTTAATTTAATTTTCATTTTATGTACCACTGTGAAATCTCCAACTGCAGTGACTTTAGCGAAGATTAGCCCATTGAGTTTAATCCCCAAGGTGAGCTGCTCTAATTGTCTCTCAACATCAGGCACGATCATGTGTTTTGGCCAAACCGGGGCAGGCAAGACCTACACCATGACTGGAGCCACCAAGAACTACAAGGAAAGAGGGATCATTCCCAGGGCCTTACAGGAGGTACGGCATCTTTACCTGCTCCTCAACAAGGCTACCTGGTCTCCACATCCTGCACAACCTCATCTGCCCTTTCAAATTGTCATGCAAAAAACCATGAAAATCTCACCTGTAGTTGGTTGTAAATTTAAACTGGTCTTGCTTGAGATTTATTGCAGCACATGCTATGTTTTTTCAAGTTATTAGTGTCGTTTAGTTAGATGAACATCTCACTGCCAACCATAGGTGTAGCTGTGCTTGTGTCCACTCAGTGTTTTCTGTTGTATTTGTTCTTATGTACATATGTTCCTTGAATGCAATACTAAACAGACCATAGACATTCCATGTACCTGTGTAGTGCTTTGTGATTAAAGCTGATTCTGATCTTAATAACAGGGGTACAGCAGGTGCCTGGAGACAAATATTTTCCTTCTATCTATTAAAAATGCATGCATGCATCCATCCATCCATTTTCCATCTCACACGAACCCTCCAGTATCCTTCTGAGGGTGAAGAGATAGTCCAGGGCTGGCCAGATGGGGCCACTGAAAATCTTTGAGTGGTACACCAAAACCAAAATCGATAACTGAATTTCAGGAACTCTATTATGCTGTTGTAGTATATAGACTAGTTGAAAACTGTCAAGAAAGGATATACTTTGGTTTCTTATTTTACAGTTAATTTATTTTCTGTGTAGTCACTTTGTAGTCACTTATTTTCACTGGGGGGGCACTGAAGGGGTTAATGATTGTATTAGGCTGGCCGTGGCTCCTTTTGCCTCCCTCTGCCCTTGACAACGCCATTGTTTCAAGACAGACATGTTGCTTAACCCAGTGTTTCTCAATCCAGTCCTTTTTGTCCCCCAGACAGTCCACATTTTTGCTCCCTCCTACCTCCCAACTCACCTGTAGCACGTATTTGGTGTTCTTGAATGGCTGGGAGCTGGGAGGGAGCTAAAATGTGGACTTTCTGGGGGTCCTTGAGGATTGGGTTGTGAAACACCCACTGCTGGCTGCCATTTAGAAGGACTCTTGAACGGAGTCGACACAGATGTCCTATCACATGACCCAATCACTATGCATCTGTGGAGAATGCAGGTGTTCAGGGAGGTGGAGAAGCGCAAAAACCACGCCATCTCCGTGTGCCTGTCCTTCCTGGAGATCTACAATGAGACACTGGTGGACCTGCTCTCCTCGGTCCCAGTTGAGGAGAGCGTAGCACTTGGAGGCATGTCCATTGTGGAAGAGGCTGGGGGCAGCGTGTTAGTGCGAGGGCTGTCTCTTCACCAGGTTCACAGCGAGGAGGAGTCCCTGAACTTGTTCTTTGAGGTAGGAAAGACCGTTTTCATCGGTCAGTTGCTGTCTGAATTGTCTGGTGTTATTTCATGAGTAAACTTTTTGTAATAAAATAGTATACATAATGAATATGCCAAAGTGAATTTATTAAACTCTCAAACACTGTTAAGCTTAAATTGAGAATTTCTAAATGCATAAAATGCCTTTTTATTGTATGTCTAAAGTACATTTTTAATAAATTGAATACAAAAAATAGGTATTTTAAAATAAATGAAGATTAGTTATTAAAAATGCTGTCAAAATGTGAAATTACTAGCGATTGTACATGCAATTGCTCTCAGTATTGCACTAGCGAGTAATTTTTATTTTTGTCTTTTTGACCCCTGTTGCATATGCTTCAGTTGCTAATTTGATGCTAATTTTTGTTTAGATGTTGCTGTTCCACCTTTAACTGCTCTTGGTTTTTTTTGGACGGCATTCAGAGCTGATTGAATTAGTTGTTTATTTTGTTTCATGTACAGTACTACTGGACAAGGCTTCTGCTTAACGTCAATATTAAGTAAAAGTAAAAGATGTTCTGGTATCTTCAGGGGAGTATGAACCGGATCATAGGAGCTCACACCCTGAATAGGAACTCTTCTAGATCTCACTGCATCCTTTCGATCCACATCGAGGTACAGGGAGCTGAGAAAGACCTCAAACAGCACTGCCACAAGTGGTTAACGAGTCACTGAGTATCTTCCTGCTTGCAGTCTATGCTGTGCTTGCATGTTGAATATTATTCCTCTGTGCTGCAATATTTGTACATCTGACACATCTGATCAAAGCTGTTTGTCATAAGTTCAAATGTGCACCGTAATTTAGCTTAATGGACTCTGTGTTTCAGTCTCGCTCACGGACACTCTCAAAAGCCAAATATCTCACCTCCAAGCTGAGCCTGGTGGACTTGGCTGGCTCAGAGAGATTAGGCAAAACTGGCGTGAGTAATGGCCTCCCTTTCCACTCTCTGAATGCTACTGTCTTTCTCTGAAGAAACATGAAATATGCCCTTTACTGAGAATTCTTTTAGTTATTAAAGAGCCTCATTATAATTTATTTATTTGGCAGACACTTTTATCCAAAGGAACATACAATTCAGAAAGCAGGTTCAGCCAGTCCCTGGAACACTTGGGAGTTAGGGGCCTTGCTAAGGGGCCCAGTGGTGACATCACTCTACCAACTCTAGGATTTGAACCAGTGACCTCTCCATTATTGATTTTGATATGAGTTTTAAGGTTTCATAGACAGTGATTTTTAAGAGCTGTACTGTGATAATGGTCTCATGATGTCCACCTCTTTCTCCTCTTCCCCCGGCCAGTCAGAGGGCCAGTTGCTCAAAGAGGCTACTTATATCAACAAGTCTCTGTCCTTCCTGGAGCAAGCCATCCTGGCTCTAGCAGACCGGCGCCGCGAACATGTGCCTTTCAGGCAGAGCAAGCTAACACATGCCCTCAAGGACTGTCTGGGTGAGCAGGGCCGTGGGCAGTATGAGGGGGCAGTGGCTTGCAACATAAGATTCACCATCTTTTATGGGATAGAAAGAGGTGTTTGTACCTTACGGCTTGGGCAGGAATGTGAGGACCACTCAGGCTATTGTTTTGCCTTGTGCAGCAGCCAACTGTTGACCTGCAAGTGACTGAAATGTCTCCAAGAGGGGTTGATGGAGCAGGTGCAGTTTAAATATCTGATGCTGGATATCATTCACTATTACAGCTCTCCAGGAATGGGGCCACAAGGGCACTGGCCCCAGCTGAAAGCTGACTGGCCCCTGGAGTGCCCCATACCCTATCTCTCACCAATTCAGAAAATATCTTTGGTTAATGATAAGGTTGACTCCTCTGTATTAAATATGATACCTTCTATGCCCCCCACCTCAACACATCCTTGAATCACCTATGCAGCTATCCTAACAGGTCAGAAGTGATGCTCGAGAAGTGGGTCATATTGGAGCCTAGTTATATACAGTTATATACAGTTTAATAGTGTCTATACCAATGTTTCTCAACTCAGTCCTCGGGGACCCAGGGGCAATCAACATTTTTACTTCCTAAAATATCCCAGCACACACACCGGTTCCAGGTATTCAATGTTCTTCATTGTTTAATTCAGCTGTGTTGGGAGCTTGAAGGAAACAAAAACATGGACTGTCTGGGAGTCCCCATCGACTGGGTTGAGAAACACTGGTTTAGACTGTTCTATTGGAATATGATTGTGACTGTCCTTCTCCTCACCACAGGGGGAAACTGCAACACGGTGCTGGTGGCAAACATCTACGGGGAGGCTGCGCAGATAGAGGAGACGGTGAGAGTGGCAATGTACAGCCAGAAAGAGTGTCTCTATGCCAGTCCCCTCTGGGACCACAACCATCGTGTTTATAGGTCTAGACACTTTCGCATGGTCTTCAGTTCTTACTGGCCTGCTCTGCTCCCCAGCTGTCCACGCTGCGTTTCGCCGGTAGGATGAAGCGTGTGCAGACAGAGCCAGCCATCAACGAGCATGTTGATCCTGTGGTGAGAACAGCATGAATGTACTAAGATTGGTTATGGTGTGTAGGCTTGGCTGGGTGGTGATTCAAGGGATTTTTTAATGATATCTGGAAAAAAATGAATGGAATGATGTAATAACAATGGATCTCAGGCACGTCAAGATGGCCACTACTGGCTGTGTGCAGGTCACATGATCAGTGAACCTTCTGATCTGGCCCATGTGTGCAGATCCAGGTGAGGAAGCTGCAGAAGGAGGTCGAGCTGCTGAAGCAGGAGCTCTTCATCCATGACTCCCTGGTGAGTGTCTACATGTGGATGTAGAGGTCATAATGACACCACATTCCCACATCCATCTTCTTAGTCTAAATCATCAGAAGCAGTGTTTCTCAACCTAGTCCCGAAGGACCCTCACATAATCCACTGTTTTTCTCCCCAACAGGCTCCCAGCACAACTGTGACAGATATTCTTTGTTCTTGGTTGATGATTTATACTTCTTTGTTTGGTTCAGATGTGCGGGGAGCAGAGAGGAAGCAAAAATGTGGATTGTCTGGGGGCCCCCTGACGACTGGGTGGAGAAATATTGATCTAAAACATCCAAATGTGATTTATGAATTAGAACACATAATTTCTAGAACATCAGGAACATATCTCACAGTCCCACAGTCAAATTATGTTCATCTTGAACATAATGAAGGTTAATGAAGGTTTAAGACAGCGAGTATTGCAATACAGACAAACCTCTGCTTAAGTAAATTTGACTTGTGTAAATCCAGAATTACATAAGAAATTCCCACCATACACATTATTTATGAATAGCACCTAACCAAAGCATCTGAAATATGTCAAGTGTAAGCTGGCATAGCCTGACAATGCAGGCAACAGTCTCTTGCTAGTTCTCACATTTTGTGCTGTGAACGCACCTATTGTAATTACAGCACTTTTCCACTGCCAAGAACTGAGCCATTCTGTGACCTGGCAGTTACCCATTGTAAAACATGTGAGCCGTACCCAAGCTGTACCCAAGTGCTACCTACGCTGACATGGACCTCTTTACTGGAAGGGCCGAAAGCATGACCAAACTGTGCTGGTTGCGTCAAAATGCATGGAGATACCTGTGTTCTGCGCATGGATTATCTGAAGGAAAAAGCATATTTTCTATATATTATTCAATATTAGTAGTGTCACACATGTATTGATGCATTTCTGAACTTCGGAACTTGAAAATTTCCAACCTCCTATTTAAAAAAGTAATATAGGAAAGCTGAACAGAATAGATCCATAATGCAAATTTATGCGAGTGAATGCTAATTCTGCTAGTGCTTGATGCATGCATAACACTGCGATTCTCACAAATGTGGTAGCGGAAATTAGCACATCGTAAAAAGAAATAATATTAATTGCACATAGTCAATCATGATGTACACTGTGTGAACAATAAATGATCACTTCTTCGGTTTTACATCACTGTCACTCCCCAAACCAGGGAATGCCTTTGCTGAGCCAACCCTTCTGCAGGGGAAAACCAAAGCAAGCTGGAACCGTGCTATAACTAGTCTTGCTTCGCAGTAGGGCTTGGGTATCCCATATGCCAGTGGAAAAGTGCCATTAGTGCGGTGCTTTGTACAAGT
>JAODLD010000001.1:25644192-25660773 GCA_026781065.1 Mormyrops boulengeri
TTCTCCCCAAACGAGCTTGATGGGCCGAATGGCCTCCTCTCGTTTGTAAATTTCTTATGTTCTTATGTTCTAAGTGTAAAGTATTAATTTCATTGACTAGGCATATGTCTCATTACAATATTTAATATGTCTAACATTTACTAGAGAATTCTATTAATTGTGTATTTTTGTATATCTGAGTTTGCAACAAATACCTAGGCTAGACTAGAATGGGCTAGTTCAGTATTTCCCAACCCAGTCCTTGGAGAACCCCAGACAGTCCATTTTTTGTTCCTTCCCAGTCAGACAGCCCACATTTTTGCTCCCTACAGGGAGCTGGGAGGGAGAAAAAATGTAGACTGTCTGGGAGTCCCCAAGAACTGGGTTGGTAAATACTAGGCTAGGCTTTGTTGAATGGTGGGAAAGAATAGGATATCTCCCACACGCGTAAATTTTTACTCACATAAAAGATTGAAGAACGGCCTATTTGCGTAAGTCGAGGAGTGTGTATTTGTAAATGCCCGTGACATTCCTGCAGGACAATCGGATGGGGGTGTCTTATGACACACTGACGGACAGGCAGGTGGCAGAAATTCAACGTCAAGTCCAGCGATATCTGGATGGAACCAGCAACGAGATTGACGTAAGATGGCTGCCAGTTCCTTGTTGCCTTCAGTTACAGCTGAGGTCACCCAGCTGCTGGATTCATATGATGTGTGCAAATCCTGATCCCCGTTTTCCATTTCAGATCATAAACATTAGACAGATCCAAGAGGTGTTCACACAGTTCAGACTCGCTCTGCAGTAAGTCATTGCTCAGCTGGCATTTGAAGTTGACGCTTTGCACTACGTACAAGGTCTTTATTAATACAGGATCATCCAAGCTTACATATTACGACAATGCTCATAGCTTCAGTATGCAGCCAATAGGTGGTGGCTTTGTTTTCCAGGCAGCAGGAGCAGAAGTTGAGATCCCAGCTGACTGAGAAGCATAGCCTGGTAGAGAAACCTCAGGCCCCAGCTGCTGAAAGCAGTCCCAGGTCCCAGGTTAGTGTGACCATGGAAGGATGGCGTCATCCTGCATTTGTTTCTATACCAGCGACTGAACCTGTGGCACGCCACCATTTAAAAACTATTCATTCATGATTTCAACTGCATAAACTTTAAATAATAAGCAAGAAAATTAAAAAAAAATCACAGGAACCATGAAAATTTAGCCTTGGTTGTTCCTGGGTCTAACTAGTGAAGGTTCTTCAGTGTGTATTTGGGATCAATTTCGCTAGTTAAACGCCAGTTGTCAGAATCAAATTTATTTACCGTGTACAGCCCAGGTACAAGGAGTTTTTGGTGTAATTGGTCACATTAAAGTTAACTAAAATAAACTATGAAGATAACATATATACGGATAATGTAAGGTATTAACATGCAAAATATAAGGCATTAACATAGAGCGATAACAAAAAACCAGTAACACAGAGTATATACAAGTAAGCCGAACCCACCAGTGCCTTTTATTTTTCCCCTAGTAGCCATGGCTCACAGACGGGCACCTTTTCTGAGAAAAGGCATGTGTTGTTTCATGTCACAGCGTCGAGGAGAGAAGGGCCCTGTAGGAGAGGTGGAAGCAGGGGGTTTCGGGGGGGCAGAGAGGCACAAGACCAAACCTAAAAAAGCAAAGGATGCGAGGTAAGAGTAGGGCTGCACAGCCTCCTGTGAGAAGAGCGGATTCCACTTACTGGGTGTTTTAATGAGCCTGTGATCTACCAAGAACAATCAAATGTGTGATATTTGGGGATCAAATAAGCATCAAAACCCGCTACTGTTATTCCAGGTGTGTGCATATTTAACCACAGCTATTTCACATTAGTGTAGCTTTTTTCATTTTGTTGAATTAGAGTTGAAAATAAATCAAGCCATATAATTTAGCTACTTTGTGTGTAACTGATGAGGAAAAAATGCTTAAAAGATGGAGAAGCACTAGAGAAAAATAAAAGGATGTGTTTGCTGTGTGCCAAGTATCTAGCATAATAATGTGACACACGGCCGACCCAAGGCATAAGCGAACTAATTGGCTTCTTTGTGTCAGAATGGGAAGGAGGGTGTCAAAGGACAATTGGGTTGATAAAATTTTGCTTAGGTCCCTGAAAAGAGGACTCTGCCTCATTCTTTTATGCTGAAAGCCTTGAAACTGTCCTCCTCAGTGTAGGGAGGAAGGAAGGAACGGTTAGCCCCACCTACAGCAAAGAGGCTGACACTGCAGTGCTGGACAGAAGCAATCCCCTCCTGGAGTCCCAGAGGGATTTCAACTCAGACGAACAGAACCAGGGATCCCAGGGGAACCTCAGAACAGAGTACAGGGAACCAGCAACCAACACGTCACTTCCTGTTCTGTTCAGGAAAACCTGGTCCTGCCAGCTCTGTGGAGCAAATGGCTGAACCTTTAACAGTGCTTTAGGGTTGCCAGGTTGTGCTCATCAATAGGCCTCATCATTAAGGAACATGGCTACTTGTGTGCTCCCCACTGTCTGTGTTTTAGGCTAGCACTAGGTACTGACAGGTAAAAATCGAAAATTGGCCCAGGTCACATTTAATGTCAGAATGTTTTATTTTTAAACCAAATTAAGACAAACATTTTTGAGTCATTATCTTTCATTATGGAAATTCCAAATTAGCCATAGGTGTGTGAATGTTGTGTGCAATGGGTTGGTGTCCTGGGCTATTCCCTATGTTGTGCCTGTAGCTTCCGGGATTGGCTCCAGTCCCAGTAGAGGCGTAGACCCTGAATAGGACAAGTGGGTATAGAAAATGGATGAATGGTTTTGAGATGTGCCTAATAGGGTACCTCCTGATCTGATGAGTGGGCACATCGCTGTCATTTCCAAAGTGGGTTTCTACCATTCATTTTGGATTCATTACATTTCAATGGATAATTTCAGTATGTTTTTTTGAAAGACATAATGACAAGGCATAGGTTAACAAAATAAGTAAAAAATATCCTTTATGTGAAAAAAATATTTCTGGACAGAGAAGTATGTTGAATTTTGGATTGTTCATTTTGGGCCAATTTTTACACTTTTCTCCAATCAGTGTTCTTACCTGCTAGTACCTACTAAAACTATAACTTCAGTGAGAGGAGCTTTGTTACTGATGGCTGTAAATAGCCCACAAAAGCCACTATTTAAGCCCTATCCCCTCCTTCTCTGTGTGCGTGGCAGGATGCCTAACATCATTCTAGAAACTGCATTATAGCTTTGAATACTGGTATCCAGAAGTGACCATAACTGCCTGGTCCACACTCACTGACACAGCTCCCCTTCTCCCAGTCCCCCTCCCCCAAAAGCAGAGGCCTTCGAGGACTTCAAAGCGGAGCATGGCAGTGAAATCACTCGCATCCTGAAGGAGAACAAGGCGGTGCTCCGGGATCGCCAGCAACGACTCAGGGAGTTGACAGATGGCATCAACGCGACAAAACGGGAGATTGACCTTGCCAGTAGCACCCTGCAGCTCCAGCAAGAGCGTCACGGTGTGTCTACCCACAATCCTTTCTGCTGGCCAATTTCCATTTGTGTACAGGAAGTTCCTCCTTCTGCCAACGACCAAAGTGTGCTGGCTTTTTGTAGTAGACCTTTCCTTTCCACTCATTGGTTGGTGAGTAGGATGCTAGGGGAAGGGTAATTAATGTTCATACAGGAAGTGATACCTGACTGGCTGATGAGTTCAGTGGAAGGGGGCTGATTAATATTCTAAAGCCTGCTCCCTGATTGACCGGTGTGTAGCACCTCCTTCATGAGTATTAATAAGCCCCCCCCTGCACATCTGTAGCAGGGGCCGTGACCCCCCCTAACTCTCCATGCAGGAAAATTTGTGACTGCGGAGGGTCTGCCGGTAATGGAAGAGCAGGAGCTGACCCTAGTACTGAGGCTGCAGGAGCTGAAGGTGCAGTACCGACGGCAACATGAAGAACTGGCCAGCACCAGGGCTGAGGTCAGCTACTGCCAGCATCTGGTGGACCAGTGCAGGATCCGTCTGCTCACGGGTGAGCTTCATTCTTCAGCTTGAGGGGCCAGAAACAGGCCCTGGGCTCCCATACTGTCACTCCCCACCCTCAGCTGTAAAAATCCAGTGCTTTTTTGAAAATTAGGGTTGCCACCTTAGTCCTGTAAAATTCCTGGACATTCGGTCATTAACCAAAAATATTGCACATAGCGACACCATTCCAAAAGTTCCTTTAAGTCTGTTTGATAGGAAAATTATATTTCTACATGGCAGTATGATCTCCAATATTATGAGTACCTTGATAACTGATTATTTCCTCTATAATAGGGGTCACCAACCTTTTTGAAACTGAGAGCTACTTCACGGGTACTGAGCCATAAGAATTTCATACACTCTTCTTAACTCATGTATAATAAACATGTTTTAAATGCTTTTTTTATATTGTCATTTTCAAATCTATATCTTAGACGATGCTCAATGGTGAGTTGTGCTATTTTTAGAACAGGTCCATGGGCGTCTCATGTGGTCCTTGGGGGCATCCTGGTGCCCGCGTGCACCATGTTGGTGACCCCAGGTCTATAATGTAATGGCATATTCTATTACTTATGACCCCATACCTTATACCTTCAGTTTTACGTAAAATAAAAATAATAAAAAATAATACTTTTAAAATGTATTCTAACAAGTAGCCCGTACTTGTATATTTAAGCCATCTTAGTTAATACAAAAACTACAAAAATTTGTCTGAAGTAATATTTTTTCTAATATGGTTTCCAACAGTCCAAATTTAACTGATCACCTCTACATCACTGAAATTAATAAAATAAATCAGCTCTTCCCCTTAGTAAAAGTATGTACGGTTAACTTAAAAAGCAGTGGACGCCAAAAGTATTTATAAAGGTTAAATAAAGCAATATGTATTAAATAAACTTACACCTTTGTCAAAATACCATAGACTTCAGTGCACGCAAAAGCTTCTGCTGCAGACCCTGGCTGTTTTGGTGGAATTCCTGTACTACAAACACGACATGGAAAATTACAATTGTAATATATTTCATTTTCTGTAGGTCCTCCTCCTCTGTTTAGTCACCCATTTTCAATGTAACTTAAGTTTTCCTTTTTTTTACTAACCTAATCTTGACGGCAATGTGAGGATGCTGCATTCATCAAGACAATGAATATAATGTAATTAAACGGAGAGCGTCACTATTTACTGAATTTTATTGAATTTACTTTTTTATTGAATTTTATTTTATTTACTTCTCAAATTACAGTACTGTACAAATTAAATTCGCTGAACTGTGTATAATTCAAATACAGTACTGTACATATGTAGCGGTTACAAAGGGTGCACTGCGCCTTTAAGAGCTGGGGCTCTCGGTGAGCATGGCTGAGAGCGCGCATGAGCAGTTTTTAGTTAGTTCTTGCGGGGTGGATTGGGCGGTAGCAAGTGCAAGTGGTCCGCTTTGGACTGGGAGGAGACTTTTGCCACCGGTTGTAAAAAGGACCATGGCGATGCACCGATAGATGGCACAGAGAAGATGTCTTGAAGAGTGTTAAGGTGTGTCTAGTGCTACTATTTCCACCTAGGTCATTTTTTTTAGTCAGTGGAAAAGTTTTGTTTGGAATCCATTTCGTTTCGAGGTCGGAGCGAGTGCAGTTTTTTTTCTGGCCACGTCATCCCTTTGCCGCCCTAGTACAATGATACACGCCGCTTCAAGTACAAGTTCTCCAGCAAGTAGCCTGCATTTTGTATCCCGAGTCGGTGGCAAGTTCCGCAGCGTGTTTTACCCTGCCATCCATCCGACATCCTCGACGTGATCTCTGCTGTTTGTGAGTAATACCATAAACACGGCATCCCATCATTTACACCAGCTGATTTATATAACTTGCAAGGCCAGCCAAACTGGACTGGAGCTGGACCTGTGCACATTGGCATTTCCACCCACACCAGACATAGTGCCCAGGACTGCACTGCATCGGTGCTCACGCTGGTTTGAGGAAGCAGGACCACTTTACATGCACACTGACGCTGACGCTTCTTTCACAAATGTACACCGAAGGGGATAGGCTGTGAAATTTATGCCATTTTGTTTAAACTGCTTCAGGGTGAAAGTGATTTTCTGTAAATTGAGGATTCAGGTTCTGAAACTAGTGCAACTCTGTCAAGAGGCCATCACCTGGTCCGATGACGAAGAAGTGACAAGCACCAATAGCGTCAGAAGCAGTTCTTGCTCCAGGGGGGGTTGTTAATGCCGCTAAAGCAGGGGAAGAGCCTCCGTCGCCACTTACAATGGAGATACTACACGAAGCAATACAGAGGATAGCCAATTGCCAAGACAAACTCTTCCAGGGGGTAAACAACAGAGGGAGAGACGGTAAGATGAGGGGCCCACCCCTAAAGAACGAGGAAGGGAAGTTAATCTGCTACATGTGCAATGAGTCTGGACACACAAGTCAGTGCTGTCCCCATAACTGTGGAAGCACGGGCCCAGTGCCCCTGCCACCTCAAGCTGATATGCCATCGGGGGCTGCAAAGCACAGCACCGTGAGGACAGGGCAGCAGAGTCCAGGTCTGTCCATCATCACCAGCCATCTGGCAGGGCAGTCTATGAGTATGACAGTCGTCCCAAATGACAGTGCCTTTGGGGACTGCTTGAAGTGGACGTAAAGATAGCAGGCATGAACACAAAGTGCCTTTTGGACACCGGGTCAGAGGTGACCACAATCTGTGAATGCCATTTCAAAGAACACTTTGGAGAGTTCACCTCATCTTCAGCTAACTGGGTTCAACTCACTGCTGCAAATGGCCTTGAGATTCCCCTCATAGGGTGTTTGGAGGCAGAAGTGGAATACATGGGGACGAGTTGGGGGATGAATGTGTTGAGGGAATTGACAGACCGTTTTGTAGCTACAGACGGAGCGACAAAGGTGGGTAAATATCGTGGAACGGAGGCCAAAGTCCACCGGGTACTAGCCAACATCAAGAAAGAGGCAGGGGCCCTTGGGCAGAGCGACTGAATAGGCTATGTCAAAGTGACTGGGAGAGAAACTGTTACTATTCCCCCTCTTAGCGAATGTATTCTAGAAGGCTGTTGTGGAGTGCCCTTGAAAACAAGCCGTCAAGTGTTAGTGGAGGCATCCTCTAGTGCATGCCTGCCAAAGAGTCTCCTGGTGGCCAAAGTACTCACCAAAACATCAGGAGGTTGTGTGCCTGTTCGAGTGCTGAATTCCAGTTAAAAGCCAGTGAGGCTGAAGCCACAGTCCCAGGTGGCAGTAGTGTACAGGCCACAAGAGGTGCTACTAAGGGAGTTTGTGGAGTTTGAGGAGAAAGACGGAGCGCTGCACGTGAAGGCCATCGAAACTGACCCAGGCCCCACTGAAAGAAGCAACGAGGAGCAGCTACCAGTACCTGTCCAAGTGGAGTTTGAAGGGCTTGCCCCTGCTGAGCGTGAGAGACTCCGGGACCTTTTAGCTAGTCACTAAGATGTTTTTTCGAAAAGTGATTCAGATTATGGATACAGCACAGCAGTCACTCATAGTATACCAACCAGGACGCCCCTCCCATTAAGCAGCAGCATCGCTGGGTCCCGCCTCAGGTCTTCCAACAGTTTAAGAAAAACATTTATGATGTCGTCTCTTAGGGGGTTCTCAAAGAATGCTGTAGCCCTTGGGCCTCACCTGCTGTAATCGTGCTGAAAAAAGATGCCAGTGTTAGGTTTTGCTGCGATTCCTGAAGGCATAATCAAGTGACTTGCAAGGATGCCTACCCGCTTCTGCGCATTGATGAGTCATTGGATGCATTGGGGAAAGCGCAGCTGTTCTCAACACTCGATCTGACTTCCGGTTATTTCCAAATTTCTCATGTTGATATGATGATGTGGACGGGGCAAAGATGGTGGTCACCACCCCATTTGGGTTATTTGAGTGGTCCAGGATGCTGTTCGGGCTGTGCAATGCTCCAGCCACTTTCCAACGGTTAATGGGAGTGGTGCTGGATGACCTGACGTTTGAAGTGCTGCTTATCTGCCTAGACGACATCATGGTTTTCTCTAACGACTTTAAAACGCACTGTGAGAGACTGGAGCTTGTCTTCAGCCGACTGAGACAACACGGCTTAAAGCTGAAGCCGAGCAAGGGCCATCTCTTGAGGGACGAGGTGAAGTTTCTCGGTCACATAATCTCTGCTCAAGGTATCCAGGTAGATCCAGGTAGAAAAGGTCCGGGCACTGGAAACATGGCCCTTCCCAAATCAGTGAGAGAAGTAAGGCAAGTCCTCGGGTTTATGAGCTATTATAGATGGTTTGTCCCCAAGTTTGCCCATTCAGCCTGGCCTCTTTACGCTCTGGTCGGCAAGGGAAGTAGAGGTGGGCTTGCAGAGTCATTCAGATGGAGTGACGAGTGCCAGCGTTCTTTTGAGGAGCTGAAGTCCAGCCTGATGAGTCCACCTGTCCTAGCCTACCCTTCATACTCACCACTGAAGGGAGTCGTCAGGGCTTGGGGGCTGTACTGAGCCAGAAGCAAGGAGGGGTCGAACATGTTGTTGCCTTTGCCAGTAGAGGCCTACGTAGGGCAGAAAAGAACGACAGCAACTACAGTGCATTCTAGTTAGAGCTGCTTGCTCTTAACAGAAAAGTTTAGAGAATACCTGATGTATTTATATCACGGTATAAATTTATATCACGGTATTTTTCAAAGTTATGTCGGTTTCACGGTATATGATGTTTTTTTTTAAAGTATGACTGGGCGTTTACCACATTTCATAGGACACATTTTTGTTTTACGTTTTTGCATTGTTTCCACTTTATCTATATTATTTTATCATTAGCCATTGCGCCTACCTGCTACCTTAATGATAACATATGGCTAACGTGTTTGTTGGCTAACTGCTTATAGATAAACAGCTAACGTTAAGGTGTGCGCTGGCCAAGTTATCATTTTTGATAAGTGTTTAATAGTCTAGTGTTGCTGGAACGCGAGCTTTACTGACCAAGCAAAATTTCTCATGAAGACCGGGATGTCAGTCTTTAAGATGCTTCGCCAAGTTTGATGTGCCACTTGACTTTGTAGCACTGCTTGCATAAAGGCTTATCAACATCCTTAGCCTTTCCATGCTTGTCTGCAAAATACTTACAAATGGCACTTTTAAATTTTTTTTTTTTTTTTTTATTTTTTTTTTTTACTAAAGTAGCTTGCGAAGTGCCTTCAATTGCAGCATATGCCATGTTCGGCCAACTCGGTATGTGTGTGTTAACTAGCGCGAATGCGTTCAGCGGCTATTGAGAGGAGGGGCTGCGCGAGTGTGTGCATGTGGGTGTGTGCACATGCGCCTGCATTGTAGTGGTGCAGTGTGAAGTGTGGCAAATGAGGTGAAAATTGCACTGTTGGTATCAATAATGGTGAAAATGAGTATCTAATCAGATACTAATCTTTAATATCGATTAGTATCTGAGAATCGATTTTTTTGACCCCAGTGTCTCATCATTTTCAACTCCAGCGTCAGCTATATCTTCTGTTTCTGATCTTTCACGGTACATTTTTAGCTGTGCAACAGTGAAAAAGGTCCCCCCTTAAACAGTTTCCAGCTGCGCCACTTTCCAAATGTTGCGTAGGCTATTTAAACTGGTATTACGGCATAAGAGAAATTTATATCATAACAATAATAAGAAACGGTTTTCGGTATGAACCGGTATACTGCCCAACACTACGGTCAAACCATATTATTTTTTTTCACCTTAACATGCTCAAAATTGCCATGTCACCCCGTAATAATGTGTAAACACATTCAGATTGTGCCTGTTAACGTGTCAATTTCAGCCATGTTAACCCGCCATAGCTGGTCGTGTTAACATCCTGAAAGTCCCGAATTTAAAGTCCTGAAATTGTGCTTTAACACATTTGTGTGTCAATGGGCTCTGTCAACTTTAAATTCAAATGGTGGTACAGCAAACTCAGTTCTGTCTTCTGTTTTTATCGGCAACTGCAATTTTTTAAAGCATTTCCACAAAACATAAGCTTAAATGTAGTCAGATTGCAGTGCCTTTCTCAGGCTTAATTATATTTATCCATTTACATAAAACAAGGAGAACAAGAAGTCAATCACATTTATTTATACAGCACATTTTAAAACAACAGGAATTGCACCAAACTGCTTTCCAGTCGATATGAAACAACTTACAATAAAAATAAACAAGAATAAATAATAGACTAAGAGATTAAAAAGAACATCGAAAAACCATGCATATGAATAATGAAAGACAATAAAAACACCAAGACAATGGAAAAAAACAGCAGATTGAAATTTAAAAATGAACATGATCAAAAACAACAGCGAAACCTCGGGCTGACTGAAAGTACAAATAAATGCTTTATAATAATTTCAGACTGAAATAAGTTCAACGAACACAATGAAGCCTGTAGTATCGATGTGGGCAGCCTGGCGATGTGGGCAGTGCGAAATAGGACATTCCTGCGTACCTCTCCACTGTACCATCAAAATGAACAAGACGTATGAGCCACGTTTCGCTGCGGTAGTGTTCAGTCCTTTATGTAAGCTACCATGTTCTCCACATTGGGTCATTAGTTGATGAAAGTATGTATATTTGTACATGATCTAAGTTTCATAATTGTCAGTCTATTCTAAATTGAAACATTTCAAACTTTTCTTGAAGTACCAAAAATACAGAACTTGGTGTAATGGAAACAAGCCCTGTGTGTAATGTCTATGCACCTTGTCTATTTTGCAGTATATGTATGTTTGTCTGTGCTCTATGTACCTTGCTGCTGTATACACAAGAATATCCCCCTGGGATCAATCAAGTTTATCTAATCTAATATGAAATGTGTGTGTCTAGTTACTCTGGTAGGGTATGGACAGAGAAGACTGACATCTCTTTGTGATTTGGTATAGAGTTTGAAAGCTGGTACAATGAGTCCTTCCTATTTACTGAAGAGGTCCAGACTGTGCTAAAGACAGGAGGATCAATTCGACCAGGACTGATCCCAGTAGAAAAGGCCTTAAGTCTGGTTAGTCTGAGTGTCGAGCGTCCTTCAATGTTCATTAATGGTACAGCCCAATAAAGGTACATGGTGCTTTGTCTAACATGACTGTGATCTCAAAGGAGAATGACAAGCAGGAGCCCTTTCAGCACCTCCGCCGTGAGCTGCTGGCAGACGAACCTGAGGCCCTTCCCTACTACACAGCGCACAACAGGATGCTGCAGAGGGTAGGTCACCCCAACCTGCGCACTTCCTGTCTCACTCAGGCACTCAACAGACTGTCCCCTCCCATCCACACAGCGAACCTACAGCAGGACCACAATTCCAACAGTGCTACAGATGAGGAATTTGGGAGCCAGAGGAGAACGAGGCAGCCAGTCTATGACCTAAAAGGGGCCAAGACACCATGTGGAAGGATTTCACAGTTTTCATAGCCCAACATGCACAAACATGGAAATCTGATTCCATGTGTAACCGGCATGATCTTGAGTTGTGTTAATTGAATGCACCGCAACTCAAGACTCCTAATCGAGCTGGTTTATTCTGTGAAAAGATGAACACTGCAATCACAGCACTGTTCGCTTGCAGTTCCAAATTGAGCAAGTATAGCAATATCAGTTACAGTGTAAATATGTACCTGTGAAAAGATAAACACAGCACTGTTCTGGAAATACAAAAACACTCACTTTACCACACACACACACAACTTGGTGGCTGGCTACTTGTCTAGCAACATAGCCTACGGGCCAAGGTTCACAGAACAGATGGAGGAAATATTTATTATCCATGTTACACCTGCAAGACAACCGCAAAAGGCTTTTCTTGTACCCATTGTTAACTAAATGACACAAAATGCATATACAGACGCTTCTCTACTTACGAACGTTCAACTTATGAACTTTCAGACATACAAATGAAGAGGATCTTTAAGTCCAAATTGTGTTCACTGGGCTCCCGTTTCCTGTCCGCAACATCAAAAAAAAAATTCTGTGCTCTAGTTCCGCCTAGTATGACTGCCGCGCTGCAGCGTAGCGTGCATACTCCCGGCATCCTAGTTCTCTGTTCTTGTGTATGCCCTTAATATGACGGTGAATAACGACTTACGAACATTTGAAGTTGTGAACGGCCGTTCAGAACGTATCTCGTTCGTTGGTAGAGGAGCGTCTGTACTTAATATGCCTATGTACTTTTGAATCCAAACCTTAGTGTATGCAGTTTCTCTGGCTACATGGTTGTTAAAGAAAAGGGATACAAGGAAGGAATCACACAGTTGTGTATGTCCCATGTTTTATGTGTCCTTCATTGGACTTCTGGAATTTAATAAACTCTGTTCATAGCATACTATGAAGTTAAAACTGCTGTCTAAATACAGGATAACCTTGGAACTTGAACGCCTCTTAACCAACTCGGTCGTCAAATTTTTTTCAACTTGTACCTCTACCTAAGTCTTGGAACTTCACCGTTCCTGCTAAAACTTGTATGGGTTGAGATGCGTTCACAAATTCGGACTTCGAATGTGTCGGTTGAGAAACATCTAGCTGCAACTCAACCAAAGACGACAAAACAGACCTGCTAAAACTTGTACGGATTGAGATGCGTCTGTTTAACGTCCTGTTTTACCCAATGTAATGCAGGCGTTAACAGGGGATACCTGTACACACATGAAAAAAACACATACAATAGCAATAAACCTAAAGTAAATAACCATTTTTGAGCACTTTGCCTGTATTGAGGTGAGCTGATAGCATACTGGAAGTGGCGGGTGAAGAGGAGGGATAGAGGGGCTATAAAACAGCGGCTGCTATGTCTGGCATCACAACATAGATTCTAATTTTCATTGTAATTTTTTAGGCCAGGTCTGTTAAAGCGAATGGACGTTAAACGAGGGACACCTGTATACCTATATTGATTGTTAATGATTTTTATCGTTAGTTAGGTAGGTAGATACATTTAAATAGGCAAACGTTTGGGGGTCTGGAACGGATTAAATTCATTTGCATGATGCATAATTTCTTATGGATAAGATCATCTTGGAACTCAAGCAAATCACAACTCGACCAGCCTTCTGGAAATAAATTAAGTTTGTGTTCCAAGGTGCCACTGTATAAACCTGATTAGTGTTGGCTAAGGCATCTTTCTTCCAATTCAGTGGCTCTCAAATTTTGGTAAGTAGTACCCTCCCAGGTGGTTCCCGAGAAAAGATTGGTCATTTCTTTCAGCGATTCAGGTTACTGTGATCCCCCATGTGGTACTTGCACACTTTGGTTTCATCATAAGTGGTATTTGGACCAAAATGTTTGAGATCCACTGATCTAATTGATAGCTGTACTGCAATAAACATTGGTGCAAGAATCTCATATTGGATTTTTGAACTATATGTCTGAAAAAGAATCAACAAGTGTCTGGCTCATAAGTAATTTGACTCTGACTCAAGGCACTTTGGAAAACAGCAGTTCAATTGCTAAGTGTTGCAAATTCTTTTATTGCAGATGGGTGATGTTAGAAACACAATGAATTTGTGACCCAAATAACTCGCCCTATGTCCCACAGTCTTTGTTCAAAGTTTTTATCGATAGTGCCTTCAACTGCAAACACAAAATTGTAAATCAGTTAAACGCAAAGTAAACTTTATTGTTCCTGAACCACAAAATAGAATTCTTTGGTTTTACAAATTCACTAGTTACAGTCTTTGAGCTATAACCCCCATGACCTTATCTAGTTACAGGCGTGTTGCTATAACCCCATGACTTCATTCCGTTCCCTCCCACCCTTTTGGAAAAAGATGTTCCCACAAAAAGGAGAAAAAAATGGCTCTACATCTGTCTAAAACCCACTGTTTGGTAAATCCCAGAAAGGACATTATCTAACAGGAAGAGAGAGAGAGAAAAAAAAAAATCATCCATTCACAAATTATCCAAACTGAATTTCAGTCAATTAAAAAAAACTATAATTAGTATTTTAATAACAGAAGCTATTACACAATTCAGATTTGTTAACAGTAGATCAAAAGAGGAAGAGAGAGAGTGCATTGAGAATATAAAAGACATTGGGAGGACTTACAAATATATTTTATGAAAAACCTTCACTCTCAGCCAATTTACATGCACACAGCACCCAGTAAACACAACAGCTGGGGTCTCTGCATAGATCGGCTCAGCTTTGACCTCGACATTGCTTCTTCCGTTTTTGTCATATGTACATTATTCACAGATTTCAGTGGTGTCAGATTTATAAAAAAAAATACCACTTGCTACCTTCACTGCCTCAAAATAACCGGTTTGTAGCTCATACGTAGATCATCTACGTGCCTTTGAAGAGTAGAGAGAATGGTACCACAGCTAATGAGACTTACATGTTCCCCTTTCCTGCATAGGCAACAGAAAAACACAAATCTGTAAATTTTTGGCATTGGTACCCTTTGGGTACACAGTCCTGTATCCATAATCCTGCTCAGCTCAGTGTAGTCTTGTTTAATAGAGCAGTGTGTATTGCGGCTGCTAAATTTCGACTGACAGATGCCACATGCTACTACCTTCAGGAAAGGGTTCAGGTAATGACGAAGTACATCTTCATGCCTTAAATTTTGGTAATATAAAATGCCTTGATATTTTACGCCTTATTTGTTGAATGTAACATTTAGAGTGTAACTGATCATGCTGCTTACACCACCAGACAGTGTGCAACGTTTTTGGTGAAGGAAACTTTAATCTTCAACACCAAAGGTTCTGTTAACTCGTCTTATGTATTTAGGTGACTGACCTCTGACTGTTTCTGATGACATAAATATAAAACACACAATACAAAGAAATGCACATATGCTTGCTTTAGATGAATTCTAAACACAGTGATTTAACAAACACGTTTTACACACTCGGATTAATACAGAGATGTATGGGGATACATTGATAAAATAAGTTACTCTAAAATCAGTTTTAAAAAGTTTTCCCTACACAACCAGTAGGGGTAGAGAAATATACAAACATTGCAGAACAAATGCTGAAATGTGTGTCTGGGTGGCCGTTTGCGTAGTTTTAAGCCCTATTTACACTCTTCCCAAAGCTCTGTGACACCCTTGAATTTTACAAGCCATTCAAATAAAACACCTCCCAAATTAAAAATTACAGTTAGTGAAACCGCTACAATTCATCTCGTTTTTACTTCATTTTTTTTTTTACAGCAACCAGAGTGGCAGGAATCGAACAGGATTAGTCACCAGTTAACTTCAGCTTCTAAGTTGCAAACTGAAAAAGTGTAAGAAGAAGAAAGAAAAAAAAAAAAGAAAAGAAACGAAAAAGGCTTCTGATCCCCCACCCATACTGCCCTTTCTATTTGGCGGGATGCCGTTTGTACATCCCACCCCCCACATGTGTGATTCTAAGATATCCATGTAGTGTCACCACTCTCTCATGGAAATGTCTCATGTCCTCAAGTGGACATTGATGAGGAAGCTGATGTGACTCCAGAAGATGGGTTCTGTGGTGGAATTGTGGCGGAGCTCTGGCTGGCTCACGCAGAGGGTCATGTTGCTGGTGCATGTGCGTGTGTGTTTGTGTGTGTGTGAAAGAGCGTGTGTCTTGGCGATGGTCCTCTGGGGCGTCAGCTACGTGGGGACGGCGGTCTCCAGGCTGCGGCGGCCCTGCCTCAGCTTGCGCTTGTTGCTGTAGAGTGCCATCTCCTCCAGGGCTGAGGACACAGGTAGCAGAGGGGGCACTTCTACAGCCGGGTCTGCAGGGGGTGCTGCTGCTTAGGGAGTAACCACAGATGGGAAATGAAGAGAACATTAGTGAATTTACATCAGTGCTAACTAGAATAAAATGTTCTAAATGGATCTTAGTCCAAAGAAGGCCCAGTGAATCATCAATGAAGGCTGGATAGCTGTTCTTAACGCCCATACATTTTCCCAGAATGCCTGGGTGAATCTCAATATGCATACTTGACTTTACTGGTGTTCTTGTGTACCCGTTCTCCATTCCAGTTCCAAAACTAAGAACACAAGTACACCAGGATGGTAAAAATCCCTGGATGCTGGTCTTGCACTGCCCCAAATATCAAGGGTACATTGGTTGCACCCCGCGACCCTGAATAGGACAAGTGGTTTGGAAAATGGGTGGATGGATAGACAGACATTGGTTGCATCCTTGCCGAATGAGACCAATCCCATGATTCATTGTGTCCCAAGTTCGTTCTTGGAAAGCAAGTTAGCAGGACAGGTTTTGCCAAGACCACAAGTACAGTCTTTAAGTTCTTGGTATTGAGATTCACCCCTCGTGATGCTGTTAGCGGAAAGGACAGAGTGTCTGTAGACAAAAGCAGACCAGCAGCCTCGTCCATGCAGGGCTGAGCCTGGCAGACCGTGGGACACCCTCAGTCTCAAGGTGATAGCCTACCACTCTTGTTCACCATCCTGCCAGTGCTGCTGTCTGCCTGACAACCGATAGTAACAATTTATGCTTACTCTATGTAGCTGGCACTTCTATCCAAAGCGACATTTTTTTACGAGACAAAGCAAGATCCGATAGATCCTGGAGCAAGGTGTGTGGAGTTTAAGTCAAGGGAGGTGATGCTACGATTATATAACTCCTTGGTAAGACCCCACCTAGAATATTG
>JAODLD010000001.1:25663188-25686358 GCA_026781065.1 Mormyrops boulengeri
CCCCCCCCCCCCCCCCCCCCCCCCCCCCCCCCCCCCCCCCCCCCCCCCCCCCCCCCCCCCCCCCCCCCCCGCCCTCCGGAACTGAAGTGGGGGCGACGGGGAGGGTCTGGGATCTGAGCATGCAGCTGGTGATACCTGGATGTCGTATACGGGTTTGGAGGCGGGGATTGCCGCAAACTGCCGGTAGTCAAACTTCTTTTGCGACAGGGACTAAAAGGACAGCAGATCGCGGTGAGAGGAGGAGAGGAGAGTGGGAGCGGGGGGAGATCGGGGCAGCCCTGCATAGAGAGCCCCTTCTGGAGCCCCTGGCTGGGGGGTGGCATTCAAGAAACTCAATTGGAGACCATCTTTACCTATCTATAGAGTAACACGTCGTTCAAAGGTATTTCATAGACGAGGAAAATTAAGCAGAAGTAAATCAGTTCCACTTCATCCTAAACATACAAGCCCAAAAATGAACCAATGAAATCATGTTTAGCATTTAAGAGAAATTTAAAAACAATATTATTTATAGACGATTTAGGAGAAATCTATTCCTGTTAATTCTGAGTCTATAGGCCCAAATAGGAATCCCATTTAAGAGAGATTTCACGACAAGTTAAACAAGCTGTATTAGCAGACCATCCCATATTAGCCAGCCCTGTACTACCAGAAGGACCTGAAGTACTTCAGAGACTAAAAGGAGCTTGTAGTACAAGTTTGAATAAATTCAAGTTCCCCACTCCCACCGCAATGGCTTTCAAACTGGAGTCTTACATCACCCCCCCCCCCCAGCCACCCATCTCTGACACTCAAGGCTGCTTATTTATCCATCACTCAAGCACCTTGTTTATCCTTTATCTATTTAAGTTTATTTTTATAGTAAAACTCTGAATGCATCTTTCTTTCTGTCGCAGTCTGTCTTTAAACCTTGATTGCAAAACCCATGCAAGAATTCCACTGTACCTCTGTACCTGCGCATAGCCAAGCACTTTAAATTCAATACAATTTAATACCAAAAGAATGAGCACACAGGCCTATGCGCAACTACGGAGTGCCCCCTAAAGGTAACATTGGCTCACTGCGGGACCACTGTGTTGCCGCACTTACCAGCCTGCCTGGCGACGTCAAACAGCGGGAGGTGGGATCTGTCAGGAAGGAACCACACAGACACACAGCTCAGCCGGGGGGCGGGGCCACCTTTAACATGCCACGAGGTCGCTTGGTGGGGGTGATGCACTGACCTTCCAGGGGAGTGGGCGATGGCGTAGGGGCGGGGGACGGCGACTCCGTCAGCCGCTCCAGGGTGCCGCGCTTCTTGGCCTCACGTGATTTGGCTATTACCATCTGGGCCTTCAGGGCATCCTGCTCCAGGGACTTCATGCTGTGGGGGGGGGAGACTTTTAAAGAGCAAAATGGACAGCAAGGACAGGAGGGAACCACAAAGCGACAGACGAAGGCTAGGGAACCAGGGCAGAGACGGGGCCGAGCTACATTGGTCTGCTCCTCACAGCGAGAGCCTCCAGCCACTCTGCTACATCACAACACACAGCTCTGCAGGTTCACATTCAAAAGCCACTAGCTAAGCTTTTCAGAGCTACCAGGCGTTAACAGCTGGAATTAACATTTCAATCACATCTCCCCCACCAACGAGACCTATGCCTGTTTCACTTTTCAGATCATTTACATTGCATATGCTTATATCCAAAGCAACATGCATTTTCTTTGAAAAAGAAGGGGCACAGTTCCTGAAGTTATTAGGGGTTAGGGGCCCAAAAGTGAAATCACTCTGTCAATCCTGGGATTTGAACAGGTAACCTTCTGAACGCTAGTACCACATCCTAAGCTGCGGAGCCACACAATGCCCCCAGACACTGACAATGTATACCAGCTAAAATTAGACAAATTAACAATTTTACTGCTTTGCTCCCCCAAGAGGATGTATCTACCTTTCAGATCAATTCAGGATGTTCCAAACCTGAACATTGAGTTTCTCTTTTTTATTTAGCAGAGAACAGACTTATTTGACAAATGCTTTTATCCAAAATAGTACACAAGTTTTGACAAAACAGGGTCAGCCAGGCCCGGGTGCAAATCGGGGTTAAGGGCTTTGCTCAGGGGTCTAATGGTAAAATCACTCTGCTGACTATGGCATCTGAACCAGCAACCTTCTGATCACATTTTTCCCAAAACCTTTTTAATCAGGAGAAATGGACAAAAATGCCACTATGAGCTTAGAGAATATAGAGGCATAGCAAATTACAGGAGTGAAAACTTAAAAAGGAACAATACAACAGATGACTGCTTATGTAATGTTCCAGAAGCTTCTCATTCCTATGAAAACCATTCTGCATGTCTATGCCCTGGTTTCCGGAGCCTTGATGCTTGCCGTGGGCATTGAAATGATGACACGGACACACCGTGGAGGAACTTCCTGTAGAGACCACAGGGCTTCCTATAAAGGTCACAGAGGTGTGAGGTCCACACTGGCATCTGAGCGCCTGGTGATTTAACCTTCTCTCCCACCAGGGGGCGTGTTAGCCATCCACAGAGCTGCAAAAAGCTGCATGCTCTTTGGGGGAAAAAAAACCAGTGACACACACGGGGAGAGCAGGATGGGCATTAAGGAAGAAGGGGAAAAGGGAGGAGGATGAGTGATAAGGAGGAGATCAGATGGAAAGGAGGTGAGGGATCAGATCCTACTGCAGAAGGGTAGCAGAGGCATGCAGAAGGACACAGGCCAGCATTCACAATGTAGAGGGGGAAGCTCTGCAAAGCCATTCACAGCCCCCCTCCGTGCCCAAGCACACCCTCAGAATGCGGCGTGGCAGGCGGGACGGGGGGGCGGGCCTAACCTGGCACCGGCAGGCTGAGGGGGTGGGGTGCAGGCCTGAGATGCCCTCACTCGGGATTGGTAGAGCCGTTTGGCCAGGTCCTGTTCATACTGCCTAACGTCCTCCTCTAACCCATAGGGCCTGGCCCCCGCAAGGAGCAAGGGAAGGGGGGGGCCACAGGGGGGAGAGTTCAGAATAGAGAGGACAGGAGGTTACATACAGACAAAGAGAGGGAGCAACAGAAACAC
This sequence comes from Mormyrops boulengeri, assembly GCA_026781065.1. Classification (NCBI taxonomy): domain Eukaryota; kingdom Metazoa; phylum Chordata; class Actinopteri; order Osteoglossiformes; family Mormyridae; genus Mormyrops; species Mormyrops boulengeri. The sequence goes on from JAODLD010000001.1 coordinate 25,666,250, forward strand.
CGAAACGAGGAGGTTCAGCAAGAGGGAGGTCACAGCTGGCCACCAGGGGGAGACAGAAGACCCAGCGTCTGCAGGAGCGGAGTCTGATCTGCTTTCCAAATCTGGGAAGAAACTCCAGGAGAAGCCTGGACTGTAAAAGAACTGCTGAGAGCTCAGTTCCTAAAAACCTGAGCGGGTCTGACTAGTATTGTTCCTATCTGCAGAAGAGCAAGGTAACTGCTGAAGTTACTGCGCAGATCAGCATTCTTTAACCCAGCCTTTGGGGACCCTCAGACAGTCCAGATTTTTGCTCCTTCACAGCTTCCAGCACGCCTGTACCAGCTATTCGGTGCTCTTCATTGATTGGTCCAGGTCGTGCTGGGAGGGAGCTAAAATATGGACTGTCTAGGGATCCCTCGAGGACTGGGGAAAACACTGGCTTAGAAAAAGCAGGTGACATCTCTTCGATCAGTTATCACCAACCCCCGCCCCCCCTCCAATATATAACTACTACATAACCTATAAAAAGGAGTATGTAAAGACTGTATAAAACAATTCTGGGAGTTCCTTTAACACTGACAGGAGAGACACATACACCCTAGCCCCCCCCCCGGCCTTGCCTACCGTGCTGCTCTCCACATGGCCCTCTTCTCGGCCTCTAACGCCCGCTTCTCGGCTGGGGACAGCTCACGCTCTCCCCCTGGAGGCAGCTCGGGGCTCTGCATGCGCAGCCTCTCTTGCTGGCGCCGCTCTGCTTTGGCCGTGCGGATGGGGGCGCTGGAGCCCTCGGGGTACGCTGGAACCAGTCTGGGGGAAGGAGGGGCAGGGAGAATGGCGTCAGCTAACAGGCTGAAGCACCTTCACTACAAGCTGGGGCTTATGCTCCTGGATGGCATAACGGACACGAGGGGGGGAGACCCCATGGAACGCACCCAGTGATGGAGCTGGGCCTCTGCTCCAGCCTGAAGGTGTCCTCCAGGGAGTTCCTCTGAGAGTCCGGCCTCCTGTCAGAAGATGATTACAGATGACATGCATAAGGGGGCGCTCAAACCCACAGACATACACACACAGCCATGGCACCTGCCCTGAAATGCCATGCATACCTTTGCAGTGCTGAATGTTCACATGCATTCTTTACACGTACCGTCCATATCTATTTCACCTGTGTCCTGTAATGGCAATGCACTCTAACATGCACACTACATACCATTTTTGATCAGACTCCGTTTCGTCTCATAATTACAGTATTGGAGGTGTGAAGCTGTTTGCACACTGAGCGAATCAGTGAAGCATGTGCCTAGCATTACCCAGTACCGTATCATTTTACATATAAAACTCTTAAATCCTGGAAAACATTCATACAGAGCTTAACACTGAGACAGGAATCAAACATTACCCTGAACTTGGGGGCGTGGCACAGTGTCGGGGGGAGGAGCCAGAGGGACCATGCACACTCTCGACCTTATACTCCACTCCATCCAGCACCACTTTGCCCTGGGCCTTCAGGTCAGCCATCTGCTTAGCAAGGTCCTCTTCCTCCTCTTCATCATCATCCATTAGGAACTCTGGGGGGTGCTGGTCGACCCTCCGGGCTTTTGGCGTGTGGCGACAGACAGTGAGGTTCAACAGAGCATTTCAAACACGTACAGTGTGCGAAATACAGGGGAGGTACGACACCCCCGATTAACCCATGAGACCCCCCGAAAGCCTCAAAAGCAAAGTTTTAAGGGGGTCTCAAGATCTGTATTGCGCAACAATAGGGCAATGGGGACCCCCCCAAATATTGACGGGTATTTCGCACACTGCTTGCATCTTTAAAAGGAGATTCCCTAACTGAACATGCCTGTCCTGGGACAGTGGACCCCAGCCATGCTCTTGGAGGCCCAATACAAAAGGCCAGTTTTATCCCAATTATCCCAACCATGCCGGATATTCTGAGATTTCCAAATACTCTAATTCTGAACATTTTTCTTTTGAACCGGTTGATTTTAGGCCATTTTTTTCAGCCGATTAAATGACTAAAGACAAAAAATACGTCATTTGTAAGCATAAACAGATTCATTCTTTTAATTATATGTTAGTAACACATTTAACAGTTGCATGTAGAAATTATATGCTACTGATTTTTGCAAACTTGCTTTTGATTAAAAAATTGACTTTCAGAATTTGGTTTCCATGGACTGTTTTAAAGTTTAACCATTATATGACTCTACCTGTAGCCGTGATAAAGAAATGCACTAAAACAGCAAAACTTAATTTAATTTCTTAGGGCGAAACAGGGATATGTGACAAAAAGGGCTTGCGAGAATATCATTCCAAATGCGTGAGACTCCTGCGAAATGCGTGAGACTTGGCAGGCACTGGTAAGGACTATTAAAATGAAAAAAAAGACGTCACCGTGAGAATTTATTGACAGGCCAAATCCAACCTAACAAACACGCTTATTGGGTGGAAAGCCTCATAGAGAGGTATCCCTCAGAAACGTGGCAAGAAGCAGCAGCCAGCCACCGGCACTCACCTTCCTCCTCCTTCATCTTCTTCAGGTCATCCTCCCCCACCAGACACACGCGGGGGCGGGGCTTGCTGTCGGGGGTCTGCTGCTTCATGTCCATCTCGAAGTACTTCTGTCTGTCTCTAAAGGAACGCTGCTCTGGGCCATCCAGGCTGCCACTGGATGTGGGCGTCTGTAGGGGGCGCCGGCAGGTCACACCGAGAGCACCGTTTTAAAAGCAAACTGCTTGAGCAGCAAGCTTTCATTGGCTGCTTTTGGAATAAGCCATGTCCTTGTCCTATCATCATTTTAGTTCAATACAAAATAAAGTAGGAGACAGGAGGCTCCTAACTAGGCAAGATGGCAGCTGACGGCAGTTACATTAGCGCTTCTTTCGTACGTTGGTCACTCAGACGCCGGACTCACCTCGGGCTTGGGCGTGCCAGGGCTCCTTTGGCTGAAGGAATCCTGGTCAAAGAAAAACAGCGACACTTACCATCTGTTTGTTACTGGGGGGCAAGACAGGCATTGCTATTCATCATTAATCTATGGACCTATTAAAATATTGTCATTACCATATTATTATTTATTTTCTGTATGTAACCTACTAACTGCCACTCTCTTTCACTTTTGCAGTCTCCAGAGCAAGGCAGATTTTCATTTCACTACAAGCTGTCCAAGCATAATGGAAGATAAGATAGTCAGGTGACAGAGGGTTTCAGATAGAGTTCGAAAACACACATCAGAGAGCTTAGGTCCGGGGCGATCCTAGGAGGGGCCATAATTCATACAGAGGGGGCAACCTTATCATTAGTTTATGGTTTAGAATCAATGAGTGACGGGGGGGGGGGGGCACTATCAGCTTTCAGTGGCCCTGTGGCCCCACCCTTGTATACATCAAAGGGTCAGGGAGATGAACCAGCAGGTGCGCCGTTGCGAACCGTCACGGCGCCCCCTACCTGCTGCAGCTCCAGCACTGACATAGAATGTGGCACAGCAGCGAAGGCTTTGTAGGCCTGCTTGGCACTGATGGGGAACTCGTCAGGGGTGAAGGGAGAGGGGGTGCGAGGCTGTGGAGGCGGGGGGCAGAAAGACAGGAAGGGAGACAGGAAATAGTTAGAAGGACAGAGAAGCAGGGTTAGGTCCAGGGGGAGGAGCCAGAATAAGAGCTGGGAGAGCGAGGGCCAGACCCTGTAGGGAAGGTCTCAGTGAGAAAACAGTCTGAGGTTACCTGGTGTCAATGAAAAACGTGTTATGCACTGTGAGGGGATACAAAGAGGCACCTAAATGCAACAGCAGGGCGGATTCTAGGGTTTTTTAAGGTGGAGGGCACAAGAGGGACCATAGTTCATACAGAGGTGCCAACCATATCATTAGCCAATGATATGTTCTAAATTAGTGACAAGGGAGCAGGTATTCCAGGGACCGATCAGCTTTCAGGTAGAGCCAATGCCCTTGTGGTCTCACCCCTTAATAAGACACAGTGTAACAGTCAGAAAGGAATAAGGGTATGTGAGCATGGGATTTAATCCACAGGAGGATTCTGGGTAAATGGAGGCTGGTTTGAAACCGACTGAAGTTGAGAGCACTGCAGGCCAAATGAGATGTGATGTGAAGTGTGTAAATGGCAGAGTGTGTTAGTAACACTGCCACTTACAGAGGTGTGGGAGGCGGCGGGGAGGAAGGCACGATGGGGGGCCGCACTGGGACTGCTCTGGCCGTCCTGGCCGATGGGCGAGCCGCTGTGCCGCACGCGAGAGAGGGGCTGGATCGTTCCGGGCTTTGTCTTCGAGACAAAAACATAGAGGAGGGGCATGTTTTATTATCCTTGGTTTTACTTTTAAATGAGGTCTTAGGGAAATTGCCACACCTCTTCAGAGAGGTAATTCCACCCAAAAACGTATCACTAAGAACAGATAAAAATAAAACTGATGGGTAATGAACAAGAATCGTACTCGGACATCAGGAGACAAACATGAAAATGTTTCCATTTACATCATGGTCTCAGATATTTAGGTACATTTGATACTGCCATCACTACAGCATACTCAGTCTGTGTGTACAACAAAGATAAAATGTGGTAACCCTATATTCTGATATTTACAGAAAAAGGAGAATTCTCCCAAACCATTCATGGTTTCTACTCCTCAAGGAACCCTTAGAATAAACCGTGTTCCAAATGATGGGTCTTATTAAAAGGTCAACGTCTTACTGAACTTAACATGAATACTGAGAATATTCACGAAAATCACGCATGAGCCTTTAGAGGAGCCGTTCTATTCTGAACATACTACATTTAACATTGTACTGCTACAGCCGGAAGAGCAGCATATTAGCAGACATTAAAGGGCATGTACAGGGGTGCGGTCCTTGGGTGCACCGTGGGAGGAATAGTTAACGCTTGCCTGAGGTAGAGGAAAAAGAAAAAAGGAGAGTTTAACAGGCCTGAAAGCGACAGAGTGATACAGGGAGAAGGGAGGGAAAGCACAAAGCGACAGGTTGGGAAAGCCTTATGTGATTCAGCTCAACTCCACTGGAAACCCCATCCAAGCAAGGGATGAGCAAGCAAATCTGAGCAACGCTCCAGTGTTAAAATGTATGCAGTAACATAATGAATAATCATCCAGTGCATGCAGAAGACACTCTTGCATCTGGTTATATGTGCTGTTGATCTGCAGTGGCGATTCTAGGATGTTTTTAAGAACGGAGGGTGTAAGTGGGGCCAATAAAACGTGTTGAATGGGTGAGTGGGCCAATCGTCTTTCACATGGGGCCAGTGGCCCTGTTCGTTCATTCGGAAACCTACATTCCGTGGTCCAAGCAGAGTTACGATTAAGCTTATCTGCAAGTTTCCCCAGCGGCAAGGGAAATGCTGGTTAATTAAAGCGCCATCATCCTCATTAACGGATTCGGCCGACGTAGTACAAGGCAGCCCGTCACGCCCGTTAGAGAGCCTGCCCTGGGATCTCCGTCCCACCGGGCCGGGCCAAGCAGGGCCCACAGGCCACTTACGAAGCGAGTCTCCCTCCCGAGGGCGAGGGGGTCCCGGGAGGAGTGAGGAGGCAAAGGTGGATGGTGGAAAGGTGTATACTGTTCGTCAAATAAGCTCCTCATTCTGGGGGAGCAGGAGAGTAAGGAGGGAACTGATGAACAAAAGGATGAGGGCAGGAGCCATCTTGGCATCTACTCACCGGCTGGGGGCTGGGGGGGTACGGGGCCTCTCTGTTGGGGCTCCTCGGCCGGGGGGCGTCCACTGATGGGGACTGGTACTGTCACAGAAAAATATGCACAGGGATCAGACCCACAACTTACAAACGTGCCCTCAGGATGGTCTTTAAACAGCGGGACGTTCATCATGACCCCGCCGCCCCCCCAGAACACACCCCCAAGTGGTAGGTTATTGCTGAGCGGCAAATTGTTACTGTCAGAGTGTAGTTAGTGGGCACAGCTGAGCTGCATCAGGCTGCATGTATAACCTGAAATCAGAGGTGTTACGTGACGGCGATGCAGAGCAGCAGCACGGCGAGCTGCGGGGCCGGTGCGGCTGCCTGGCGTGCTGGGGGATAAGCAGGGAGTCTCCATGGTCGGTGGCAGACTCAGTAATGCATGCATCAGTACGGTGAGCAAAACATGAGCCCAGCATTTCAGACGTAGGGCAATTTGCCTAAATACTGTCTTAATACTGCTGAAACACATTTAAGATGGATAGAGAAAATCTTCATAATAATAATAAACAGCTATAATGTTATGTGGCTCAGTGGGTTATAGACACTCGTTGTGATTGACAGATTTCACTGCTGGGCCCTTGATCCAGGCCCTTAACCCTTAATTGCTCCAGGGATTGTCTGACCCTACTTTCTCAAAAAAGTATGTCACTTTGGGTATAAACAAACACAGATTCAGGTGGATGTTTTTCTGAGCTAAATTATGACTCTTAGACTGGATCACATTGTTGCTGATTATATCAGACAGAGGCATGCTGGGAGGTCAGATACATGGGGTGGGTGAATTCCTCGGGTCCTGCATAGGACATTGGGATGCTAACAAATCAAAGGGCTCCCGTGCACACACGCACTAACAGACACAAACAATAAGGCAATAATAAACAGCATCCTGATAGGAGGAACACAGAGGCATGCTCTGAACCCCTGCTATCACCATGGGAACAGCTGCAATAACCATTATTAACACTACAGTTGCGGTGAAGCCATCATCCAAGCTCCGCAGAGGTGGCTGAAGCCAGGGGTCCAGGGGAAGGTGCTGGTCGGGTTAGGGAAGGGTCGGGGCAAATATAACCATGCCGATGGGTCACTCGGCCCCTTGCCTTGCTGTACAACGAGGTCTGCAGCTGGCCCTGCCGGCCGTAGCCCACAGGTGGCCCAGACAGGGAGTGCTGTTCCGGGGGACAGCCCCTACCCTTACGGTTGGCAATCAGGAAAGGGTTCTCACTGAAGAGGATCGGCTTACAGTCCACGAGCGATTCCTCGGGCTGGTCAGCAGGGGGTGTGGCTTCCTGCCCAGACATGAGCGATGACGGGGGACTGTTGAGGATGTGGCAAAGGGGGGGGCCCTTGGCAGGGGGACATCGCGAGATATGGGACTCCAGGCCGGTGGCCGGGGACAGGGTGGGGCTGACCTGGGGGGGGCCTGCAGGGTTGGAGCCTACGGACTCCAAAGACACGACGAGATGGGCCTGTAGGGGTGCCTCCATGGGGACGGCCAGAGCGATGGAATGAGAGAACTGAGGGGGAGCAAGGAGAGAGGGATGGGGAGGGTGAGGAAGACAGAAACAGGAGCACACAGAGGACTCATGAATGGAGGGATAAAGAGAAGAGGCACTAAAGACCAAAGCGTAAAACCAGGAGACAATGTCTAAGCCAGGTCCATTCAACCAGACCATACTCCACAAGTCCAATGGCCCTGGACTGCAGCTGTACTGAAAGCCAGCAAGGACTCGCCTGCCTACATTCCAAGTCTGGGGAGGTTGAACGCCAGGTGCCCACCTATGTTATATAATGGTGCCCTGCCCACCAAAACACTAAGGCTGTTACATTATTTCCAAGAACGAGCGACGTCATACCACACCTTAAGAAAGCATACACGAGCATAACATAAACCATAAAAAGACCTGGGCCTTCAAGCTACATGGTGCAGCTCATTATATTTACATTCTAAAATGGCAGCGGGGTGGCAGTGGCTGGGGCGGTGACTGGCTTAAAAAGCAGTATTGACTTCAAACAGCCTTTGAATATGGGGGGGCAGTCAGTACTACAGGAATGGGGTTACATTAATATCCTGTGTTGACCTGTTCATATAAGGCCATAAGGGCCAGCACCAAAAGCACTATGGGAGGGCAGCAAAGGGCCAATATGCCCCCATCCCCCCTGCCTTCCCCCACACACAATCACTGCACCATCTACTCCAGGCATTCGGTGGGGGTAGGGGGTATTACCATGCGCATACCATGTAAGGCACTGGTAGTACAATACAGGGAACAAATACGCTATACTCATGAACAATGCACGATTATCATCTGCCACACCACAAACGCCAGTTATCAGTATTAATGGACAGAAACCCTTAACCAATGAAGCACTACCAAAATCCTACGCTGATTACCGGGAGACTGAGCTTAGTCATCGCTGTACGTAACCTAAGAATACCATCAGCAACAGCTGCATAGCCGTGGTGGATTAAAGATGTCCAGAAAAAGATCTCATGGGCGATTAAAGCATCCTGTATGAGCCCTGACATCACTCTGTGCTGACCTACAGTAGATGGGAATCCGCCTGAAACAGCTAAAAAAAAAAACAGGGACCCAGACTCAAAGCAAAGAGCAACAGGGCTGTGGCGTGAAGACAAACAAACCAATGACGACATCCTGATGTGGCCCAGAACATTCAAATATACACACAAGAAAGGCTGAACCTCCCTACTTCAAAGAGCAGTAAGAACAAGTGAAAGGGATGAAAAGAACAGGAAAATACAGCAAGGAAAAAGAAAGAGAGAAGCACGGCACTCACAGTGGGGCGGTAGTGGGACCAAGCGCAGGGGGATGTCCTTCTGGCTAGCATTCAGGACACTGAACATTAAGCCACTAAGTCTTACATGCAGAACTCCACCCCCAGCCCATCAAACCACTGCCTGAAAGGGATTAAAAATAACCCCCCCAAGTGCCAGCCGGGCTTGGCAGCTGTCCACCACGTATGGGGCGCCGGATCCTTGAATAACTCACTTGTAGGGCCCTCTGGAACATGGAGAGCCCCCCCCCCTCAACCGATCACATCCTGCAGTATCCTGAACTGCACCTAAATACAGGGCTGGACGGAGGACAAAGAGCGCTCATGGGATGACAACAGAATCACAAAGCAAGAGACAAGCTCAAATGATGCATGAGTCGCACCCTTATTTAGCTAGGGTCGTTTTTTATACTCTGTATATTTTTTTTTTGTAGATTTTCTGCACTGCATCTCGTTTTGCTTACTTGTGTATACTCTATGTTGCAGGTTGTTTTTTGTTCTATGTTAATACACCATATCATGTTATTTCTGTTATGTACTTCATTGTACTTTAAATGTGACCAATTACACCAAAGCAAAATTCCATGTACTTGCGCTGTCCATGGCAAATAAAGTCTGATTCTGATTCTGTATTTAAAGTTGCTTTTCCTGCAGGTGAGATGAGCAGGGCTGACTCTGTTATCGCCTGAACATTCAACTCAGTCGGGCTTTAGAATCTCAGGTTGTAGGACAGGTACACTTCAGTAGAGGAGGCACTCTGAACAAACCCAGTGCATATGCATATGTAATGTCACAATGGGCTGCTGCCCCTCCCCCATGCACAGGCGGGTAGTAGAAAGGTTCATTGCATGGAGTGGAATGCAAGGAACCTGGGAAACATAACCCACAACCTCTGGTTATCCCATCATTGAGAGGCATGGCTTGGGAACGCAGGATGGAAACACTGGCTTACATTCCACTTATCAGAAGCACCTGCTTGGGATCAAAGGTCAGGGGTCCAAGAAAAGATTCCTCAGAGAAAAAAAATCTTCAGAAGCAATGCTATTCTCAGATGAGAGAGGGTGTGGGTAGACATAGACAGAATACAAAGATTAGTAGCTCATGTTTGGGGTTTTTAGCGTCAGATCAAAAAATACACCAGGAATGCTTTATGTCCAGCTCAGATAAATTCTAGTTTCAGATAAATTCTTTGTATAGAAAAGATAATTATGCTTAAACTTTGGTAATGTACTTATGTTGTTACTGCCTAAAAATTCAGCTTCTGCACCTTGTGTAGAAACAAGGACATCCAGACAGCTAAACTCCTGCCAGGTTATCTGTTGCCAATAAGAAAATCTGATAAACCTTAGGAAGAGATTAAAAGTGCCAGTCGAGTATTTGACCCTAAGCATATTTTACTGCATCAAATCAACCATTCCTCAAACCACCCACCAACCCACACATCTATCCAAAAACCCAACCAACAAACCACCAACCCACCCACCCATCTATCCAACCAGTCAAACACACCCAAAGAACTACCCAACCAACCACCAATGCAACCAAAGAACTAACCAATATCTACTAACAAACGAATCAATGACTAATCCACACCACCAAAGAAGCAACGATCAACCAAGCCACCAGCTAACGAATGAACCACAAACCAATGAATGAATGAACCAACACACGAACCACCGAACGAACAAAACAAAGAACAAACCAATGAATGAACCATCAAACCAATAAATGAACCAACGAACAAATCATCCATCCATCCATCGGGACTCTGAACACATCTCCAGCACCATACTAATGAGCACCTGTGTCTTAACAGATAAATGAACAAAGTTGAACCATTCAATAGAGGAGAGGTCCGTCAGTGTCCGTACCATAAGGCTGGGAACCCAGAAAAGCCCTGTGGGGAACTGATAGGACACAACACTAGTCAACCCTGGTACCAGCACGGGGTGCTCACCTGGCCGAGCTTCTGCACGCCAGAGCTGGGCAGGGCAGCCAGTGTCCTATAGTCCAGTTTGAGGGGCCCAGTGTCCAGGTCCTGGAGAAGAATGGAAGGAGCAGGACACGGAATAGGGACAATAATCAGGGCTTAAGTCCTGATGATTTTTGTGAGCAACTCTTTGAGATAGCAGCATGAAAAATCGTGCTTGAAGCTGTTCTGCCATCCAAGCTGATGATTCTGTATTTGATTAAACATGCCTTAACAAGCCAAGGCCGTTCCTGTGATTACTGATTGTCCAGTAAGTCCACGAGCAGAAGTGGAGAATGGACAAGGGATCCCTCACCTCAGTCTCCTTTTCCAGCACGCGATTGGCCTCCTCACGCTCCATGCGCATGCGCTCCTTCACCAGAGGGGGGCACCGTAAAGTGGGGGAGGGGATGGGGTACACAATCACGCAACAACACATGCAGGAGATAGGGGGATGATATCAGAGGAGGATCAACAGACCAAAGGGGAAAATGATGTGGATGAAAAAATGAAAAGGGTGAAGGGAACCATGGGAATTAAGTAGAGAAATGATGGATTCCCAGACACACCAGAGATTGAGAGAGAGAGAAAGAGAGAGAGGCAGAGAAGAGAATCCACACATGTTAGAAGACAGGTAATCCCACTGAATATTCCCACAAAAAAGCAGCAGAAGAGGACAGTGGGACACAGCAGGACCGGGGAAGGTGGGGGTAGACACTCCCGCTCTAACGTGACTGTCCGATGCAAGCGGTACTAAGGGTTAGCAGCTCATCACTACAGCACAATGAAATACCAGGACACTCAGAGCTGGCGTATGTTGCGCCAGAAACAGAGACCCCTCAGCCACGATTCCCACTCACCAGCTTCTCCAGCTCCTCCTTCTCCCACTGGGACGATTCTCGCACCATCTCCTCCTCCTGCACACAGACAAACGGCATTTACCCAAACAGACATGTGTGCCGATAAGACAGCAGTGGTCTCTGAACACGGTTTTTAGTCTGAACGTAGTCTGTCACATGCAGATTTTCCTGATAAAAAGAATCCATGCAATTACTTGATAAATTTCATCAATCCCCATGGGGAAACACTTCAAAGGAATTATACATTAGACCTGCATGATATCATATCACAATGTACTTGCCATTATATGCTGCATGCACAATAATCACCAGGGCTTTAGATAACGGACAAACATTTGTCCGGACGCCAGCTTTTCAGGACTTTACGGACATTTACTTACACCCACTATTTGGTAAGCAGATTAGTAGTATGCCTAAAATATTAATGAGATGTGTACTGTGACGCCCATAAGTTAGTAATCTGCATTAATGGCACCTTCTGCAGGATGTCCATCTCCTCTGGGCTCAGGTCCCTGTCAATAGAAGAGATGCTCTCCATGCTGTTCTTGCGAACGATGCCCGCAGCAAAGGGGTTGGCAATGACACCGGGGGATGCCTGAGAGAGCAGGAGTGTAGACGTTAAGGAGGTAAAAGAATCCACGGCTCTGGGTGGACAAAAAAAGTGAGCTCCATAGCGATAAAGCGCAAACCGTCAGAGGAGGAGATGGACAAAATGAGAAAGGAGAATTGGGAGCAGGAGGAGGCAATGGAGGAGGGGAAGGGAAAGAATGGAAGAGGCAGAGGAGGCGAATAATGGTGTGTTCCATTTACCTCAGAGGTCGAAACTTGGAATGACGTCACACACAAGTTAAACGTGTTCCAGTACAGCGAGTAGGAAAGCCATTTAACAATACCAGGGACCTGTTTCAAAAAGCGTCACGTCCACAGACGAGTACTGTGTACACAACTAAGACATAAGTGCTAATAAACAGCATGAAACTACAACTTTTACTTCTGTTGAAAAAGGCTGCAGCCATCTTGGACTCTGAGCTTGGGGTTGTGTCAATTCCTCAGAGTTCACGAGTCAGAATTTCAACTTGAGGGGGCCTTCCAGTTGAAATTTCTGACTAGGAACTTGAAATTTCTGAGTCACGAGTTCAAATGGAACACAGCATAAGGAGCAGGAGACGACAAAAAAGAAAAACAAAAAGGTATCATGAGGAGGATGGGATGACGGTGGGGGTGGGAGAGAAAATGGAGGAGGTAAAGGGAAAAAGGGAGAGGAAATATGGACAAAGGAGGTGACTAAGGAACCGGAAGAGACAGAGAAGGTGACATGAAGAAAACAAGACAGCAGCACAGGTATAGTGTGGCCTGTTCTGTGGTGGTCTGCTTGTCACCTCGATGGCAGCAGCATCCTGCGGGTCAAAGCCATCGCACACCAGCACAGCCAGAGTGTCTCCTGTGGCTCGCAGGGCCCGCACAGCCTCCGTGTGCGTCATGCCCAGCAGGCTGTGGCCGTTCACCTCCAGGATGCGCATGCCCACCCGCAGCCGTCCATCCCTGGCAGCCGCCCCGCCGGCGCTCACCTGGCAAAAGCATGGCATGGCAGCAAGAAGTCAGGACCTGCCCCTGAGATCAAGTCCGCAACAGAACAGAACACCTCCTACATGATGGTCACCTTGGAGATGAAGATGCCCTCATCAGTGGGGTCAAAGGGGTTGCCGGTGTGGCCCCTGGCCCCCCCGCGGATGCTGATGCCCAGTTTCTCTCCGGGGTACTTCTCGATGACGATCTCCTGTGGGGGGGGGGGGTGTTCATTAAATCAGGAAAGAAGCAGACCCTCTGCCAGAACAGAATCTTCCCATCTAGGACCAGGCTTTCCTGCTCTACCGCCACAGGTGCCTTCCAGTAAAATTACGCGTTCTGCAAAGTAGCACAATAAAAATCGACTTATGGGAAAAAATGGATTGAGACAGACCACTCAGAACACAAATGAAACCACTAACCATTATCTTCAAAACACTTTATAATGGAGCTTTTAAAACTTTCTCTAAAGTTTTTCCTTTATGTTCAACACCTGAAATTTCCCCAGTACGCTTCTCAGACATTTAACCTTGTCCACTTATTTATGGAAATGGAATGGATTTTGTGAAATGAGTCCCTCTCTCCGTCTCTAAATATGTAGGGTCCTTGATCATGTGCAAAAAAAAACAAAAGAAAAACAATAAAACACGTGATCCAATATGAATCAGCTCAGATTAGATACGGTTTAGATTAATATGAAAAGTCCCACTATTCAATAAAAACACATCTAAAATATGTGTCTTCTAAACAAGTCACTATTTATTTTGAAGAGCATAAAACGGAGATACTAAGGGACTGAGGCTGATCCTAAGATCTTAACGTGGAAGTGATTTACAGTAATGGTGATGTTACAGGTGTATTGATCTGCAATGGTTTATTGGTTTGAGACTGATTTCCTTCTAAATCAGAGACAGACAGAGGGGGTTTTGAGTTGATCTAGGCATATCGTACACACTTGGCCTGGGATTTCCGATTTGAATCAGTTTTCCGTTACACCCCTAAAAACAAGCACTTACAAAGCAAAGAACTTGGGGTGACTGAGCTGAATATTAAGTGTATTCCTTAAAGACCCAAAATGGGGTAGAAGCCAACACGAGATTCACCTTACACAGCCATCTTACCTATATTTACCAGTCATACAATGCATTCAGAAAATATTCTGATCCCTGAACTTTATTCTTAATAAATTTGCAAAAATTTCTAAAATCCTGTTTTCACATTGTCATTATGGTGTTGATTATAGATTTAGGAGGGAAAAATGGATTTAAATGTTTTCGGCATGAGGCTGCGACATAAAATAATGTGAAAAAAGGTAAGGGAATGCACTGTATGGACCCATTTACATTCAGGAAATGTATACTATAGAAGAACTGTCTGTACACGAAACCACAGCCAACTGCCCCCCTCCACACAGATTTATATGCTTTAGCCAATATGGATGTTTCTTTCCTGTTTGTTATTCGCCACATTTTTTTGCAACAATGGCTGCATAAAATCAAAGACACATAGGGCCCAGTCTTGTCAGAGAGTTAGGGTGAAGTCTGTGCGAGGTCCACACCTGCATGCCGGGCGGGGCGGGGTCACGGCGAACCAGCAGCTGGATCTCCTGCTTGTTGGAGAGCAGCGCTCGCACAGCCTCCTGATGGGTGGCGTGCCGCAGGTCGATGGAGTTGACCTCAAGGATGCGGTCGCCCACCCGCAGGCCGCTCCTGCAGGCCAGGCCATGGGGGATCACCTGGACACACAAAAGGTGTCATAATCCATACAAGGGGGGCAAGCCTCATCATTAGCCAATGATGAGTCCTGAATCGGAGAGTGACAGGGGAGGGACACTCCACACAGGATCCAGGCTCACCTTCGAGATGAAAACTCCAGGCTCACGGACTCCAAACGGGTGGCTGGCGTGGTCGCTGCCTCCAACGATGCTCAGCCCAAGGGGGCCGCCGGCCTTCACCAGCGTCACTTCCTGTTGGCACAGGAAGTAAAGGTTTTAATTATGACAGGATGAAATCAGAATTCATTATGTTTATAATGGCATCTCCCTCGCTAAAAAAAACTTCTTCACAATTATGATGTCATTATGATACCACTACGATGTGAACTTCAACTTCAGTTTCTCTGGTTGATTAATGCATTTTAAATAAAAACAATCACCTTTTTTGTTTCTATTGTTATTTTAATAGCAAATGAGAGACATTATCATAATCACTGCTATAGACCAGTCCCCCCTTATCCTCGCCTCCGCTGCGCACCTCAATGGGATACTCGTCCTCCATTGGCTGGCTCGACTGTTCGCCTTGGTCCTCCTGGTCCGCTGCACTGGTGGGTTGAGGCGGCGGGGGGGAGTGTGGGCGGGCACGGGGCTCGGCCAGGTCACGTTCCACCAGCAGGGTGATGGTGGGGGAGGCGGTGGTGAGCAGAGCTACTGCCTGGTCATGCCTGGCCTCTGTCATGTCTACACCATTGATCTGGATCAACAGATCAGTGTGTCAGCCTCCAGACAGACATGAGCCACAGCACGCGGTTCTCAGACGCCCCCTGCTGGCCGCTGGAATTAGGCCTATTCTACATTCCTCCCCTTCATTTGGGGCACAGTGGCCATTCCTTCAATTAATCCAATACTTTGAAGATTAAATAACGCTAACAATTCTTTTTTACTTAAGTACAATTCAGTTACTGAAACAAATGAACCTGAGCATTTACAAGACATATGGACCCAGAGAGAAGTCTCCACCATTACAGGCCTTCCTGCTAATGTGATTTGCAGACTAATTTAATCATCAGTATTCAGGCCTTGGTTGTGAGCATTAAGCAGCACCAGGTCCACTTCAACTTCCATACACGTCTCTATGGTGACAGAAGACCCAGTAGAAACAGCCAAATATTAAAGTACGAAATTCGAAACAGACCCCAAAATCTTCACGTGTATTTTTTCCCGGTACTTATATCGTCAACAGCAAAATACGCACATTTAAAGCAGTTTACAGTGAGTCTCACAGACAGAATATCAATAAAACTACAGGTATTTAAGGGTGTTTTGAATGGAATGCAGTGGCTCCACCTGCTGGTGAACAGAGGTTATCAGCCAAGTAGAACTGAATTGGACTGAAGCCTCTAGTACAGAGTCACAGGAGTGCCGTAGAAAAAGAATAAATCTGTCAATAGAAAAAGAAAGAAAGTAAAATAAATAAATAAAAGAATATGAAAATAAACCATTTTTGCTGAAAGGCAGTTGGACTGCACAGGGATCTGTCCAACATCCCAAAGGACAAGTGGACCATGGACATTAATATATGGCCAGCAAATGAGTTTCCTAATAACATATTTTGTAGCAACTTTTTATGTTGTCTGGCTAACTGTCTATTTTTTTTGTGGAGTAGCCCCGTATAAGGAAGACTGGGTTTATCTTAGCTAGCTAACACTATCTAACAATCCCTCCTTTGTTTTTGGAACACAAGGCTCAGCACCGTGGATGTTTTTTTAATAAATGCTGATGCGATTTTACCCAAAAATCCAAATTAACAGACATAAAATGACAACCGCAAATCCACATCTCTGAGCTTAGACTTCAGTTGTTGCCGTTACCAGAGTATATTTCGCCTACTGCGACATCATGGGCATTCCCCCTATTGACTACTCAGCTTGGGTGGGAAGGCCCGCCCAAAGCCTGTTGTTTGACAGCTTGGGCATTCGGGGGAAAGAGTAAAAGCAACAGGGAAAAGCCAAAAGTTACTTTCTTAATCAGTATTGATTTTCTTATTTTACAGATTTCTTTTTTGTTACGGCACTCCTATGACTCCTTACTCTCTAAATAGGGTCAGAGAAATAAATCAGGCGTTTCTCATTGCATGACATTAAGCTGGCTCTGCCACAGCTGTCAAAGATTCTCCGGATCACTTGACAAAATATACATTTGGGTGGATTTGGATTTTTGTGTGTATTGCTGTACCAAAAATACACCTAAGCTAAAGCACTTTAACTTCAGCATTTAAATATATACATCTAAATTCCAAAAATGACAATGCTATAATTTCATTACTGAATCAATTGTGAACAGCTGAAGATTGGGTGATTGAGGGTGTCTTTTCCAGACACATTTAGGCCAGCGAGAGGGTGCAGGTTAGAAAGAGGTGTGTTCAGTCACAAGAAAGGCCAACATCAACACACAGTCAGACCAGCTAGGGACAGAAATACCAGAGACAAACAGACCAAATGACTGAGGAGAGACAGACCTGGGAAAGACTGACAGACAAATCAACTGAAAACAGACTGACCCGGCTCGAGAGAGATAGTCATATCAGCTGGGGACAGAAAGACCAGGGATAGACAGACCGACTGACCGAGGATGGACCGACAGACTGGCAGGAGACTGACAGACCAGAAACAGACAGACCGGGTAGAGGCAGACCAGGGACAGAGAGTCAGACAGAATGACTCACTGACTGACCACGGACGGACAGACTGCCTGGTTGGGTAGAGACAGACAGACTGACCTGGGAGAAGAAAGACAAGAGACGGGAGACAGACCAACTGGGGAGAGATGGACAGACAGCCCAGTTGGGAACAGAAAGATAGGTAACAGACAGACTGGCTGGGGACTAACAGACAGACCAGCCAGGGAGAGAAAGACCAGGGACAAACTGACCAATCAAATGAGGACAGGCCGACCGGCCAGAGACAGACAGAAAAACCAGAGACAGACAGACCAACTGACCGAGGACACAAACACCAGCCTGGGACACTGCAGACAAACCAGAGTGCTCAGGGGGAACTGAGGAGGACCTACCACCTGAGGAGGGGACAGGTAAGTGGGGTGGAGAGGCCAGTGTAGTCTGTACACTGAGAGAACCTCAGTACTGACCTCTGTACCAACCGACAGGCCAGCATTTACTCCCATGAAGATTTTCCTTTGTAACAGTACTGTACCCATACATCATACCTTTTATATACATATATGTAAACCTACAGTATATATGAATGTTATACATACAGTACCCATATATAACAAGATGCACTAGTATATATGGTTAAAGCCAATGGAAATGTGTTTGGAGGCATGTACAATTTTTATCTAGTGAGTGACAGGGCAGGGGCACTCCATGGGCCAATCAGCTTTCAGCTGGGGCCAGTGCCCCTGTGGCCCCACCCCTGTATACGCCCCTGCTCCCAAATGCTACTCACACAGCTCATGGTATCACCTCCAGATTCTTCCTGAGCCCAGCACAAACACTTAGAGAAAAGTCATGACTAAATAATATAAGACTAGTAAGATATAATACAAATTATGTAAGCGAATGTGTACTCCCTGCTGGTAGGGTCTCTGAAATGTCTATCATGTCAGAGCTATTAAATGCTCCCTGCGTCACAGCAGCATCAATCAAGCATCTCCCATTCAATCACATGTGTGAGACGGCTCAAAACTACATGCTAACGAAGCGTAATGGAGCAGCAAACCGAGGCCAGCGAACGACTGGGGCACTGAGGGCTCACGGCAGGGACAGAGGTCAGCACTGACCACCCAGTATCAGCGTTTATCTCCGGATCGGCGTGTTGTTTCCATGCCACCTCCCCCAACACCACACGCACCACCCAAGTGGGGAGGAGACATGGGAAACGAGCAAGGGGTATGAGGGGGGTGAAATGATTAAAGAAAAAAAAAAGGAGGAGTAGAAGAGACAGACAGACACATCATACAAGCAAATACAACTGCACCCTCGAGAAGACCCAAAAAATCATCTGGACTGTTTGTGTTTCTAATGGGGTGAAAATGTGCTACCATCCTCACTAAAACATGACTGTGGGCTAAAATAATAATTTTACACCCCATATCCAAGCCAGCCACTTCCCTGACAAGACACCAGACAAGTGAGCACTGACGTGTGGAAACCAGGGGTGCAGTGACTCCCAAACTGGGGGTTGGGAATGTAGCTGCCAATCCCAAATGAGGCTTGGGGGGGGAAATGATTTAAAGCTCCCCTCCCTCAGCAAGGCCCCCTGCTGTGTTTTTGTGTCCTCTTCACCACCAGATCTGATTATACTCAGATAAGCCCATGGTAAGTAGAACTTAGTTCAGGTGAAGTTTAACAGTATGCAAGTGCTAGGGTACCCAAAGGGGATTATGGGAAATGACTGCCATATAAGGTATAAACGGATCCATAGGAGAGGTGAGGAGAGGAGAGAAGGGGAGAGACAAAGAGGCGCAGAAGCAGAGCCCAGGTCAGAGCCCCGAGCAGATCAGCAATGAGACGGAGCAAGCTGGCTCACTCCAGTAAGGAACAGACAAGTTTTGCTGGGAATTAAATATCGGATCTGGTGGAAAATACAACAGGAAAGAGGAGGTGAAGGGGGAGGAGGAGGAGGTACTTACGGAGATGACCCTGTCTCCCACTTGCAGTGTGTTGTCACGGTGGGCGGCCCCACCCTCTGCGATCCGAGAGATGAAGATGCCCTGCTGGCAGAGAAAGACCCCAGAACTAAGTACTGGTGACAGAGCGAACCAGTAGGGTGTGATGGTCTAATTTCAGTAGCTAAGGACAGTTAAACTCTTAATTAAGAGACTACAGACATGTTTCTTATATTCACAGGCATACATTACGTCATTAAAAATGACAAAGGGCAGAGACACAGCCAGCTATAAACATACAGACTCCCCTATAAATGAATCTCAGCGTTTCAGTGGTTGAACAAATGTGTTACGTTACCATGCTTGGTGTCATGAGCTCATTTGCAGAGACCAACAACACAAACTTGCTGAAGGTCGTCAGCAGAGGGGCGATTACTGGGGGTGTGAGATAATGTCTTCTGGGGTGCCATAGTGACTCATATTCGGGACCCCGGGAACAAGACCGAACAGAAAGGGTGTTCAGAACGATTGAGTAGGGGTTCTAAAGAAGAAGGGTACGCACGCTTGGTACAGCGCCCTCTTCTGGGTACACAGACCATAACAGGATCTCACTGTATCAGTGCTGCAGGCAACGGCATATCCCGCTAATCTCGAACTCACCCTGAGAGAATGCTAAGGGTATCACGGTGACCCACAACGTTTTCACCAGGACAGCGAAACCCCCCCCCCCCAATTTCCTGGGACTTATAGAGAAAGCCCGTGTATTTGGGGGGGGGGGGGGGGGGGCTTGCCATTAAGTACCAGGGAAAAAAAACAATTTGACAAAGGAGTGAGGAAAAGCCACCACCCCACAGGAAACCCAGTGTACGTCAAAACAACAT
>JAODLD010000001.1:25686458-25701756 GCA_026781065.1 Mormyrops boulengeri
CCGTGGTTTTTGGGTTGGCTTTTTTCCTCTGTTTGTTTTTTTTTTTGTTTTTTCTGCGGGGCCCCCGCTGGGGGGGGGGGGGGGGGGGGGGGGCGGACACAAGACGTGTGGATGAAAAGGAAATCTATCAGTCTGCTGTCAGTGTAGTTCTCTCTGTGGTGGTGTGTTGGGGGCGCGGTATCACAGCAAAACACAAAAACAGACCAAATAAGCCAATCAGAATGACCAGGCTCTTTTCACACTCAACCTTAGACACCCCTCAAAGTCCGTGGTGGAGAAGAGCATAATCAAGAAAATGTTCTCCATTATGGAGAATGACAGACATCCCCTGTATAATGTGCAGCTTCAACACCTTCAGTAGCAACCTCATTCAGCTCTGCTGTAACAGGGAGCGCTTCAGGAAGTCAGTCCTACCAACCACCATTGTATGGAGCCCATTAGGTGTCATGGTAGAAAAAATATCAAATTTGTGCTCTCCTACGCACAGTAATTTGATCCCCCGAATTAATCACCAATCGGAAAGCACAAATTACTAACTTGAGCAAACAAATTAGTAACTTCAGAGCACAAATTACTAATTTGAGCACACTAGGTCTGTCACTATGGATTATATTAATAATCAAGTAATCTATCAATTAATATGATGATCTATCATCGAGCAATCGATTATATATAATACGATATATGATATTATGTACATTGCAACTGGTGCAAAGCAGGACCCAACCACACATTTCAGTCACACATAAGATGAGTCACACACAGATCTGCCACACACAGGGTGAACATGCAAACTCCACACACACAAGCGGCGACGTATGGCGACAGCGCTATCCAGTGCGCCACTGTACCGCTAGGCTTGTATGATGTGCGATGTTAAAATCAACATGGCGTTTCATGCACATTCAATTGTCAAATTGCAAGGACCGCCATAGTCTAATGGGTTCAAACCAAACTGCTAAAACATTTAAACCAAACTTAGCAAGCTTTTCAGTTTTAATGATGGTTAATTTTCAGCATTATCTAGTATAGGTTTTAAAAAAAAAAAAGTCTAGAGTTTACCATCACTGCTTTTGTATGAGCACTGCACGCGGACCATGTCATTTTTATCCTTTCTGTTGGACTGATTCATACACTGTGTGGCGCGTTTGTGAGAAACAAAGCAAAAAATGAGTGAAGAGAAGAAACGCGAGCAAGAAGTAGTCACCAAAAGCCATTCGTATTCCGCTGTATGGAAATATTTTGTATCCTGCATGTGCCGTCTACCATCTGCCATATTGCTGAGTAATCGAGAAGGAAATTTTCAATCGATGCTTTTTAATAATCGAGTAATAGAGTTTAATTGAGTAGTTGCGATGGCTCTATAGCGCACAAATTAGTAACTCAAGCACACGGATTAGTAACCTGAGAGCATGAATCACTATGAGATAATATTTTTTTTCTACCATGACACATAAGGGCCTTCGTACCATTGCACTGTATAACAGTGCACGTCATTGTCAAGCAAGGGGAGTGTCGGTCTCTGTAAGCTACTCATGTATCCTGCACATTATCTGCACATTACTTGCACAAAACTAGCAATTATTTGCACATTACAAGGATACTCTTTGTGCATTATTTTTTTTTGTTTTATCATAATTTTTTTATAGGAATGCTGGGTCGTGATGTATGTAATGTATGTTATATAATGTTACATGGTGTCATTAATGCTTCTGTAACTGGAGAATTTCCCTCCAAGGAATTAAATTAGGATTAAATTCTCCCTCTCTCTTCCTCTTTCTCCCACTCTCGCTTCCCTTTGCTCTTCCTCTCTCCTCCCCTGTCTCACTCCCTGTGTTTGTGGGGGGGGGGGGGGGGGGGGGGCTGGCCATTCTGTCACTGGATACATCAACCATTGGACACAGCTGTGAGGCAAAGCCACCTCCCCACAGTAAACCCTGTGTCAGTCAAAACCTCATTACGAAGAGAGAGATCGCTGATGGACGACATTTAGTTTGTGACACGTTCAACACCCCCCCCCTATCCCCAGCCTCACCATGGTGAGGACGGTGTAGCTAACACTGGCCTTTAAAATCCACATCAGAAACGCATTACTCGCTATCGCTAACTCTCACGCTTACATTCACGATCAGAATGCACTTGGCAATCGTGAGCGGCCCTCTGCACAAGCTTCCCCGTGACACAAGTTGTACAAGCCAGAACTTACCGGAAACGGGTCTAGAGAGTGCACACACGTGTACTGATCAGGCGGCGCTGGTCTGCGCCGGCTGAATCCCAGTCTAACAGGACACGGGGACTGAGGTAAAAAAAATACCAGCCCCTGAAATACCACTGGGGGTGCGATCGCGTGTCGATGCCTGCTATTCATAACCACGTTGCCACGGCGACCCATCCAAACTGAAAACAGGTGGTGTTGGGACGGGAATCCAGCGGGGGGTGAGGGTATGTGGATAAGACATCGTTCTCACATTTAGACCGAGGTCTGCTCACTCTGACTCAGCGCTGACTCGTCACTCAGTCACGGAGGAGCCTCGTGACTCGCCCGGCTGGCACAGTGGGACAGCCTCACACAGGTCGTGAGGAAAAAGCTTCATGTTACATAGCCACAGCCTCGGGTTGCTGGGAAACTGCACCATTCACATGGTACATTTGTATTTACCTACCTCTATTTAGTTAGCAGAACCTTCTGTCTAAAGCAATGTAGAAATGAGCAAAGAGCAGGGGCTGCCAGCCCTTGGAGCAATCAGGATAAGGGCCATGGTTGGGGGCAGTGACATCACTCTGCCAGCCACAGTCCTTACCCAGACACATGCTGCTCCGTACCCATTCATTTGCACAGAGATCTGACCAGCCAGGTGCCTGGCCTGTGCCCTACTACCAAGAGGTGCATGGCTAAGAACCAACACAACACAAGATACTTTAAATACCTTAGTGATCAAAACTAGTAAAGTTTACTTTAGCGGGTTAGGACCCTGTGCCAGTGGTTGAAATGTTTCTGGGAAGTGAATTCCAGGGTCAGTAGAGAATGATCTCTGTTGGGCCCTTGAGCAAGGCTCTTATCCCTCAATTGCTCCAGGGACTGTCTCACCCTACTTGCTCAAAAATGTACATTGCTTTGAATAAAAGTGTTTGATAAATGAAATGCAACAGTAAAGTAGGGCTAGTACTAGAGGGGACGCGAGCTGACGTACGGTGTCGCCGGCACGGTACTGGGTGGAGCCCTTCCCCCCGGCGATGCTGAAGCCCAGGCCCTTGTCGTTGCGGATGAGGCAGGCGCTGAGACGCTGGCGGCCAGCGGCAGGCTCCAGGCAGAAGGGCAGGCCGCTGCCGCGCCGCTCGCGTGGGAATGAGTCGTCCTCAGGCCGCAGTGGCGTGGTCGTCACAGCATTCTCGGGCTCCACCATGCGCTCCCGTAGCAGCGTCATTGACACAGCGGTGCCGGACCCACGCAGCGCATCTACTGCCTGCTGGTGCTCTGCCCCCTGCAGGTCCACACCATTCACCTGGGCACACAAAGTTTAGCTAGGGTCTGCTGTTGGACCTTTGAAAGGTACTATTTCACAATACAAATTTACAATATTTGATTAAGTTAACAGCCGTCAGCCTCATCATATCTACGTTCCCATTTTTGATTGGCTATTAAATGTCACATGATTAGAGAGACCCCAAAGTTAATAGCCGTTGGCTTCATCATATTAATGTAAGAGGGAAACATTCCCATTTCTGATTGGCTATTAAGTGTCATAAAATTAAAGATCCACATAACATTTATAGCTGTTAGTCATTTCAATAAGATCAAATGGTTCTACTATTAATGTAAGAACACATTTCCGTTTCAGACTAGCTATTAATTGTCACCTGATTAAAGAGAACCATAAGGTTTGGTCTTCATATCTACAGGGTGGTTATAATATTAATGTATGAGGGAGACACATTCCCATTTCTGATTGGCTATTTAGTGTCACAATTAGACAGATATTCACGAGCATAGGAACAAACGAACAAACAAGAGAGGACAAACACACACACACATACACACACACACACACACATGCATGTGCACATAGTTCAAGACCCCAGGTTCTGTCTACCTGCAGCAGCTTGTCTCCCACTCTGACCCCAGCACGGGCAGCCGGGCCGTCCTCTGACACCCGGGAGATGAAGATACCCTGGGGTGTGGGGAGGAGACACACTCAGAGCTGTTAAATGCAGGAACAATTGGTTTGAACAGGCTACTGTTTTAACATCAGTTATAATTTTTCCTTTCAATTTCAGCTGCATATCCTGACTAAAGGCACAACAGCATGTCCCACTACCTACAACTTCCAGGACAGACTGTTAAAGACGCAGTATTCTATGGGGCAGCAGGTATAGACACGATTAAGGTAAATATTGCTTGCGCTACAAGAAAAGCTAGCGGGGAAGGATAAAAAGTGTGGAATAATGCAAGCCTAAGCAATCGATCACAGATCCCAGGAGACTGGAGGTGCCCTGTCTGCGGTTATACCAGACTCATTTGTGGCTGATCAGGCCTTGCTGCAATAAAGGATTTCCATTAAGGGGCTGGTGTAGGGCACAAAGAATGGGGGGGGGGGGCTTCACCCAGACCTGATATTCAGATTACAGAACATTGAGAAGCCCATATTCTTTAAGATAAATATTGAGGTGACTGGACCTAAGGGAAGTAAAATACCAAGTGTATCACTGTCAAAATGGAGGAAGGCTTAGATGACCACATGACCCTTTCACACGGAGACATGGCACAGCTGGTGGGGTCCATGAGACACATTCCCACGTCCCCATGCAGCTGTGCTGTGCTCCCTGCGGCAATGGGGGTCGTCACTGGAGCCCTTTTTCTAACAAATGTTTACTTTGGAGATCAGTGGTCAGCCTAACCTAGGCTTAGGGGGGTGTGTGTGTATGTTTGAGGGGGACACTGCTTAAATCAGACATCACATCTGGTTACTCCAGTCTGGTTGCCCAAGCTCCGGTACTTGCTCATCTTCAGAGCTCTTTAAGAACACAGAGCAGTGGCCTGTTAGACAATGGGAACTGCATCACCCTCCCTGGAGAAGCCAGGAGAGCGAGTCCCATTACCAGCATGACCCTGGCGGTCCTTAATGTCATGGCACGGCCAGTGGACACTGGCCAGCATTGATCAGAGTGACCAAAGGGCAAAGGGAATGTGGCAAAGGGAATCCCTATTGCATGAAGGTAAAATGTAGGCCGACGTATGTGTTGGCCTCCAAATACCATCGACTTTGCCACGGGCCTCTGGGGGGGCTGAGCACCACAGTTGTGAGACCCTGTACCACTGCCAGAGTGTCCAACTGGACAAAAGTCATCGCCTGGACGACCTGCCCCCTATCCATTCCAAACTGCCAGTGCAGAGGCAGGATTACGAGGGACCAGCACAGAACGTCAGCTCTTGATGTTGGACAGTTCTGTGGCCCCCCCCCAACCCCCACACCCCCACCTTACCTCATCATCCCCCTTGTACGGCGTGGAGCCACGGCCCCCTGCGATACTGATCCCAAGGCCACCTGTCTGCCGTTGGACTGTCAGGGTCAGCTAGAAGGAGAGGAGATGGATGAGCATGGCTGGTGGGGCCAGCCACGAGGGGGTGCTCACCGCAAAGGCAAGAACGTCCCAGGCAAGAACATTCCAGGAAAAAAACCAACGCTTGCCGTTCGTTTTCTGGGGGCCCGGAGCAGGGCAGCTAATTCAGATTCTGCTATACCTTGAAACTTAAGGTGTCACATTACTAATGGCAGGGGCATGATCGGAGAATGGGATGGGATACAGGATGGTTTGACCAGGTCTGGGGGAAGGGGGAGGGTTCATTCAACTGGAGAGATTCTGAGTCAAAGGGGGTGACTAGCAATGTAGAAAGGGGAGATTCTGGAAAGGCCTGTAAAGAATGATTTATCCCCGACATGAAAAGAAAAAAAAAAGCTGGGGAGGGTTTTTTTTTCCCCTCTTTTTGTGAGAAGCATCCGGGCCCGGAGAAGCCAGAAGGCGAAACGATGCGCTGGCCCCCCCCCCATCCAGCGGGATCGATCCGTGCCACAGGAGGGCACCTCAGAGTACATGCAGAACAGAGCAGGTCCTCAGAGTGCAGGACGACCTGTAAAAGGTGCATTAGACAGACAACTCCGCACACACAGAGACATACAGACACACACACACACACACGAGAACGTGCGGGAAGCTACTGCAAACCACGACGTTGAACCGGGAGACCATGAAAACAAGACTAAGGACGGGGTGTTAATAAATCACAAGACAGCTACCGGGACCCCATCCGAGGCGTGGATGTTAGTGAGGCAAGCCGTGGCAGATCGGAGTTAGTGCAGATGGAAAATTTAGTATGGTGAGGAGAGAAATCATACACATGCAACAGTTTACCTTCCTGCCGCAATAATGTACTAGACCAACCCTAACAGACTAACCCTAATACTGTGTGGGCTCACGGCACCGCTCTGTAGGTCTCGTACTGTTAAGCTCGCTGAACTACACATACCATGGGTATACAGTGCTGTTTCTACACCTTCTCCTGGGGCAATTCTATAAATTTTTTAAAGTAGGGGACATTAGAGGGGGCCATAATTCACACATAGGGGCTAACCGTAGCAATAGCCAATGGTATATTTGAATTGGTGAGTAACCAATTGGGAGGGGGCAAGGGACCAATCAGCTTTCAGCTGGAGCTAGTGCCCTTGTGGCCCCCCAGCCCTTCCCTCAGCCTAACTCTTCTTCGGTAATGTCTCTTGAACCCAACTTCCATACAGGAAACAAAGATGGAGCAAGTGATTAATATCTCTGACAGCATGTTCTTAAGACATTAAAGGGGCAGTTCACCCTAAAACTGAAAAACAATATGTTGAAAGAGGCTTTAGTGCTATTTATCTGGGTTGTTTTGCCTAGGAGTTGCCTAGTTTTGGAGATATTGGTTGGAGAAATGTTGGTCTTCTCTCAAATACAATGGAGTGAATGCCATTCTATCTGTGGTGATTAAAACACCAAAAAAATACAATTTGAAAAATTCAGCAGCAGTGTCTTACCAGAAATCATGACCAGGTTACTCAAGATAATTCACAGACTTTGTAGTGAGCAGTTAAATGCAGGGACTAGTTTCTTCTACCAAACTCCACACACCAATCGTATCACTGCACAGAAGACAGTGCCATGGTGCTCGTAGGGGCTAAAGAGGGGCCGTAATTCATACAGAGGGGCTAACCTTATGATATGTTTAGAATTGGCGAGTGATAGGAGAGGGGGCACTCCAGGGGCCAATCAGCTTTCAGGGCATTGTGGATCCATCCCCCATAAATGCACTTGACACTTGCCTTAAGGACGTGATGACAACTTAAGGATCTTAGCATCTACACCAACCGCCAGCCCATTTTATGAGCCTGGGAGGCCACAACCCGGCAGGATGGGAAAGGAGGCTGAAAGTCAAGTGAACCAGAAGTGGACCAGTAAGAGCATGGTGAAGATACCAGAAAAGAATGGAATGGACTGACTGACCAAGCTGGTGCACCCCCAGGACCACCTACCCAAGGCCAATGACATTCTGACAACTGACATCTTTAACAAGCCTGTGGGTTAAGGCATCCCATAATAAGATAATAGCCTTTCCGGAAGATGATACCAAGCTGGGTCAGTCTCTCCAAGGCAAACTTTGGAGGATATCCCTCGTGATTGGCTTGGGTTATTTAAGGTGTTTGCTATGTCAAAATGAGCGAGAAAGAGAGAGAGAGAGACACAGAGATGGATGGATGGGTGGGAAAGAGTAGGTACAGACCTCTTCCTCCTCAATTCGAGCAGGCTCAATCAGCAGATTATTGACTTGATCAAATGACACCCCCTGTTAGGACAGGAACCAGCGAGAAGCATGCGGATTAGTGGGGCAAAAATGAACACCGCGCACTTGCACGCACGCGTTGGGGGGGGGGGGGTGGGGGTGGGCAGGCAAACCCGCCACTTGCAGCTCCACGCTGCAGAACAGGAAGGATTTTGCTAGTGAAGACCCACCCCCTGACACTCAATGCTTCACCACCTTCTCTCCTGGGCTTCAAGGTCTTGATTTACGACAAAGACCAGACAAGTATACGGAGGTGGTGCTTCAGACCCCCATGTGGAGATACATTACTATCCATCCACCTTCAAACCACTAAAGCAATAAAGGGTTAGGGGGCTTGAGGTCTCCCCTAGGCTGCATATGGCATAAGGCAGGGGTACGTCCTGTACAAGATTACAAGCCCCAAAGTCCACCTGAATTTAGCTACTGAATACTAGACTGTATTAGAATAGCTCTGTAGTTCAGCTCAGTTCAGCAGTGAGTGTCCACCGAACTCTGTCACTATCTCTAGTGAGTAGCCAATGAATACTTTCTCCATCTGCAGTGAGCACCTGGTAAATACTTTCATCATCTGAGTACCCAATCTGAATCTCATGAGTATCTAGACTGGAGGCAAAGCTGGTATAAAGCTATCAGACTGGAGGGGAGGTGCTTGTAGAATTTGTGGAGAAGAGCATCAAACACTTGAGGGGAATCAAAGAGGCAGAAACAGGGAGTTCACATCACATCTGAATTGCTGTGGACTTCAGAGATCACCGAGTTAAGCAGAAGAAAGGTCAGCTAATGGCATTTACAATTGAAAATTAACAACAGAAACACAAAAGACATCAAGCGAGTTTGGGAGAGGTCAGGGGGACACGACAGCAGGGTAGTGAGGAGAGTCTACCTTGGACCTGAGGACAATGAAAAGCAGAAGACATGGTTCTCCATACATCTACAATGTTCATTCAGACAGTTTAATTGAATCCTCCAAGTGCCACTGTCGTGGGTCGAGGTGTAAAGCAGATGCGCTGTGTATGAGTCCCTGACGGCTGAGGTTGTAAACCTGGCCCTACAAACCAGCTTCTGATGGAACAACTTATAAAAGTCTCAAAGATCTGAAAGCTTTTAGTGCCCCAAGGGCATAGATGTATCCTTTGAGTCCCTGTGCCTGGCAGACAGGGAACTCTACTGAACAAAGAGATAAGTTGTTCATACTAACTGAGCCTGACCAAAACTGACCCTCCCTACAACAGTCTCAGGACTCAAACCCCAACCTCATCACCCTAGCAGCTAAATAGCTAAACCACATTTCGCAGCATGACACCAACCTTAAGCTGTAGGACAGCATACAGACAAAACCCCTGAGTGTCTCTAGTAGGAGCGTAACGGTACACATATTCATACCAAAAATTTTCGGTACAGGTCTTTCGGTTCGGTACGCATATGTACCGAATGAATGCAGCAAATGCGGAACCTTTGTGTTTGTGTGTTTCCTCCGACCAACATTCGGAAAGGGGTAGATGAACCACACCGCTACACATGCGCATGTATGTCCTACTGTGAAGCTGGAAGCTGTTAATGTGAATACAACGACAGCACATGTATTTTTTAAATGCTGCACCATAATGGATATTTATTTTGTTATGCTTTGTATTTTTTGAGATAATATTTGTGTCGCACAGTTTTAATATGAAGCTGCCATGAAAGCTGCTACTGTGAATACAGTGCAGATCAGGTAGTTAATTTTGTAAACGTGCACCCTTAATGGATATTTATTTTTTTATTTACTTGAGAGAATATTTTCTTTTAAGTAAATTATTTTTATTAGTAGTTTGCAGCAGTACTGACAGACTTTTTAAGAAAGACAGTCATACTTTGTTCAGTAAGCCACTGTTTACTAAAGAAAAAAAGAAGCAATTTATGTTTTGTTTCTTTTACCCCCGCCATACCCAAACATACCGAACCGTGACTTCAAAACTGAGGTACGTAATGATCTGTGATATTTGTGTACCGTTACACCCCTAGTCTCTAGCTCTGGAGAACATGAAAAATTCAGAGAACTAAGCGTTAGAGCAGTTCTCAGTGAAGTACATTAATAGCACCTATAACACAGAGGTTTCTCCAAACTCCAGGCCTGAAAGAGATGTAAAATGGCATGATGAAGGACATGACATTAGAAGGTGTTAATTCTTTGGCACCTCAAGAAGCTCTGTGACCTGTTTTTCTGGGTGCAAAATATTGGCTGGCACTGAAGAGACTGGAAATCCTGAGAAAGAACAAGAAACATCCAATGCTGATGTTGAGGGAGCATGGATCCACACGTAGTAACCCAGAACACTACCTAGGGTGTGCAGCAGCTCCATATCTCTGACTGATCCCTGAGCCTTTTATTAGAGGATAGAGGACGGCTGATTTCCCTTTGCACGTCTCCCTACCTTGATGGGCTGCAAGGGGGAGGTGATCCTGTCCAGCAGCCTGTTGTCAACAGACTCTGGTAGTTCGCTCTCTGCTTGAAGGGCGGCAACAGCAGCTGGCCCCTCCTGATCTTCCTCTTCATCATCCCCATCACCGACCCCGTCGGGGGTGAAGCCCCGCAGGAGGGCGGCCACAGCCTCCGGTTTGGGCAGCTTCGTGATCTTGAAGTGCTTTTTATAGTGGGGGGTGTCCTTGCGGATGAGCCGCTGCCGCTCGGCAGGTATGACGGGCGGCTCTTCCTCATCGCTCCGCTCCCCATCACCATCCTCCTCGTCTTCGTCATCCTCGTCGTCCCCTCCACGGATGATGGGCTCATCAGCAAAGTGCACTGTTGGCTGAGAAGCAAAAATATACTTTTTGGTATTATAGCAGAAAACAAAATTTTTTTTGTCAACCAAAATCAATTTCAAATCTACAAGTTTTCATAGAAGTGAAACAATAAGTCGTCTAATCAGGTTCCTCCTGCTGCACATTGACTAAGCGATGATTATATTTTCCCCACAATTTTTTTGATGTTTTGTAGATGTAGGACCAACCTCAATATATTCCACCTCCATCTCATCGAGCCCCTCCTCTTCCTGATCCTGGGCATATCCATCCTCTGGCTCCGCCTCAGCTGGCAGGTCCCGCCTTTCCTCATGAGAACCCGCGGACGCTGTACTGTAGGAGGCCTGGGAGTTGTGACTGTTGCTGGACAGGCCGCTCAGACGTTTCTCCTAGGAAAGCAAATGGAAACACGATCAGGGGGGCTTTCCGGAACATCTAGCACATCTGCCAGATGATGGAAGAGCTCCATATCACACTGCGATTCCCTGACTCTCAGCATCTGAGCAGCATAAGAGCTTCCAGAGTCCCACTAGCTTAGCAGAATTCAGAGACCCGCCTGAAGCTGTAAGCTCGAACGATCCGCCGCGTTCACGGACGCCCACCTCTGCCTCGGGTGTGTCCGCGTCCCCGTCAGGCTTGGCCGTGTAGGCCTCGTTCCTCCGCTCCTCGATCACCTTCTTCATGACCTTCAGCTCACTGGGGTGTGGCGTTGCCCGGCGCTGCAGGCCCTTTGTTGGACAGATGGACAGAGCGAATCACTGCAAATGTCATGCATTCAACCCAGCTATTACACTACAGAGAGTCACCCAATGAGGGGGGGACCAACTGGCTGAATGGACTGTGTATTGTTGTGTATTAATTATTATTACTATCCATTATTACCCTCACTTGTACGTTGCTTTGGACATGTGTATCCTAAATATGTCAATTAATATCAAAAATGTTTTTATCCAGTTTAAAGCTTTTGAGATTTAGTGAGCAAGTAAGTAAGTAATTATCCATCCATCCATCCGTCTATCCGTCTTCACTTACAGTGCCCACCTTGCGCTCCTCTGGCACCTCCTCTGCCTCCTCCTTGGCCTCGTCCCGGAACTGGATGACCGACACGCGGTTCAGGTTGGTGTCTGTCCAGCTGTCGTCGGACCTCTCCTGCAACAGGTTCTCTGTGGGAAAGGGGGGAGGGAGTGCGGGATAGCGGCCATCTTTAAAAAGTTGGAGGACAACCTTACAGCTGACAGGGGAGTAATATGTGTATCCTTTCTACATTTTTCTAGAACATGTGGTCAACCCAGGGTGGGGGGCTGTGACTGGCGGAGGCAGCTTCCACAGGCAGGTAATTGGAGATGTGGGGTCTCTCACCAAGGCTGGGCGACGGCTGCTGGGGCAACAGGTAGCAGGTGAGCACCTTCTCCCCTGTGTGTTCGTCATCCTCTGTCTGGAACTTGAGCATGGGCTGCGACTGGTTCTCCGCCAGCCACATGGCCTTCAGGTTCAGGTTAGCCAGGGCGAAGGGCAGGTTCTGGAGCCTGGGGGTGGGGCAGATATCAGGAAATCAAGCACTGTTCCACGGAATTATCCCGAACATGCATGAAAAGATGGGAAGAGACTCAGTCTCCCTGGTCTCTAGTTAGTTCTTCTTCCATAATAAATGTCGGACTTTAAACTACTGCTGTTACAAAACTCAGGGAGTGCGAGACAATTTACCAAACACTCCCCACCCTCGAAGGAACATAAAAGCAGGTACCAGCAGGGAAGCGCACTGATTACAGAATAGTGTAAAAAGTGCCCAAAACTCTCCACTTATAACTTCAACTTATATATCTGTCCAGAAATGTCACATTGAAACAACTTCTTTCACAAACATAAAATATAATGTCTTACTGTTTTGCAAACCTATGCCTATGTCATTATTTCAAAAACTACATTGAAATTATCCATCAAAACTCAATGAATTTTCAACAGATTGACCAAAACTATAGGTCAATTTCACCCTCAGTTTTCTCATGGAAGTGAAAGGCAGGTCCCCAATTATCAGGTCAGGGTATACCCTAATAGCCCTCAAAATTTAATGATTTGAATTTTTTTGCGTCTTTATTTCGCATCAAAACAAAACAACTTTCAATTTTTGAATCTCCAAATGTTTTTGTACTACAGCTTGAAAACAAGCCTGGCAATTTGTATTGCCAGTATTGTAGATAAGGTAGTAAGGCCTCCGGGAAGGTGGGGGGCGCTCACCGATTGCCGGCCACGTCAAGCACGTGCAGCTCGGAAGCTCCGGCCAGCTCACTGGGCAGCCGGGCCACCTGGTTGTCCCGCAGCGACAGCACGTTCAGGCTGGAGCAGCCGCCCAGCTCCACGGGGATGCTGCCCAGCCGGTTGCGGTCCACGTTCAAGTTGGTCAGCTTCTTCAGTTTGCCCACTGTGCGTGGCAGTGTCTGACAGGGTTGGGGTGGAGTTTAAGAAGATACAGCAAAGGAGATGGCAGGATGTAATAAGAGGCCAATTCCATGCAAAGGTCTGATGTGACATCCATAACGTTGATAAAATGCTACGCATTTTTAACGTGAAAATCACTAAATGAATGTTAAGGATTTGTCTATATGCAACCCAAGAGGTTATGTGAAGGGACTGACTCATTGATACCAAGCTTGTCCATGCATTTTCTTTGCCAACATCAGTTTAAATGCCACATCCACAACCGCTTTAACTGCCCAAAAACGATTTCCATGAGGCCAAATTCAGGTAGACTGTAAGGGAGGGGGGATATTATATTACATTACACACACACACACACACACACACACACACACACACACACACACACACACCTTCAAGGTTCCCCGATGCAGCACATAACGGCAAAAATGACAGAATGGAAAACAATCCATTCATCAGTCTTGAATTACAAGCCGCCAGCAGAAAATAACCTTTTCTCCTCTTTATACCCAATTCAGAAGGCGCTGGGAGCGCGGCAAGGCGCTGCACGCTTGGCAAGGTTTATGGAAAGCCGTTTCATTTTCATGCAGGTTATAAAGTGACATAAGGGAAGGTCAGGACGACAGGTGGGAAGGGCGGCTGGCATTTTGACGTCTACCTGGAGCAGGTTCTCTGCCAGCATGAGCTCGGACAGGTTCTCGCACTGGCCGATGGATTCCGTCAGTTGGGTCAGCCGGTTCTGGTCCATTTTAAGGATTGACAGCTGCTTCAGGGAGCCTGAGTGCAGAAGCACTTGTCAGAACGTACGCGGAACCTTTCTGATTAGATGGTAAGCAGAATGGTTACAATGGCTGAGTCCTGCCAGCAGAGGGCAGTAGCATGCAACTACTCATGGCTCAATTCCATTATTTCCAACCTTTCCCAGACAAAGGTTTCCCCTTATGGTACATAAACAAAACCCTGTCCCAACAGTCAATAGGTGGAAATTCCCAACATACTACAGGACTGAAAGCAAGGATTATCACTTCTCTGCGGCCAAAATATAGGTAGTTTCCAGGCTAAAGTAAGTACTGTTATTCAGGTATTAAATGTTGCTTAAAGTCCTCGTCAGTGAATTCATTTGGCCAACCCTTGTTACCAATGAAATGAAACTATCAATGTCACTCAGTCTGAATGGAAGAATCTATGACTGGAACACTGGGGTAGAATGGCCATCTGGCATACTGGGCATTTTCCCAGTGCACCGATGGGTATATGGGCTGGCAAATGCCTCCCCCCACTCAGCAAAATATACTGTATGGGACCCCTAAAGCCCTGAGCAATTTGTCTCAGTGCAGCCCTACTGGAACTGGCCAAAATGGTCTGATAATGGGCCACTACAGTTCAATAATACCAAGGTACCACATCAGGGACAGCAACAGTAACAACAACTAATAGAACGTTGATTCCGGAAGCTTCCTTTGTGGGTTGCTCACCGATACTGTCAGGGACACTCTCCAGAAGGTTCTGCGAGAGCAGCATGTCGGTGAGGGCCAGCAGGCCGCTCAGCTCTTCTGGCAGCTGCTCCAGGCGGTTCTCAGACACGTCGAGACACACCAGCCGACGCAAGTTGCCCAGCTCCTGGAGATGGGAAGATGGTGTCCATCAGCACCAAGCTGAGGGCCACTTGGAGCATGAGGTGGCTGGCCTTCTAACAAAGCAGCCATTAAAATCCCAAAGGCGAGGAAGGTTTTTATGTAAACTGCATGGCCTCTCAACACGAGTGCACGCACACACAGACAGAAAGACACACACAGACAGATAGACACACACAGACACAGTCCATTCACTTCATAGAGCATAACCCCTAATCCTACTATAACAGCCTTAATCCCCAACTAGCCCTTAACCATTAGTAACCAAAGAAATTTACAACACCTTTGGCTATTTCAGTTTTTTGATTGCAGTCACCGTTTTCATTAAATTGATGTTTACGTATACTGTGAAGACCTGAATAATTTCCCCACAAGCTAAAAAGTAAGAGGTTTTACCAAACTGAGGGGATATTTGGTCTCGACATTGTGCACCACACTCGCGCACACACACACGCGCGCACACACGCACGCACGCACACACACGCACGCACGCACAAAGGCCTCGGCTGAACGCGGCCCACAGACCAGTGTGCACTGAGGGGAGGCTGAGAGGATGATACTGACCGGTGGCAGGGCAGAG
>JAODLD010000001.1:25704716-25725397 GCA_026781065.1 Mormyrops boulengeri
CCCGCCCCCCCCCCGCCCCCCCCCCCCCCCCCCCCCCCCCCCCCCCCCCCCCCCCCCCCCCCCCCCCCCCCCCCCCCGGGAAGAGAGAAGCACCCAGAGCTGGGTTTGGGTGTCTGGAAGCAGAGATGAAAGGCGTGTGTCAGCTGACCTCCTCCTACACTTCTGCCAAGACGGGGGGAGGGAGAGAAGGAAAGAGGAATGGGAAAAGAGAGGGAAAGGGAAGGAGGGACAGAGAGACAGAAAGATAAAGACAGAAAGTGGAAAGAGGAGAAAGAGGTAGAAGAGTAAATAAAGAAAAAGAAAGAAAGAAAAAAGAAAGAAAGAAAAAGAATGAAAGAAGGAAAAATCAAGACAGCTGGAAAGATGAAATAAAGAAGGAGGGATGGGGAAATGAGGAACAGGAGGGGTTGCAGATGAGCAGGTCAGGCTGTACGGTGATCACCTCCAGGCGTAAACATATACCTACGTGCTCCTAAGCGTCCCCTGCCGCTCCTCCCTGCTGCCCCCGCAGTGTCATGCTCTCAGCTGAATGCCCCCGCTCCCTCACGCTTTACCCACCGGCTGTGTTGATGAGCTCACCCTGCTTTACCCCAACCGAGGGACTCTGCAGTTACTGTCTCGCCCATCCCGTGCCAGTTTCCTTTCGCCTTACGATAACGCCCCCCCCCACCAGCTTCCTATCTATCTCCTCCCTCCTCCCTCCCTCCCTGTCACATTGTTTTCCCCTGCTCCTTTTTATCTCCCACGCCTCTCCCCATTACGAATCGGCGCACACGGGCTGCCTATAAATACCTGCCAGTTGAGCTGCTGGATTCGTATTACCTGGGAAGCGAAACAGCCGCCGACGCCGAAATTCTGCTACAGCTATCATCCCAGTGCCCCTCACTGCTGAAGGCGAATTCCCCCCCCCGTCATATTTAACTCGCTTTGAAAGGTGGCGCCCCCGAATGGGCGGGTCGTGTAACAGCACCTCCCCCCAGGCCCACAATGGACTCATCAGAACAGAAAAGACAAAGCCTCAGCTATAATGCGAAGACCCCAGCTACAGCAGATGCCAATTAGCACCCCATTTAATATAACACACTGGGTGGACTTGTGGGCACATGGGCGCCCCCTGCAGGTTGAGGTCCAGCAGTACCAACGCTCTCTCTGGCTCGTCTCTCGCGAAAGATAGGCGGGGTTCTTATTCTGGTCTTTATTTAACTGGCTTTCCTTTGAAGGAAACAAAAATACAACAAATAATGTTTTTTTCCTCATAATAACCTCAAAGTTCTCCAGCGTTTCTTTTATTTGGTGATAATCGTGTTCTTGGAATAAATTAGTCTTATTCCGTAATTAGTGTCTGCGGCACTTCAGACGCCACTAAATCAAGGACAATCCGAGCTCTTTCCCGCCTCTGCTAATTAGCCTGAAGCTGCTGCAGGGGAAACGTGCGTGTCTATGTATATGTGTGTGCGCGTCTGTGCATTTCCGTGTTTGTGCGCGTCTGTGCATTTCCGTGTTTGTACGCGTCTGTGAGTCTGTGTCTGTCTGTGCGGGTGCGTGTCTGTGTGCGTCTGCCTCTGTGCGCGTCTGTGTGTGTGCGTCTCTGCTGTGTGTGTGCGTCTGTGCATGTACACATCTGCATGTGCTTGTTTTTGCGTGCCTATATGTGCGCATGTCTGTGGCATGTATGCATCTGTGCATGTGTGTGTGTGTGTGCATCTGCATGCATGTTCTTGCGTATGCATGTCTGTATGTGTGTGTGTGTGTGTGTGTGTGTGTGTGTGTGTGTGCCCACCAGCCCCATTGCGTGCTCAACTGACAATTCCCCCAGCACTCCAGCTTAGTTTTTAGCCCTGGAATGAATCCCAAAGGGGTAATTTCATATTCGCAAACATGAAAAGAAAACAAACTACTTCACTTGAAAAACTGCAACGGACCACAGATCAGCCTTTAACAGCTCAACACAGAGTGGCCTAAACTCCCTGCTTTATATGTTTACTTACTTAAGCAATGCTTACTTTTTAAAATGAACCTGTTTGCTTGGTTTTTAGGGATATTCCTGGAGCACTTAATGGGTTAGTTAATACCTTGACAGTTCCCAGGTCAGTCTGCAGTCCTGATACACACCCGCCCTACAGGCGGTGTCATCTGAAGGTGCAAAGTATCAGAACAAATGCTGGGGGGCGACTGTGCCACCTACCCATGAGAATCATGTAAAAATTGAGCCCCCTCCCCGCCTACCTGTTATCCAGTGGCTTACATTTTTATTGATTTGCTCAGGTGTAAATTTCAGGGGTTAAGCGTGTCACCCAAACGTACAACCTGACGGGTTTAATCCTCTGACCTTTTACTCTCCGGTCCAGCCGGTCAAGCATTCTGCTCCGGGGGCCTCTGTGAGTCACCCAGCCTACTGTGCAGACATACGGCCCCGCGCCTGGCACTGCCCCAAAACGGAAGGCCCTGGGCAGCCCCCCCAACCGGGTGGATGTCAGAGTCCAGCAGGCGGGGTCAGGGGCAGATTCTGGCTGGCCTGCCATGACCACAGCTAGTCGATGGCGACTGAGTAATATCAACAGAGCCCAACAGAAAGGGCAGGGGCACAAGTATAGAAAGTGAAAGAAAAACCTCTTTTTCCAATCTCAGATCCCCCACTAATCTTTATATGAAAGAGGGAAATGTCATGTTTAGTATTAATATGCCGCGTATAATTTTATATTCACCTCCTGAGCCTTGGAATGTGACTTTGCCCTCCCTTGGCTATTTTTCTGCAGGACCACCCAGAGTCAAACTCGTCGGTGGTGCGGAGCCAGACCAATACGGTGCGGTTGGAGGGCCTGCGGGCCGGCACGATGTATGAGGTGCAGGTCCGCGCGCGCACCGTCGCCGGCTTCGGCAAGTTCAGCGGCAAGATGTGCTTCCAGACCCTGACTGATGGTGAGAGCTAAGGGCATGTGGGTGTGGCTGGGGGGTGTGGCCTGTGTGACAGGCGGGGCATTGGACTCCTCTGTGATTGCTTGGATTCTGGGCCTGAAAAGTTGGGGGAGGAGTCCAGGGGATGACAGAGGTGAGCGTGTGGCACGCATCACAAACTGGGGAGCCGTCCTACAGAGCTTAGCGGTGATTACTCATTAGAGTGATTAATTAGCCACCGGTGTGGCTTGTAAGGCTGGCAGCGAGTAAACACCTGATTACAAAGACAATGTTTTAGCTGGGTGTGTGTGTGTGTGTGTGTGTGTGTGTTCTGAAAGTAGTACAGCGTTTCTCTGACCCCTGTGCAATTATTAACTGCGTCACAAGGTGATATATGAGTTCTATATTTTCAAACGTATGCTGTACATAACATTGGGAGTCATTGTTGTATTTTTAGAGTAATAAGCCATGTATATGCATGAAGCTGATTATAATTGAAATTCTACTGAAATATAGCACATATCTCTATTTGCAGTTTAAAAACATGGCCGTTTTTGTGCAAACTTTAATGTTTATGTCATGCTGTATTTCTGCTGGATTGGACTGTTGCCAGAAACCTGACATTCATTTGACTGAATTTTACTGGAGGTCACATGACACCAGCGAT
Organism: Mormyrops boulengeri; assembly: GCA_026781065.1. NCBI lineage: Eukaryota > Metazoa > Chordata > Actinopteri > Osteoglossiformes > Mormyridae > Mormyrops > Mormyrops boulengeri. The sequence goes on from JAODLD010000001.1 coordinate 25,708,279, forward strand.
CCCCATTCCGTTAAACTCTTGCCTTTGTCTGTTTAGGTTCTGCTAAGGAAGCAGGTCCGGTTTCTGGAGTCCAAATGACACTGCAAAGCTGGCCGTTTACTGTGCTGTGGGAGGGGGGGTGCAACCCTTAGCCGTACATGATTAACGAGTCTGTGGATAGGAGCTGGCAGGTCGACCCCCCATTGCAGTGAGTTAGGGGCACATTCTGAAATCCGAGGAGGATCATCATGGGCTGTGTTAAATATACCCTATTTTGGTATATTTAACACCTCCAAGTTGGGACAGGTCCAGTACTGTACTTAAAAAAGAGTGTGATCGGCGGGGACACGCCTAGATATGCACCCCACCTCTTCAGGCAAAAGAAGCCTTTGTCCTCCATTAAATTAAAAAAAAACATGAAAAATGGAATTCTGGGCAACGCAAACACAAGTGTAGGACACCCTGAGACTGCATTTGGACTTTGCAGTTGGTGCGGCGGGCAGCTTGGAACGCTGGCCGTCCCCTTTCGATAGGAAGGCGTGGCATCCTGGGGTCGGACTTCCTGTTCCTGCTGATGCTAATTTACCCCATCCCAGGATGCCGGGAGGTTCGCCGGCTGAGTCATCCACACTTATCTGGTGGGGGGGCGGGGGGCGTATCCTGGGAATTCCAGATGGACGGATTTATCCCCCGCAAAGGTCACACCTCTCATGGCGCCACTACAAGTCCCTTACTGGGGTTTGAACCGACAACCTTCAGCTGCAGAGATGAGTCAGTGGCTGCGCGCTGGGGCTCCAGCAGAAATATCACATCATCTCTAGAAATCCGTAACATACGTATGAAACAGGAGGTGAAGTTCCATAGGTGGGGTGCAGGTATCGTTGTTAGTTTGTGTCTGTAGGTTCTACATGGGTTCTGAAGGCCCCATTAAGGATTCAGTGTTGCTCCGTCTTATCACTCTCCCTCCCTCTCTTTCCTCTAATCTCTCTCCTTGCCTGTGCCGCCCAGACGAGTACAAGTCGGAGCTGCGGGAGCAGCTGCCCCTGATCGCGGGTTCAGCGGCGGCCGGCGTGGTGCTGGTCGTGTCCCTGGTGGCCATCTCCATCGTCTGCAGCAGGTATGTGCTCCACCCCCTCACACATGGCCCCGCGCAGGCCTGGAGCCGTTCCACATTCCTGGCTGAACCAGCATATTCCCAACACTCCCGCACCCCTCCGTCACCCTAACTCCACAGCCTAACCCTAATGCTACTGAGACCGTTACACAGGCCTATCACTAACGCTAACATTCGCCCGTCTGTTCTTCCGCCCTCTACAGGAAGAGGGCCTTCATTAAGGAGACCATATACAGTGACAAGCTGCAGCACTACAACACAGGGAGAGGTCAGTTGTCACAGGTCTGCTGTCTCCACCCACAAACGGGCTTAGGGACCAATGTCAGGCTCATCGCTGCTCTCTCATGTTTTTGAATTGTTTTGTATAAATGATGCAATGATGTATCACAACACGTCCATGAAAAGCACCCATGTAAAGCATTACTTCCTGTTTATGTAGCTCCGCCCACAGCCAGGCTCCCAAAGCCAATCAGAATCTTAATGAAAAAGCAGAGCATAGACTAATAGGTAGGCATGTTGCATTAAAGACTGTAATTACTTTTAGGCACTCAAATGCAGCCCATAATTTTACTGTCAGAAATAAGATATTTATTGTTACGTTAATTATGACAGGAACCTGTGGGGAGGGTGCATTCAATAAATTACCTCTGGATCGTAGGACTGTGGCGGAATCTCTATTGGTAGATGGAGAACAGGTGGCATGTCGATTGAATTTTTCAAAAAAGGATTTTTCTTGTCACAAAGCGGCAGCGAAAGCCCAAGATCTGTCATCTTGTTTCCACGGCGGTGTATCAGAGAAGCTCTATAGCGCCCCCAGCTGGCCTGTCGGACACCGAACCACATGCACTATTGGGGAAATCAGCCCCGCCCCCCTTGCTAGCATGCACTGTCCGATGGTTGGTCCCTGTAATGCGCAAACCCCCACCAAAGCGTCTCACTATTGGACGGTCTCCGGCATCCCCAGCTGGACTTTGGGCCGCTCTGGCTGGAAGGCACCCACACTCAGCTTCTCCCACGAGGCCGGGCGCCATAACAGCCAGATGGGGGCTGGGGCTTGGGGGGCTAGCCGCAGCAGATTCTGCTCAGAGTCCGTCACAGACGGCACCGACCCTAGGGAAACCTGGCCGCCGTCTTTGGCATGAAGAGGACCATCATGGGGGTGGGTGGTCAGCTAGCTGGCATTGAACACCACCCCATAATTAACATTACAGTTTTGTTTCCTCTCTTTTTTGTTTGTCTTTTGGGTTTTTATTACCACATAAGTTTCAGTACTGTTATGTCCATCTGAGGGGCTCTAGTTAAACGCTATTGGTAAAAACACTTTATAAACATATATAGCTTTAAAAACCCAGCTCCCTGGAGTCATAAAGGCTAGATGAACCTTAGACTGACTGCTAGTGACCTGTACCTTGGGTTTTCTTCCTCAGTTCCCCATGGTGAGTTAGCTTGGTTTAGAAGTTAACTTGAGTTAAATTGGCCTGGTGTCCAGAATAGCCTTTGAAAGCTTTCAGGATAACAAACCCAGATCCTAAAGCAGTTTCTCGTGTCTCTCGTCGTCTTTGTCTTATGCCAGGGAGGGAAGCTGGGTTTCGGATTCCAGGTCACGCACACATCTAAGGAATGCAAAATATGAACCGGCACATCTGCACTGTTTGTTAGTGTGTGAAACAGCGCTACCGTGGCGGAAATGGAGATGGCGCTCAGCCGTTTGCATCGAACATCGAAGTCACGGAGGTAGAAGCCCAAGATCCCGGACATGTGCTGGGGAGAGATTTTGGCTGGAAAACCGAGGGGCGCCGGCGGGTGGCAGCCAGTGCCAGGGCGCCGTCACGGTTGGTGGGTGGGGGAGGGGTAGCGCGCTTCGCCAGCGCCTGAACGAATTAGCTAATTGCAGACGCGAGGGCTCGCGTAATTGACAATTCTGTCCAAGTTGTCACGGTTCACGGCTGTCAGGCGGGTGGCTTTGGCGGTGGGGGCGCTGCCCACCCCCCCCCCCCCGATACTGGGAAGCTTCTCCCTTCACCAAATGGCCCCGACCTGGCAAACTTCAAAAGAACCATAAGCTGTGAGCAAAAAGAGGATCCAACAGTCTAAACTGGGTGTGGATCGTTCCAGAAACTGGCCGTGAAAGGCTGCCTGGCCGCGAGGGTAATGAGCATGACACAAAGAAACTATAAGATTTAAGAAACATGTGTGATTCATTTTGTAGATACAATCGTTTTCTTAATTGTAATGTACATTATTTCATAATATTGTCATAGAATTTGAGCGTGTTTGAAAATATGAGCCTGGCAGTGATTTTGCTTGTTTCATATTAGACGCTGTTTGCTTGGTGATGTTGCCAGAACGGTATGCTGAGATTTCGTAAGGCTGGGTCATACTTTTCCGTACTCTTACATGCGGACGTGTCCGTGTGGACTTTAATGAGGCATTTTACATCATTGTGCGCCTCCGCGTATGAATGCGTGCTGCACTCCAAATCTGTGTCTGTACGGATAGTGTGCGCGCAGCTCTGGACACACTGCAGATGCGCAAACATCTTCCTCCTCGATATCCAAATTGGAATGACATAGCAAGTACGCAACGTGCGCACGCGCACAGTGTGTTTCCTCTGTGACACGTTGTTCGCATATGCAAAGTGCGTGGCTTGGCTGGAGAAATATGAAGGTTTCCATGTCTGTATACACAGTGCACATTCGCGAGAAGTATGAAGCAGCTTTTAGGAGAGACACAAACAGATAGAGACACAATCAGACAGTGACACAAACACACACCAGAGGTGGCTGGTCGATAGAGGTAGAGTGGGTTATACCTCCTCTGTTTTTGATTAAATTCTGAATCAAATAATGTTGAAATAACTCGTTACTAAAATTATATCGGCATTTAAAAGCACATTTTCCCTATTCACTAGTAAAATACTGTAAAATATATTATCATCTTACCACTTCAATTTTTCTGCCACCAGCCACCACTGACATGCACACACACACACGTGCGCTTCAACACAGCGATCTCCATTTTTCATCTGCCTTCAGGAAGACGTCAATTTTCACGTCGGCATGGCAGTTCTCTCCCCCTCTGTGGCGTGAAGAGCCATTTCATATTGAGCCGACGTCATCCATTTTTCGGCGACTTGTGGAGAGAAGACAGGGTCTCAGGGGAAACTTTTTTTGCTGCTACAGCAAAGATGAGCCTCGGGAACGAGGAGGAGGCAAGGGGTGGGGGGAGGGGTGCGTGACGCTGACACATCGCATCTCGTTATCTGTTAACGTCACACGTCTTCGCAGCCAAAAGTGTCACTCAGTTCAAGCCTGCTGCGCATCATCGCCTGGTGACTTGAGAAGAACCACAGCCTTGTTTGGGAGATAACCACCCCATTGGGATTGTAAACACAACGCCCCCCGCATGTCTTTGCACTTGGTACGGCCCAGGCTAATTCCTTAAACAGCCAGCAGCTCTTTGTGGCCCTGGATCCAGCTCAGCGGGCCGTGGTGGACACCCGGCACAGTCGCCACATGCGATCTGCCTCCCTCGGCAAAAGGCACTTAACCTGACAACGCCGGCAAACACCCCACGGTAAAAACGGCTGGAGTGTAAAATTAAAAGCTGTAGAGGGTCGCCTGCTAAGCATACTGATAGCGTGACCTATGGCAACGCGTCTTGCCTCTGATTGATCCTGACCATTTCGAAAGCCGATCTAGTACTTTGCTGTCTGGCTAATGTCCTGCCTCTTTTCTTTTGTTGATAATCTGATCTCGCTCGATCAGTTGGAGCCACCCAATCAGTGAGCCTCCTTACATATCTTTCGTCAGTGCCTCTCTCTGACTCCTTTTGTTCTCTCGTCAGGCTTCACAGTGCCCCTAGTGAATCACTGAGATATTGTTCATTTCAGAGCTCTCCCTGAGGCCAGACCTGACCAACTGCCACACCCCTGCCGGCTGCCCCTCCCACTTCCCAGGCTCCCCGGGGATGAAGATCTATATCGACCCGTTCACCTACGAGGACCCAAATGAGGCTGTGCGCGAGTTTGCCAAGGAGATCGACGTCTCCTGTGTGAAGATCGAGGAGGTCATCGGCGCAGGTGTGACAGCCCTTTAAACCCCCCCGTATTGCAAGGGTGTTTCTCGATGGGGTTGTGCAAGTGAATCGATGGGGGGTACTATTTCATTAATCATAACCAGCAGAAAAGCCCCCGTGTCCTACTTTTGGTGCTGGGGGGGCCCCGCCCCCCCCCCCCGCCGCGCGCGGCCCCGCCCCCGGCCCCCCCGCCCCCCCCCGCCCCGCCGGCGCCCCCCCCCCCCCCCCCCCCCCAAACAGACAGACAGAGGGACATTTATATTGATTAACTAATCAGATAGCATTTATCCAAAATGATATGCAAGTAAAAAAAAGTCAGGCAGTCCCTCAACAACTGGGGTTAATGGCCTTGCTTAAAAGACCCAGAGGTGACATCACTCTGCTGACCCTGAAATTCGAACCGGCGACTTTCTGATCACTGGCACATCCTTCGAATGCAAGGAGTCACACACCACCCACTACCCAGTCTCAGGCACAAGTATTCACCATTAATTCGGACAACGCCAAACAGTGCAATGCACCAGGTGACTGAGAATCGTGAGTGAGGAAGCAGGGACGTGTCAGACACTTAATATTTTCATTAGCCGGTTCAGAGGAAGCTGAACCATCTCAACTTCCCCACAGAGTCAAATGTCAGGATGGTAAAAGCCACAGCTCACCATTAACACAAATGGAACGGAGCCTAAAAAGACATATAAAACGGCTAAAATAAAATGTCGGTTAAACTGAACCATATCTGGAGGTGCCTTCCTGGGACGGTGGATGTGAATGTGACGGACATGGGGGACTCCAGGGCCCCCTGGAGGCCAGCCCCTTCCAGCACAGAGTGGGAGCCTGTTACTGGGTGGGGAGGGGAAGGAGGGAGGCACCTTGCACAACAGTGCATATTTACAAAACTATGCAGTCCTGGAAGGACCAGCTTCAGGCGGCAGATGCTCCCCCCCATGTGAATGGGATGGCCTCGGGGGTGGTGCTAAACATTCTATTGAGCCATTGTTTTATTTTATTTTTAATCCATTTAAATTTGATGAGCTAAAAAAAAAACGTACTAAAAATGAGCCCCGGGTCAGTTTCCCCAAACTCTGAAAAGCGCAGTCACCATCCTGGGCCTCCATTCCAGCAGCTCTGCCTGTGACGGAGAGGATTACCACCCCGCGGCTCAGGCACAGTTGGGCTAAATACCGTAACGCACCAGGTGACCGGTAATCCCACGGCGATGTAAACGAGGAAGCTTAGACGGTGTCTGTTACTTAATATTTTCATTAGCCGGTTCAGAGAAAACTGAACCATCTCATCTTCCTGACATCGCATTCCTGACGGGGTCAAATGGCAGCGCGGCAAACACCCCCTCCCCCACTCACAAATTTGTGCAGTTAAATCAAGAAAACACATCCTGCCATGATTAATTACTGCGCTAAAACATAACAGCTGCCTCCCCCACTGAGCCGGTAACACCGACTGCTCACAAGACCCTCCACCAGTTGTAAGAATAACAACGCCCACCGCCCCATAGCTCACAAACACATAAGCAGGATGACACTGACCTGGAGAGGGGGTTTCCACTGAAGTCGGCGATCTCCAGTGCTTTGCAGAACTTGATGCTCTCAGGGATCTCTGTGATGTCTATAACAGAAGAGGAGGGGGGGGGATTATGTGGTGAGCAGGTTGCTTACAGACTAGGGGTGCGTCGGGGGGGCGGGGCTGCCAGACGCATTCAGGCTCCCCATTAAATAGCTACCAGATGGTCTAGAAGGAAGCTGGAGGAAGGACTTTGAGACAATCTGGGAACTGGCAGCAAGCGTCTGACCCCAAGCGTGATTCCCCATAATGTTTCCCCGTGTAGACAAACTCAGAATTTAATCAGCAAAGCCTCCGCTAGCTGTTAATTATCTTACTTATTTAGATGATGCTTTTATTCAGAGCAACATTCATTTTTTGAGAAAACAGGATTACGCAAGATCCTTGAAGCAACTGGGAGTTAAGAATTAAATCACTGACCCTGGGATCTGAGCCGACGGCCTTTGGATCACAGGCACAGTCCCAACTCAATGAGGCATATACCGCCCCCATTCCTCTATGGAAAATGTGTTGCGGAAGCATGAGATTTCACTTGGGATACATGGCAAGTTGCTTTGTGGGTGGGGAGTCCTTTAAGACGGGCAGCGAGACACTCCCAGCATGCAAGGGATTATGACTAAGCCTCGTTTGTCAACAAATGGATCGCAGCCTTGATCCAGAATGAAGTACAACTCAAACTGGTGGTGTTTTGAGGGGTCAGGGGCTGCTTCCTGTTTCTCTTTGGCTTGAGGAAGTAGCACAGTAGCCATAACTGACTGAAGAACAAACTGATAAAGCAAGACCACAAAATCAAATGTTTTGAGCTGGCAAGATAAGAGTTCATGACGTGGGTTTTGCCTCACTGGGGGTGTGTGATTTCCATAATCAGCACTAGTTAAACCTGCACCCTGACGTTATCTAATCAGTGAGGAGGAGGTCTCCTGGTCTGAAAGGTTGGTGGTAACTAGTTTCTCTCAAAAAGATATTATTTCGCTGCAAATGTTACGTTCATGTACGATTTGAAAGCTTGAAAGCAAAAAAATCAACTGAGCAAAGACTCAAGCTTTGAGCTCTGTCTGAAGACAAAAGACTTCACATCGAAACAATATTCTCGACCTCTGTTGAAGTGCTGAAATGGATGCCTTAAGTGACCACTCATCCAAACCATAGTACTGTCATGATGCGTGTGACAGCTGCACCCTTTGTGATTTCATATTTAGTGATTCTGTCCCTTCAGAGGTGCCAAGTGATACCTTTTCTAATCATGAATGTCTGACTGGAGCAGGACCCTGGTGATTTGCTCTTTGACCATGGTGCCCTACTACGTCAAGCACTGATAAAAAGCCACTGTGCCTGTACCCTTAAAGGCAGGCCAGAAATTATTTCCAGAGGTTTCTCGCTGGCTGTCACAGTACAGAAAGCTGACAGATGACTGTGTCTGGCCAACAGGGACACAAACAGAGATGGATCAAGTTGCGTGAGGCCTCTTAACAGGGACTCGGGTCATCCTAGAAGACCCCCAAGTGATTAGTCATACAACAGCGGTCACACAGAGTTTGTGTGTGTGCGCCTGTATGTGTGTGTGTAATGAAGACACAATCAGTGGAAAATGTATGGTTAGGCTGTACAATCAATTGTAAAAAAAACGTGATCTCGATTCACAACTCTATGCAATCTCATTTCTAAATGACAACGGTTCTTCTGCATTGTATTACACCTGATCAAAACATGCCTACTTTTCCCCCAGAGTCACAAGCATTCCATAATTCTGCATTGTCTTTAAAGGGCACTTTTCCAGCACACCGTGAACCAAAGGCGAAAGTACTCAAGAAAGTACCAAAAGTACGATATTTCAGGGTGTTGGTTTTCCACTGGCGTAAAAACCAGTACTCTCACTGAATGACATCATGGCGTGTATTTTGTACTGAATTCGAAAAATGGCCGTATATTATAGGGCTGACCGATGTGTGATATTAATACCAATATCACATGTCATGCACGTGTAATTCTTAATCTAGCTGACTGGCGAAGTAAGATCAGGCTTTTTCTTGCTTTCAATTCTGTATAAAGATATTATAGCTCAGGGAGTTTAAGTTTCGCTGAAGCATTCTTACTCTGTCATAGGAAAATAAATGATCAAGTTTTGCTATTTTAGTTATTATTCCTTTTCAAGATTATCTAGTATATGTTTAAAAATCAGTTTAAAGTCTTCTTCTGCTGCTTTTGCATGACCACTGCGTGCGTTACATCATAATCATTTTCATCCTTGCTGTTTAAATGACTCCTAGATAGGTTTGTTTCAGAAATTTATTTTTATGTTTTATAAATACTTCATCTGTCCACACATCAATTATTATTATTTTTTTTTTTACTTTGTTTATCGTTGTTTTCTGAACTCGCAACTGTTTTCAATGCACCGTTTGTATTGCAATTCAGAGGCAGGCTATCTAGCATAACCATTTGACAAAGCGTTTCAAGTCCCACCCCAAAGTACTGAAGTACCAAAAAAGTACCCCACTGGCACTTTTGGTACTGGAATTTTTGGTGTACCTGTTTTGGTTACCCGAACTGAATGGCTAATTGAACATTTTTTTTCCTGTTGTCAGAAGTTGATATGCCAGTCCTGGATCAATCATATCTTTGGCACAGTCATGTTCTGTTGTGTTTCCTTTTGCAGTTTCATGAATGCAATAAACGTTTAATAACAATAAAAAAAAAATCAGTACAGAGAATCGTGATCAATTCCAAGCAAAAGAATTGTGGTTTACATTTTTTTCAGAATAATGCACCCCTAACGTAGGGTAAATCTTTCCGGTGTGTATATGTAATCTAGAGAAATGATATTCTCTGTTTGCAATATACAATGTAATTAAGCATTTCTTTAAGTTCTGTGTTAGCAGAGTTAGCTGAAACGCAATGTCGAACATTAAAATAAAAAAAAAGTGGGGTAGCAGGTGTCAATGTCCTCCTCACCGTTGCGGGAGATGTCCAGCTCCACCAGCTGCATGAAGTTGGCCACCTCTGGGGGCAGCCGCTGGATCTCATTGTCGCTCAGGCACAGCTTGCGCAGGTTCAGCAGCCTGAAGAAGGGCTACAGATAGTGAGAGAGAGAGGTTCTGAACTGAACTGAGGTTCTTCTCAACGGCCCCTGCTGGGATTGGGTCACCGACCCGTGTGACTTCCTTCATGTACCAGCCATCACATGTCCTTCTAGACCTGGATGGTCCAAATTGACAGAAGTTCCTAGGACCAAATTATGCACTATAGGTGACTGTACCTCTGCTTATCCTACTCATTAATAAAACAACCTTATAGTTTAAATGAGATAAGAAGCATCCCAGGAAACAAGACTTAGCTGTAGACTGAGATGTCAGTTAAAATGTCGGTATTGGTTGATGTTTGTTAAACTTCAGAAAATTGGTCCGATGTGTCACTCTTGGTTGATATTGCTAGTCGATATTTAAACTTCACCATCATTTAAAGTAAGCACCAGAAGTAAAGGCATATTAAAATAATGGAGTTAATTGCATTGGACAATCAGGCATTTTCTGTAGGGGAGGACAAGGAATTCTGTTGGTTCATTCGCTACTTAGAATCTCACTATAGCCTCCCAAGTCGACTTCGATGTTGTCTCACTGCCTATGCTATTTGTTGTGATGGCGAAAACACATTCACAGACCTTAGGACAGTGGTTCCCAACCCAGTCCTCAGGGACCCCAGATGGTCCACATTTTTGCTCCCTCCCAGCTCCCAGCCAATCAAGAACGCCAAATACCTGGTACAGGTGTTAGGATCTGGGAGGGAGCAAAAATGTGGACTGTCTGGGGTCCCTGAGGACTGGGTTGGGAACCACTGCCTTAGGAAGTAACATCAACAGTTTCACTAGATTTTTGGAGCTTAGAGGTCAGCTGTTTATCGGTATCAATAATATTAGAAAGAATAGATATACAGGTTATCAGTAGCTGTGAAACTTCTTACATCAGTTCCTCCTCTAACAGTAGGAATTACAGTGAACTTGCTTTTGTTGTGAAACACATAAATCTATAGATCTAAATGCATATCACTAGCATGATTTCACTTCAAATGCCAGAGAAGAATAAGGAGAATAAGGGACGCCTTTCATAGGGACTGCGAGGTTACCGGAATTTAGCGACACACTGCAGTGACATGTATGAGAGGCTGATAGGCCACAGCGTGCCAGGCCCTCTGTGAGGAATGATCACGTGGCTCCCGCACCAAAATGAGATTTAAGCTCACATTCCCAGAGCCTTTTGACCAAGCCAGCATTTGGAGCTCGTTAGCTGATTGGCATGCGTATTGTTCTTTGAAATCCTGCAGCGCTTCACTGGGTTTCCGAAAACCAGAGCTCTAGGAAACAAGTCGGAAAAGAGGGACGCGGTGTGTTTTTATGAACCAGGCCAAGCTGACTGTGAAATGTGACCGCCACTCTGTACCTTAACCATCCTTGTATCGCCAGAAAGAAGATAAAGATCAGACTTCTGGGAAAGGAAAAGGTGCCCCATGGCTGCCCTGTGGCTTGACCTGGGTCAATGCAGTGCTGAGAGGAAGGCGTGTCATGTTTTTCAAAGTAGGGGGCACTTCAGCACACCTCCGAGGAGAAAGCTAACCTGGGTAAAGGGAGTCAGCAAGCATACATATTCACAGAGGCTCTAGTGAGTGGGGTGAAGGACGGAGATAGAGGGCAACTCAATGAACAGATGACGGTCTGGTGTGTCACCATCACAAAGAAAGTGGGAGGAAAGGAAACAGCAGCCCCAAAGCAGAAGGGGAGCTTCACATCAAGAGAACACGCTTGTTCCAGGGAGCGACTAAGCTCTATGCAGACATCAAGACTTTTGTGCTGTCGCATGCTAATTGAGGCCTTGCCCCTACAGTAACAGTGTACTTTAAGAGTACACCTTCTCGCCTCAAGTGCCAGCGAGAACGGGGTCTGTTAAGGGAGGCCCAGCTGGTACATCGGTAGCCTCCGTCACTGCTTCCCATCAGTCGCTGCTGTGTCGGGGATTAGCTGAGCAGCTTGCGTTAATTCTTCCTAAAGCTGCAGCCCCCCCCCCCCCACTCAGCCGTCGCATATGTAATGCAATAAGCCCAGAGAAAGGTGGATTATGAGGCCATCACAAAGGCCTCCATTCAGCAGACTCTGAAGGATCTTCCCATGCAGCTAGCCACCAACCCCCACTTACTGCTTACAAGGAAGAAGGGGCTGTTTACTCAACCAGTGCAGCTTTTTTTTTTGCCAACTTCCCTGCCGGTTCACAGACAGTGTCCGAGCTAACACTAGTAGTAGCACGGCATGTCCAACGTTGTCCAAGGAATGCAATGGTGTAAAGGAGGATGCTTCTGGCTGAATTTAGGCCACGTCAGCCGAGTTAGCCAGTCTCCTTCTCAATAGGCAGCCTGCTGGCCAAATCCGGCTTACAAGGATCAAATGTTTGGCCCAACTTAAACCAGCATAACAGAAGAATATCAGGGCTAGTCCTTGGTTCTATGCTGTTGATAGAATTTTGCCTGTACGGCATAATTCAATGTTTCCCTGGCTGGCTTATCAACAAGAGCCATAAATCACCCCCCCCCCATATATATGTAGGCTTACTATAATCCTATACTTCATGATCTCAAACCACCATGCAAGTAACCTGGTCCACCATACTGGGTCTACTCTGACCCATTTTGCAACCTCTACAGAAACAAGAGCAAAACTCTTAAAAAATACCACTCAACAAAGTATGGGTTTGTCTCGTGCACACAGCAGCCATGTCTGGCTTTATCCTATTACTCACTGCCCGCTTACAACTAGCCTGAGTCACTAAACTGCACCGTCATGGACTGATAAGCTGCACAGTGCACAATTAAACTGAACTTGTGTGGCTCCTGGATAGCTGGCTGGTTTGTAAGCATACCAAGGCTCTCGCAGCCTCACGTACAACCGTGGTCTCATCTTTACAAATAAGACAAGCCTTGCCTTCGTAATACGCCTGGCTGACGGTAAACGTTTGTCAGCTCTATAAACAGAGCCTGGTAGGTAACCATTAGTCAGGCATGCATCAAGTGAATGCTTAAGCCCTCATCGCATCTCTCTAGGGTGCTAAGCGCCACACATGTTTTCTCAAGCCTTGCGACAAGTGGGGAGCAGGCAAATGGGTGAGAGGTGGCCCACGACCCGCTGCGGTGTGTGGATTGACTCTCAACCGAGAAGCCTATTTCTGGAGATAGAAAATAGGTCAGTACTACTCTGCAAAGTGGTTTGGCAGAGAGGAGCCTTTCACTGTGTGTGTGTGGGGGGGGGGGTGTTGTGGGGTACTTGGGAGACATGCTATCCTCAGCAGCCTTGACGAGCTCGGAATTGTATTCACAAGTTAGCCTGAAATGGGTGGACTACCTGAGACCGTTTCCGTTTTTGCCAAGGAACATTCTAACATGCCACATACCATGGTACTGATGTCTCACTGTGACAATTGTGGCTCTATTTGCATCCCCAGCAGTTGAATTCACCCCGAATCTCGTGCATTCGATGACTTGTCAGCAAAGTGTTCACTCGCTTGCCAGCTGCTGTCATCCAAAGCAAAAAGGAGTTAGCATGGAGGCTATTTAAAATTTGATGGCAGGGGACACAGTACTAAAAAAAGAAAAACGTGCCCCATGGGGACACCCATGCCATTTTACAATATAAAACCAAGTGCAAGGACCGGCCGTGACAGAAAACAATAAACAATCACAATTATGGTGTTGATAGAATAGGAAGGAGAACCCAAAGGGGAAACAAATTGGGAAAATGCCTTGGAGTCTAAGGGAACGTTCAATGCTACCATGTTTAATATGAAATTACCTGAAAGCTCCCCATTCAGGATGAGTTGAAAAACATGAGGAACATCCTGAAAGTTTACTTACAGTTACCTGACTTGTATTTCTAAAGAAACAAGTAATGGCTCTATTAAGAAAAGGCAAAAGGGGCTACCAAAGAAAGCCAAGGAATTAGCTCTATCGGGTACAAGTAGCTTGTACCTGATGATACAAGGACAAGCCATCCAAAGACTATCAGGTGACTGTATGAGAAGAACGAAGGAGCCAGGCCTGGAGAGAAAGGTCTTCAAAAACAAACAATCTACCATAAGGTTGCTCTTGAAACCACAAGGTCATCGCAGCAACTCAAGGGCACCATCACATGTCAATAACCAACAGACCAACAAAGACATCAAATTCATCAATGAAGCAACTACAATTTCAAGGTTTCAAATTACATTAAACACTCACTGGAACCTCATCCAGCTCCTTACATGTCTGCATTCCTTCTATGCAAATATTTAATCTTAAAAATCTATCCATCCCTGTGTGGGATGAGTCTGGAGTACAGAGCACAAGGCACACCGTAGAAGAGATACCAGTTAAACTTAAATATGCGACCAAATGATGTGATGAAGGCTAACAGAAGCAAGAGGCCACTAGTTCATTCATAGTGATACTGGATGTCCTCAGAAACATCCCTCCTTCTGGTTCAGAACCGGAAGGGGTATCAGGGACTGGCAGCCCGGTGTACAGAGCCCTCGGCGTCACAGTCAAATCCATTCACACACCAGCTGCTCTCCGACCAAGCTGCCGGCCACCTGGGCGCTCACAACCTGGTACTAGCTAAGCAAGCATGCGATATCGGACATAATCGGAGTGCCGGAAAATGAAAACCGGGTACACCAAAGAACTGGCATGAGGACACTATTTTTTATGTCCACTGTCTATGTAAAAGTAGGCCTGATCTAATAGACAACAGCAAACGGCTGTAGGCTGAGATCCTACCAAGACACGCCAAAGCACGTGGGATCCTGAAACTGTCTAGACACCATTCAAACTACAGCTGATGAACATTGTCACAAGTAGAAATTCTACACCAAAGCCTCATGTTTAGGCTTAGATGTATCTTGCCCTCGCTGCAATGGTTAAGCATCTTTGTCATGGGTGGGGTGCTCCTAAAATTTGCAACTTTTGGATCGTGGGTCTGCTCCTTTAACCACTACGCTACTAGCTGCCCTTTGACAACATGATCGATGGGCACCGGGCACTGCAACATGGCACCTGGAGGCACAATGCTAACACACAGCCGTCCGGTCATTTGCATCTTGAATTTTCATAGTCAGCACCAGCACAGCAAATTCTACTCATCTGAGCCTCCTTGTTAAAGCTAAATCAGGACTCAGCTGTTATGTGAACATAACCCACCAAACCACTCCTTAAGCTGTTGAGAGTAGGGCTGGGTGATATGACCTCAAATCAATATCACGCTTGATTGAACATTTTACCTCAATTATGATTAATTTAAACATTTTTTTTTGTTTTTGTTTGTTTTTTTGCCCTCGTATTTCACTGACAAGGTTTGTACTATAAATATGCTAACTATTAAAGCTGGGAATTTTTTTATGAAATCTTTATGATTTTAAAATAATTGAAGAACACACACACATCTGAATCATTTGTGGTTATTTGTTGAATATTTTGAACAGTTGAAATCAAAGCACAAATTGCTTGAAATGAAAAAGGTTACATTTTAGTTTAAATAAAAAAAAAGCAAGTTCCCTAAAAAGTAGAAAATAAAGAATGTGCATTTCTTGCAAAAGAAATAGATTACGGTGGAAACTGTTCATAGTGATCACGTCTGTCTAGGTGAAACCGATCACTATAAGCAGATGATCATTATATGTGAATTTTCTTTCTCAGGCAGATTACTACCTAATTGACATTTGTATATTTAATAATTTAATTTAATTGTAAATTAAATGACATATACAACTGTGTATAATTCAGTACAGTACTGTACATAAAACATAGCTTATTGTAGTTCCGCTACTGCATATCGTTGACTCGCTTTTGGCAGTTTATCATAAAATTTTATTTTAGTTTATATTCATGATTGAGA
This sequence comes from Mormyrops boulengeri, assembly GCA_026781065.1. Lineage (NCBI taxonomy): Eukaryota > Metazoa > Chordata > Actinopteri > Osteoglossiformes > Mormyridae > Mormyrops > Mormyrops boulengeri. Next base: position 25,723,929 of record JAODLD010000001.1, read on the forward strand.
GAAAATTACTTTCTTTTCCCATCATGTTTTCTGTGCATGCAGCATTAGCTTCAGGTAGCTAGCCAGAAGCAGACTGGTTACCACAAGGCAAAGTAGGCAAGTAAAAAAGAATAACTGGAGTTTTTAATTTTTTGTATGTTTAAAAAGACCCAAAATGAACACTGTAAGGGAACTACTTGATTACTATAAGCAAATTATTTAAACAGTATTTGTACAGGAATGATTCTGTCCCAAGCCTTTTGATCCATATAAGCGGTTGATCACTATAACCGATCACTATCACTATAAGCTATAAATTTTCACTGTATTTTAAATATTGCTAGTGTTGAAATCAATTGGTGGTATTACCTTTGCAAGCTGAAACGTTTTTTTCCCACAGTGTTTACATTTGACCTCTTTTTGTTTGATGTCTTCACTAAAGCCACAATGTGTCCAAACAAGAGACATGACATTTTTCTTTAGTACAAGCTGCTCAAGTTGCTCAGTTAGTCAGCTCAGTGTTTGAGTTCTTCCATGTCACAGACTGGATAGGACGGAGTCACATGACAGCACACACGGTAGTATTTAAAGGGCACAGGACATTAACACACACAGTATTAACTGATTTTTTTAAGTATTAACAGAATTTCAAAAAAAAGAAGTAACCGACAACGGCAAGATTACATCGATTAGAAGTTCTGAATGTCAGTTTTGATTAATTTTTGATTAAATGCCTAGCCCTAGTTGAGAGAGATGGCATAGTCCTTGTTCTTAATCTCTCCCCTCCACCCCTTCCCAGGTCCCCTGCTCCAATCCAGCACCACAAGCTGTGTTCTCCCTCCCCTATCATAAAAGGGGAACACAGGATGGTGGGGGGAGGGGAAGGGGAGGGAGCCAAGCTAATGAGTTAGCCAAGTGGGGGAGGAAGTCGGCTAAAAACAGGCTCTTCCAGACTAGAAGGGGAGAAACCCTGGAGTGAGACCAGGCAGTACCTCAAGCAGCAGACACTATCGGCAACTGCAGATGACCCATGTGCTACACCACTATACCGTCTGTGGGCTCGCCTTGGTTCTCCACTGACTTATCCAAGGCTATGCTTCCAATATGCCTTTCTCTAGTCTGTTCAATGGACTGTACCATAGATAATTAATGATGGAGGGGTGATACTGTTATTTCATGACCATTCTCTGGCATATGAAAACAGTGAGGCTTGTTTCCCAGTGCCCATCCCTCATCAATAATGCCCTGGATTGTGGGGAGGGGGGGGGGACTGAATGCTTCCACATCTGCCTCCCCAGTTTCATCCAACCCACCCCCACCCCCCCCTTATTTTCCCCCATCTCTTATTTGGCAAAGGAACAAAGCTGGTTGGCACAGAGCCCAATACAGGGCTGTCAGTCAAGCAAGACCGACACTAGACCATCCCGCTGGCCCCTAGTCGAGGCCACACAACCTTTCCATTAAAACACCCAAGGAAGAAGGGGGGGGGT
>JAODLD010000001.1:25731865-25746737 GCA_026781065.1 Mormyrops boulengeri
CCCCACCCCCACCCGTATGCCAAACCCAGAGTGCTAAGTTTCTCAGAGGGTCCCCCTCCCCCGGTCAGAAGGGGCACCAGCTGAACCGGACGGGCGTGAGGGAAGGCAAGCTGCAATTAGCTGGCCGGCCGGCATGGGAAACACTGCGGCTCCATTCCGCTTCCGCGTAAACACAGGAAGCAGCGAAACAAACCGAATGAGCTGACAAGAGAGGAGAGGAGAATCCTTCGCATAATATGCACATCCAGACACCTTTCAGCCACTCATCCAGCACAGACTGCCTGGGGAAGGAGCAGCACCAGAAATCACTCATTTGACAAAAAGTATGTGGCGGCGGGTTAACACGTTGACTGGGGAAAAGTGTAGAAACTGCCCCAGAACGCTTCAGATTCAACCCATCATTTCTAAACTGTATGAAATGTAACAAACGCCCCTTATTCCTTCTCCCAATCTACGCCTTATTGATATTTCTTTCACAAATCACAGTGAAATTATCAAGTGAAATGCGATGACTTTCTAGCATTATCCAGCTAAAATATTGGTCAATTTCACCCTCAATTTTTCTGTGGAGTCCCAGGAGGGACATGAATGGGGAAAAAACAGTGGTCGGAAAAAAAGAAAAAAAAAAGAAACATGGACTTTTGTGAGACCTCGCAAAACCTTTGCGAGAAACGTATTGATTGATAACTGCACTGTGCTGGACTCATAGGCGCCAGTGACAGTAAGCAAGACAGCTAGGCTCTTGAATGTAAAATGCACACATAAGCATTGACATTAGTAAAATTTGCCCGTAAAGAAATCTGGAACACCAAGGGGAGTTGCTTGCTTTTGCTGAAAGACAACTGGAAAACTGAATAAAAACCTAACTGGTAAACTTTATTTGAGGGAGGCACCAATACTTAGTAATAACTCAGTTACTTCCGAAGCTCAAATCATTACCAAATCATGACCAAGTATAGTCGCTACTTTAGATAAAAGATGCGTCATGACTCATTTATAATGAACAAACATATCAGTATTTGACTTCTGTTATTAAACCGGTCATGCAAAAAAATGAAAGTGAGGTCCCCACTCATCAGGTCAGGGCATACCCCAAGTCACAAAAAAAAATTGTGACTTTTTAAAATGCGTCTTTCTTTGGTATTACAATAAAGCATCATGACTAATGATTAAAATGGGCCATTCTCAAGGGCCCATCGGACATGTGACTATTTTGCCGAGGCCAAAACTCAAGCCGGCAACCTTCCAGTCACAGGAACAGAGTCACAGAGGTAATTAAAAAAAAAGAAAGATACAAGACAGAATTATTTCATACATTTCAAATGATGTGTCAAAGTATGCATTCCACACAAGGTTTGAGAAAAGATCATAACCTCCACTGAGAAACTAAGAGGTGCGGCTACAGATTGTGCGCAACAAACTAACAATGTAAAATATTAACCAAATGGATGACTTAATACCTTTTTTCCTGTTACACGTGGACCTTAGGAATGGGAGACTCGGTTCCGGGTTGGGTGAGTAAGAGGAGAGGACTTCCTTCAATTCAGGGGAGAGGAATTCTTCACCATCACATGATTCCCAAAGAATGAATGAACACGCCAAAAGAGTCAGCTGCACATCGCTGGCATGAGACACACAATTCAATCAATGCTAAGGAACTAACTTTGGTGGCATTTCCTTGGGGGCATTAACCTTTGAGGCACTGGGGCTACCCCCCCCCCCCAACTGAGGGGTCCCCATTTTTGCCACTCGCAGCACTCCTAAACCGGGTATTTGGTGTTCTTGAACATTTAGTTTGTTCTTGTTTGTTTCGTTGAGGTTTTCTGGGGGGGAGCAAAAGCGTGTTCTATCTGGGGGTCCCAGAGGACTGGGTTGAGAAACATGTGTTCTAACAGGAACACCGCTTAGGGAGGGAGTGTCTCTGGATTTTGGCCTGGAACACTAGAAGGTGCTTGGATATACCCTGAAGGAAAGGGAGCACAGGCAGGGACATCCGATACACAGAGCGGCGGGAAAGGTGCGGCACGTGCTGCGGATGAGCCGCACTGTAACTTGTCATGGCTTCAAAAGGGACTGTCAGAGGATTTAAACATACACCACCACAAAGAAGAAAAAAAAGAGTCCCCCACGGCAGTTTCCGGAAGCAGTAAAAGCCATTAAATGCAAGAGACCGCCCTGTAAGCAATCATAGGGCATACACTTACTATGCAATTAATTTCAACCTGAAAAACAACCTTCTCCAGGACTCTGAGGAGGTCCCGTTAGGTTCAGGAACAAATCCGCATTTCGGACCGGCGTTTTAATTAAACCCTGGAACAGCTTGTTTCTGTTACCAACACAACCAGGCTTTTGGTCTGTGGAAAATTACTCAACAGTTGCTCTAACGGAACGATGAGGAACAGCACAGATTAGCTGGTGCCTTTACAGCAGGAACAGAGCTGTATCTCCACAGAGTTCCTCTGTAAACAAGCAGTCGCTGGAACACTGGCCTCTTGACAAGAACTACTTATTTCATGACTACAAGGGGGCATTGTTATTCCTTTATTTTTCACCATAACTCCGGAACATGCACTCTCAGTCTGTACTCTGAGAAGTCGCGATGTTTTACTGATCATCTCTTTGATAAAAGCTGTCAATTGCCTGAGTGATAGGGTCTAGACGGCTAGAAACAGTCTGAACCATCCAACCATCTGACATGCCACTTATCCAGTATCTGGGCACAGTGAGCCTGGTGCCTTTGCCAGGAGGCACGGGGTACGAGTCAGGAGACACTCTGGCAGTCCTCTGCAGCACACAAACACACCACTTCACCCAGCCCCATGTTTTCTGGACTGCAAACTCCACATGCAAAGTCGAGAGAAGGATTCAAACCCACAACCTTGGAGTTATGATCCTACAGTGTCTATCATTTTGCCACTGTTTTAAAAGGTCTGAAGGACGTCTGGAGGAAATAGGTGTGAGGTGCTAGAGTTCAAAGCGAATCCGTAACTGAAGCAAAGCCAAAATAGCGGTTTCCTAAGTTCTAAATAAAGCGAAGGCTATAACGTACCACTCTGATGTATATCTCACCAGCAAAACTCTGCTCACATTGCATGGTGCAATTCACGCAGCGCAGACCCCAGGAGCACGAGCCGCCGAGAAGGCACACAGTTACCGAAAGAGACGTCTAAGGTGAGGGACAGGAGACCTTGGATTAGCATTAAGGCACCAACAGAACACATGAACCACTGAGAAGACCCAGCTTAATGCCATCACCTGAGATATGTTGTTATTGAAATGAATGTTTAAGGAGAAGCAACTGGGACCGGAGAGCTTTGGGACACCAGCGGGGAGGTCCAGCTAGCCGGCTGTCTTTGGCAACGGCTCAGCGCCCATGTCATCTATGTGACATTCTCTCAACCACCCCCACCCAAGTCACAATATATTCTGGTTGCGCTCAGATTACGCAAATCACAAATGTTATTCCTATCAAGCAGAAGTTTGGCCTCCTACAGGTTTTCACATACATCTTAATTAGTGCCCCATTTTCGCTGGAAACGAGGGTCAGCTGACTTCCAGCACGCTGCATTATACTCCATATGAGAGACTTCTGTGAAAAGCCCACAAGTTCCTCCAGAAACATGAGGCCCATGAGAAGGGAAATTAACAAGTGCCAGCTGACATGTTAGGGGAGGCCTCGTAGCTGTCGCCTCTTTCATAAGATTGGCACAGAAGGACACGCCAAGAGCTCACGTTCATCTCATCCAGGTACCAGTAGGTAAGCACATCCACGGGAGCAATGTGCAAAAACTGACCCAAAACACTTGATTCAACTTATCACTTCTCTGTTCAGAAATGTCACTTAATACTTTTTTTCCCCCATACAAATAAAAGATATTTCTTACTTTGTCAACCGATGCCTTGTCATTTCTTTTGGAACCTGCACTACTATCCAAAGAAATTCATCAATCCTTCTGCTAAAAAATCAGTCTATTTCACCCTCAAAGTTTTCCTTTTTTCATAGAAGCGTACGAAAACCAAAATAAAGTTTGGAAAATAGAAATTGAGAAATAGAAAAAAGATAAAGAAACGGAAATTTCCAAGTTATTTGGCATTAAAATACCAAATATCAGTTTTTACCTGCTGGTACCTAATGAAAGTGAAGGTAACTAGAATGATGTTGTACACAAGGCGGTCAGATCCTGGCTGGAGGCTTCTCTCTTTGGTAGTGTCCCCCTGACATTCAGACATGGGTGAATCCAGCTCTGACTGCGGCACACAATCAGGTAACCAGGAAGATTCATGAGGCATCAGAGGCTGGGGTGGAAACACGCTATCATTCTCATGAGGCTACCAGACGGTGTCTGATTTTAGGAAGCGCTGCATATTGGAGTAATATCCTGGCAATGTTTGTTAAAATATAGAATAAAACAGGATGGCATGAAAATAAACCCACATAAACAGAGAAGAAATGTACTATAACAAAACATGAGGGGAAACTGGAAAGCATATGGTTTTAAAACAGAAATTAAGACATGCAAATTCGAACAAATATGAAATATAGATGCCCTTGTCTATAGACAATGAAAGGAAATACCATGTCTTTCAGTGACATTTTGACGTAACGTAACAACATACCTCAGACTTTAAAGAGACATATCTTAGGTTATATCAAATTGTATCACTCTTTGCATTAGGACAACGCAGCGGATGGCCTCATAGCCCGGCAGCTGGTAAGCGGCGGTCTGTCGGGTGTAGTGAAAACGTCAGAAGCTGGGGAGGGACCCGTTTTACATCTGGACAGTACACACCGTCCAGCCGCGGGTGTGGACTGCGCCCGGGGCGGGGGATCTAATATAGAACAAGCGTGCGTCTGTGCGCCGGTAAAATCGGGGCGTTGTGTCGGCGCTGGCAGAGCCGGCTGATAGCGGCCAAGTCGTACGCGACGGGGGGGGGGGGCAGGAGACAAAAAAAGGCAGAGGACAAACGTTGCACACAAACAAATTCCTATGCCTAATCCCAGAATGGCACGACAGCATCATCTAAAGTACCTCCATCCCCCCCCCATTAAGACGGCAGACGTACGGGATCGCCAGGGCAGTCGCAAACGACCCCGCTTCATGGTCTCTGTACAACCGCATGCAGGGGACCGGGACAAAGACGCTCCGTCCGGGGGAGCCCCCCCCCGAAAGTAAACAACAAAAGGACGCTTTGCTGTACCCTCCTCTACGGGATGAGGCGATCTCACGCGTCTTCATAGTTGGCGGTTTTCCGCTGGGTTCACCACTGCTACTAATGTGCGACACAGTTTCAATTAAAATCACCAGTTTTAAAGCCGGCTGGACAACGCGTCCAATGCATGCATTTAAAGAAGGAATGTATCGACCCCTTTTGACGGAAACCCCCGCTCCCCTCCCTTTGACGAAAATGTTATGATCTGGGAAATTAAATGAAACAGTGTTTTCCCCAATCCAATAAGATCGCGTGCTTTCATACGAGTTTTTAAATAAGCAAACGGACCCAGTCAACACAAGAGCCAGGAAAGCGAATATAAGCTGTGGGAAAGCACTAAGTGTCAAGGCGGACTAATCAAATGCTAGAGTTGGTATGGTTTTGAAAACTGAAACACTACAACAAATAGGCACATGGAGATCACAAAAAAGCGACGCATGTTTTAAAATAGAGATGGTGGTCTTTGCTCAGCACTTACTCCCCCCTCTCCATCTATAATTGAATTTGATCCTTTTGTATCGCTGGGCGCCCCAAGCCCCAGCGACCCATCACATCACACAGAACAATCCCACAACCCAACGCTCTCCGCACCTTCAGGTTTTATTGTGCTACTTCGCTATTTTTACTTTAAAACGAGTAGCTAACTAACCAGGGTAGATGAAAGGCGCTGATTAAGGCCGTGAGTAACGTTTCTCCAGAAGTGGCGCTGCTTTTAACTCGAAATTATTTTGATAGTTTAATAATATTTTGCATAAACATAAACATTTAAGCACAGTTTCCCCCACCCCTTGGATAAAGTCGCTCCGGTAGATGGCATGGGCCGGCTCCCTGCTTGCGCTGGCTTACCTTGGGCAGCTCCCGAAGCTGGTTGGCATCGAGCAGCAGCTCCTCCAGGCTGCGGCTATAGCGGAATATCTCCTCGGGGACCGTCTGCAGGGAGCAGTGCCGCTTGTCCACCGACTCTACGTGGCGGTTACAGCGCCACAGCGGGATGCACTTCAGCATGTCCGGCAGGGCGAAGGGCGCTGGGGCCGCTCAGGTACTCCGCATCGGACAGGGTGACCGGGTGGGGGTGATAACGTGTGTGGGAGGGGGGAAATGGAGGGGCAGATGGGCGAGAAGACAATATCCACAAGCAACGGTACAGGAGAAAAAAAATGTGGAAAACGCACAAAATCCAATGGGTAGAAGAAATCTCAAAAAGGCAGATTAATCCAGGGAGAAATAAAAAATGTGTAAAAAGCAATATTCCCGGCTGATGTCTTCAGCAGCTCTGGTTTTCATCTAAGCTTTCCTTTAAAACACTGCAATCCATCAAAAGGCATGTTAGATTAAATTTTTAAAAATTATTTTTTTCCCACTCCACGTTTCTTCCGTTTTTTTTTTTTTTGTTGCTATGTGCAAGTTACTAAGTTAGTACATTAAAAGAAACGAGCTAAATAACTTTAAAACAATCGTCAAAATATGAACAGAGCTCTACTTTTGAAGCTGGTGGCTTGTCCGGGTAACTAGAAGTTCCATGTAATTATAATAAAATAACTATTATTAAAAACCGCTTTCCTTTGTAAGGTCGGCTAGATGACTTGTTCAATCGCCCCGCTCCTTAGGGAGATCTAAGGCAGAGACTGCGGCGGACGATCCCCCTTTCACCGTAACCCGCAGCCATGCCCCGTTAACGGCTCGGCGCTGGTGCCGGTGACCAGCCCGGACTTTCCGTCGCTGGGCTCGGTACACAGCAGGCACTTCGGGCTCGGGAGCCGATACGATACAGGCGCCCTTTCAATCTGCGAGCTGGGGTAGAAATCAATGGATTAAAAGCAAAATCCCGTCCAAATGGAGTCTCGCTCCTCTCCTAGCGCCAGGCCGGGACCAAAGGGACCAGCCAGCTGTGCCTGTCTCTCCGCTCGCCTACTTCCCGGGAAAAGCTCCGTACCTCCCTGCACGTCTTTCTCATGCAGCCAGCGAGCAGCCGACGTGGGGCGCCTGCTTTCCGCTCAGCCGGGGAGGGAATTTCCAGCGTTCGCACCAAGGGGCGCACGGCAAACAACTAAAGGAGGAGGGGGTCCGCCGCCGCTTACCAGCACCGCCTCGTCGCTGTGGACTATTACTTTCCTTTCAACCGCCCCCCTGCATACGCTATAAAGCGGCCGGCCAAACGACAGCGACCCCTAAGGCTTCGGAGGCCATTTGCATGCTGTTGCATATCCCACTCACGGTGCGGTGGCGCACCCTGCTGGTTATAGGTGTTAGCTGTTGAACGCTTTCGATACGGCCTGCGGTCAGAAATCAAAGATGTTGCTTCCCCCTGAAGGCCCAAATACCCACGGTGACAAATAAACCAAAAAAAATCCACACACTCATCTTTGTTACTCTTCTGGGTGACAGGTAACAGGTTTTCGTTATCTGAACAGGGAGTAGACAATCTTAGGATCAAAAATACCAAGGTCCCTTCTCAACAAAAGTTATCCCACTGGGTTTGATTCCTTCTTGCTTGACCAGTCCTGGTACCCAAAAAGCACATAAGAGTATGTTAGGCGTACCGACTGAGAACAGGTGAGCACCAAAGCCCTCAGTGAACAAAGCAAAGATCTTCAGGCTTTGTATTACATGTACGGAAGAGCAGCTAACGATTAACCCATTTTGTAAATTTACAAAGTTCCGTATTTTTCAATGTTTCCCACAACTGTATATTTAAGAATTTACTAGAAAATTGTAATTCATGTCAAAATACTGGACAAAGTAACAACACTGCAAAGTTTCATATTTGAAGAATACGCAAAGTAAGAAAAAAATTAAACATTCCTCCTGAACTAACCAGTGCGACATTCATGACAGAACAGACACTGCATCAGCATGATGCCGGTGTTAGACTGAAACACTGCAGCAAGAGCTGTACTGAAGTTGGGTCAAAGGAAGTTTTGTAAAGCATTGTGTTACTCCCCTGCAATCAGGTAACTTCCCCCTCTGGCTCACTGCACACGCAACATGCTGGGACGAATGGACATGTGGCAGCTGTCCCGGCCATAGCAAGCAGAAAACATGGCATCTACCCCCTTAGTCCACAATGACCCACTGGCTGCTCTCATCACCAGATTTTATTGGTTACACTGTCAAACAAGACATGACGTCCTGGATGAAACACCTGCAGATGACAGGGTCATCTGCCCCCTCATGAGCTACCAGCACTGCCCTGCGGTCAAAAAAAAGGAAACAAACATTAGCCTAAATGACTCCTTTTTATACTTGAGACATCAGTGGTTTATTTCACTGTATACATTCAATATCTCTCCATATCCGTGCTCCTGAACAGAGACTAAAACAGGAAGATGAAGCAAAGCGGCCTTGTATATTAAACACAGGAAATGGGAAACGAGTAGACATACAGACTAATCATCAGGATCTGGCAACTGCACCTAAGGCATGGAGGAATGAACCACTTAGGCCATGTCAGGATGTGAATAGCGTGAGCATGCCATCCCCAGACTCATCAATAGATCTAATGACACCCCCCCCCCCCTCAATCTTCAGGAAATGAAAAAACATTCAAACGTTTAATCACACTACAGGTATCAAAATGCCCTGACCTGAAACCGATACGGGAAATGAGAAAGGGAAACGCAAGGATCAATAAAACCACTGCTTGGTCAAGGACAAACACAGATCAAATACAAACACTTCCTCACAACCCAGTAACCAACAGAGAACGTTTGTATTACTGGTCAGTCAACGCACGTGGTCTCCATTCTGCCCTAGGATGGCAGCAACAGACTCTTCCTTAACTCCTCCCCCTCTTGCTGCTGGGTAAGCAGCCATCTCCGAGGTGACCAGCAGCACATCGAGATGGTTCCCAGAGAGACCGAATGATGGACAGCACATTAGCAAATAACGACGCAGCATGAGACCTCCACATATCCTTTTAGAAGGGAAGGACCGTGACTAAAGCAAGCGTCGACCTGACCTACTCGCAATGGAATAAGAGTCCTCAGCCCTTGCCTGTGGGAGGAGTCACATCCCACAAAACCACCACTGGCCCTCGTGACGATCTGTGGCCGCTATTCTGGAAATGCTGAGCCTGAACCTCCTGAGTCGGCTTTGCAGTTGGTTGGTCACTGCTAATGGCCGGTCATCCATCAATGGTGATCCCCCAATTCAAACTCAACAGGGAGTTGTTACAATGAAACACATCATTCTGGAAAAGGACACACCGGGTCACCCGTGACAAAATCAAATAAGCACAAGACTTCAATAAAGTGAATATCTGAAAAACCAAAGCTGATTTCATTTTGCACGCTTAAAAAAAAAAAAAAAAACTATTTGGTCAGAATTAGCTCAAACTACTCCCATAGAGTTCATGTCATTTACCGCAGGCCCAGCTGACATCAGACCACTTCAGTGCTCATGAGCCACAAATACATTAGGGAATCAGGAGCAAAGGCAGGGAGAGATGGATCCATCGATGCAATTTTTCACTCAAAGTGAAGCTTAATGTCCAAGTCAGAAGACATGGTATTTGTGCTTGGACGACAGAATTGGGACTGAATTTCAAATACAGAGAAACAAACTTTGCTCTTAACTGTACGAAATTTAAAATTTTAACAAATCCTACCATTTAAAAATGAATGAGTTATCAGCAGGGGTTTAAGATGACCGTGACCATGCCGAAGACCCCTTGAGCGTCCCCTTGAGCTTCTGTTCGGGCTTCTTCTGGCCCTAAAGGGACCTCGACTCTTCCTGCCCCTAAAGTATTTCATTATATGATTCCAGCGTTGTCATTGCAATGTGCACATACACAATTATCACTTTAGATTTGTCAGCATTGTTTTGTGTCTGTTGACACAACTTGTGGCAACGCCATCTTATTTGACACACTCCATAAGTAGATAAGTTCTGTTGGGCTATAGTTTATTTCAGGTAATTTCATCTCCTTTTTTGTTTTGTAAATATCACAGTATTACTTGCGGTAATCTCACACATCGCAATGTGATACCGTGCAGCCTAACACCCCAAAGGGAGATTCTTGCCTTCTTACAGACATTCTTCTCCTAAAATGACATAGCTTCTTCTGCTCGGAAAGGGACCCTGATTCTTCCGCCAATTAAGGGACCACAAAACTCCACCTGGACCCCTTCTTGACCTCTGCAGGCATCACTGGGATAATCTAAAAGCCAAGAAGACTGCCTCAGCCTGGCCTCATGGAAGTCCTGGACGTGCAATCTTTAGCACACAAGAGGCTACTTTGTACGATGACGTACTTTCCTATCACTATAACCCTCTCCCCCATGAGCCGTCTGCCCTTTACTACGTCTCAACACCTCATTTCCATTTCTACCACCCACCCTACTGCAGCCTGCCGGTGCCAACCATGAAAAACAAACGGCTGGCAATGGCAAAGACTCCTGAAGGACACTGGGGCAAAAGAGAAGCTCAGTGGGACAGAGCATACCAAGCACAAGGGGCACATGGGGCAACCCAGCCATGCAGGACCTCACAGCACAAATTCGGCTGAGCCGGGTCTCCACCAGCCCAACAGGAAGGGCCCGGTGTGGGCGGGCAGGGAAATGGGATGAGTGGGTTCATCGGGAGGTCAAGGAGAACAACATCTACTCGCAAGTGATGTGGCCACAGTGGCAGTTGATGAATTAAGATATCCGGTAACACATGGCAAAGAGTGTTGACACACTAGACCTAACAGCGCGTGCCAGGATGCCGTGAAGCCCTTTTCACATTTTCATGCTCTTGCCCCCGGACAGACCCAGCTGCCTGTCATTTCAAATCTGATTAGGTGACAATGCTCCATGAACGCAGCAGATCCGATTTAGAACTGAACACGGGGGACCGAACGACGGATAATTCCAAGCGCTAGCTCTAATCAGAACGCTAATGTGCCAAAATGTTGTGGGAAACCAAAGAGCGTTTTCCACTTGGAGAGACACTTGGTGGCTTAACAGTAACATAACTGGTAGGATTCAAAGGGCCCTGAACCTCCCCATGTGCTCTTTCACAGGAAGAGTAGACTGAAAAACTGTGGCACAACTCATAGCATTAATGAATGAAAAGACTGCGGGGACCTGGGCCCGCAATTGCGGTGAATAAGGCTGATCTACATTTCCTGCTCAGGGGTCACTGGGGAGCGCTAACACTGCCTTGACTAAATCTCCGGAGAAAGAAGCTCTATGTAAATAATGAATCCTGCTTAGTGCTGGATTAGTTTCGAGACTAAAAAGTCAGACGGAGTAACTTTTTAAAAACTTGTCTGTATCACACCAGGACAGTATGACGTCATTACAAGATCATCGCTTAACGATCGATGCCAGTGGTACCCACAAAAGCAGACCTGCCTGTGACTTACAGCTCATAAGCCCACCCACTGTGTTAAAGCTGCTCCGGTGAGGTGGGAATTATTGTTGCATGTAATCAACTAATGTTAGGGGAAAACAAAGAGCAAAATCTAAAAATGCTCAGACAATGACTCCAAAGGTAAACCCGGCATGGACTGTTGTGTGTCATCACTGGACAGGGAGATGCGGAAGGCAGGCAGATTCCTGAGCTCACTGCTGTGACCCCTCTCTGTTCTTACAGCAACCTGACAAATTGTAGACTAAACAGATACAAGAACATTAATTCCATCTGCCTTTAAGATGCTAAATAAGAACAAAGAATAAAGACATACTGTTAGGTCTTTTTTAATTTTATTGTTTATTATTAGTGGATCTATTTATAGGTTTAATTATAGTCTGGAGGATGTATATGTATGAATGTATAAAGTATGTTGTGTATATTGTATGGTGTGATTCTGTTGAATGCAATGTATGTTATGGAATGCAGTAGCTTGGGATCCAAGACAAATTTTCCCCCAGGGACAACTTTACCTTAACATCAGACATGCCTTTTGATTCAACATGACAATGACACACCGAGTATCATCAGAAGTATGTTGAGATGTTGTTGAGAGGAAAGAATGCCATGCAGTAAAACAACATAGCATGTTGCACAAACACAAGCTATTTTCTCAGGTATGGCAAGCATGACATTGCTATGTTTTGAACAGAAATGCAAAAAGCTTCCGTGCTGGAAAAATGGGACGATTTTCTCAGCAAAAAGGAGCCAGACAGAGATCAATGAGATGGAACATGGGCTGAGGCCTGGGTCCCAACGGCGAGGCTGTGGGATGAGCCGCAGGCCTCAGCTGCTGCCCAAGGTGGTTCAGCGGATAACCTACAGGCCATCGGCAATTACACAAAGACAGATGCAGACAGCCAGCCTAAAAAGCAGGAGTACTGAATTATTTTCCCCCAAGGTCCAAATTCCATCAGTTACAAGCCAAGGTCAACTGCCCCCGATAAAATTAGTCAGGGGGTTTGGGGTCATCCTTGGTAGATTTTGCTGACAGGGGGGGTTATTCGATAGCTTGAAGTACCCATGACCTATAGAAATCCTGAGTAAAGTCTCCATCAAGACACAAATGGTAATTGAAACTAAAGAAGATTTGGGGAAGACTTAAATAGATTTAAATGTTGGAGGGCATATGAAAAAAAATCTACAAAACCAAAATGGACAGTCAGAGTCTTTTTCCCCAAAGGCGATGGCTTGCGCAGAGCTCAGAAGACACCCGCATTATCGCAGTGTCACAGGCAGACTGCCGCCGGCGAGGCCCCTGCTCTCAGGGCACCCATGTCATGACTGACTGAGAAACTGTAAACAAAAACTTACAGGCAAGCTTTCCCAGCTAATCAGAGACATTGTCTCGCGCGAGCCACTCGCAGGGGGTTCATGCATGTGAGGCAGGGGACAGGTGGGCACGCAGGGCTCTCACAGGGGCGGGGGTCCTGCACACGGTGGGGAGGCTACGTTCGGCTCCTCCAGGGCACACCATCTCCCAGGCAGCCATATGACGAAGGAGAGGACAGGGCCGACTCACACGAGGGATCCGGCTCACCAAGACAACAGCAACACTTCATGGAAATGACGTACTTTTGAAATCAACAGGTCCAATTACCAACAATTACCAGCGCTGCTAGAAAGTCAGATATCAGCAATTCTTATCAACACCCCCCCCCCGCCCACTGCTGGCACACAAACACAGGCTCATATTCACCACCACTCCCCCGCCCCGCCCCGCCGTTACTCCCATTTCACAGCACACCGAAATGCTGACCCTCTCACACTCCCATTGGCTGCTTGCAAAGACTCGACCCCGCCCACCGATGGAGCAATTGGGCCAACTGAGCGGTGTCGAAAGGACAGGAGCGAGATCTGCTGACCAAACACATGCAGCCGCTCTAGTACAGGCATGCGGGGGCCACTTCATCTGACAAGAGAAACAAACTGCTGGGCTTCACTGGTCTTTTATGACCCTTTATAAACCTATGTCCAAACAAGACCTGATCATCTCCGAGCCTAAGCACCATGGGATGGCAAACACTTACCACAGGAACTAGAGCCCGATAGACATTACAACCACATTTTTAAAAGGCACTTAAATGTTTAAGCAGAAAAAAATTATAAAACAAAAATGGGTATGAAGGGAGTATGAAAGGAGAGCAATGTGGAGAACTAAGGGGGGTGTGACACTCCCCTTTTGGGGATGTATCGGAAGGCAACAGAACGCCACGCTGTCATTCAGACCCGATCCCCAAGTGCGGTGAAGGGCACTTCTAGGTGAGTGTGAGGATCTTACCCCCACCTCGCCGCAGCACACTAGAACAACAGGGCAGACATTGTGGCCACGCCCCAGAGAAGAAAACAAGAGTGCATTCTGCCGTACCCATTATTTTGACTTCCTGTTCACGAGAAAGATCTGGACACAGGGACACACGCACAGATACACATAGAGCAAAGTTGCTCCCCCTCACAGAACCCAAAACTGCGCAGTCACCCAAGGTTTAAAACGTCGCTACCTAAAGTCCCATGTGCTCCATCCTGCTGAATGCTTTTGACTCGTAGTTAAACTGGCATCAAACAGAAAATGGCTGATCTTCCAATGTAATCACGTCCATTACTTTAAAAGTTGTGTCTTTAGATCTGGTATGAAAGACCTTATGACAGACACTGATAAAAATTTAAGTGTAGGCAGACAATACTGGGCAAGACTGACACATAGGTCTTTTACCGATTTCTTGATTTTTAAAGAATGTCGGCTGATATCGATAAGTTTGGGTCTGACCCCACATGCAGAACGCATTCTGTTCTTGAGCCAAGGAGCCACGTGACCAAGCAGAGTGTTGTGTGCAGAGACGGGCACAGGCAGGTACGGCCGGATCCCAACCACTGGTTGATGTGTTGACGCAGGCTCAGCACAATGGCACTGATCTCAGGAAATGCACCTACATCCTCAGTTTATTTTATTTTTATTTTTTTTTAAAAAGAAAAAATTCCAGACATGGGGGGGGACCAAGAGCCAGTTTTGAAATGCCACATGCCTCACTGGCTTTAAAGAGTGCAGGCAAAACAGAGCAGCCTGTGGTCAGAGCTCCTGTGTCCCCCCCACATCCCTGGGAGTCTGGGCCGGGCTGACTGGCGTGGGAAACTGGCACCATCGCAGACCGCAGGCAAACAAAAGTATTCGCAATTCGGGGGGGGGGGGGGGGGGCCGAAACCGCCGCGTCAGGCAACAGCGGCGGCCGCCGAACCCGGGTCAAGCCCCCCGGGGGGGGGGCCTGCC
>JAODLD010000001.1:25762515-25792351 GCA_026781065.1 Mormyrops boulengeri
TTAGCGGAATAACTTTGTATTGTAAATGAAAACCATGCCGCAGGTCCAATAAATAAAATATTGTAGCTCTCGAGTGGTGAAGAGATCATCAGGTGGATAGTAGAGTTCAGTTATTAGCAGACTTATTGCGCGATTATTAAAAGGACAGCGTTAATGTGCTACTGAGGGAATAAAGTACTTTCCCTTACAATACATTTAGCTTATCACTTAGTGGACTGCAGTTACAAAATATTTAAATAGTTTTACACAACACGTCGACACTAAAATTCCACGTCGACGCATTTTTTATAATCGACATTGTTGATTATGACAAATAATCGTCCCAGCCCTACCTGGAACCTGTATCACAAATGGACTTTGTTCTTTGACTTATATTTAGCCCAGACTAACTTAAAACCAAGAAGTTATCCAGCTAAGCAAGAAATCCCACTTTAAGACACAGACCCCTGGAAACGGTTCAAAAATGGAAACATAACGCAAAATTGGGGCAGACGGCCCAGGAGGGGACAGCGTCGGCAGCAGCTCCCACCTTTTGCAGGGCCTCCTGCTGCTCTGGTGTGAGAGGAGGCAGGCCAAGCTTGGCACCAGTGCCCTGTCCATTCTCCATGGTTAGATGTTCGCCCCCCTGTGGATGTGGGCAGAGGCATCAGGATAACAGACAGATATGCATGGAAATCATAAAGACAGACTGGTTATTCATAAAGGCAGAGAGGCACTTCATGTGTTGCACATCAAACAACTCACTATTGTGCTGATCCAGACATTTTCTTTTAACTGTGCTTCAACCCAACAGCTTAAATGTCTGCAAATAATCCATTCACAGCAGTTCATTAAAACAGTCCTGCAAATATGCATATATTATGCAATGAATCTTTAAAGAAAAAAAATCTGAAAAACACTTTTATTAAAGTTCAAATGAAAATAAATGAAACACATGAATTAAAATCAGCAATTTTGCATTTCCACATGTATCATAAAATTAAAGGCAACATTGTGCAAATAAATACTGTAAATACATACACAGGAAAGCAATATTATACAGGGCGGTCCACATAAAAGTGGCCCATGATCTTAAACAGAACTGACAAGTGAAGCTACTTTTGTGTAGGCCACCCTGGACATAAATATGGGTGACAGTCCTTTTGTAAAGAGACAGTTTAGATACAAGGTTTAGCAGGGAAAAAGACAATCGTTACATCTTTCAACCAAATCCTCCCTTCCAAAAGATGTTCAACATATTCCTGATGAATTGTATTTAAATCCACAGGCAACATATTTTCTCTCATGCTGCAATAAGACAATCAGGTTTGCCCCATAACAATATAACCCAGAAACTGTAAATGTTTCAGTCAAAATTAGGGCTGTAACGGTACATATATTCATTGTGTACCGTTCGGTACATCATTTGTGTTTCGGAAAGCACAATGAAATGAACGGATACATTTATCGAAAACCTAAGTTCACAAGTTTATAATCAACATGGAAAACATTACTCTAATTGTGGCTGAGAGTCAGTTATGGCTATGGCAGTCATAATCAGCGGTAGGGGTAGGCGAGACTGCAAAAAGATGATTTTTTTTAGGCAGGATCATGATCCGCGGTCTTATCCTGATTCTTTTTCATGTTTAAAAACTATTCTGCAAGTTACTCTATAGTAACTGTCAGTTTTTAAAATCCAAACAAGTTACGGATGTCAAATTCTTTTTGGGCATGTTGCTCATGCCGATATGTTGCCAATTAGGGGATGTCAGGCATGTTGGGACAAAGATGTGAAGGGCAGAGAGGAAGAAATCCAAGGCGCTACCTTATGTTTGCTATTGCTGGTTTACTGACATGTCAAAAAGGATTTGGGTGACAAAAGAACTTTAGATGTGTGAGTCATAGAATTACAACTATGGCTGCAGAAATTAGTCGAAGTAGTCGTCAACGCTAAAAATGGGTCACAACAATATTTTAAAATCGACGCATCGCTTCAATTCAGTATAACAAATGTTCTCCCGTAATATCACTACGTAATTATGGTAGTAGTTCAAATTATCACAAATCAAAAAGGTGGTTTTACACTGTGCAAAGTTTCGAAGGCATACCACAGCAGTAGCGCTACGCACGAGCAACTGAAAAGGAAATGCACAGGCACTATTCTGGATGTTGGACTGCCAGAAAAGGCAAACGGCTTTTAAACACCTTCTATCCTTCTACCTGCTAAACAAACTCTTAGTTAAAGCCATGAAGTTGTCCGCCTACTGCCATAGAGTTTCACCTGAATAATGAATTTGAAAATATTTGGGCTAGAATCTGAGCTTATTCTACGTTAATTGACGGCGCGAGTGTGTGTGTTTGTTTGTGTTGGGCTTGTTGGGACTAGTGTTATCACACACTAAATAAAAAATAATTTGTGAACTGAAATAAAAATGAAAACTATATTATATATAAAAAGAATGATAGACTACAAAAAGTATCACCTCACCAACGTCTTTTACCTTCTTTAACCACAGTATCTCCTCTTTTAAAAGTTGTCATGGCTGCTGAAATGGCGATGAAGAAACGGACATTTTAGTGCTTATTGCTTCCATGATTTACCAAAACAGTAAATTTAATTTAATAAGCATAAGGATACGCCAAATTTATGCAGATCACTAACTTTTGGGGATGACAATACACATCTCATTACTTTTTTAGGGAGAAAATCTAATTGTGGGCGACAAAATAACGTCCATGTAGTGCAGAAAAGCCATCGTCGATTATCTAAAGCCCTGCAGTGACATACAGTTTATTGTTGTCAAAATAAAATGAACTTAAACGGTCAAGTTGATATTCTGGACGAAAATTAACCATTTAGATTAATCAACCAATCAATAATAGTCGATAGATTAATTGGAGTTGCACTGATCCGATATTCGGATTGGTATTGGTGCCGATCCAGACCTATCAGACTGATCAGATATCAACCATATGTGACCGATCCATGTTTGTTACTTACTCATTTTGGCAGTCTCTAAAAAACACGGTAAATCCATATGTACAATTGCATGACAGCTCTTACCCATTTTAGATGCATTTTTCTGGCATTCAAGCTGAACGCTAATGCTGCACTCAGTTTTTTTTTTTGTGGGTGGGAGCGCAGTGACTTCCACCTGCTGTGACGTCACGCACATACCCTTTGGGGTACGAGGAGCATAAGAACATTAGATAAGAATCACGATATGGAAGTATTTTATGCTTTTAACAGCAACTAATAGCACAGTGATTTGCAATCTTTGTAAAAACGTTGAGAGATGGGAGTAGCTTAGTAAAAAAAATCCCACTAAAAGCACACTACTCGCAAGATAACGCGAGTAAAATGAAAAAAAGCAATGGCTGATTTGGGAGTTGCTAGCTCAGTATGCTTTGCACACTGGCTACAGCTTGTGATAAAAGGGTGGCTGCTATCGCAACGCTATTGCCAGTGGGAGAAAAACTGTGGCGCATTGTAAGCATTCGCCACTTGTGTATACTCCCTTGGAAGATATTCAAATTGAACAGCAAAATGCTTCAAAAATGAAAAAAAAAGAAAAAAAGATTTTTTAGAATCCATTTTTCCACCTGTATTTACTAGTTTTAAAACATTAAAGTATAAATATATATATTATATAGATTTTTATTATAATAAAGAGAGGTCATATCAGAATCAGATCGCAACTGAAAAAATGTGGATCCGCCCATCCCTAAGATTAATCCATAGAAAGAGTCGCAAGTAGCAGCCCAAATTGCAACTGACAGTACACACACATCATACTACTAACGATCTCTCTATACAGGCACATTGCAGAGAATCGTCCACGATCTATTATCGATGGTTAAGGAACATTTCAGTTGCCCAATAAATTATACCAGTACTGGACAAAGAGTAATTGATAAGACCAAGACTAAGTTGGCTCTCTTATACCAAACTCAGAAATGTTGCTGTGGAAACATCCAACACGCTAACTTATTAGAGAAGACATCTGAGAATGTGAATGACCTGAACAAGACAGAGACCGTTATGGCAAGTTAGCCTCCCCATAGCACCCCAAGGCGGTTTTCTAAATTAATTCAGACAAGGCTATTAAAAAAAAAAAAAAAAAAAAACTATGGATATAGGAGTTTATCACAATAGATATGACTATATTCAACAGGAGAGAACAAAATTTTTTTGTCATTGATATGTTATTTCATTTGTTTATTTTTACAATGCAGAAATAAGCATCTCAGATTTTGCCATTAAGACACAGACACATTACCATTGGTTTATAACTGTCCCTAATTGTGTTTGCAGTTTCAATAATTCATTGTTTTCCTTGCTCTACCAAAATCACAAAGAACCATGAACCCAAAATCTAAGTTTGTACCGATCCATGAATTTTGTGTACAGTTACACCCCTAGTCAAAATGAAAATGACACAAAATTACTGCAGTCCAGCAACTGCTGAGTGACAGTCTTCAAGATTTTTAAACTTGGTCCAGTAATGTGTTGTTGAAACAGAACACACTCAAGAGGGTCGGCTCTACTGAAAAGATGGCTGTCACTCAGAGGCGTGTTGCATTCTGGGAAAACGGGAGTCTTACCTAGCACCCGCTCTCCGTCGGGGTCACGGGGACCTTACCCGTGGGAGATAAATAATGGGAAGAGCTTTATATGTTCAAATGGCTCTATAGGAAAAGAAAAGGCCTTTAGTTGAGTTAACACATGATGCCAAAGGCTCTGTGCTATCTTCCCAGAAAAGCCACATACAAGGTCATGCAAAGTAATGAAACAAGTCTAAAAATAAAGAAAAATAACGTAAGGCCATGAAGCACATGTGTGTATTTTATGTCTGTGTAAGAATCACACAAACTTTTTACTACTAAAAAACCTATTATGGGAGTAATAATTTAGGAGTCCAGTGCATTGCATAAAATATTAGAGAAGTCTTTTGTTTGTATTCAGACAAGCCAGTACTTTTTCTCGCGTGAATACAGAGGGCAAACAGTTTGTCAAACAAGCACGGAATGTGTCACACATTTACCAATACAGGTTACAGGCATACGAACTTTCGTTTGTACATAAACAAGATCTATAAAGTTGTGATATATCACGTTATATACAAACACCGTACGGGGACCATCCCAATGACATCGTGAAGGCTACGGATCAGTCCACTTTCACAGACTTTTTCGTCACGTTCTCTTACAAATTAAGCACATGCTAGGTAATTGTTTTTAATAAATATGTATTTCCCGCTCACGGTCGCTGTGTTTTCGTCAGATTACTCACTGTGCACTAACAGCAGGAAAATATTAAATATTACAACTCGCGTCTTCATCTATATCAACGCCTGCCACCCTGGAGGGGTTGAGAGGTTCTTTGGAGGAAATAGGAAGTATTTAGCCGGGAAATCAATTTAGGCTCGTTTCGTCCAACAAATGGAGTTAACACACACCACAGGTCCGTAGGTGGCTACTCCCTGGGACCGCCTGCCGACCGCCCCTGGCCCAGGCGACTGAAGGCCTTACCCAGCGGCGACCGAGTCTCGGTATTCAGAAAACAGACTTTAAAATAAAACCATTAAACCCCGTTAATGACGTAGCAGCTGTTCAGCATAAACGGCACCTTATCACGGCCTAACGGTGACCGGCTAAGCCGCCGTATCTGTCGAAGCCCACCAATAGCTGATAGGGGAGCCATTACGGCATTCTGCAGATATCTGTCCCGAAGCTCTTCCCCAAACATACCGACTGGTTACCTACCCCGAATAAAGGCTTTAAATAACCACGTTTAAATGACTAGCCGCCCCCACTGTGTTATAGCTACTTTAGCAGGGGAAGCCTGAAGTCGGCCACAACCGCAACTCCGTCACGAAGCTACAGAACTGCCTAACGGCACAAACAGCTTTCTTCTAGCACAAGCTGAAAAGCTGTACACAGCTGAACCTGCTTTGGGCTACTAACAAGACCGGTCGGTTCCGTTCGGCTCAGCTCGATTCGACTCAGCTCTCCGGACAAGTAGGACACCCGGGAACAGAGGCCATGCGTAGCCAGGCCCCCCGGCCGTCCGGTGTGCTGCACTCCCGAACAGGAAAACAGCCAATGCTGCTGCACACTTTCCGTGAGATTACAAGCATATGGAACGAGGAAAACGGTAAGACGCGATTATTTAAGCTTAAAGTTCGGTTTCCTTACCGCAGCCACCGCCACCGCCATGAAGCACACTATCGTACACAGCGCCGACTGAATTCGGAAACCCGAAAGTCCCGCGAGACTGCGCGAGAAACCTGAAAAGGTCGCTTGTATGGACGGTGATCTCGCGATAATTTTTTAGGCGCTCGTGCCTTCCGTACTTTAAAGTTGAAGAGACGCCTGTTAATTATTATGTTTGATCACCCCGACTTTATTAAAAAGACGTTCGTACATCGTCATTGTGCACTTAGTTTGTAGGAATGCATGTGAAATTAACGAGGAATCGAGGTTTGAATTCTTTGCTATTGTTTCCTTTGTCTCATATATATCCCACTGCATTGTACCTAGGAAACCAGGATCCTTTTCCTGAGCAATAATGGTGCATGGATTTGGTGTTCAGAGCTGGCACGGAGACGCGGCAGTTTGCAAAAAAATCATGCAGTTATGTGAATTGTTTTATCTAAATGGATCTAAATGTATTATGAATGTGATACTGAAACTTAAGAAATATCATGTAGGGGCAGTTCTAATCTCAGGTACTAAATAATACATATACTGTAGTACCATAAACATAAGGGGAATTGAATCAATTCAGTATTTGCAAATGCTTTATTGTTGTCATGTACAGTCATATACTAAGGGATAATCATCAATTAACAGTTTGGGTACCCCTGCACTTGTAAGCCCTCACCTGAGTCTGAGCTCGGAGTTGTCAACTTTGGTCAGCTGGCTGGCATGAGATTTCCAATTCCAGACAAGTCTGCACACTCATTTACATGTATGTATCAGTTTTATTACATTGTAAATAGTCTGTAGGGTTGGCAAACTACCCCAACGCTTTTGATGTAGCTAATTTTGGATTAATAATGGAACAATACAGATTTCTTCTGTGCGTGTGCGAGTCAAACGGCATGAGTGTCACGCCAGATGTGTGAGAGTCGGCAGCCCTGCTGAGCTGTAAGACGTGGAAGCTGAGGATGTGCCGAACAGCACTGAAAACTTATTCTTCTGATCTGAATGTTTTCATTTTGAGGAGCAATTCTAACATTTAAATATCGATTTTTACCTGATAATTAAAATTTTATATTATAATAGGCAGAGGCATATTAACTTGAGGGGCCACTGGGCTATTCTGTAGTTGTCAATCAGGGTTGGGGGGATGGCAATGATCATCATTGTCGGCCAGGGGCCCTTTTTGAGGTCCCTTTTAAGCAGAGGCCCCCGGGCTTGATTCTGGATAAGTTCATATATTAAAGCCCCCTTGGAGCAACATATCAGAAGTGGGATGGGGCCCTGACACAAAAGTGACTTTATTTTCTAAGACAGCTGCAGAAACTCAGCATATCTTTGGTGCTAAGGCTTATTAGGACTGTAGAAAAAAATCAGCTGCAATCTGCCCTCCCTAAAAGACAACTACAGGCCAGGGGTGGGCAATCTTATCCGCAAAGGGCCGGTGTGTATGCAGGTTTTTGGGATGACCTTTAGGCCAGCTGTTGAAACTCAGGCATGAGAATTCTTCAGCCAATCAGTCCTCTAATTAGTGATGTAATTAGCAAGCAATGAAAACCTGCATATCCAACAGCCCTTTCTGCCGAAGACCGACACTCCCCTGCCATAGGCTAACCTACTGAGCAACCTTAAGAGTGGGTGGACTCCTAATTATTTCATACTGGCTTCTGTCTGATTTCAAACAGTTAGGCAGTCAGTTCTGTCCTTTCCTCTAATTACAACTGATATTTTAAGTAACCAAGACATCAAGTTGCATTTCCTCTGTTAGCATGATGTATTATTAGTCTTCTGAAACAGTGTGGAAATGTTTTACAGAGCTCGCAGCAGAACAACCACATTGATGTTCCTGTACTAAAACTATAATGGTGGTCATACAAGTAGGATACAAAAAAAGCAAGAGTCACAATTTTTCCTAAATGGACAACAAGCAAATAACTATGTTTACTCTCAGGTATGGAAACAGGTTGTCATTTTTAACCACAGAAGAATATTTTTTAATTGAATAATGACTCAAGAAGATGTTCAGAAACAATCACTTGCAACTTGCAGCCGGGACTTTGTTGACATGTTCCTGCTTTATTATTTTAATTGCTGTGATTATTGTACAATATCTTACATGAGGACAAAATCAAAGAAAGGGAACCTGGAAATTACAAAAGGAGGCCACACTCAATGAACAGGCTCCAGGATAGAGGGAAGAAGAGCAGACGGAGGTGTTAAGCGAGGAATGGACAGAAGGATTTCTCTTTAGGCTTTGCGCAGCATTCATTCTGTTGACCAGGCATCGTCTCTACGGCCAGCCGCCCATTTATTCATTTACTTTTAAAGCAGCCGCAGCAGCGTGGATCCCACTCAGTCGCCTCATGGAGTTTCGGTGAAGATACACAAGATCAGAGCGGCGACAGGGTGCTCATGCTCACCTAGCACACCATCAAAAAATAACCAGAGCGATCAGAGGTTTTCAGCAGAGATTACTGGAAATGACAATGGATCTTCCTTAGCATTGGCTGATGCAGAAAGGATGCAGCTTCAGTGTGAATACAGACACGGAGCAGGCATTCATAAACGATAAAGTCACCATGTCCCTGTTCTGCATACAGAAGAGGAGACTGCAGAGACTCGTGGAAACATTTCTGTAAATCTCTCCTGTTTCTCACAAATTACTGTCTTTCTAATCATCAAACTCAAATTCCACCCTAAATTCACATTCAAATTCAATTCCTGGTATTGTACAGGGATGGTGTGAATTTAAGAGTATTACTATTTTATGTCTGCCCTACATGTGCCATATAAACCTATCAGTTTTAGTCGAGAGTTCTAATACACATTTGTGATACACTTAAACTATTGTCTTTTAAGGCTTTCGTACGCCAGATATCATGCCGCTACGTGGTTAACCTGGACATTGGACTGACAGTTGTCAATTAATCCCCATTTTCATTTGTTTATTCATCCTCATCAATGTTATAATTATTAATTTTTAGAATGACAACTACATCATCAGTCCACTTAAGTAAATAAAAGTGGAGTGGCCATATTGAGGCCATGTTGACGTTAGTTCATCAGGATATTTCTCAATGACAAATTGATTGTAGGTCTAACACACTTGTTTTTATGACAGCACACATGTAACAATCCAATTAGGCCATGAGGAGAAATCTAAAAAAAGACTAAATGTAAGCAACTTTAGATAACAGCATCTGCTGGATGATATTAATTATATATATATACTACACAGAGTACTAAACCAAGTATATATTATATAGCTGTAGACAACAGTAGACAATGTTATCTCAAGCAACTTACATTGTGCATTATATAATTACATTAAATATAAAATGCTCTAAAACTAACATAGACGTATATTCCGAGAAGCAGATCCATTAGATGCAAATTGTGCAAAAAATGTAACTCTTCTTGAACTGGTTACAGTGGGACACCACTGTCTGCCCCCTCCCTTTCATATCATTGCGCCGATACATCGGTCAACAGGTATGGAGTGCTGTTTCGAACATTGTTTTTTTTCCATATACGTCATTGGTGGTGTTTAAATGTTTCACGCGGTTTTGAGGGGCAAAGATCTTTGACAGCGGAACAGTATTTCCAGCTTAAAGGCATCAAAATGACATGTCTGTTACACCTAAACGGTGCACATTTACCATATTGCTTTCCCTAGATACAAAAAACAAATCCTAAAAACAAGAGAGGCCCATTTTAGAAATTATTCCTCTGAATGCCTACTGGATCAGGATAGTTTGTGGGTTTAAAGATTAGTACTAGACAACAGGCCTCTTTCACAGCAACCCAATATGAAGGATATCTTTATGAAGGATATTTCAGTTATAGATTGCAAACTCAAGAGTCCTGGTCACAACATCATAAAGTGGCTGGTCCTGATAGAATCCCTTTTTGTATTGTTACTAAGGCCTTTGTGCCCCCTCATCGTCAATAATACAGGGGTTTCAGATGTGTTTGAACATCGGGGCCAAAGAATAAAATAACAACGAGCAGGAATCTACAGTGTACATGCTGGACCGCTGTCAGCCCATACAAAGGCACTCAAGCCTGACGCAAACGACGGCTCCAAGCAAAACCTTCACTTCATTAACTGAGTTGAATAATATGCAAGTTATGTCTTCAGCTTTCCGGAAGTGTCCGCCGCTCTGGCAGTGGCCAGGAGATAACTGTGGATCATCTGCTCATGAGAGAGCTCTCCGTCAATCAACTGGGACGTCAGCTAAACCTGGGGAGCTCAAGGTACCATACACGCCCCTAAAAACCAAATAATCAACAGATAGCTGGGATTTTTGAAAAGGTCCTCCTCACTCGCAGGTGTGTGACACCGGACCCCCCCCTCACCCCCCTCCCCCAGCTGCCCCAGGGGAAAAGCATTGTGCTTTTTCTCTTGGCCCACAAACAGAAGATGGGGTGAGATGGTGTTGGAATAAAACCACAGGGCAGGCAGAGAACTTAGAACAGAACTGTGAGGGTTTGAAACTGATTCCCTACTGGGACGCCGGAACAGGCTTTGGTTGGAGCCCTCCAGCAGGAAGCAGCCATTTGGAATGAAGGATCGTAAAGTGAAGGGTTCAGCCCTCGCCCCTCTCAGTGCAGGCCTGTTCTGCTGGTAACAACAGCCCCTCAAGCCCCCCCCCCGCATGCCACGCCACTTAAGTCTCTCCCTCTCTCTAGTCCACACGCCCGTCTCCCACGTGGCCCCTGTGCGCCAGTCCGCGTTGGCCACTGCTGTGCCCCTGCCTGCGTCCTCCTCCGTCCTCTTCTGCCCTGTCAGTACATTGCTGCCGTTGCTGTCCCACCAGAGCAGCCTGCCACCCCGGGTCGGTGTTTGGACAGCGCGTCGTCCAGGAAACCGGCCAGCCTATCGCAGTCCTCCTGCAGTGTAGCCAAGGGACAGAGCAGAGGTGGGGTAATGTCATCAGCACTCATGAATGACCATCAGGACCTGGACTTCAAGAATCAGGAACAATTATTTTCCAACAGTATTAATACTATTAAATACACAATGATAACTAGCCCCTGGATTGATCTGACAGGAAGAGGAGGTTGGCAAGGTCACACCCCCCCCCCCATATGTGATGTCATCTTAAAGCCCTAACTGTCCTATTTAACAACAGGACTCCATAGATTGGCATGTATAGTAGGACAGCTATGAGCCAACACACAATGTCCACTGCAGAGGACAAAAACAAATTAATGGATCTCAGCAGCTTGTCTTTCACATTATATGTATATTACTTAATAATAATAATAATAATAGAACAACAACAACAATAATAATAATTAATCATAAATTGTTTGTAACATGCATTTCTCTCATCCAGTGTGCCACACAGTAGAATAAAAACAGTTAATTGTATTTTGTTGTTCCCTATTCTGTTATTTATTTTTATTTCTCATTATGTGTTGCTTAAGTCTGCAGGGTTAACAAGCAAGTATTTCATTGTACTTGTACAAATAACAAAACTTTGGAACATTTGGATCCTTGAAAAAAACTAGAGCAGATAAATGGCCTGGATTCAGGACTTGATACCTTCAAGGCTCAGAAGAAAGGTTTTCCTGGTTAGTTTGTGGAGGGAGGAGGGAAATACCTAACCATGAACTTTTAGTGGAATGCCAATTTTAAAAACACTCATCTTTTATAATCTTGCAGTATCAATCTCCCAGAATGCAGTGTGGTGCATTCACTTTTAGAATGAGACACCAAAAAAATGATAATCCCTCCTCTGTGACATACCTCACTGATGAAGGCATAGTGCACCAGCTCATTAGCCAGGTCCTTCGAGTTATCACCTGAAAAAAACACACACAACCAAAGTAATGTCATACCCCCATTAGTGGCCAGCTGGCCAATGAGAAGACTCATTTTATGTTAAGCCAATCACAGAAGTGTGTAGATTAGCCAAACAGAAATAGATGGTGTTCAGCACCAGCACAGTCAACTGTATAGTTTTTGCACGGACGGATAATTAAGGTCACCATAAAATTGTAATAATGAGCCTCTGGCTCGTTAACTTGGGGCTGGTGTCTGCAGGGAACCCATTAGGGCTCTGAAACAGTGAGGTGGCACTGATTAACGGTTCTGCCTCTGTCTGTTTCAGCACCAGCCCTGAGATTCGAAACAGACATCTGGAAGGTTCTCTGCTGTGTGCTAATTGACTCAAAAACCCCACAACATAAGCTGGGCAACCACAGCAGCATTTGGTCATTTATAGAATGACTGTTTCCCTGGGTGGATCCTCACCACAGTTTATAAACAAAAGAAAACTACAGCACAAGGGTGACGTATGACAGGGTACTAGATTGCAGGCAG
Organism: Mormyrops boulengeri; assembly: GCA_026781065.1. Lineage (NCBI taxonomy): Eukaryota > Metazoa > Chordata > Actinopteri > Osteoglossiformes > Mormyridae > Mormyrops > Mormyrops boulengeri. The sequence goes on from JAODLD010000001.1 coordinate 25,775,030, forward strand.
GGCTGTAGTATGTTACTTGACAAAGAGATGGCGCTGTTGCCACTATTATCAGCCCTGCTATGTAGGTCTGCATCAAAGTGCGTTTCACACAAAGCCACCAACAGGATATTAACAAATGCTAAAGTAAACCACCCCCAATCTATGGAGACAGGGCAGACAAACCAAGATGATTTCATATTTTGAAAGATAAATCTCTTTTTTGTCTGATTGTTGTGCAAAGCTGCAGTGATATACTTTATATTAGAAAGACAGATACAGATATATACTTCTGAGGGTAAGTCAGCCTGCATATAATCCCAGCTGCAACTTTGAGATAAAATGTAATTAAAATGAATGTTATTGAAATGAAAGAAGTTATTTTATAAGCTAAAATGGCAAAAAATCATAATAGCTCATATAAGTTTGGTACTATTAAGTTGATCAGCTACTTATAAGCCATTGTATTTTGATTGATGAGAAAAACTTTTAAAAATATCTTCTTGGAATCCATTTATGAAATGACTTCAGAGTCTGAGACGTTTATATTTTATATGACCACAGTGCACCAGAAACTCTTTTAGCTAAAGCCAAAAACTAAGGTAGCCAAAGCCAGGTCTATTCATAGACATTAAAGGGACATTTCATCACTTGGATATTTTTATGTTCTTCCCGTGTTTCCCAAGCAAACAAAAAGTTGCCCGACCGTAGCATATAAACTCCGTAACACACTACGTCACATGGTATACAGCATCACATCTGTCTAAACACTGATCGCGGGCTGCAGCTCTGAACTCCTGGCACAGACCCATCGAGAGGCTCTGCGGAACATAGAAGGTTTCATTTCCTTCAGATAACAGATCATGGCTCTGCAGAGAGATAAACTTACCAGGCAGAATGTCGCAGCTAAGCTGTCGATGCAGCTTGTCGTCCATCTTCAGGAACAAAGACAGCTGCGGAACAGGTGTACATCAGCAATGTTAAGGATGGCTATGTAACTTATCTGGGTGCCATGAAACAATATAGGCAGCCCCCGGGTTAAGAACATCTGACTTACGGACAGCTCATACTTACGAACGGACTGCCATAAAGCATATTTCAGGGGTGGCAAACCGCATCCATGGAGAGCCGCTGTGGGGCAGGTCTTTGGGATGACCTCTCAATCAGCCAATAATAAAGCAGTGGTTCTCAGCTTCAGGCCTGAGAACCCACTAGTATTGGCTGATAAAGAGGTTATCCCAAAAACCCGTACCCACAGCGGCTCTCTATGGATCCGGTTTGCCACCCCTGGCCTATTATATCAAAAATTTGAGTTAAATACAATGGGTCGTAACAATAAATGCACGCACTACTTTGTGATGCTCATAAAAACATTGTACAGCTTGAGCGGTTCATCGGCTCATGGTACAGTACAGTCCTATATTCAGTTACTTTTATTATTACTGTATTATTATTATGTCTTGTATTAGCATTATTCCCACTTATGAATGCGACTTAAAGAAAGACTTAGGGAACGGATCTCATTCGTAACTCGTTCGGACTGCCTGTACACACCAACCAATGAGTGAGACCGTAACATTTATTGCCCTTCATAATTGTGATGGAAAGCAGGCAAAATACACTTTCTGGTTGGTTTTAAGATTTGCATGTGAAGTGAACCTATTATTTACATGGGTTTTGGTCCCTTCCTCATTGGACTCCAGGTTACACTGCATCTGGATAACCTGCAATGTAAACAGCAGGACTTGCAGTTAGAAAGAGGGCGGCAAACGAAAACAGAACGAGCAGTTACACATCAAATTCCTGAATGAAGTGTAGCTGTGTCACTTAATTACAGAATTCCCCAGCATTATTCAGTAGCCCTGGCCATGGGGTGACATGGCTCTGTCTTTCTGGTGGTATGACTCTGCGGGGGTGTCCATGATTAGGAGGGTATCTGGTTAAATCCCTGACCTGGAAGAGTGATGCCGTCATTGGCCCCTTGAGCAAAGGCCCTGTACCTCAATTGTTGCTGTCTTATTTATTGTTTAAACACACAACTGCACTACATATACAGACTCTTGTGTCCAGTTCCCCGATTTTAGCACTGTCATGTGTCACTTGCTGTTGTATGTTGCACGGTGGTTCTGGGGGGTAGCTCTTTCTTGCCACCATGTACCTGTATATGGAAGGTATTACAATAAAATCTACTAGACTTGACTTGCTCCTGGGGTGTGGAGACACTGGCTGACCCTGCGCTGTGACCCAAAAACTTGCTGTCATCTGTATATGTGTCTGTGTTTCATGGAGAGCAGGATGTAATACATAGATAGATAGATAGATAGAGATACTTTATTTATCCCGAAGGAAATTTAGGTGTCCAGTAGCTTATACACTGTATACATACACATAGGCACACAAACCTATGACAATCACGCACACCTACATACTGCAACTAATACAAAGGAACAATATCAGGAGGCATTGTGCTGTACAGGCCTAAACACTTAAGTCCATCACACTCCTCCCCTTCCATGTAACGTTGAAGAGCTGTATGGCCCTAGGGACAAAGGACCTTCTGAGGTGAAATAGGTGAATAGGTAATAGGTGATAGGTGAAAAGACAATTTCCCCATGGGGATGAATACAGTATAACTTTGTTGTTTTCCCCATTTCGCCCACTACTGACTTGCTCCACATTTACCTTCCTGGTCTCTATTTCTTGTGGCTCAGGGGTTGGGGTCTTCACAGTCTCCATATTCTCCTGGGACATGGAAAGGGTGCGAGGAATAGGGTGGGGGCGTGCAGAGGCGAAGTTCATCAGCGGGTATATGCCATTCCTGTAGTATAAGGAGACAGCCATGATGCAATACTCATGGCAGATGCACAAGCTTTTGTGTCTAACAGGACAAGCTAAGACCTTCAGGTAAGGAACTCGATTGGACCTTACTCTCACCTCTCCCCGTAACCCAATCAGTGCCAAAGACCCCATCGGCACACTTGCGGCAGACAGACTTACTTGACGTCTTCAAGAAATTTGTCCAGTTCAAGCGGGGAGACGTGGGAGTATCTGTAAATCGCAGGGAGAGGATGATGATATCCCTTGGAAGACACTGCTATTAGAAATGCGCTTCACAGCTGCTTTAGCTAGTCAAGACTCACTTGAGCTGTACTCCTGGCCGGTCTTTGTGCTCAATCTCAGCCATGATGGCATTAGGATCAAAGGATTTTGTTTTTTCCTCCACACAGTTTTCAGGGAGGAGATCTGGAAAAAGATGGAAGAGTGGAGCCTTTGATGGATCAAAAACTCACAACTGAATTCACAACTGAAGAGCAAATTTCCAAAACTCAGTCAAGCCACTACATATGTTTGAGAAAATTATGGACTGTGTGAGTTCTGGAAATTTAACGCAAGTATTTTATTGCATTACATGAGGACTGAATGAGTTTTGCTATGATGAGGAAGCCTGACTTTAGGTCATTGGTGGTCTCATTTCAAAAACTATTTGCTCTGCAGTTGGACCATAGGTCTTCAACAAGGTGCACAGAATGCTCTCCCTGAAGTCAGACGTGGTCAACCACACGTCAGAGAAGAGCACAGACTGCACAAATCTCACTTGGCAGCGGTCACCAAGTGAGTGTGACGATTAGCATGCTAATCAGTGGATGGTACCAATGGCAATATCATGTGGAAGTTCTGAAGCATCTGTGTGGTCTTCAGAAGCCCTCTGACCACAAGGACTCACATTGGTTGTTGATTAAGCAGTGGGCAGCCAGTAGTTTCAGGGAGTGGACCTCAAACAGCACACGGTGGAACAGGAGGTCGTGTGCCGTGGGTCTCAACTTTGCCTCATGACGCACACACGACTGGGTGAATTCCTGCGTAACAACACAGCATTATGGGATAGGGGGGTTGCAGTGAGGCAGTGGTATTTAATAAGAGTACTTGATTTATCTCAAAGTTAGGAAGACTTTACCTCACTCCTACCTCAAGATAGGTGAGCATGACTAAGAGAAACTCCCACATGTTATCATTAATGTCTCTCATGGTAACTGTAACCAGGATATGACATTCACCCTCATGAGTGGATCCTCTAGGGACTGCCCTGCGTTGGTTATGGCTTCCTTAGACACAACCGAGTCCCCATTGGCCTGGATTTCCAACACAGCCATCTGCACGAAATGACAGTATTGCTGGCAATGTTATTCAATGGGACGGGGCCCCAGGGACACTGGCCCGAGCTGAAACCTGATTGGCCCCCACAGTGCCCCTGCCACTCAATGATTCACAACATATCATTGGCAAATGATAAGACTAGCTCCTCTATATGAATTATAGTCCCTCTTATGTTCCCCACCTTAAAAGTTTTTGGAACTGCCCCAGTTTTTCTCTAAACCAATGACTGGAATGTCTTTTCATTAGCAAAAGCTTTATCCCATTACAGATTCAAGTAGGAGTGAAATGTGATTCACATCAAATGAAAAAATAAAACAACTGTGAGAGATGAAGATTACAAATAACCTGATGAACAAAATCATCATTGTAATAGAAAAAATAACATGCATCTCAATGCCACAGCCTGATTGATTGATTTCTATATACAAAGGAGGTCACATGGTGCCATGCAAGAAATTCCCTACTGGCAGGAAGAGCTCGCGCCAACCTCCCGCTGCTGGCACCTGCAGGGATCTGCAGGTACCCATCAATTCTGTGCCTTTGCTGGCTCAGACTATCAGAAGCTCCCTCGGCAAGTGCATTCATTACCATTTGCCATGTTTCCGTCAGTCTTTGTGTCTGTGTGCCCATGTATGAATATACATTAGCTCTATTGTTAACTCACAAAACAGTCCCCTGCACTCAAAAATGGGGAATCTGACAAAAACACTGGATTTATTATACAGAGCCAGTAAACATATCAGATACAGCAATTACTGACACAACTTCTACAAACGCTAATCCCAACCATAAAGAAAAAATACAAAGGAAACAGCTGAAAGCAGTGCTGTTGATCTATCACAGCTACTGGAAAACCAGAAATTACCAGTTAAATATTGGAAACCCAACATCAACACAGTTTTCATAGATTACATTTACTATTTGCAGTTAGAAGGGTAAATCCCTTGCATCGCTAGCATCGTATTGACAGAGACAGCTGGCTCAATTGGCCACAGTCTGCTCCAGCTTTCCGGCGCCCCCTGTAGGCAACCGACAGAGACCTATCGTTTCAGGGGCAGGGTAACCATCGATGGTGTGCCCCACCCATATTCCATCCTGTCCCGCCCACACCCTGCCCCTGCCCCGCCCATGGCTGTCACTCAGTCACACACGATTGGCTGCAGGGACACCAAGCCATTGCCCTGCAAGAAACAGACGGAGGGAGGGAGGGAGCAGCAGGGAAGTGTCACATCTTTTTGCCAAGAAAAGAGACGTCTCTCACCTCAAGGGCGCAAATCCCGAAAGAGTAGATGTCGATGGCATAGTCGTCCTCACCAGCTGGAAAAACAAGGGAAATAAACAAAGGGTGAGAGAAAGACAAAAGGCTCGAGATGTAAAGAACCAACATGAAAAGAAGAGTGTGATTGCAAAAAAAGATGCACAGGCAGAAATGCAGAGAGGAGACGAAGGGAAAAAAAAATAGCTAGCAAGTCCGTATATTTTCCTACGATGGCCGACAACGCTGAACTTGTGAGATTAATCAAAATGGATTTCACACGTTAATCACCAGGCAGACATTTAAATGGTTTTTTTAAAAGCTGCCAGATTGCTTTTTCAACAAGCAGAGGTGGAGGAGCACGTGGTGGACGTGCGGAGTCCAAAGACGGCATCACCACGTTCCTTTAAGCACAACCTAGTGTCCCGACACGCTGCAGCTTTTCACTTTGGGGAAGGAAACATTACTTCTGAAGACAATTCAGCTGCCTGCCACAGACTACTTTCCGGGGTGTATTTTCTAGACTACTGTTTCTCAACTGGTGGGTTGCGACCCAAATGTTGGTTGTGGGACTATTTCACTGGGTCGCAGAATGTCTGGTTGGAGAAAAAGTAGAAAATATTTTGTAATATTGGACTTCCCAGTACATGAAGTATTGTGCTACTGTCACTGCACTATGTTCTATTATTATTATTATTATAATTATTATTATTATTATTATTAATCTTTCAACTGCCTATCAAGCTCAGGCATGAGGCAAAGTGGGATCCCAGTCCATCATAGGGCAAACTCACACCCTACCTGCAATTTGGAGAAGCCAATCAGCCTAAAGTGCATGTCATGGTACTGCAGGAAGAAACTGGAGCAAGATGGAGACAGGATGCAAGAGGGGTGGGGGATGGGGGGTAGAAGTCAAACCTCCAACCCTGGAGGTGTGAAGCGACGGTGCTACCCACTGTGACACTGTGCCGCCCTGATTGTCAAGTTAATTAAAAATTATATTATTTAACGTCCAACCAATCCCACATTCTCATCTCTACAAACTTGCTTGTAGTGAGGTTTAAAAAACATAGACAGACAGAAAGTGGCCATGCATGGTGCATTGGTCTAACCCTCCCCCTGTGCGACACGTGAGGGCATGGGGAATGCAGTGGACCGCCGAGTCCCTCGCTCTCTAGTGACACCTATGGATAAAAACTGAAAAGGCAGAACTCCCAATCCCTTCTAAGTGTGGTACGGCAAGTCAGGCAGAAAAGCTGCAGAACGAAGTGAGGGGGCCTAACCACTGAGACATGGGGTGCTCCAAAAATAAGGAAGGGGGGTAATTTATACTAATAAACCAAACCATAGATACACAGCAAATAGATCATGAATTATTTTGGTAGAACTATACACAGTAATAACTGCATTTAGTTGTGCAATTTATTTTGATAGGGAGGTGAATCACAATTAGACATTAAAATTATTGGAAAAATAGGTTAATGCAACCTTTCAAAGGACAAAAATGACACCATGGACAGCACAAGACAAACCATAGAAAACACAACAGGGAGCCACCCAGGGATAACAATTGAAACAAAACATTTTCCCAGGCGACAACTTTACCAGGGAAAAAAATCCACTCCCAAGTCAGCTGACCAGTCAGGGGTGTATACAGGGTTGGAGCCACAGGGGCCCAGCTGAAAGCTGATTGGCCCCAGGAGTGTCCCTCCCCTGTCAGTCACTGATTCAAAACAAATTTTTGGCTAATGATTAGGATGGCCCCTGTGTATGAATTATGGCCCTTATTATGTATGCCCCCCCCCCAAAAAAAAAAAATCCTAGAATCGACCGTGACCAGTCCAAATGGTGTCAGTAGTGGGGAAATCATTGGGGGGGGGACTCTCACAGCCATATTCCGGGGAGAAGAAGTGCAAGTTCCTTTGTTCGTCACGAAGGTGGCGCACTTTGCCGTGAACGCTGGCCTCTGGGAACACTGGGAAAAATGGGAGAATCAGCGGGGGTTAAAATCTGCATTACCTGACATCTTCATCCAGAGACTGCGATTTGTAAACTTCACTTGGCCCACATTTACAGGGGCTCCTAAGAAGCTTCCATAACAAGATACAAAAACCCTATTTAATTCACTAAGGCCTTAAAACAAATTTTCTTAGAAGTGTTCATGACTGCTAGCATGACGAAAACAAGCTCTATTGACTAAATTAAACATACTGTATTTATGTAACCAACCAAAAGCTAGGAATGAAGGAGGTGGCAGGCGTACGCACGCTGCAGATCAACAAGGAAGATATCTCATGTACACAGGCGCACCCACACACACACACACACACTCGCATACACCCACACAGTCACACAGACCTGTATTCATATCTTTGTGGGGACCATCCACTGTTCATTCATTTCTATGCCATTACCGCAATGCCAACAATGATGACCTTAACCCCTACCCATCCCTAACCTTAAATATAAGTATCCAAACAAAATAGAAGTCTTTTTGAAGGTTTAGTTTTTTGATTGCATTCACAGATTTTTATAAAATCAAATTTTCCCTTGTGGGGACCGAAAAAATGGTCCCCACATCGTCAAAATAACAGGTCTTTATCACATTGTGGGGACATTTTGTCCACACATACGCACACACAGGCTTGCACGCACATTACTGGGTATGAATTAGACATAATTTCTTCTGGTCTATAAGACCCAAGCACAATAACATCTATAGAGGAATTCTCCCGAGTGATAGTGGAATGACACACAGAAGAGGGATCTTACCATTGACAAAGAGTCTGTGCCACACTGCGGATGGACAGGGTGAAGGAGAGAAGCAGGAGAAAGAGTAAATGAGAATTAGTCACAGCGTCAGACAGAAATAAACGAACACACACACAACGATGCGTTTGTCAGTGCGGCCCAGAGCTGGTTGTCAAAGCTACTTTTCTCCAGGCAATAGGGGAGAATTACAGGTGACACGTTTTCAGTTAATCTCTCACAATGTAGTAAATGAATAGATTTAAAACACATTTATATAATGCTGCTATTCAGTAACAATGACAACAGCAATAACCATTGTTTCTTGAAAACACAGATACAGAACTGAAGATAATGTTAGATTTGATGATAATATTATTTTATTTGCCATTAGTTTATAGGAATTCTTTAGTTTTCACGAATCCCATTCTATTCCCCTATGAGCTGCACGTATACACGCAAAGTTTGCTGTTAGATACTTATTTGGCACCCCCCCCCCCCCCGAGTAGTTTTGGGGGTTAATGCCCCAAAGGTAATAAGACCACTTTGCCTGCCATAGGATCTAAACTGTCGGCTTTCCAATCACGGGCACGATATCCTAACCCACACGGCCACAAACCATGCCATTTAACACACCTTTGTTTTACTGATTTGATCGATATTTGGGGGGGAGGATTATTTTTGTAATTTATTTTATCATGGCTTGCAGAAAACACCAGCAAAAGCACAGAAGGGTTTGGAATGATATATCTTCAGGATGAATGGCTCTGTGCTGGAGCACCAACTTTCAACCAGAAATTAGCAGGAAGTTTCTACTGTGCATCGGTCTTTGAGATCAAGGGCTTGTCAGCATGCAGTTCATTCCTGTTTATAACCACTATCCCGTGAGTCCCATTTCTGTCGGTAGGACAAGCAGTTGGCTTCGAAGAGTCTTGGCAGACACACCAGCACAATGTAACACACTGAGCTCATACAATGCATCTCATCGGAGCCAAACACGCTGCCACATTCATTACCAGGACAGCTCTAATGGTGGCGCACCTGAGCCAATCTTGATCAGTCCATTGTGCTGGATAAAAATGGTATCGCAGGTCAGGTTTCCGTGGATGATGGGTGGGTCACAGGAATGCAGGTAACTAGGAGAGATAACACGCACTAATTAGCACTTCTTCAAATGTCATGTTTGTTTTGGGCTGCTTACGTGAAGTAGATGTGAAACACTGCACATTCTTGTGATAGTGTGTCATACCCGTATTAAAATATAAGCACATCTTTATTAGTATTACTATCTTAATTTAGCAGATGCTTTTATCCAAAGCAGGGCAGGTCAGTCCTGAGTGATTATGGTTAAGCGCCTTGCTCAAGGGCACAATGTGAAACCACTCTGCTGATGGTGGGATCTGAACCTGCAACCTTTGGATCACAGACACAGGGTCCTAACCCAGGGATCCACCTGCCCTCCCATCTTAGGGAATGTCTCAGAGGAGTCTGCTATAAAGCAGTGTTTCTCAAACCGGGTAAATCAGAAAGAGAGTGCTTTTTAACTGTCAAATTACTGCAAACAAAATATTTAATTTCTAGTAATATCACACTCTGGGACTGGCGTGTTGTCCATGGCATACCCCTGCCTTGGGTCCTTTGCTGCCTGGGATAAGCTCCAGCCCCCCACCCCCGTGACCTTGACCAGATTAAGTAGTAGGAAGACGAATGGATGGATTATCTGCTGGTGCATAAGGATACAACAGTACCATTAAAAGTGTTTGTTCAGAAACATGTACTGCTATGAAAAATCCCAGTAGGACTGACTCACTTGGCTCCAAAGCATTATAAAAGAAGCTGGACGCAATACAAAATGTGATTTTATGAAGTGTAGAGAACACAGGGATTCATGGAAGCAAGCCATCCACAGTTATAAGACCCCACTGTGAAGAGAACAGGCTGGGGGGGGGGGCACCCCAAATGTCATCCCCCCAGCTAAGAAGGATCAAGTGCTTTTTAACTGTCAGATTGGGGATAAGCAGTTCACTGCTTACTGCCATAGGGACACAAATCCCAAAATCCTTATTTGCATTGATAGTCAGAGAAACAGCGTGCCTCTGGAATGTCACATGGCCATCATATTCACGTCATGGTATGGTTACCAGTAGATTTCCCATAATGCTCTGGGACAGCAGACACATGGCCTAAGGCCTCGCCTCTCACATAGCCATCACCATTTTCCAGAATGATTTCTTGCATTACAAAGCTGTATCTGTCATAAATAACCACCCCTGTGTACCAGCATGGGGGATGCGGTATAGCTCACTGCTAAGTGTGGGGATGCAGCATATCTCACTGCAAAGGCGGGGGATGCAGCAAATCTCACTGCAAAGGCGGGGGATGCAGCAAATCTCACTGCAAAGGCGGGGGATGCAGCATTTCTCACTGCAAAGGTGAGGGATGCAGCATATGTCACTGCAAAGGTGAGGGATGCAGCATATCTCACTGCAAAGGTGAGGGATGCAGCATATCTCACTGCTAAGATGGGGTTTCTGGGAAGCAGCGGCACTCTCAGCACCATTTCTCATTGACAATGCACGTATAGATTTATAGACATTATATATACATTACATATAAAGGGTAGTATGCCAAAGACAGTGAAAGGTAATGTTTAAAGCTATTTGGGTAGTAAGTGTATATTTGCTCAGAGAAAAACACAATTTAACAGTAGAGCATATGCAAATAAGAGTAATTCAACAAAAGGTAACAAGAATGTCCTATGTTCTCCAAAAAGTCACTGACATCTTCAGTTTCACTTCACTTCAGTTCCCAAACCTCTCCTCAGGGGCACACCAGCCATTCCATGTATTTCTTACATTTTACCACCAGCTCACTTAAATATTTAACTTAATTAAATAACACAATGAGGTACTGATTAATAATGTGTGTGCGTATATATACGTATATATTTTATATATATGTATATATATATATATATATATATATGTATGTGTGTGTGTGCGCGTGTGTGTGTGTGTGCGCGCGCGTGTGTGCGCGTGTGTGTGTGTGTGTGTGTGCGTGTGTGTGTGCGTGTAAGGCGCAGCATTACTGTGAGAGCATCTCAGCCCGGGAAAGAGGGACTAAAACGAGGCCAGGAGACTGAAGACCCTAAAAGTCACCGCCTATGAGAAACAGTGGCCCCTTCCAAATAGTCAGCAATTCTTAACAGGTAAATTGCATAATACTTTGAACGCCTCCCAGTCAAACAAGCACCTGTGAGACCAGCATCCCAGACATCTGTGGTCCAAAGTGTGTCCTGAAGTGTCAATGTTAAGCCCTGAACAAGCACAAACAGGCCCCCATTGAAAGGATAAAGACTTGTTTAATTTCATTTAAAATCTTTCCTACCCACATAAATAGCACAGAAACTCCATTAAGAGTTTTCTACTATCACACCAGTGAGAGGTACTTAAACGAAAATAATACGCTTGTTGAGATATCCATATTGATTCCTGGCTTAGGATGACTTTTACGAGGCTCAGTGGAATGAGAAACCCTGGTCGAGGTATCACGTTACTAGGACCATCTGTTTTCGAGATACAGCATTTGGCTAAATTCACAGAGACTAATGGTCACACCGCATCACGCAATAATAGATGAACATAAAAAATGGCAAAGCTCTATGACTAAGTAGTGAATTTTTAAACATATTTAAATAAGAAAAAAAACAAAATGGAACACATTCAATAGTCCAGTGCCCGATGTAACTGGTCTGTAAAATATTCCTAAGCAGAAAACAACAGAATTACTGAGTATCTGAACAAAAAATGCATGGTGACACAATCCTTCTCCTGACCAAAATACAAACACACGCAGTCTTTGTGTTCAGCTAACATGTTATCATATCTTTATCTTTGTTTTACAAAGAAATCAGGGGCATGTTAAATGCTGTATAAACAAGCCTTTGGAGTGGGATGGGCTTTTCACCTCTCCAGCCCACAAGAGAAGGTAGAATTCGAAGAAACTGTTGTGCCATATTATTCATTAAGAAAAGTATTCAGAGGTAAGAAAACCTACGCCATAATTATTTATGAAACGCTGGGCCCTGGCCTCACAGACCCCATGGCAGCATCAGTCTGTCCTGTGCAACCTTCTGATCACAACCACAATCCACTGAGCCACCTCCCAATGGCTGGGAAGGCTACCGAAACCCAAGGAAGGACAAGGCGGGGGACACCCTGCTAAGGATGCCCGTGTATCATAGGGCATGAAGAACACACAAAAGCCAATTTAGTAACAAACAAAGCTGGTGCAGAAACTGAGGACCCAGCACTTCCCACTGAGCCCCTGCACCCCCCCACAGCAGTGTTTCCCAGTGTTCCCACAGCCGGCCCACGTTTTTGCTCCCTCCAAGCTCCCTGCCAGACAGTCCATATTTTTGAGGAGCTGGGAAGGAAGAAAAATGTGGACTGTCTGTGGGTCCCTGAGGAACAGATTGGGAAACACTGCCCTACAGCAAAGCTCTTAGTGAATCACTGATGGCTAAATAGTCAGAAAATAAAAGATCTCGAGAACCTTGGAGATTAAGCCGCAGACGGAATGACATCTACGCTCAGCGTACGGGGGAGAAAAAACACTCCTGTGGACGTCTGTCTTACCTGAGTGCAGAGAGGATTTGTGTGCACCACCGTTTCCAAGCCTAGGAGAAAGGATACAGGGTTACACTGAGTTTATTACTCTTACTGAAGAAGGAGGTTTGCTAAAGGCCTGATACTATCATAAATGGAAATAGGCCACTTGGAAATGTGAGACAACAATACAGACAGAAGAGAAAATTTAACTTCCCTTAAGTAGGAAGTGGCTCTTGACCTGCCAAATGAGAAAATATAATAATCTATTCAACAGAAATCTCGCTGGACATGGAATTATCCTGGGACCAGCTTCCTAAAAAATTATTTCAGCTTTTGGGTCAGTAAACAAAATACAGTAACATACACAAAAATCAGGCCAAACCACCAATTACAGTCCATTTGAGCTGTTTGATGTATTTTTGTTGTACTTAACTTTATATCTGTCGACACACTTGTACTTCGTACGTAACCTAGTAAAGTTCATCCATCCATTGTTGATAAATCAGTTATCTAGCTGCAATAATATACACAATCCCAGGGCCGCATGGGGGCCATCACAGGGTGCACAGAGATCCAGTTGTATGAGCAAACGGTCACCTGTTCACCTGGCCTGTATGGGATCCCCGAGAACTGGGTTGAGACACACTGCCTTAGCGGCATGTTTCTGGGCTGTCACAGAGGGAGAATGTGCAAACTCCACATGAAAGTCAGTGGGGTGGGACTTGAACCCAAAACTGGAACTGTGAAGTGACTGATCTGCTAAGCTCCCCTTCCAGGAACTTCTCTGCCTGCTCTGTTCCTTACTGGTACATCCAAGGAACCTTATTCCTAAAATTTGTTCACTATACTATACAAATCTGTACAGTACATTGCTATACATGATTTTCTTTTCAGTCAGGAACATTCATTGGATGTTCCCTGGATATCCTGGATATCCTGGTCAGGGTCACTGGGAACCTAAAGCCTATGCCAGACAGTACAGGGCACAAGCTTAGGGTACACCCTGGACGGGGTGCCAGTCCACTGCAGGGCACATACCTGAGCATACACACCCAGAACTCCACAGCAGATTGTAGATTCGAACTCCTAACTCTGGGGTGAGTCAACAATGCTGCCCACTGAGCCACTGTGCCACCCACAGTTAGCTATTATGGCAACACCTTCCTTTGATACTGTTGTTAGTTATGCAGAATGTGAGTATCAAGTAATCTAACAACCAATAAATACACCAAATTTTGCGCAAGATAATGCGAAACACCAGGCAGCAAAGGAGGTTTTATTGAGAGGATAAGCGAGTTCGCCGTGTGCCTGTTAGGTAGGGAAGGATCTGGAAGCTGGGCTCCGGCTCTTGTGAGTATAACAGTCTCGCTCATTTAAGTCCAGAGCCAAATGGTTGTTTTGTATGTTGCTCAGCTCGCTCGTCTAAAACATCCCAGGGGCGCTAATAAAACTGCCGTGTTCCATCTTCCAGCACACGTATTCTGTGGATCTGTTCTCAATCGCAAAGAACAAGGTTTCCCACATAGAATGAACATTAAGCTATATAAAGGTAAATGAAGTGTGATTTCTGCAGAGTGACTTCAAAGCAGCGTTCATGGATAATTAACTTGGTTATCCATTTAAACCCTGATGTCACGTCTTATTGGGTAGCTGGATGAGGTCTAGTTCACTACCAGCCTGCCTGAAGAAAAACTGCACTACTGCACTTCCTGTGCAACGTTTTTCCTAGAAACCAAATCCAACTCATTTAAGGTGGTATTCAGAGACAGCCTTCTTGGCTGCGCTCAGCTATAATGAGCCACATTCAATACATCACAGTTTAATTCAGCTATTTATGCTGCAGTACCTCCCATCACCAAATGAAGGCGCTGCAGATGAGAACGCATTTCTTAAAGTGAGCACTAAGATCACCTTCAAGTTGTGTAGTGCACTCCAGCTAAGTGCCCCCATTAAAAATATATGCGCGACAGAGCCTGGGGGGGCTCTTTGCTGAAAGCTCATCCCAAGACATGCTGCTGAATGAATTATAAAATATTTAAATGCATACATTAAATACGCAAAATACGTGTTTCACAAGTGGAGAACCACTCTGTACCACCGAAACATCCCGCGGCATGAAAATCAAATACTACACTCGCCTGCCAGAAATCAGAGTAACCTCTCAGTATATATGAGAAGCTGCAGAACTCCATCTCTGAGGTCAACCAAGATGCCACAATACAAAAAAGTTTACTGACAGCCCAAAAAAAAACAAAAAAATGAATTTCGGAAATTTGTTCTTCAGTTGTGTCAGAGAGGGCTGGGGCCCTAGGCAAAGGGGCCCTAGGCAAAGCTTGGCTTGGGAGGCCGCCCTACCAAGACAATCGGGTGATCATTTCACTTCCTCCACAATGCTGGTAATTCGGGTGCCGTAGGTAACTACTATTTTGTCTATAGCTAGAGCCAGGCCTGGCGTCAGAAGTTGGGTTGCAAGGAACTTTATCCTCTATGTGAGACTTGCCTTCACATTCATAGTCTTGTGGTTCTTCTTGGTCTTCTTCAGAAACTGCTTCAAGCTCCCTGAAGACATGTACTCTGTGATGAACACCACCTGCAACACAGACCAAAAAGGATGACAAGAGGTCTAGTGAGCCCGTACATTGGTGCTTCTATGGGTGGTTGGACTGTACGATATGCAGCGGCCAGTGGTTTGCCAGCGACGGCTTACCCTCGCTTGATTTTCCCTCATGTCTAGCCAGTACTTGTGGAACTTGACAATGTTGGGGTGCTCAACCTGCATCAGATTCTCAAACATCTCCTTGATCTTATCCTGAAATGGAACAGCAGACACACGCAGTGAGACGGTTGGGTATATTTTCACACAGGAAGCAGCAGAGGTCAGCAGGTAGCGGCAGCTGAGAAATAACCACACCAGTGGGGCAGAAGGTTGTGTAGCTGGCAAACATTAGCAGGAGCTGAAGAAGAAACACAACAAGGCATTTTTTGGAGTGTTTTTTTGACAGATAAGTATTCACAGACATCACATACATTCGTGGGCAAGTAATTTATGTCCATTCTAAGCGTAGGAAGGCAGTTACACCTACTAGTGTTTTGGAAGCATATTTAAGGGCCAAGTATATTTACTAGAGCAAAGGCAAACACCCCAAACCTGAAAAACCCAAGCAGGACAACTTGAAGGAAAGTATGTGTTACATCTGCCGTACCTCCAGGGCTTTGAAGACCTTCCGGTCAGAAAAGAGCACTTCGTTCCACACCACCTCAACGCCCTCTTCCGTGTCCATGGCCAGGGAAGCACTCTCGATGCCAGGCACATTGCCCTGACTGACCTGTAGAGTATACAGGAAAAAAAGGCTAAATAATCTCCAAACAGAGCAAAGACTGGTTTTGTTTACAGATATTTACAACTGAAGAGCAAATTTACAAAACTCATTCAGTCCACAGGATACAGTTATGTGGACTTAGTGAGTTTTTGGAAATTAAACTGAAGTTCTTTGTTGGATTACATGAGGACTAAGTGAGTTTTGGTTCCCAATACTGTAACTTATGATGAAGAAATCTGACATTAGGTCATTGGTAGCCAACAAAAATGGACTAAGTAAGTTTTAGAAATCTGCTCTTCAATTTATAATATTGGCAGTTTTTGATAGTAAATGCAGAGAGATAGACTCAATCGTTATTAATATGATGCACTTAATACAATCCCTGTCTAAGAATCTTCACAGACAGGAGAGAAAGACCTGGGAAGACCAGCTAAAGTAGCTGTAAACACAGAGATTGACACAAAATCAACGAGAGAAATTTAACTTGGCTTCAAAAATTATTATAATTCCGTTCAGGTACATGCGAATCCATCCCAAAAACTCCAGTGCTAAATAAAAGATTGGAAAATGAATAGGCAGAGTGCAATCGAAATTTACACATCCCACAAGAGCCATTATCCCAGCTGTTACTGAGCCAGCAGCCAGGGTAATAATTCACAGGGCGATGCAGACTCATAGCGTATAAAGGTACTACAAGCAAGCAGCATGTTGCCCCCTCCCCCCGTATATATAAAATCCTGCCTCTGCAAACGAAACTAAATTATGCCTACAATTTCAGCCTTGTGGCAATGTGGGGAGGCCTTAACTGCACAGAGCCTATTTTTTGTACATGTTAGTACTGCAGATATATATGCTTAAAAGATGATAACAGACCTTTTGAAAAAGGTACGAGATACATTTTCTGCCCCGGAATTGTTGCATTTGTCTAGTGCACCCTTATTCAAGTTCAGTGTATCTATTCACATCAGAGCTCAGTTTATAGGATGAAGAATGAACAACAACTGAGCTTACATTCTATATTATTTTAGTCCATGTGCAGTATTTTGGTGTTGGTAATACTGATGATGCTCAGAACCAAGGAAGGACACCGAGAAAACATGCAGTACAATTCCGCACTTGTCAGCCAAAAGGATATCTGTGTTGCAGCCGCGTTACCTGAGGGGCATTTGGGTATGTTGGGTCACAGCAGCAGTGCATGAATTGTGGAGAGGTCTTGGTAGGGGGGCACCTGGTGGGCAGTTGCTAGCCCGGGGGGGGG
>JAODLD010000001.1:25805183-25818710 GCA_026781065.1 Mormyrops boulengeri
CCCCCCCCCCCCCCCCCCCCCCCCCCCCCCCCCCCCCCCCCCCCCCCCCCCCCCCCCCCCCCCCCCCCCCGAGAAGGGAAGATGAGTCCAAGGGCATCTGAATGGCAGGGGCCCTAAAAAATCTGGAACATAACTGGCCCAAAATCTGTAGTGGCACCCCTGACTGTCAGACTCACTTAAATGAAAGAAAATGTTTCGATCCCAAGTTGGTGAAGAACCTCAAACACTATCAGATACAATGTGATCCAAAAAGAACGACAAAGTGCAGCATTAAGCAAATATATCACACCTTAAGAACTTCCCACCAGCCCACATTTCATCCAGGGGGGGCTTGTAACAGAACTGTCAACGGTTACATTTTACTGCCAACACCAACTGTTGAATGACATACTTTGTTCCAGTGAAGAAAAGCCACCACTCAGACAGTCTCGGCCGTAGGGATTTCGATGGTGTTCATGTCTTGGGGTGGCCTGTGGTCTCCTGGGCAATATACACTTCCAAAAGGCTGGACCCTGAGGCCATGGTTGGCCTTCTGTAAAGCAAGGGGCTTGCTCATCCCAGTGCATTCTGGGAGTTGGAACAGTGTAATAGAAGTGCTGTATGCTTTTGGCACACACCCACACTCTTCACAGGAGGAGCCAAGAATGGTTTAAGGGGGTTCTATTGGTGGAAGGTGGGTCTTTGCACAAGTATGTGCGTGCATGTGGTTTTTAAGAATTTATAGCTTCATTTTGCAATTTATGAACTAATAGCTTAATAACTGCACGTTCTTTTATAGGGTTACTAGGTAGCTAGGTGGCTTGCAGGACATGAACTGCCGATTTTATGAATATGACAAGTACAATGCTCAGTGATGTGCCAGTCTTTTCTAAGAAAATCACTAACATGAGGGTATTGAGCTTTTTTTAACGAGGATGGAAGCTGGCGCTGCATGATTTTCATGAGCTGTTCTGATTTAGAGGGAATATTATACATATTGGTTTGAACTGCTATCAACAAGAAGCAAGCACACTGGTCGTTAAGGATACAGACTGGTTACACGCTGACGTACCCAATAATCCAGAATTGCTCCAATAAAACATCCAGATGTATGACTGCACACAAGTCACGGTAGATAAAGGCAGTAAATAAGCCACAAAATAAAAACAGCGATTATAATGATGTGGCTTTTGCACCAGCCGGAAAGTGTTTTGGGCAAGCAGATGATGTGTCCGCAATGAAGTGAAAGACATAAAGCAGACGGCGAATGAACAGTTGAGTGGAATTAGGCCTACAAAGCAAAACAGCTCGGTCTACTTAAACACGTCCCAGGGCGTTCCAGCAAGATCCCTGTGATCAAGGAGATTCTGACCATCAGGAGGATCTTCCATGCTTGATTCTTCTCATGTCCGGACACTTCATTGTCTGCACAATATTGGTAAATATGCACGACAGTGATCAGTTGTTTTTGTTTTGGTTACTGGCCTGCTCTGCATCAGTGAAATTTGCACGTTGATCTTGCATCTTCATGGAAGTCGGAGTCTAATGCATGTGTTTGGCTATGCCTTTGTTACCGTGAGCGAATAGTGGCGATAGGTGTTTTCTGCCTTTTATAATGGATGGCTATATATGTCTCTTTGCCTACCCGACCAAGTGTGCGTGTTCCAATTAAAATCTTGCACGACATTGGTGCCTCTCAAAGCTTTATTCTGCAAGACATTCTGCCATTTAGTGATGTGTCTTTTACCAGTGACAGTGTATTCGTCCGTGGTTTTGAAATGGGCTTTGTTACCGTACCATTGCATGAGATTTTTTGTTCCCTTGCACTTTGCAGCCATTTGCACACAGCACTCTTATACTAATTTAAGAAGCCCTTACATTGTGTTTCCCTATAAATTTGTAATTTATATTGTTTTTGTGTTTATTACACTGCAAAGTGTAATAAAGGGACTGGGCAGAAGTGTGGTCATCAAAGACAGCTGGGGATAAACGCAAAATGAGACGTTTCAGCAAGAGAGAAAAAAACAACTAAACGCAATTTGGGTTGTTGGTGTCAAGAAAGGTTACGCCGAACTCAGGAATGGGTGCTGGATCCAGACAGGTTTACTGGAACCAGTTTTATTATTGGTTTGATTTTTTAATTTAGTTTTTATTTTTATATTATTTTCAATTTTCCTTTCAAATCAAGTTTAGTTTGAATTAGTTTTCTGTGTGGTATTAATAGTTTTTCTTTTTTAAAGATATGTTTATTTTTTCTATATATGAGTATCTGTGTAGCATTAACAATTTCATTTTTAAGGATAGACTGAAAATTGTAGAGAAATTTTAAGTGTCTGATTTTTAGAGTATCATACATGAATGCACAGGGCACATTACGTACTAATGTTCTCAAAATGGGAAAACGTTCCAGGTATCCACTGTTAGCTTTTATTTTATTTTGGATAGCTTCTGTAGCACACTTAGTTGTAGCTTTTTTTTCCTCAGAACTATAATTTCAGATTATAAAAATGTTTTCTTATAATTTTAGTTTAAATAACCCTGCCCAGAACTGAGAAAAAACTGGAAACGATACTTGATACTTTCAGACATGAACGAGGTAAAGATGGAGTGAATCAACACAGGCTACCCCAGTAACTCGACTCCTCCCAAGACGGCCTATACCACCCCCCCCAACATACATACACACTGTGGGAATGACAAACACCGCAGAAACACAGCAAAGGATTAATCAAACTCTAACAAAAGAGGGCTGCTTCACCACTGGGGACCCTTAAAAATCCGCCTCACAGTTAATGTTTAATTGACACACCCTCTACCCGCCGCAAACTGGAACAATCAATTGGCTGCTGCATTAGGCAGAGAGGCGTCCCTCTGATCCCCATCCAGTGCTCACTAATCCATTTGAGAGCACATGCTTTCAGCAGTATTGGCGCTCTTACTGGAAACGACCGGATCTCATTCAAGGGTTGAATGGCCTCATACTCATGATGGTGCGCTCAGTCACCACAATTGAAACCCTGAAACAAACAAACGTTTTAAAAGCAAACAAAATTAAGTATATAGGTTTGCACTATACGTACCATATGTATGCACAATAATTTCCCTCTGGGCTTAATGAAGTTTATCTTAATATTAATACTGGTTTGAACTGACAAGTGTAATAGGTAGGGAGTGCAATAAGTCATCGTCAGGCGTGGATTAAAGCATAGACTATCCTAAGCTACAGGGGTCCCAGCTTGGGAAAAAGCGAATGTTAAACTTACTAAATCTGACCGATCGATCTGCCAGTGTGATCCTCTACCCTGATTGTTATCAGAACCCCCCCTCACTGTCACAAAGCATCACACCTGTCAGATGGTTGCCTAGAGCCCCCAGAGAAGTTAATCCACCATTGCAGATCTTTTGCCTATGCTTCCCTTCTATGGAACCATTCAAATATGTGACTTACTAACATAAAATAAGTCTAATTCTATGGCCATTTACTCATGTGACCATCAACCCAAAAACTGGTCCCTGAGATACTCTTATTTTTAATGGATGGCAGGTGGCTTCTACCTGGGTATTATAACAAAAGTCTGGACTTTTATTGACAACTGAAGAACTTGCCAGTGGCCTCCTGTTCCAAAAATGAGAAATACTGCTTTGCCTCATGCTGAATATTTTTGCTTATGAGATGCATGGATGGATAGATCCAAAAACCCTAAGGACAAGGTTTCTCTTTCATGCGGAGGGACGGGGGTTGGAATATCCTTCAGATAAGAAGGCTCCTTTTCATTGTGCTGACTCGGGTCCTGCTCTAAGGGAGTCATGCTGTGCCTTCAGCATTCCACTGGGAAACATCCTAAAGGATTCACAGCTTATTCTGTTCCCAAACAACAGACTGGCGGGTGGGATGGAGTCAAACCGGCCAATCAGCTCAGAGTTTTGTCTACTCTTAATGGAATATGTCCTAATGTAGGCCTCCACGTACACGGAATTCACCAACAAGGAGTCCCACTCAAGACCAGCATTAGCCTCCAGACTGAAAGAGGACTAACCTTCACATTACTCTTAATGAGTAGGGGGCGAATTGCATACACTGGCTCTGTGTGTAAGTGTGCCAGGGTTAGGGGAAAAGCTGCGGCAATGTACATGTTAATCTTATCTATGAATGATTCTGTAATCCTTAATTTGGGAGCTTTTGTGCAGTTACAATATATGGAATTTCATTAGATGACCTTACAGCTCACGTCGCACCACCACAATTATTCCCAGAACTGCCAAAACTCAGACATACATCCGCCAGTTTTATTCTACTGCACCCCATGTTCCATGTTCCAAAAGATGGAAAAATACACATTAGTGACCAACCAATCAATTTAATGCTATGTTGACTACACACACTTGGCTGCTTATGATACAATCACATGCAAGAATTAAATACCCATCCATTTTCCAAACCACTTATGCTTCTGGGTTGCAGAGGGTCCGGAGCTATCCCGGAAGCTACGGGCATGAGGCGAGGAACAACCCAGGACGGGGGGTTAGCCCATCGCAGGGCACACTCACACGCCCTTCACTCACACACCATTCACACCTATGGGCAATTCAGTAACTCCAATTAGCCTCACCATGTCTTTGGACTGTGGGGGGATACGGGGATTACCCAGAGGAAACCCCACGATGACATGGGGAGAGCATGCAAACTCCACACACATGTAACCCAGGTGGAGACTCAAACCCTTGTCTTAGAGGGGTGAGGCAATGGTGCTAACCACCATGCCGCCCCCAGAATTAAATATATATAATAATAAGTAAATGAAATTCATTAATAATGAAAGCGTTCTCCTCAGACGATTCTGATCTAGCTGCTTTTGTAGAGCCTTCAGAGTTTATCAGATTCTTTTGAGCTGTAGCTCGCTAGTGAAGCTTTAATCTCCAGCAAGGGTAACACCATAAGATTTTTTTTTTAAAGTATTTAATGCCGATGCAGCCCGACTTCCACCGAGCGCCGAGCATCCTGACAGCCCAGGGGGCCATCAGCTGTGAGATGTTCAGGAGCTGCCGACTAAATCTGGAAAGGAAAGGCAGAAGATCCAGCAAGGACCTTATATGAGCTGTCGCAGTCCGACAAGAAGCACTAGTAGGGGATAAAATAAAGAGGAGAATGTGGAGCCCCATGCAGAATCTTTATCTAAACGCTGGCGTTCTCAGGTGCTACCAAGCCTACTTGTCATCAAATAGCAATTTTCCACAGACCCAAGTGAAAGCTTATCATCACATGCAATCACCCCAATGCCGCCTCATTCTCCATTCCTCAAGAATAAACGGATAAATGGATCCCACCACAAAAGCCTTGTGGTCAGGAGCATTCTGTCTTGTACAATACAAAATCTGCACCCTGTGCTGTCAGGTTGGTTCCTCTTCATTCTTACAACACCAGGTGGATCATTTTTATATTGTGATGAAAATATCTGTGCTTTTTCATTGGAGAAACATGATCACTGACTCATATGACCCATAACCTCTCAGATGACAGACACGCAGAAAGGTGACCTCATTTCGACCAGCCAATACCCCAGGACATCTGAATTGCCATTACGGATTACAAAAAAAATATATTCAAGTGGAGTTATTTTTCAACGCTCTTATAAACTCAGGAAATAATTAAGTCATGAAACTGGTTAAACTGGGTCACCGTATCTAACAGAATACCCACTACGTAGTTTTTATTTTAATGTTAAATATAAGAGGAAAATGTTATATTCAAGAAAATTTAGGTTGTAGTTTTATACACATTGGTCCAATAATATTTCAAATAAATTTACTTCCTAAAAACTAAACTATGATGGTTAACACCCCCAATGTGAAATGATTTGTGAGTTTTTTCCCTAGAAAATTTAAGGATGGCAGCTGATTCTGAAATCAAATTGCAACATTTTGTTTTTGATTGTATTTACTTCAGAGAAATAACGTAAAATTAAAGTGATTATTTTTCCCAATAACTTCAACAACTAAACTTTAACACATTTAATATGCACGTCTTCCTATGCCTGCATAATGTGCAATAACTTATTATGTACAGTATTACACCACGGCATTGTTCAGTTCTCGATTCTGATTGGTCAGAAGGGTGTTGATTAATTTTCTATGACTGCACACACATTGCAAATCAGGTAAATCACAGTAGTACATCGAAGCGCTATTATTAAACAATGGACAATTTCAGACTAATAACTGGCTTATGGTCTTAGCAACAGACAATTTTTGAATTAACGATGGCTTGGGTCGTATCTAAGCAAAATGTTTAATCATTGGCGAATAAATAAATGCATTTTTCGCTCGTAACCGTGAAAATAATGTCCCTGGTATCCATGATATAAGAGGGTTAACACTTCAAGTCGAGTATCATATATTTTAAATGCACTCCGTGGAAACAACCAAAAAAAGTTAATCCTTTAGCTTTTACTGGTGTGCTTTACTGAAAGCGAGCTACATGAAAACATTTCTACCAAAGAGTAGCTTTTTTATAATATCTATACAAGGAGTACACACATTCACTGTTAAAATGTTTGCCTGTTTGGTAGAGAAGTATAAAATAGCGGCACTGCTCCCCTGTCATGGTGCAATCATGTAAAGCAATAAATAGGGCAATTTTGCAGAATAATGTGACTAGAAGTGATCATTTTAGCATGTTCTCCCTCACCTAATAGACCCCTATTTATTACTTGACATGGTGGACATGCTACCACAGAAAGTCACATACCAGGGCGTGTCCAGGGGATGGGACACAGGAGACGCTGACTCCATCTGAAATCTGATTGGCCCCCAGAGAGCCCCTCCCCTGCCCTTCACCAATTCGAAACTTAATCGGCTAATGATAAGGCTGGCTCCTCTTTATCAATTATGGCCATTCTTTTGCCCTCCAACTTTAAAATCCTAGAATTCAAAGTAGATGGGGCAGGTCTGGACCACAGAAAGTTGCATATCGGGGGGAGAGAGAGAGACAATGATAACTTTAGAAAAAGCAGTGGGGCTAGGGGTGAGGGAATGAGCTTCTCAGGAAACAAAGAGGCCCTCCCCCCAAATCCCGTTCAGCCCCCACTCCATCCATGCAACTTCCTTTCACAACGGGCATCATCTTTGAAGGTTTCTCTTAATCACAATTTCAACCGTATCTAATGGCCTGGATGCGTCAGGTATTTGTATTTTTCTGTGGGAGTTTAGCAAGAGCGTGGGAACACCAGGATGTTATAAGCAAAGCAACAAGGTCTCTAAATCATAACATTAACCCAAAAACTCCATCCAGAACATTTTGCCTACATTGAGCATTTTTGAGACTCATTCTGCAGCCTGTGTGTGAGAAGAGATTCTGCATTTCTGTTTACGAATCAAGCTTCAGACTTGCGGATCTCTCTCTCTATGGCTTCCCGTCTGCATTTACGACAGAGGTGCATTTATCCTTTCTGGTGGCTTTCTGCTCATTCCCACACTTGCAGGCCAAAGCACTGTCTTGGGTACACAGATCCAGGAGTGAAATAACTTTCTGCCTCTTGGGAGAAGTCTGCAGCCACACAACCAAGCTTTACTAAAGAGGTGGCATTACAACACCCAGTCTTCACCAACAGATGTTGTTAAGTGCATTCTCTGAATATAGGCTAGATGCTAATGCTGCACTCAAGGTTTACGGGGAATGATCATTATATAATGAGGACATTCCATGGTTCAGCCAAGGTAGACAAAATAAAAAAGTGGTACATTTTCACTTTTCACTATGTGATAATTGCCTTTGTTTCAATGTTTTGGCATAAGACCAAAATTGCAATTCCAAACTGAAGAACTTGGTAACACTTTACGTGAGTGGCACAAGTAACTTAGTAACCCAGTTACTACTCAAGTGCAAATCATGAATAAATATAATAACTGCATGAAATACATGAAATACATGCTATGATTAATGATGAATGAATATGGGCTGAATACATAAGTAACACTTAGTTCCTGGTTAATTAATTCATTAAGCAAGAGGGTACTGCTCCGTTATTTGTGCCCCTCAGGTGAATAAGTGTGCCCCTGAGCGACAGGGGCCCTAAAAAATCTGGAACATAATTTAATTGGTCTTGATGATCACCTACAGGTTTCTGCAAGGGTTACCTTGACAGTAGCATGGCAAAAGAAAGAGGGACAGGAAGGATTCTGCATCTTAAGGATAAACAGGGATCACTGGGAAGGGGCCCAGGAATTAAACCAACCACACTAGAGCAGTGTTTCCCAATCCAGTCCTCGGGGACTCACAGACAGTCCACATTTTTGCTCCTCCAGAGCTGGGAGGAAGCAAAAACATGAATTGCCTGACAAGGAGCTTCAAGGGAGCAAAAATGTGGACTGTGAGTCTCTGAGGCCCAGACTGGGAAACACCAAACTTGAGCAAGCAGAAGGGTCCCAAACCTCATGCCTCAGCATTCAGCAAAGAGACAGCAGTCCCATTATGAGAAAACAAACAGCCCTAATAATCCAGTTCAATAACTCAAGAGTGTTCTGGAGAAAGGTTATACGTAAACAAGCAGAGGCTGCCTGCCAGCGCTATGCAAATGCGTCCATTCATCCATTCGCCGGCCATGGTGGCACAGTGTCACAGTCGACCCAGAGGAGCTGCTGGCCAGAGAGCGGGCGGCATGGAAGGATCTGGAAAGGGAGTCAGGAGTCAGGGTTGTTTTTGAGTTCCATGGGCTGCGGACACTTGAGCTGAGGACAGGCAGACGTAGCTATAAGGGGATGGTGTGTGTGGCTCAGAAGGTTAGGATGCTGTGCCTGCTATTGGAAGATTGCTGGTTCAGATCTCATGGTCTGCAGAATGATTTCACAGTTGGGTCCTTGAGCAAGGCCTTTAACCCCTAATTGCACCAGGGACTGTCTGACCCTGTATTCTCAATTGTACATGACTTTGGATAAAAGCATCTGCTAAATAAATAAATGTAGGTTAAAGCCTGGAGGTGGCAACAAAATCGGCTTCATCTGAAGTTGAACTTGGTGCAGTCAGCCCAGTTCCGTGGCTGGTATTAAAGGCAGGTTGCGAGCATGCATGTCCATCCCACATGACATTCTCAGAGGATTGGGCCGGTCTCAGTTATTGGGCTCTAATCAGTTTGCAGGGTGGAGTGTGACTTAGTGGGTTAGGCCTCTAGGCCTGTGAGAGAGCAGCCTTTAAAAGATGTCAGCCACGATCCGAATACTAAACCTGTGCACTTTATCTACAGTGGTGTTTGCTCCAGGGAGGGAAAAAATAACAATACAATATTCTATGTACATGACTCTTACAAACTCAATAATATCTTGCTTTCAACACACAATGCAACTATAATGCGCCTCTCTTTAACAACCA
Organism: Mormyrops boulengeri; assembly: GCA_026781065.1. Lineage (NCBI taxonomy): Eukaryota > Metazoa > Chordata > Actinopteri > Osteoglossiformes > Mormyridae > Mormyrops > Mormyrops boulengeri. The sequence goes on from JAODLD010000001.1 coordinate 25,814,524, forward strand.
CACTCTTATATAGGTTTCAATATATATCTTGATATTTTTCCCATTAAGTAATAACAAAAAGTCAGTTCTAAGTCAGAGCCAAATGTCCCCAATGTCACACAGACACTTTTTTTTAACAGATAGCTGTACATGTGCATGAAAAAATGGATCAAAAATAAACTACCGGCATCATTTTACCAACCAGCTCCTCTTCACTAGCTTGTCTCGTGTCTGTATCAGTCTCCATGTTGTCGCTGCATGCAAGACTTGTGAGTGAGGGGGAGGGGCGGGTTGTGTTCGGAGAGAGAAAGGGATGGGGCAAGATGAAGTTGTGCGAGAGAGACATGGGGAGGAGAAAGAGGCGAACTGGGGGCTCTATGGGTATAATATTAATGCAACATAAACTGCATCAATATAAGCGACATTGTCTCATTGTAAATCTCATTTGAATATATATTGCTATATCTTAAACACTCGATACATCGCCCAGCCCTAGACAGTGTATGAAATATGCTGGCATGTATAATTAGTCCATACTGTAATGGAGGAAACATTCCGTTACAGTGCCTGTGATCAGAAGGTTGCTGGTTTGAACCCCAGGGTCGACAAAGGAGCCACATCTCTGTTAGGCTATTGAGCACGGTCCTTAACCCTCTAAAAAAATGTTTCCCTGTGCTTCTCAGAGTATTTCAGTGTAATCTCTACGAATAGTAAAAAAAAAAATAGGACATTGTTCATGGTGGTCAGTCGGTGGCGGGAGCAGAGATTGAAAGGTCATGCCAATGCTTCTAATACCATGGTATAACACACAAGCAGTTACAGCAGGGATACATGCAACCGGGCCACACTTCAGCCCCGTTCATACTAATCACCAGTGTGATCTGCGAGTAATAATGGTTTTAGGAAATGCACTGCGAAACGGGGGGGGGGAATGGTCATCTCAACAGTCAGGTGTTGGGGGGCTATTCGCGTCGATTCATTCCATCTGACCCACAGAGCTAAATGTATAAATCGGCGTGCTGTGTTCGTTCTCTCTCCAAACCGAGCCCGATGCCTTTTGCTAATCGGGTTGCAATTTTCATCCCCCCCCATCTTTCTCCGTAACCATCTGTTATCCCGTTCCTCCCAGAGCTCATTAAACCCACGAAATGGCAGAACCCCAGTTCTGTCACCCAGTTCCCTTCGTCATCCTAATTCTCACACCCCAATTTTAATACACGCAATCAATAGCATCTAAAAGGTTTAGCTACGTCAACCTTTAAAATGTTTAGCTACTGTACATCAAGCATTAAAAGGCACTAAAACTTGTCTTTTTAACACTATAACATGATGTGTGGCTCTGTGGGTTAGGGTACTGTGTCTGTGATCAGAAGGTTGCAGGTTCAAACCCCAGGGTCAGGAGAGTGATCCTACTATTGGGCCCATGAGTAAAGACCTAAGCCCCAGTTTCTCTAGGGACTGCCTTCTGAATTGTACACCACTTTGGATAAAAGTTTGCTAAATAAGTAAAAATGTAACGCATCCTCTACAATCTCATCTGGATGTGATGTCCCTTTAACAACGGTAGTTACAAAGAAAACATGATTTGTTTTGATGCGTTTCCAAGATCACTCCTGTAAGAGTACACCGCCACGTGCGCCCAATTCCCGCTCAGTCATGACTGATTGATGAGAAGCTTTTACCCCCAAGACATCAGCAAGCCACACAGGCGTCTGTCTCCTGAGTCAGGTGGTAACCCCAAGCTCTGAGGATGCATCCTTCAAGCTACTCCAGCCTACAAACATATTTTTTTTTCCAAATCAAGTCCATTAGTCATTAAGCATAAGAATTGATGCTTGTGTAACATCGAGGGATGTCCTCGACAGCGGTACCCGATCAATTCCACTAATTTCACGCTATGCTTGTAGGGTTAGGATCAGCTGGGAACGCACAAGCATAAAGGGTGCTTCAAAATGTGGTAAAACTCCATGTCATAGTGCACATCTTACTGCTACACACAAAGCTGGCACAAAGAAGATTCCAGAAAGCAGATGTCCTACATTAACCAGCCATGGGCCAAGGAGACTGCATCCAAATTCCTCCCAATTGTTCTGGAGAGACACAAACACAAGTCTAGATTCTTGTTGTCAAAATCACAGCTCCGTGACTAATACTGCTGTGCTTCAGTTTTTATACATACATGCCATTAAAGATTTGAAATACCAGAGTGACAAGGGTGGTGTTTGGCTCAGAGGGTTGGGCTGTGGTACCGGCAATCAGAAGGAGGTCAATTCAAATCTCAGGTTCAGCAAAATGATGTCACTGTGACGCCCTTAAGCAAAGCCCTTAACCTCCAATTCCAGGGACCGTCTAATGCTGCTTTCTCAAACAAAGTATGTCGAAGAGAACAGCTAGCTTTGTACTTTAGCTACACCTATGCATTTTGTAGATGTGTTTCAACTAATATTACCTAATTACACACACAACATTTCTAATGAAGAACACATTGCTAAACACAAGACTGTGCTGTCTCTACAAAACATCACTCCGCCATACATCCGGCTCTCAGTTACATCAACGAAAAAAAACCAACCCGACAAATTTCAACCTGGAAAATGACTTGAGTTCATTAAACATGTATGGCAAACATTACCACCCAACTCAATAACCCGTGGCCATGGTGGTGTGGAGAAAAGAAACAGATAAAAAAACAAGGATTAAATTCAGTGAACCAACTACAACATAGGTGTGGTGGGTAACTCAGCGGGTTAGGATACTGTGCCTATGATCAGAAGGTTTCCAGGTTGAATCCCAACATTGGCAGAGTGATGTCATTGTAGATGCCTTGATCGAGGCCGTTGACCCCTGACTGCTCCAGGGATTGTCTGACCCTGTTTCTCAGAATGTATGTCGCTTAGATAAGAGTGCCTGCTAAATAAATAGAAATGTAAAAATAAACAATATGGACTATTCTGCTACAGGTTGCTCTGGAATTTGAATTCACCCGATTACAATGATCTGATATCCCAGCATTCTTTGACTTGATGCAGACAGCATTTCTGCCAGGGGCTTGACCGATTTCCTTTCCCCTGTTTAACGAAATCATCCGACAGACACCATATTAACAAAACCCAATGAAGAATTAAGCAAGCCAGTAATAATTTGTTTTCATAGACCTGCTGAAATAAGGGATTATCAATCCGGCAGTTTCAGCCAGACTTGTTACATCAGCATCAGATTGACGAAAGTCTTTTGTTGATTGTTTTCGCCCCGGACACAAAACCAGAAGCTCGCTTGGATCCGACTGCCTTTCCCAGTCCTGCCTGACCAGCAAGCCCTGGTGATGCCTCAGATGTACAAGTCATGGTAAAGGTGCCATAGATTCTCACTGTGTTAATAAGCATCAGGACTGTGTTTTGCACTTTTAACATGGACAGACTTGTCAATTGTCAGACAACGCAGCACCAAAAACTCTGTGAAAGATAATAGTCTGGGAAGGACCGAAATAGAAATGCGATCATGGGTAAAGTCAGCAGCATTTCACATATTTAATAAATGAATTTATTATTCTAAACACATCCCTGGAGCAGTATAGTTTCCTTACACCTCCAGGGTTGGGGGTTCAAATATCACCTCTAATCTTTGTGGAATATGTATGTGAATTCTGCAAGTTTATTCTTGCAGTGAAGGAAATCGGTGTCTACAAACGTGTGATGGACTGGCATCCCATGCAGGCTGTACGCTAACCTTGGGTGCTATGCTGCCTGAGGTTCTGGGCCCCATGACCCTGAGCAGGACAGGGAGTAGATAGAAGGATGGATGGATGGATGGATGTACAGAAGACGAAAAACTGATGAACTTTTAACGCATACTAGGGATCAAAAACTCCTCAAAGATTCTTAACTGGAGGTACACATGTAATCTGCCAAAATCCCCAGAGTCCATGTTCTCATTACCTGATGTTCTCATTACCTGATGTTCTCATTTACAAGAACATCTCAGTCCCTATCATCACAACGGAAAATGAAAACACCTACTGGGGATACAGATTAGTGAAAAATATAACATACAGACATGGACAAATTTGTTGGTACCCTTACAGTTCATTGAATCAATGCTTCATTTCTCCTGAAAACTGTTTCAATTATAAGAAATTGTCTAATGTATACCTGCATGCCTTTAGTATGTGATAGAGTAAACCAATAAAATTGTGAAAAGAAATGATTTGT
>JAODLD010000001.1:25819614-25836916 GCA_026781065.1 Mormyrops boulengeri
GCCCAGTGTCAGAAAGCTCAGCCTCAATCACAGGTCATGGGTCCTCCAACAGGATAATGACCCAAAACATACAGCTACAAGCACTCAAGAATGGCTAAGAAAAAAAATTGGACTTTTCTTAAATGGCCCTCCAGGAGCCCAGATTTTAATCCCATTGAACATCTCTGGAAAGATCTAAAAATTGCAGTGTGGAGACGCCACCCTTGTGAAGAACAGAGATCACTTATTGGCAGTGATTGCTGCAAAAGGTGGTGCTACAAAATATTAAATTTAGGGTCCCGTCTTCTTTGTCCGTGCCATTTTTATTTGTTTAATTATTTTAATTATTCAGCTAAATAAATATTCAAAAGCAAAGTCTGATTTGTGTTAAATATGGAATAAACAATAAGGGATGATGCCATTAAACTTTTCTCAGTTTCAAGTTATTTCAGAGATAGTTGTGTTTTTTTGTTTTTTGAGGAAGGGTACCAAAACATAGTCCATGGCTGTATAATGAAACGCAAATATAAAGTGTAGGTCACATACAAATGTACTTATTACATAGCAAAAAATATTTTGGGAGTGCATACTAATACCAAAAAATAAAGAACATTAATAAACCTTGCAGATACGGATACAAAATCAGAGACTAAATCTGCTAAGAAACCACATGTAGTGATAGTAGATGCAAATATTGACAAAGAAAAGGCTCCATTACAGAGACACGTCCATGGCCGTCTCGGGCCTGGATCCTATTCCAGGCAGCACAGGGAACGTAGCAGGGGTACACCCTAGAAGGGATGCCAGTCCATCCCACACACATACACAAACTCTACAGGCAAATCAGAGACTTCAGTTCTCCTACAAGCATATCGTTAGACTGCAGGAGGAAACCTGCACAACACTGGGACAAGATCCAAACTCCAAAACGCACGGCGTAGCTTGAACCCCCAACCCTGGAGGTGTGAGGTAACAGCGCTACCCACTGCATCACCCCCGCCTATTTAATTACAACCAGCCCAGTAAAAAAAATAATATATCGTCATCTTGGCATGGGTTTGCTGTGGGAATATCAGACCATTTTTGATCCTTCAACTACAAAGCAATAATTTAACCACCGCCAGGGCTTTATTGCTGAAACAGTGGCATGACTTCATGTTAGTACACAAAAGGAACACTTGTATTTTGTTACAAACCTGATTACAGGCAGACTCACTGTGCTCCACTGTGCAAATCCCATGTCCATGTGGTTTACTCAGCACTCTATGTAAAGGCCAGGCTTCCACTCGTACCCTGAGCCGTGGCAGTGTTTGCCTTCCCCTCCTGTAAACCTTCGCTGCGGTGTCCCTTTCCGGCGCTATCAGCCGTATCTGAGAGGGCAGCTGGTCAGACTCTCTGCCCAGAGCCGGCAGACCCAGGCCTGTGATTCCAGACACGACCCACAGATTAAAACGGCGGCTCAGAGGGAACGTGTGGTGAGGGAGCATGGAGAGCTCACTGTGAACACCCCCAGTCCACGTGCAATGACACACCAGCAGGCTACTGATCATCAGGACTCAGCCCTATAGCCAGAGAACAACCTACAAGCCAAAGACCTTCTGCCGATGGACCAGGGAGTATTATCATTATTATGATGATGATGAATGGATAAGAATAATAGTATCACCAACAACGACAACAGTATTTACTAATTAACAATGTCAAGTTGCTATTAATAAATAATAAATAATAATAATAATAAGAAGAAGAAGAATGTTGAATTGTTAGTGAAATAATAATAATGATAATAATAATTACGATCAATCAATCAATCATCATCAGTATTATTATTATTATTTGGACTCTGGCGGTCCCATGCCACAAAGTTGCTCTGGGTATTTGAGCAGAACGCCAACTGTAGCATGCAGATCGCACACTTATGGCTCCACGGGATACAGCGCGTGTTCCACTGCCTGTCATAACTCAGCCATCCCTGCCCCCAGGCCTGCTGGTACTCAGGGCTTTACATCACGCCTAAGTTTAGCCTCAAAGCTCACGCTTTCGGTTACCTTTCCCTTCATTCCTTCATCCCAGGCAAGATTTAAAATGTATATTGGAACCAGTGAGAACATTCAGATGAAAGTTTTGAGTGATCATCATAAATAAACATTAAATAAATAGTTTTTGGATTCAAATAACAGATATGTAATCATTATTTAAACCAGAGGACCATTTCAATGTAATTTGAACCCTAAGCCTCCATCTTAATAAACTAGTGACAAAAACTGTGCATCGCATGTTTGCATGTATATTTTTCTCTGGTCTCACAGGCAAAAGAATCAGATCTTTTACACGCCACATTCAAGCAGGACGAGCTATGGGTAGCCTGCAAGCAGATTACAGAATGCAAAACATGGTCAGGAACTGGGGCATTGCAGCATAACAATGACAATCAAGAATCTCCATCCTGATATGACAGAGAGGTTACTGGGGACTACAGAGTTAAAGCAGAAACAAGCTCAGGACTAACATAGTTACAGAAAAGCCAGAAGTGTATTGGGATTAAGATGTATTTAAGGCATGCATGAAGAGACAATGAGCTAGTACAGGGGCTGCCACACAAAAAAATGCTTGTAATATTTCACCTCCAGCAAACCTCATTCAGGTATTAATTATAGGCTTGAAGATTAGCTAATTAGTTTAATCAGACTGCCTGGTGGTTGGACATAACAAGACATGAGGAAGGGCTGGTGGTACCCAAAGAGAGGATTGGGAAGGAGAGCAGCACACAGGATCTGGGAGCCATGTGAGTGTATATGAAGGTCCTACCAGACGGCAGACTATGACACAACTCTGAGCTCATTAGTTAGCGCTGTACAAGTCTCAGGGGGAAGCCGACATATTTTGACAAAGATTCTCTACATCGACATTATTAACTGTTGTTTCATGAATATTTAAATTTTCTCCCTACTGTCAGACTTTGAGTATAACATCCCACACAACAAAAATACAGGCTTACAATAAAACACAATATAAAGAACAGACAAATGAATTCAGAATATCATCTTTCATTTAGATAAACCAGTTTTACAATATGTCTATTTTTAATGCAAGATACAAAACACCTAGACAACCAAGTTCAGGTTATTACAAAGGTAATACAATTCTTTTTGCTTTACAATGTCTTTCCAAAATGAGTCAGCATTTTACTTTTTGCTCATACTACCATCTGATAAAAAAATAAATGTGTTTATCAAAGATGAATGTTTATTAATAATGTTTGAGTGTGGCAGATTCTCATACATTTTATTTGCTTATCCAACCACAACATGGACCACAAGCTTATAAAAAAATTAATTTGGGGAAACATTCTTGAGGAGTGGTAAATTTTCCCAGTGCCTTCTGGGTCAGGCGCTGCAATCACACAATGGCGGCACAGAAAACATGGGCAGATTGATGTACGGACTGACTAACCATGTATAATTATTAAAATGCTGAGATTTACATCCAAAAATAGCGAGCTGAAGCTCTACCGTAATCCACAGCATTTAAGGGGAACCACATTTTAGATAAAATACAGAAACACTGGTGAAGGTGAAGGATTTACAAACTTTCTCTCACTACCACACATTTACCACTGATCTTCCGTCTTGCATAAATATTCAGATATTAAAGGAAGCATCACTATAACACAGATTAATAAACACAAGTAGAGACTGCCAACAAGACAATCAACCACATACAACCTTAAAAGGGGCTGGAGAGTACAAAGTAAAATAATTAAAAGACAAAAGACACCGACACTGATTTTATACACCACTGTCTTCGCTGACAGGCTTTACAGCCAAGTTCTGTTTGATAAATCCTCTGTTAGAGGGTAACACACTATATACAGAAAAGCATCTCAGTTCACTACTAAAGATGTGGAGTTCATATGTAAGAATTCAATCAGTCTGGCCCCGTCTTTTCAAGTTTAAATAATGATGCACTTGTCATCTTCCAGATCACATCTTCCCTGACAGAGAACCTGCATCTTCTTCATCTGAATCCAGAGCAGGTTTTAGCTAAGGGATCAGTCATGCTCTGCTCTTAAAACTCCCCTTTCTCCTCTGCTGTGGCTTCTACGATGGCTGCCATCACCACGCTCCGACATCCCAGGGGTATTAGGCAGCCGGCCCTAGAAGACCCCAACGCCATCCAATAACGGCTGTCCCTGCAAACCCATTGCCAAGCAGACATCCCAACGTGGCATGTGACTGCCTCTTATCATGCCTGCTCCACAACCCCTCCCATCATTGTTGTTGCTATGGTTTCAGCCATCAGACACCACACACAGAGGAATTATATCTCAAATATAGTAAGCTGTATTGGTATTAAGAGATACACATGCAGAGAAGAAATGGATAAAAATTAAAACAAGCCTTGTTTAAGTCTCCATGACTTCAAACCAAGATGAAAACAGAGTTTTAACCAAAAAGAAAAGACTATTTCCTTGAGCAGTCCGGTCAGGCATGATTTGGCTCCTTTAACTTCCCAATGTGAGCAAGCATGAACATTTCTGCCAAAAAGACAAAAACGGCACCAACTTGACATCCAAATTCAGAGGGAGACTTTTACCACCCCTAAACTAGCAATTTCCAATGATCCTCTCGTTCAGTGCTTGTCATAGCATACTAACTGTGAGCTTCCCGCATCTTCTTCACAGTCTGGAGGACAGATCTTTTTCCCGTGGTTACCTACCACGCATAACTAGCTCATGCTGTGACGAGCACGTGTTGTCACACATAACAAGTTTCATGTCTACTTTGGGGAGATTTTCAGAAAGAGAACTTGGGACAGCTTTTCTTGGTGCTGCACCGAACACAGGTTTCCAGAATAGAATATTTATCGAAGGAATGTTAAACATTCATTTTGTGCAAACATTATAGACTGCATACATTTTAAATTAAAAGTACCACAGTATTTTGTAACATCCACATTACTCACTATCATTATGTAACAGTAGTCACCCTACAACAAAAGATACAAAATGTGTCACTTACATTTAAGGTTAATTTAAACAATAATTAAAAGCATCACACATTAATACAGCAATTGAGCACATCAACAGTATTATATATATGACACATTATGGTTCTAATTGTTATATGGTGACCTCTTTTCAAAATTAAATCTGTATAGGTCTAAACATTCCATGAACACAACAGAAAGCTCAACAGAAACTCCCTCAACAATTCAGAGCAGGCAGACAACAGCAAGAAAACGAATTTCAATGTAACAACCTAGGCGATTCAGTATGTGACAGTGAGAAGATGAGTGCGGTGCTGGGAGACTTAAGCTATCAAAACTTGGAATTGAATGAAACTAATTACTCGATGCTCATGACCTCACAATGGGCTACTCCTTGGAACTATTCACTCTTCAAACTGAACCAAGCTGCAAAATGTCCATTTAAATGTCTTTTTGAATAAAGAACCATTTTAAACTGCCGAAAGGCACTGGCCAGCTCTGACGATGAGATGTGCAATTGTGAAATCATATGCATTAATTGTCACTTTGCGTAGTGTGCCACAAGTCCCCAAAGGGTGACAAACGCCGGGAAATATGCCATAAACGGTAAATGCACCATAATTAGATCATTATGTGTATTGCTCTTCATGATATGCATCAAAGAAATACACACCTGATGAGTGTCATTCTTTTTGTGTAGTAATTAAACATTTTCCATATTTCAATACACGGCACTTCAATAACAGCCTTTAGTCGATGGTTTTGTTTCAAACAGAATTTCACATTACATTGTGGCGTACAGATTGGCCATGGCGTCATATTGTGCAACAACAAGGCCGGAGGCAATACAAATCACCCACAAGGTGGTGCTTATTGCACCAGAACATTCACTCTAACAACTTACACACACTGCCTAGTGCGCAGTCACCCTGACTACCCACACCCCGCACGGTGGGACCGCGCATATCACTATTTACAACACTTAACATTAAACGCTATACATAACATTACTTTACAAGACAATGACAACACAATGGACGATGACTACACAAAGCTATTAACATTAATTGCAGGTCTGGCACTGGTCCAATATGTCTCGCTACCATACACAAACAAGTCACTCAAAATGCATAAACATTTTACCACCCCTAAACTAAGCCACCCTATCAGCCAACGTCACTCTTACAAAATAAAAAGCTAAACACAGATCGACAGCTGACAACCTGCAGTAGGATAGTGGTTGTCTGCGATGAGATCATGAAAATACTGTCATTTAATACTTTAATAATTTCCACATACAACATCCTTGTGTCTCCTGCCTAGGCTTGAGCGGTAGCAAGGTAATACGATATATCGCGGTATTTTGGGTATGCCGTGGGTGTAGCGCAGAAATTTCATATCTTGGCAATAAAATCTGAGGGGGGAGGGGCATTCAGGCAATTTTAATGCTGAAAATACCGTATACCGCTGTTTGGACGGTATGGAAAATTACAGTACATGCCTAGGCCTACTTCTAGCAACTTATGTAAGTGATTAATTGTCATTGTTGACACACTACAGCACAGAGTGCACAACAACGAAATGTGTCCTCTACATTTAACCCATATGTGACATCATGACAGAGCAGGGGGCAGCTAATTCAGTGCCTGGGGAGCAGTTCTTGGGGGCAGTACCTTGCTCCAGGTACTTCAGTGGTACCTTGCTGGTCGGGGATTCGAACCAGCAACTTTTCGATCACAACTAGCCATTATGTAACCCGCCTAGGGTGACGGTAGGGGTTGGGGGAGTTTTCTCCCGGGTACAAGGCAGGGTTACTAGCTGGATGGGATGCCAGTCCACTGCACTCACACACTACAAACAATTCAGAAATGCCAATTATTCCAACTGCGTGGTTCTGGACTGCAGGCAGAAACCCGCACAACAAGAGGGGAGAGAGGCCGTGCCGGTGATTTAATGCTGCCGCTGTTGCTATTGGGGAGCTAAATTATTAGAAGCAGGTGCTTTTAGCCCCCGCAGTAGATTTTGTTGGCTGGGAGGAATGTCCCTTTGGTTCATTTTGCCAGGTCGGGGGTGTAACTGCTTGCAAATTCGTGAACAGTTTCCTTCAGAGTAACTTTTTGATTCTGAAAGTATACGATCAAACCTGTGTTCAAACCTGTAATTTGACTCACTCAAGATTTATAGAAGCATAAGGCACAATTAGCTATGTAGGATAATAAAATACTAAATAAATTCTAAGTTCTAGCTCACACAGCCCCCGTGTATATTTTGTTCAAAGGAGGACACTACATGCATCGACAGCAAACCTCAACTCCGAAGCCCAATATACATCGATTCATTTTGTTTTTTCTCAGCAAGATAGTTAAAACAACATATTTGTTAAGTACAGGTCTATGTCTAATTTAAAAATAAAATTTATTGCGAAGCAGAATTTGATAGTAGGCAACGTCTGGGCCGTTGTGCAAGAGTAAAAAAAGACTCCGATGGAAAAAGCAGTAAATAATGGCATTCCTCAAACCTACACATTGTAAATACATTAATAGAAGCAGCATGAAAATATAGACGCTACAGTCATTTTAAAGCACATAGCCTTGAGAGCTCATGAGAATTGTTCCGTTATCAGGAGAAAACAACATTCGCTTTCTCATGATATGGAGAAAATTACATCGGTATCACAAGAACACCATATAAAAAATAATAATGACATTTCATTGTTATTCTCAACTTAGGCACTACACAGATTTTAGTGACATAAGAAAAGAAACCCCTTTTTTGGAGGGGTGTTGTGGGGGTGCTATGGTCACTGTAGGAGGGGCTAGAGCACCCCCCAAAGCTCCTCCCTGACACCACCACTGCAAGAACAACACACAATCCCCAGACACAGGGCCAGATCTGAAACACCAACCCTGGAGGTGTGAAGCATCAGTGCCATCCGCTGATCCGCCACACCTCCCACCACAACATATATTGTGGCAACATATTTTATTCTCTTAATTCTCTGTTTACGCAGCGTATAAAGCAATTCAATTTGCTGTCAGATAAAAATATCTGCTAACGTGCAGAGAAAACAGCCTTAACTGTCTTGCTTCTCCATTTTTCCGTACTGCCGTTGTATGTGTGTGTGTCGGGGGGGGGGGGCATTCCTTCAAGACCCGTTTAAATTTGGCCAGCTGCAAAAAAATGTGTTGACGTCCTTGAAGACAGAGAAAAAGAACACTCTGGTCTGAACAGACTTCATAAGACAATAGATAAGAGAGTCTGCTTCTCACTCACCCCAAACAAAGGAAGATTTTTTTTAATTATCTGGCTTATGATCAGAACCACAATAACAGTGCAGCCTCTGCAGCTAACAGCGGACAGTGGTATGGTAGGGGAGAAAATGCCAGTTTTCAAGGTCTCCTGTTCTACATGATAAACTATGTACCCTTGTGCCAAAGTTGACACGTCAGCAAAACACCTGCCTACAACATAGACCAGCTGGACACTGGAACGTGATCGGTGTTAATGATTTTACATCAGGGGTTCCCAATACTTTTAAAAATCAGACTAAATTATTGTCTTCCATTCTGGGATCCCTATGAAACACCAAGTTTGGGTCCATGGACTCTGCTTTCTTTACGAGATCAATAAAGATTAAATGGAGAATTTTTAGGCTGACTTCCGCTAGCCCTGAACGATAACATTAGCACAGACAAGGAATCTACAGCCAGGAATCTAGAGAAGCAAATACTTGTAGTCTTTTATTAAAAATAAAATGCATTGCCATCACCCAAAACCAAATCACTGTTCTAATATTTGTTTCATGTTTCAAGCTATAACTTGATTTGTAGAAGTATTACAGCTTGCAGGCAGACATCGATCTATTTTCTTTGCAGACAGACTGTGAGACGAGGTTTTGTTGGGTCTGGAAAACCTACATTTATTTATGCAGCGGACACTTTTATCCAAAGTGACACACTTCTGGGGGAGCAGGGTCAGACAGTCCATGAAGCAACTAGGATTAATGGTCTTGCTCAGGGACCCCAACGGTGACATTACTCTGTCAACCGCAGATCTGAACCGCCGACCTTCTGATCAGGCGTGCAGAGTCCTAACCCACAGAGCCACAAATCACCTAGAAATATGGTGAAGAAAGAACAAACGAGAATTTTTTAGCAGAGGATAGAGAATCTATGTATGAATGTGGCGATCGGATGGAAGAATCTCTGAGATGAAGGCAGTCATTCTGTCATTTTTTTTTACCTTCTCAAGGGAAGCCAAAGTGAGCAGGAGCTCACTTTTAGGAGGATCTGCAGGGCTTCCATTATTGAACCTCGTAGCAAGGCAATCATGACCTACAGCATACAGCCACTAACTCAGGAGTGGCCCACAGTTATAATTAAAAGGGACATTTCCAAAATTCACTCAGTCCACAGGATATGCTTAAGAAAATTTCTGAGGACACGGACAGTTTTGGAAACGCAACAAGATTGCTTTGCTGGATTACTTGAGGACTGAGGGAGTATTGGTTCCCAACACTGTAACATATGATGAAGAAACCCGACTTTAGGTAATTGTTGGTCTCATCTCAGAAAAAAGATAAAAACTGATTTTTGGAAATTTTACTCTTCAGTTCCACACAATGACTGCAGGTACGAAGGACAACAGGATGCTCTCATCTACAAAATTCCTGTTCTGTTTTTGGTAAATGTTCGGGAGACAGAGAGCTTAATCAAGGCCAAAGCAATTGGAACCATCAGCAGTGAATAAAACAAGAGCATGGAATTAACCTACCATTAATTTATCTGTAATTGATCACTGTTCCCAAGGGTAAACTTAGCCAAACTCCAACATTGACTAGAGGCAGATACCAACACACCACAAGTTTCAAAGGATGCAATTATCAACCGTATCCAGTGTCACATCAAATATTTCTCAGACACTGACACAGAGCAGGGTGACAGCTGATTCCTGACATATGAGGATGGTACATGACCTCACTAGGTGTTTTTAAGCTGTCAGTCAATGTTTTCTTATAAAACAGCGGAACTTAGCCAATAGGAGACAAGGCGTAGGCAGGTACGCAAATAAGGAAAACCTGCACTGCCAACCTTGAAGTTAGATACGACTTGTCTTAAATAAATATGGCACTTTCTGCTGATACTACAATGCCCCGAAGTAGGATATGGCTAGGTTAAACAATATTTGAAAATGTGCATCAAAGAAAAACAGTATAATAGGTGTAAACACACAAGTTAAATACCAACACAAATTAAATACCAAAATAGCAAGATGGTGGTCCTGTGGGTAGCACTTGTCCTCTCGAATCCAGAGCAGCAGGCTCAGTTCTGGCTGCGGTCCTCACAATTGTGACAGCTTAATACAGGTACTCTATTTTCCTCCTGCAGACACGCAGTTCAGGTTAACCGGGGACGCTAAATCGACCTTAACGCATGACTGCGTGTGGGCGTCCTGAGAGGCATCGGTGCCTGAGCCAGAGGTGTATCGTCCCCTTATGCTCTACTCGACTGGAGAGGCTCTGCTTCACCATCGATCTGGACCCTCACAGAAATAGGTTGCTCCTATGACTAATGACCAACACTCAGATCACCACCCATATAGCTACTCCCCACAACCCTAACTGGGGTAAGAGGCCAGGATTTGGATGGAGCTGTACCCGCTTGGCCTTATATACACAGCTGTGGAAAAAATTCAGCTTGAAAATATAGCACTCTATATTTTCAAACCCTAGTGTAATCGTGGTTTTGCAGGCAGAAGGCTACACTGAACAGCAGGTTGCTTCCAGGTTCAAAACTTATACATAAGAATAAAGTGAAGCAGGAGATAATGGGAACGACCAGAAACCAGCCAGGTAAAGGGCGGAAGCAATTTTCTCATGCCAGGTTTGACTGCTAACTTATCCGACAGTTTTTCATGATTTGTAGAAAGACATCAAGTGACCTCCAAAAGGAATGGAAAACAATAAGTGCAGGTGTGAACAGATGTGGACATTACAGGTCCAGAATGTAAAAAAATCCAAACCAGGATTTTGTTTCAACCAACCAGCTGAGTACTCTGTGACTGTGACTATTTATGCTCAACTGGTTGGCGGAAACAAAATCCTGGTTTGGATTTTTACTTTCTGGACCTGAAATGTCTGCCTCAGGGTGTGAAGTGCACTGCTAGGATAGTATATGGGACTGAAGTCCCATAAAGCAAGGAAAAAGCCCTTCATCAATGAGAAACATGGAAGAACCAGGCTGCAGTTTGCAAAAAATATATTTTTCAGAGATGCGCACTCATAAATTGAGAAATGAGTGAAACAAAAAATTGTCCGGTGGTCTCTTAATTTTTTCCATAGCTGTATCTAAACTGCTGTGTGTGAACAGGTCAACAAAAGATTCAGTTAAAAACATTAACATGCACTTGTGTCGATAGGGAGTTCTGACTTCATTTGATCCAATGTAGAGCTTTGTTCTCATGCTAGGAAATTCTGAGAGACACAGTTCTACTGGTACCAACCTACCAATACTGTCACTCTCTTAACATCAAATCAAATCAAATCAAATCAAATCAAATCAAATGATAATGATACTCCAAAAATACATTACCTCAACACATGTTCTCAGGAACTACTTTACGAAATAAACCTAAAAAAATAATGAGGCACCCTTAGAACCACAAACATAAACCTGTCTTTACACAGCCATCAGTGAATGGCTTGATGTTTTAACTGGACTTAAGTGGATTGTTGTCAGTGAAAGAGAACTTATATATTTTTTTTATCATGCATTCCATTCGCACAAAGTTAGTTTGGGCCTCGTCTCCCTGTTCACCATACTGCACAAACTCGGTAGTTTATCGACAGCTACCACAAATATTTTAGATTGGAATCAACACCAGCACATTAGCCGATATAGTCTAGTTTTCAAATCCATCTGACATAACACGCGAGCATCAATGAAGTTGTTTCAGGGAAATCACACTATTGACAGTATTCCACCTATAGTAAAAAGGTACAATCGTCAAAGTGGACATCCACCCTTTTCATAGGACAGAAATGATACATAGACCTGAGAGCAAAGCTTGGGGTCTGAGCACAGGGTCTGGCCATTTATTCAGCACCCCTAGACAATTATTTCACATTATCAGAGCTACAGAGGTTATACATCTATCATACCACTTCTGTTAACAGACACCGTTAGTTGCATGGAAATTTGTCATTTTACCCAAGCTTGCAAAGTACATGAACATATGAACTATGAATGTGGATCCTGTTCTATTCCCCTTTCTTGTAGATGGGGCCCAAAGAAATTCCTTAACTATGCAAGAACATCTTGGAACGGTAGAACAGCAAAACTCAGCATATTGGCAGACTTTGCTTAATATCTTCTATAGCTCAACTAAGCTCAACAATGTAAAGGTTATGGGTTCAAATCCCAGGGATCACACATAAATTGTAACCCCTCTACTATAAGTTGCTGTGGACAAAAGAAGCAGACACATGGAAATGAATATATGAGAAAAGACCCCTAAACTTCACAATTACTCCAGGAAACTGATGACTACACTTCAGTGGAAACTAAACAAATGCACAGCCTCTTCATGAAAGAAAAACAATGAAGCAGCCAGTGCCAGATCGGCCCGCAAACCCTTCTCCCCCTGTAGGTACATTTGCCTAAAGGAGGACTCCTGCCAGAACATGTACCAAGTTCGTGTTTTTCATCACAAAACAATTTCACATGCATCCAAGACATATTTTAGTCCATCGCCCCTTGAACAGAGCCCTGGATTTTCCAAAACAAATCACAGCTGCTTACTTCATAAAGGAATTTTTATTAGAAGTGTATGAAAACAAGAATTCGCTTTACAAATCATCAGCAATTTTCTGATCTCAATAATCCCAGCCTCATTGGCTCCTTGTCTGTTTCCCAGCGAGTGTAGTCAGCTCGTTAATACATCATGAAAGATAAAGAAGTGCCCTCCCGTACCACTGCCCAATGGATCTACACTGTCACAGGAAGATAAAAGCTATTTACTGGATGGAAAAATTCCTGAGGACTACAGAAGCAACCGGGATAACGGCTCTGAATTCCCATGCTCCGGAAACAACCGTGCGTAGGCTAATATTATTAGATTCCCTTCCCAAAGCATGACAGTCCAATAAATGCAGCTATTCATCACTTCAGTCCCCAAAGCAAAGGACACCAAGAAAAAAACCCAGCTGTCCACCAGCACTGTCACTTTATTGCAGTGCCCCAAAATAACTGCTGTTGTTTATACCCAATATTTATTATCGCGCTGACATTTATTTTCGTTTGTCTGTCTATTTGCTTATTCACTCATTCATACTATTTATGTGCGACTGTGCTGTTCTTACCTTTGCCTAAATTCTAAACATTCCAACGTTGTTTACATGTATATTGTGTGTCAGTCTTATCTTGATTATAATTTTTTTTTTTTACTTTTCCTGTTCACATCTGCACTTTATGTATATATGCACTGAATGTATACTGCATATGGCTGGCGAGACAATAAAGCTCCACTTGGCTTGACTTAAAAATTTGCAAGTGTGCTTTCCTCAAAAACCTGTCTACAGCAGGTATATCATGACTAGTCAACCAGTGAACAGCGCCTACCTAAAACTTGGGTTTAAGCCAAGCAGTACACAAGAATTATTGGGTAATAGGAGGTTTAACAAGAATAGGGAAGGTGTAATTTATAATCGATGTCTAAGGATGAAGGTTCCAGAGTGGTTATTCCTGGAAATTTGGGATTTTGGCTGGACTTAACGGTTCAGTAATAAGTCAGTCATCAACGGCAAAAAATTTGACCATTCCAACAAACCTATAAAAACAGGAGGAATGGAAGACAACATGAAGTACACAAATAGCCCTCCCTATCCAAATAAGCCATAAATTATGACTGTAGGCACATGACTCAGCCAAAAATCATGAATAGGAGCACAGCAGTATATATATGTGCGCCTATATTCAAACTCAATGACCAGACAAAGTCTATTTTGAAGTTTCTAGCTTTGCTATGCCATCAAAAAGCATAACGTAACCCAAAAAGTACTGGTCTCCCACATTTCTTCCTCAACCAATGGACTGGAAATTATAGCACCACTTCGACACACCCCTCCAGGGAGCCTAAATCTGACATTAAAACCACAGAAGGTCTACTCAGCTTTTACAGATGTGAAACATGCCCTGTGTTGGAGATCTGACCGCTCACAGACTACGTATGGACACCTGATCTACTTTGGGTCACCAGCCAAACCGCAGCGGCACAACAGCGTGGCCAGTGTCCACATCAAGAAAACAGTCCTGGCACCAGTGAGCGTTAAGGGAGGCCCATGTCCAATCTGGTGATAAAAACGGCAAAACAGAACTTCCCTTGTAAAAAAGGAGAATATTCAGTGCCTCGGAGAAAGTTAGCACATACGTTAATGGGAGGTTACATGTGTGCCACACGGAGATAAGGCTGAACATTCAAACTGAACGTTATCTAATGGTGGGAAGGACTGTCCGGACATCAGGATAAGTATGCAGCAACCAGTAATATTCATCCATTAATATACTAACCAGAATTCTAAAATAAGGTTTTAGTTGAGGGAAGACTGAGTGGCGAACAGTAAAGAAATTAGCGTTTTTCAGACGTCTATGTGATAGAAATATAACATGCAAGTAATTCGCTGTGAAAAAAGTCACCTTGCAGTTCAAGGTACAGCGTTGTTCACGACATGGGTTTTTAAGTTACCAGCTGACCAATTGTAACATAGCAACCTTATATAAACCGATATACCCGGGAATAAAACCACACTTTAATATCACAATACAGGCAGGTAACCATAAGACCACAAATGGTTACGGTTCCACGGCGTGGATGTCACCGCTGTCATTTTCCAGCCATTGGTCTCATGATTACGCCGGTGCAAAAAAAAAATTTATGGAAAGACGGATAAAAGATGGAAACGCAAGACACACACCGGCTGACAAAATGCTGATGATCTGTGCTGTACGCAGGAATAAGTCACTGGTCGGCTATGTTGTCAAACAACGAATAACCCCGTGGCGCTGTCAAGGGCTTCATTCATTTTATTTACTGATATATAAAATCGTCCAACTTTTCCACCTACAAGGACGAACCATACCGGCTGCTGGGGGGAAGCTGGGTTCACAGCGGCCGTATGTTTAAATTGCCACGCCCCTTCACCATCCACTAAATACGCGCATAAGGAACATAGCTGGGAATAAACTGCGATGAAGAGGCATGAGCAAGCATGCAGGAAACCCGAACAGGGCAATTATGACAGTGGATCAGTGCATTTTCATTTGCAGAAAAGCGTTTGCGCAATCATATACCCCTGAACAGACGCGACAGCATCCCTCCCCCCAACCTGCTCAATAATGCGCGCATGAAATATCGCAAATAAAGATCACAAGGCGTTCTTCTGACAAACGTGCACCGACCTGCTCCTTTCGCTTCTGCCATCGACCACAGGGGCTCTCCTCCAGGATTTCGCTCTCATCTTCGCTCTCCTCCTCTTTTCCCCCAGACCCCGAGTTTCTCTCCGGGACGGACATAGTCATTTTTTCCCTTCTTTGGCTTTTGATTGGTTTTATTCCTCCTTGTCCTTTTTTCAAACGTAACAAGGCTCTTGTCGCTCAAACACGTTGCGTTTATTTAAAATAAAAGGGGACCGGGGGTCTCCGGCTTTAGAAATAAGACGCCGACCGCATCAGACGGAGTCCAGCTGGTCGCCGACCGCACACGCAGCCTCCGACACCGCACAATGCAAGCGCCACCATCAACGCATGGAAAAAGCTCTCAAAACATAAAAACCGGCGGAAAATCCCACACCATCGGGTTTTATATCTAATAACCGGATCCTCCACACGTATTGTGCGGACCCACTTTAAAAACAATCAAAACAGGATTTCCTTAAACAGAGTACCGGCGCATTAAAAATACTGTCCCCGGCGATCAATTATAATTTAAAACGGCGCATCCGATCGCACGGCTTTATTTCCTTGCCGCAGTTATTACTTTCTACATGTATGTGCATAAATCCCATTGCTCAGCGTGTCACGCATCTTACAAAGATGTGTGTTGTTCAGCCTCCGGAGAATTTATTTCGCTCTCCAGGCTACCGTAATGTTTGTAAAGCGAGTGCGCAGAAAAATGCGAGGCGTGATCAAAAAGATTGTGCACAGCGAAATGATTCAGTACTCTTGCAGATATAGGCGTCAGAGTGGGGGTTATTAAACGCCCTCTTCTGTCTAGTCTTAATGAATTAACTGAAATCTATGACGCTGTTAAGGTGGCAATTTTGTCTGTTTCCATTCACCTTAAAGGAGGAATATCTCAGAATCCTCACGCTTTTCTACAGCTGGGTCAGGCGACGCTATAGTAACAGTGTAAGTCACATGGTTGAGGTCCAGGCAAAGGGTTAGGGCTGATTAATGTTAGCGGTCCTGCAGGGACTTAGGCAGGGTCAGCTTGAGGGGCACGCTCCGATTATGGCCAATCACAGAGCAACTCTGACTGCAGCGTAAGTAAAGACCGTGACAGCACCAGGGCAAAGTGTGAAACACTATAACAGCAACATGCAAATGAAGTGACCACCCACAGAGCCATCCTATACAAACAGAATTACACATTAGCTGCATTTAAAGTAACATACCCATGCACTTCCATCTACAAATGCAGCATCATTGCATAAACAGTAACAATAACTTTTAACTGTAAGCAAAAAATCCTACCAATTATATGGGTGTGGCAGCACAATGACTCAGTGGGAATTACTCTCACACCTCTAGGGCTGTGGGTTCGAATTCTGCCCCTGGTCCATGTGTGGTGTTTGTGTGTTCTTCCAGTGTCACATGCGTGTATGTCCCCTGCCTTGCAGTCAGTCTTGCTGGGATAGACTCCAGACTTTTCATGGTGCTGTACTGTATCAGAGCTTGGAAGATAGATGGATATATTTTGTATGACCAAGCCAGGTATAATGTACTGGTGCACATATATATTTGATTATAAAAAAAATTATGAGAACAGTTTTTTGCTAACTTTACTGCTGTGATGTAGAGAAATGCTGATCCTGCAGAATGCAGTGAGCACTGTACAGTTTGCATGCATAGCAAACAGAGAAATCCCATTGTTCGTCTGCAAACTTATTTGGATATAATGTGCTGTAGTACAGAAGAAGATTTTGTAGGATTTCACTTGATGTAATGGGAGAACACCTATTACAGACTCAGGTTTTAATGTTGGGGGGGGGGGGGGGGGGGGGCGGGGGGGGGGGGGGGGGGGGGGGGGGGGGGGGGGGGGCGGCGCTGGGGTGTGTGGG
>JAODLD010000001.1:25853586-25877622 GCA_026781065.1 Mormyrops boulengeri
TGGTGCGACGTGATCGTAATGCAAGATTCAGTGGCTCGCTAAGTCCAACAATCGCACGTAAATTTATGCCACTCTCCTCTGTAATGTGTTTGCAGTTAGGGATCACACAGCGTGGCTCAAGGATGTTCCCAAAACGTCTGGTTGTATTTTGCATGATTCTCCCCCTCAGAAATATCGATTTATGGAGTTAGAAATCGATATAGTAAATCACGAAAGGAAAAATCGGGATATATTGATGGATCGACTTTTTTGCACAGCCCTACTTTACATTGATTTGACTGCAGAAGTAGATACTGAAAAATGCATGGATAGATCCATGAAGAATGTAAAAACAGTTTACAGTTTGCCCTCTGTATACATAGAATATAGATGAATGATTATGTAGAAGCACAGCTGTTCATGTTTAGTGTTCTCATGCATGTCATGTCAACTCATACATGTCAACCTATCGACATTGAAAACAGTAAGATGAGTGATTCAAAAACACCTGTAAAGTTTGCTGAAAACAGTGAGCTATCAAAAAAGGTCTCCTTGCCTGATGATCGTGCACCAAAAACTGATAAATATTTTGCTGATCGAGGGTTGGGAGGTGGCTGTGGCGGCTGAAAACTTGCTGAACTGGGGGGGTCTTGCTGACCAGATTAATTCAGCTGTCATGTCTTCACAACAATATTTTGTCTTTGTTCAGTTTGGCCACATAAAAACCCTTGAGGCTTGCATTTTATTTCGGTTAGCAGCAGGGGCTGAAAGCCGTGAGTCTTACTGATTAAACGTGAGACTTGACACCTCTGCTAACTATGGGTCTATGACACCCTTCAGATTCCCAGCACAAGCTCTTCAATGAGCACCTGGTGTCAGCCAGCGGGAACCCTGCCCTGGTCATGCGTAGGAAGAAGCACACCGAGAAGGAGGTGCATGCCCACCTGCTGAGCGTGGTGTCTGTCAGGCTGAGGGAGGGGTACTCCATCCGTGAGATCAACCTCATCAAAGGTACGGAGCCCAACTGGAGCCAAACCAACCCATGTCTATCCTGAGCGCTTATGCGGTGTGCGATTAGTCAGACTGGGTACAGCTCATTTTTTTACCATGACGGGGTATAAGAGGGGCCAGAATTCATACAGAGGGGCATAAAGACGTGCTGATCCACAAAAACCGTGTCTCTAAATTGGCTGTTGCTCTTCCTGGGGCAAGCGAGTGCTCTCTGAACAGCTGGCCTGGATAAGAGGTTATGCAGAGATGGGTGGCTGAGGCTGTAGGTGGCTTGTAAAGTGTTTCCCCATCATGTCTCAGGCGGGACCCAGCTGGAGGTGAAGCTCGTCCTTCTGTGGAAGCACAACATGCGCATCGAGTACCTGGCAGTGGCGCCCTGGCCGCTGGATCCAGGAAAGCGCACCACGTGGGTGGAGGTGACCATGGAGGGTAGCTATGACATCCTGCATGATATTAGTTGCACCATGAGGAAGCCCATCACCAGCCCCTACCGCACCTCTGTCATCCGCCGCTTCTGGAACACTCTGCAGAGGTCAGTATGGTGGGCCCTGGTCTGTCTTTAAGTCAGATTTGTTGGTAAGTTGGAATAAAAGTAATACATTACATAATAACAGTAATAATAATACTATAGTAAGAGTAAAAGTAACTACACGCGGTGCTGTGCCTCAAGCCAATGAACCACTGAAGCCGTGCAATGTTTTTATGAGCATCACGAAATAGTGCGTAAGTTTGCTATTATAAACGATTGTATTTAACTCAGTTTTTTTATATAATGGGCTTTATGACAGTCTGTTCATAAGTAGAAGTTAGATCTTCGGGTTATGAACGTCCATCAGTATATGCACCGATCAGCCATAACATTAAGACCACTTATAAACTCTGTTTTTCCCTTCAGCATAAACCAGACGGATCAGATGCTGGTCCACTTGCAGTCTTTCAACTCCTTGCCAGAGCACTACACCATCCCAGAGAGTACAAAAAATGGAGTGCCTCTGTTTTACATCCCTCCTGGCTCCACCACGCCGGTCAGTCCCTGTCTGCTGTATATAAGAGCCTGTAAAATGCCTCTACAGATCATAAAGATGGCAGATGAAATGAAATAATGCTTATTGTCATATGTCCTTTAAGACATGCACATGTACTGTATATAGAGTGGGGTATAGATTAGGTCGGTGGGGTATAGATTAGGTCGGTGGGGTATAGATTAGGTGTGGTAGTGGTCATGTAAAAATATACATGTAATATTGAACAGTTGCTGGAATTACTGGGGTGGCTTTAGCAGAGGTTTTGAAATGCTAAGCTAAACTGACTTAATGTCATAGTTTGAAAATATTTTGACTTTTCCACATACTTCACTGCTGTGCCCTTTGAATCGCAGGTACTGTCCCAGCAGTACAGTGGCTCCAAGGATTCCAGCCAGTCGCAGTTCGCCTCCTACTGGAAGCCCATCCTCTCCATGGACGCCAACTTCTGGCAGAGATGGCTACACATGCATCGCATCACCATCGTCCTGCAGCACGACACGTACGCAGGGCCCGGCCCATTCCTTTCGCCGTACTCCCTCATGGCGTAGCGCATCCCGTGGCGGTGCCGTAATTCCGAGTCTCCCCGCAGCCCTGTCCCTAAGCACCTGCACATGGCTGGCGCCAACGGCCGCTTCAGCACCATCCAGTGCCGCATCTCGCACTCGGCCCTCACCTTCCTGCTGCGGGACTGGAGCAGCTTTGTCCTGGTGGAGGGCTATTCCTACGTCAAGCTCATCTACAGGTGAGTGGAGAGCAGGCTGGGGCCGCGCCACCATCTGCGTGATTCCCCCCCAGCTGTTTCATGCATTTGTTGGGTTTCAGATCTGAATCCACTTCTACCTATTATGGGTGGTAGCTGATAGTAATAATTTAATAGTAATAATTTTGGTGATGTTTTTCTCATAAATCTTGCCATGATAGACACAGACACACACTAAGGTGAGAGCAAGCTTTTGGGGTCGCAGTGCAGGGTCAAGCAATTCGGGTCAATGGTCCAATAGTGACATCACTCCCTCAGCAGCCCCAGGCTTGAATCTGGGGCCTTTCTCACACCAGCACCAATTTCCAACCTCTTGATCTATGGGGCTCTTCAGACCTTCTGGTGGTGGAACTAACCAGATATATGACATGGCAGATGCGCTTCAAGGAGAGGTTTGACACACAGTGTTATAGAGGATCAACGCACTTATTTGGTCAAGAACTTGGCTTCAGGTGCATGGAACTATGAATGACATCAATGCTGAGATGGAATGATGATGGCTAAGATAAATGCTTTCCTAAACTCTTGTGTGCAGTGGCCTTGACCAACCTCCCACGTCCTTCTACTTGGTGCGTCTGATCTCCAAGGCTCCCTGCATGGTGCTCCGGCTAGGATTTCCTATAGGGACCCTGGCCCACATTAGGAATAAGGTACTATGTAGACATCATTGTATCCAACAATCTCTTACAACCATGCAATAGTGGGGTCATTCTCACAAACCTGAGATTTCTTTTTTTAAAGATACAGCGAAATACAGTGTTTGTTTTTTGTGGACAGCCAGTGACATCACCATGAGTTTTTATGTATTTTAAAATGATGTCATTGTTGAATTTGGGGAAAACAGTAAAAAAAAATCAAATAAGGTAAATATTTCATCACTTTTAAGATCGAATAAATAAAAAAACTAGATAAAATGTTTTAAAATTAATTTGTATGATCAGATGATATTTTTTGCTCACGTCTTTTAGTTTTGTCATTTTTTTCTCATCTGCGTAGCCCTTGCCGTGGGATTGAGTAAATATTTGTATTGCAGAAATAAATGGTAATATATTAACTGATTACCGCAGAGGCAAAACTGACCATGTAGACAATGAAGTTGTATAAATTAAATGTGTCTTCAAGCTATTTTTAGAAATGAAAGAATTTATATGTTTATAATGAGTTTGTGAGAATGACCTAGTGGGGAAAAAAACTGGTGTGGAATACCTTCCTGTCTTTCCCTTACCTCACAGATCGCAGATGAGCTACGGGACCAGATCCTGAAACTAAGGTTCCCCCACCGTGTCCAAGGAAAAGAGGCTTCCACCCCTAAAGTGAAGAGAAAAGTCCTAGAGAACTTGTCCCCCTCCAAATCTCCTCCCCCGCTCACCCTCAAGCCAGCTCTGTCTGACCGGCCCTGTGTGGTGGTTCTTAATAAGCCACTGGAGAAGCTACTGATCAGGTCAGCTGAACCCGTCACCTCTGGAAGCCAGAGGCACACTGCCCTGCCGATAAAACTCGGCTTCCATTACTTGACGTTCCCTGTGGTCGCTAGAATCGTGCTGTACACTTCTATGAACTGTAAGGTTCTTTGAAGAGTTCTTAAAGCCTGCAGGCTGTTTGGTGTCACCCGAGCTTTGGGCCAGAAAGAAAAGAGGAACTTGAGGACAGGGACACGGGGAAGGAATGGTAACTTATTTGGGAACGGGAGTGGAGGCGGGATTAACCAAGGTGACCCCAAAAAACAGACTGAGCACTGAAGGGAGTGTTGGCTTACAGCAGCTGTATGGCAGAGGGCTGGGTCTGGTATCAAGGTCTGGGAATGTTGATTGGGGTGTGAGAGACCAGGTCCAGTCTAACCGTGACTGGGAACAACATATAACATTCATTTATTTAGCAGAAACTTTTATCTAAGGCAGCATATTTCAGGGTCATCCAGTCCTGGAAACTTTTGAGGTTAAGAGCCTTGGTTCAAGGGCCCCTGTAGTCACATCACTCTGCCAGCCCTGGGATTTGAACCGGCGACATTCTGATCTTGGGTGCAGCATCCTAACCTGCTGAGCCAAAGGCTTGTCATGTGACCTCAGAGAGCCCAATCGGCTGTGGCATTTATTCATGGTTCTTACAAGAAAACTGTCATATTTATTTTATTCCAATTTAGTGTTATTTCCGACAGATCTTTAAACTGTATATATATGTCTGTGTCGTGTTACGTGCCATCCCGTGTGCAGGTACGAGAAGCCACCATCTGATTATCACGCCCCCTTCATCCTGAACATGGAGCACTTCTCTCAGGCCCCCACCCTGTCTGCCCCGCTCACCGTGGCCGCCAGCCGCACGGTCTCCTCCACGTTGGCGTCGCTTTCCCGTTACTTCCTGCATCGGCGCTGGGTGTGGGCGGTGCAGAACGGGCTGGGCCCAGCGGTCTCACTGCAGGCCGTCACCCACATCCTCACCCTGCTGTCAGAGTAAGTTATTTACATAGTAAGTGCTCTTGTCTGGAGCGACGTGCAAGTAATGGTCAGCCAGTTCCTGGAAATATTGGGATTAAGGGCCTTGCTTAATGGTCCACTGGTGAAATCAGACCCTGGGATTTGAACTGGTAGCCTTCCGATCACGGGCACCACAGAGCCACACAGTACCACATGTTGGTGCTCTTGTCAATTTGTCTCTCATGTTTTAGCCTGAACACCCTGGCTCAGGGTTTTGCCCAGCTTGTTCAGTGTTCAGATGGTTTTGGGGGGGGGGGGGGGACTCAAACCCCTTTAACGCTCTGCGGCTGTGTGGAGTGTTCCCTTTCTTTGGAACTGGATACAGTTGGGTAGATTGGCACTTCTTGTGTGTTTATGGTTCGGTTTATTTCGCCCCCTCAGTGTCCGCCTGTCTGAGGGGTTTAATTTTGCTGCCAGCGGTGAAGGTATCATCAACATGGTGACAGAGCTGCCCATGCAGGTGAAGCCAGGAACATCACTCTCTCTTTATTTATAAAATGAGTTTGACTGATTTCACTGTTATTTAACTTTCCTTATGTGCCCTACTGTTTCTGCTATGAGTGTGTTGCCGCCAGTCCTGCTGAAAGATATTTTAGTTCATGTCCTCAAAGGGGAGGATTTGTTGCAAAACTAAGTGTGTGTGTGTGTTTTATTTTTTTTTTTGCCTGCAGGCATCAGAGGATGGGGAGAGTCACACCTGCATCATCCAGTACATCCTCTTCCCTCCACACTCCACTTCCACCAAGGACAGGTGGGACCTTACACACAGACTGAGCATTTTCCCTCACGTGACTAATTAGGCTCTGAATTAGGTCTTCAGGCTCCCCCCATCCAGTCCACACTTTTGTTCTAGTCCAGCAGCAGCATGCCTGGGCCAGGTAATCAAAGCCTTTATAATTATGGTTAAATGGACTGCATTTGTATAGCGCTTTTTTCCAAAGCGCTTTACAATTTGCTTCACATTCACCCATTTATACACCGGTGGCGGAGGTTGCCATGCAAGGTCCCGGTGCCTGCTCACCGGGAGCAAGTGTCTTACTCAAGGAGACTTCGATGAGGTCAGGAGGAGCCAGGGCTTGAACCTGCAACCCTCCGGTTGCTGAACGGTCACACTACCTCCTGTACCACATTGCCCCGGCCCATGGCAAGTGAAGTAGGTGTTAGAACAGAACAAAAATGTGGAGTGGTTAAGGAGTAACACGGGATTAACATACTTATAGTATTTTTTTTTTTCTGTTACCTAAAAAGAACTAAGAAAAATTTTTACTTATCAAGACTTTATAGTATGTCCTAATTATTATCTGTGATGGACAAAGGGATTGTATTGTTTTTTGCTGTTAATTGTCATCATGTGTAAGCAGTTTTATATATAAGATATTAGAATATATGTAATTGCTCTCAGACAGACCATCAGACATGTTACCTACATACAGATTCTTAAGTTATGAGGTTTAATTGGAATGCATTGTGTTGTGTTTGTTAAATCCATGCACTAGACACTAATGCACTTCTCTGCATACCTCAATCGATTCCTTCATTCAGAAGTATTGGTGGAGCTGTTAATTACTGAATTTTATCAGCTTGTCATTTACACTCGCTAAGCCAGAACGCTTTGGTGCAGCTTTTCCACTGACGACGACAACGACACAGAGGTAGAGGCCATTGATGTGGACACGGAGCTGAACCTTGTCACGGAGTGCTGGGTGGAGCCTCAGACAGGGGTGGTTGGCGTGGCCTCTGAGCATCAGAGGCACCTCCGCAGCCTCATGTACCAAGAGATCCCTCAGGCGGTCAGTCATCGTCCACTACGCTCTTCACTACCTGCTATGGTTTTGTTTGAAAATCTTTGCATTGTCAGAACTGCTATTGCGATGATTCAAGCATAGGGGCGGGGCCACAGGGCACTAGCCCCAGATGAAAGTTGATTGGCTCGCATAGTGCCTCTTCCCCTGTCAGTCACCGATTCAAAACAAATCATTGGCTAATGGTAAAGTTGGCTCCTCTGCATGAATTATGCCCCTTATGTTGGGTCTGAGGCTAGGGACCTGTGCCAGCAATTGGAAGGTTGCTGGTTTGAATCCCATAAATGCCAGCAGTGATCCTACTCCGTTGGGCCCTTGAGCAAGGCCCTTAACCTGCAGTTGCTTCGTCCTGGGTATGACGTTAATCTATGTCCAGCCCTGTAAGGAGGTCCTCCAGCTTACAGGGAAATTTGGGGGTTTGTGGCAGTATTGGCACTCCAGTCACCGGAAAAAAGTCACACTGGTCCATTTGTACTAGTGTGGTGCTGAGGTACCACCCACTGCACGGCTGCACTCAGGTTCTCATCCCTGAGGTGGTTCGTCGTGTGGTGGGTGTGGCAATGCGCTGTAATCAGCCCACGCCCCTTACTTCTGTCTTCTCTCTTCTTATGCCCCCACCTTTAAAAATCCTAGAATCGCCCCTGTTCTACGATGACTTCAATTATGGGAGGTTTTGGACTGAAATGTTATGCTGCTTTCTCTCCAGATTTTTCCCCGGGATCTGGCCTGCATGTGTACTATTATGACTTTTGAATACTTAAGTCAGCTGTGCCAAAACAAAGACCTCATCTACCCGCTGTGTGGGGACAAAGTTTTTAGGGGTGAGTGCCAACATAACTAAAATAGATCACCTTGCTAACCTGGAGTTCAGGGGGTTCTTTGATGGAAACAGCTCAACCGTGACGTAGACTGGACATGGGCAATCTACCAAGGGTTAGTTCTCGTTTTCTTTAAAACTGTAAATTTGCCAGCTAGCTAACAGTTAAGTGACAGTTAAAGCTATCAGCTAAGTCACTGTTTGACAAGATGATCATACATACTCTTTTCCCCAGACTCGTCCTCTTTTGTGGTACATAAAAATGCATTTTTGGGGTGGAAAAATAGGCAGGATTTCTCTTTCATGATGACATTTGCTTTCTACAGTCAGAATACTTTCTGTGTGCATATTTGTGTTGCTTTGACGCCTCTCTGCCTAGTTGTCCTCTTTTTTGAAAACTGTTAAAATGTTGTACTTTAATTGTATAGAATTGAAGGCATCAGTTGAAGAATTATATTGTATTTAAACTCAACCGATGGTTGATGACAGAGATAAATGCTGACGCTCAGACTGCAGACTATGCGTTTCAGTACTTGAGATGCTGTGTCTTTGTCTGTATGCAGAAGACGTGACGGCATCCGACGAGTGCATCCAGACCATTCCCTTCCAGTTTGACCTGATCAAGCTGCTTCCCAAATGCCAGCAGATTGAGATCGTCTTCCTTACTCTCAGCAGAGGTACGCAGTTACGCAATGCAAACCCATTTTATAGGCCAGTGTTTCTGAGACCAGGCCTTGGGAACCGCCTGGACAGTCCACATTTTTGCTCCCTTCCGGCTTCCAACACAACTGTACCATGTAGTCACTGTTCGATTCAGGTATGTTGGGAGCTGGGGGGAAGCAAAAATGTGGACTGTCTGGGTGGTCCCCAAAGACTGGGTTGACAAACATTGCTATCAGATGGTTTCTTTCACCCTTGTTCTTGCAAACACAGGATGCCATTTAAAGTATGTTTTTTAAATTTATTTTTTTTTATGCTGCAGACGATAATGAAGAGGTGGCTCGTGGTAGCCCCTCATTGCCCAATGAGCTTCTGGTGAGCCTCTTCCACAGCTGCATGAAGCAGGACCTCAGCGACCGTGAGATTCCCCTGGAAGATGCTGAGCATTCGTCGTTCATGCAGCACATCATGCTGAGGGAGCGCGAGGGCCACGCGCTGCCCTTCTCACTGCCTGTCAAGGAAGGTAATGGCAATATTCCACGAACATGCCAAGATGGATTTTCTGGGGTTGTATTCTTCAGGTAGTAAATGAAGTACCTTAAAGAACCAAACAGGGGAGTTTTGGAGAGAAAATTAACAATAATTGGGGCTGTGGTACGTGACTCAGTGGGTTTGACACCATGCCTGTGATGATAAGGCCACCAGTTCAAATCCCAGGGTCAGCAGAATGAGCGAGGCCCTTACACTCTAATTTCTCCATAGACTGGCTGACCCTGCTTACTGAGAAAAATGTAGGTCCTTTTGGATTAAAGTGTCTGCTAAACAAATAGATAAAAATGAAAATGTCCAGCTTTTCTCTTAATGTGTTGGTGACATAAATTAGGTTTTGACCATTTAGACAGTATCTTCCAGAAACTTTTGTATGGCTTCTACGTGGCATGTTCATTGTTGCGCTAATGAACACGACGAACACTCAACTCCAGACCAAAATAGCTAGCCTACATCAAGAAGCCTCCTTAATTATTAAGAGAACAGCATGCTAACTCTTCCAAGCTGATTTACCTGCCAGTTAACACTTAACTCTGACATGGCCTTAATTTTCTCCAGAGGCATATGTGAAGCTTCCGGAAAGTCTGGACATGACGGCAGCGTTGCACACCATGGGGAGCAGCAAGGATGTGACAGGATCCTCCAGCACCCTACAGGTAATGTCTGTAGTCTGGAAGTCTGATGGCGATTGCGAATCACACCGTGTGTCTGACACTGAAGCATTGACTGCCTCTCTTTATGATGTTCTTGTTCTGGGCTGCAGAGTGTCAGCAACACGGGTCTGACTGAAGAGGGCGCCGTCGCAGAGAAGAACGAGTCCCCGTATCCACAGTGGAAGTGTTACACCAAGTACGTCAACGCCCATCAGATCTTCCTCATCTTCCTTCCTGCCACCTTTGCAGGTAAAAAGCAATTCCTATAATTCTCCTTTCTCTTAGAATAAAAAAATATAGACATACAGTGGTACCTTGGTATACGTCCTTAATCCGTTCCAGATCCTTGGACTTATACCAAACGAATTTTTCCCATAAGAAATAAAGGGAAAATGATTAATCCATTCCCATGAAAAAAATCCTATTGTTATTGGCATATTATACATTGATGGGGTTGTATAAAATAATTTAAACAATGCTTAATACTAAAATACATGAATACAAAAGCAATTAGGTGGAATAAATGAAAAGAGAGGTATAGCGCAGGTTGTTCACTGAATGGTAGCAACTGGCGTACTGACGCTCCTGGGCAGTCGTGGCTTTGTCTCGTGAGAGGTAAACAAGGGTAGTGCGCAGTGTCGTGACTCATTTTGACCCATACAAGTTCTAGCTCGTGAGTCGTATTTCAAACAAAGGTCGTATACCAAGCAAAATCTTTTGCGTCCAAACAGGCCGTATACCAAGTTGGACTTATTCCAAAGCGGACGTATACCGAAGTACCACTGTATATTTTTTTTTCCTTTAGTGCTTAGAAGAAGCTGTTTCGTAGCATGCATATCTTCTGTAACTGTTTGTGCCGCACTGGGTCTTAGTGACCCTGGAGCCTACTGCAGAAAGCACAGGACACAGCTCAATTACATCTGTTATAGAGGAGACTCGGAGACAGGAGGAGGTGTTACGGTCGCTGTTTAATAAACGTATCATGTCTTGGGTGACATCACATGTACTGCGAAGGAGTTCCAGAAAGAAACTCAAAATTTCGGGGTTCTTGGGCTTCCTTTTATAGCGTAGTTGCTGACTTCTTTGAGGTTGGTGCACTACATTTCTTAGCCATTAAAACGTAGTTCATACTTCACTTTTCCAAGTATGCTTTCAGGCTATGCATGGTTGTGTGCGCAGAAGCTCGTGTTCATGCTACATTTGTTCGTGGACACAAATGGTTGCAGTCGGTGAATGCGTACAGCAGTGATATTCCAACAGGCCAGGAGATGGCAGATGTATTGCAACAGACACAAATACTTGGTAACAAACGGGTAACCTTTTTATGAAGGGTTTTAAAGTTGTTAGGCTTGGACATTTGGTCCCCCACAATGTAATATAAACCTAATCCACACATGCACACACACACACGTTTGTATTCATATCTTTGTGGGGACTGTCCATTCAATTCTATGGGAAAAATCCAAATCCCAAGAATTACTTTTGGCTGTTTCAGTTTTTTGATTGCAATCACAATATTTATGATACTGAGTTTACAATGTTTACAATGTTTGGAGTATACTTGAAAAATTTAATTTGCAAATTATAAATGAGTACGCTAAAGAGTACATTTCAGCATATTTAAAGAATTTTTAAAAATGTAGTTTTCAAATTTAAAAAAAAAAGAGGTGAGAAGAGATGCTTTTAATTATATTGAATTGACTTCTTTGAATACTGGACTCCCTTTTTGATCATGTTCTTTCAGATATTGAGATTCTGATGGAGTCCGGTCAGGACAGGGAGTCCCAGGACCAGTGTGGCCTGCAGGAGGATGAGGACACACTCAGGGACAACAGCAGCAGCAACGAGCCAGAGGTGGGCGAGTCGGGTACGGATGCGGGGCTGAGCTCGGCGAGGAGTGATGCAGGCAGCCGGCCCCTCAGTCCGGACACAGTGTCTCAGTGCACCCTGCCAGAAATCTCCACCGGGGAGAGCAAGGACTGGGCCAACCTGGCACCCGAGCGGGACAGGGGTGGCTCCGAACAAGGTGAGACCTTGGTGCTGATGTTTCTGCGCTGAGTACCATACCTGGCTCCTAGCTTTATGTTGTCCACTGAATGAATGGGATAATTGCTATGGGCCCAGGGGTGTATTCAGAGGTGGCGATCCAGAGGTCCTGACCCCTAATAAAAGCAGATTGGCCTCTGGATTACGCCCCTACCTCCCCATGTTAATCACTGATTCGATCGTGTCACTGGCTAATGATCAGACTACCCTCTACACCTAAAAACAATCCCAGCATCGCCTCTTTATGGGTCACAGCTCGTTGCCCCATTTTGGTCAACCAAGGATGATCCACTTGTGGCCATTCGTTCCTTAAATTCCAGGCGTGGAAGAAAAGGACGGTGTCCAGTTTACGGAGCCTGACAAACGGGACCTCCACATCACCTTCAGCCGACAGGTGTCTCAGCAGAGTGCTGGGAATCTCGCCCGGCTGCGCTGCCCCATCTACATCTACAACTGCTCTCTGGAGTCCCTCAAGGAGCAGCTGGTGCATCCCAATGCCAACAGACAACCTCGGGATATCTTCTTCAGGTACGTCACTCTCCTCCTGCACCATGGGAACATTTCATACCCGATATCTGCTCCTCTAGCCTCAGTCTCCTCAAGTCCATCTAAGAAAAGTTAATGAGCCATCAGGCTAACTGTGACGTGACAGTGATCCACCTTGAGATGTGTCGTATGGTTTCCATTGAAACCCTGTATCCACCTATTAACCCCCTCAAACTTAGTGTCCTGTTATTAGATATAGTGTCCTGGTATGGTGCTACGTTGTACTAATGTGTGTTCAATCAATCGGTCTATCAAAAATGTATTTATGAAGCACATTTAAAACCAGAGGTTGATCGAAGTGCTGCACAAACTCAAACAAATCCAACTAATAGAAAGAGTAACAAAAACACAATAAATAATCTGCAAGATTAAGAAACTTTATATTGATGGCTAATGTAAAGCCAAGGAGAGTAGATGAGTTTTCAATCTGGATGTGAAAGCGCTCAGAGTGGGTGCAGTGCTGATGTGAGGGGGTGTTTCACTAATATGTGTTATTCTGATTGTTTTTCTGGTTGAGAATAGACCTCAAGATGCAGACTCCTGGGAGATGTATCAGCTTAGCAGGTAGCACGAGTGCCTGTGTTCTGCTGCTCTTGGGTCATGGTACTGATCCTCTCTGTCACTGGGTATCCTGGGACAGGGCAGGTGTCTTCCCTGCTCCTCTGTATCGCTCTAGCTTTGGTGTCCACCTGGCTTCACCCTGTTACGGCCACTGTGTGAAGTTTACGAGCTTTTAATGCCGAGGCTTGCTACCGTCGCCTTGCCAGTGACATCTTGGTTTCACACTTTCAGTCTGTTTGGGGTTTGACTCTGAATTCTGGAGGGTATTTGGGACTGGATTGGTGGTTTCTGAGCCTGTTATTGGTGCTTTCGGGCTTAATAAAAGATGATTATTGTATTCCCCTGATGGGGAACATATATAGATTTGCGACTGGTCCATTGTCGCTGCCGCAAGCACTTTTTTGTTAGCATGATATTTCAAGAAGTATTTGATGGAACTTTTTCAAGCTTTGCAGACACATTATATGAGCAAAGATGTGGAACTCGAAACAAATGGCACCAAAATTGAAAGAGCTCCACATAGTGGTAGCGCACGAAAAGACAGCCACAAACGCAGATCTGGTGTACCTAGTAGATTGTGCCAAGTCACACAATGTTGGGCTTTTAATTGTGATTTTTTTGAGGGGTGGGGAGAGTGTGTAGGGCGCAAGGGATTGTAGAGTATGGGGGCTGTGGGAGGAGTAGGGATTAGATGTGGGGAGGGGTGACTGGGCTGTCTGGGGAATACATTGTTGTCGTTCCAGCAGCTTTTGGTTCATATCTGTTTAATTGTATTCTCTTTATGCATATTTGATTCACACACATTCATATAGTGTGTTTTTATATTTTTGATGACTCAAATTTTTGACTTTTTAGCAAAACACTTAAGTAAATTTATTTTAGTAATCAAGATTTTTTTTATGTCGTCATTGCGCTAATATCTCTTGTGCTGGCTGCATTTCCCTGGTCGACAACAGATGTCACTGGGTGCTCTTGTTGACTGGATATTTTCTGCGCAAGTGTTCGCAGTCGCTGTGCTTGAAAAAGCAATGTCTGCTCTCTCCAGCTTTGCAGCTTTGACTACTGACACGATAAGCTTCCTTCTTGGGTCCTAGAAGGGTCCTACGGGTAGACCTCAACAGTGCCTGTTGAAAACTTCCACCCTGCTCGTAACAGGTTGGTGGGGGTCTCATTTTTTTCTTGCAGGGCTCCTTCTCAGGAACGCAGCAGCACCTCCTCTTGGACGGAACTCATGGCCCATCCTCACAAGCACAAGGAGCTGGCTGGCTACTGCAGCCTGCTACAGGAGCATTTTCATCAGTGCTACGTTAAAGGTTCGTCTCTGGCTTCAGCCACCTCTCCATTGCAGTAGCATCAAGGGGTCAGAGGTCACAGGTAGAAATATAATGGGGACTGTGTCAAAATAAGATGCCTTATTGATCCCAAATGAAAATTCTTCAAGGATCTCACTATCCATCTCTCTATCTGTCTTCCAACTGTTTATATAACTGCTTGTACTTATCCAAAAGAATGTCAAGTGGGACACCAAAAAGATCAGTCTTTAGGCCAGAATTTAAAAACATGTCATAGGTCATATGAAACATCTTGCAGGCCAGTACGTTGACACCTTTGGTCTAACCAATGGTCAATACAAAACTCAAGGGAATAAGCATGTAAGCAAGCTTATTTGATGACTGGTGATTACACTGAAAAGGACTTCTCTCCTACCCTGTCACGCTGATGGTTTTGCGCCCCCTTCAGGCGTGTACCACAGCCTGC
Source organism: Mormyrops boulengeri (assembly GCA_026781065.1). NCBI lineage: Eukaryota > Metazoa > Chordata > Actinopteri > Osteoglossiformes > Mormyridae > Mormyrops > Mormyrops boulengeri. The sequence continues at coordinate 25,868,225 of JAODLD010000001.1, forward strand.
AGCAGTCGCACCCCATCAGTTCCCAGGATGTCCTCACGGCCATGGACTATTGCGAGGAGTCCCTGCAGGAGATCGACATCACCTCCTTCCTGCAGACGCTCTGTGGACACGTCCGTCTCTTCCGGGAGCAGCATGACAAGGCGTCCCGGGTGGGGGTCCTGGGCCTCAGCTGCACCTCAGCCACGTTCACCATCGGGGACGCAGAGGACGAGGGGGGCACTGAGAGGCCGCCGCTGGCGTCCTCCTCCAGGTACGAGCCAGCCGGCCCCCTGCAAATGTTATCTGTCCATTTGTGTTTTACTCTCATTTCACCATTTATTTTAATGCGGATGAGATGGTTAAGATGGGGGGTGGGCATAAGAGGGGCTATAATTCATACAGAGGCTCTAACCTTATCATTAGCCAGTGATATGTTTTGAATTGGTGAGTGACAGAGGACGGGGCACTCCAGGGGCCAATCAGCTTTCAGCTGGGACCAACCCTGTGGCCCCACCCCTGTTTTAATGCCAGTATACGGGACAACAAAAGTCAACATTTGAATAAATTTGGTAATGACTTTACGTAATCAGCTGTTATTTCTCACAGTTGCCAGTCAGCACCGCGCTCTCAGTCTTGCAGTATATCTCAAACACTTTCTTGCAGTTAAGTATTGATACATAGTATTTCATGGTCTTACCCAATCTGTCTTGGTTTAAGCTCCCTGTCTCCCCAGCTTGAGTTTGCATATAGCTCAGCTGCTACTCTGGCTGATGGTCCAGTATCGTTCTCGTTCACATTTAACCCATGGGTCTTTATTGGGTCCCAAATGAAGGTCTTTGCCCCATAAAGCTAAACCCTAGCCTGCTAGCTCCCTTCACTTCCCCAGAGCGTACCCATGGCCCCAGCAGAATTCATGCTCCATGCAGGCTTGCCAGTTCCTTGTTTTCTCCAAAGCTAATCGTGCCTTGCCATTTTGGTCCCCATTTTAAGAAACTGCCTTAACATGAACATGAAGTCTGGTAGTAAAACAGCTGAATTACAGATTTTATTCCTCTCTGCCATGTTTCTATGTGAATTTTCCTGTCATTTACATATTAAGAAAATTACACATTTATTTGTTTGCCAGACACTTTTATCTATAGTGACATATAACTGCGAAATCCGGATCAGCCAGTACCCGGAACAGTTGGGGTTTAAGGACCACAGAATTCAAACCAACCTAATGCCCTAACCCGCTGAGCCATACAGTATGCCTTCAAACCCCGTCCTTCCTTATGTTCCCTCATGGTATTTTTAAATGTGCAGGTTTTCTGGTCTTTGGTCAGACTTACGCCATATGTTTTTGCATAACAGACTAAAGCCTTTCTGGCCACGCAGATTGATGCTGACCTGGTGTCCCTTGTTCTTGCAGCGTGGACACGGAAGACGTCAGCGAGGCCGAGTCGAGGGGGAAGCCCTCAGCTCCCACATCGCCCCTGGCAACCGAAGTGCCCAAAATCTACAGGATCTACCCAGAATTCCCTCTGTCTGTGTTACAGGCGCAGCAGAACTGTGAGATGTATCCCAACTTGCATAAAATTATACAGGTAACATCACAAGATTAAGACAGAATTTTATTGATCCTTGTGGAGGGAAATTTCTTTGTCCAGTGGCACAAAGAGGAAACAAAACAAAGGATAAGAAATAAATATAGAAGGATAACAAAAGTGAGAAATACATAAAGGATGAACATTAATAAACATAAAAGTAATAAATTTAAAGAATAAATAAGGCGTATGTGCAAAAACGTACCTCTGTGGTAAATACAGTGCAAAATGGCTGCCGAGGAAATGGCATTGTTGCCTTTAATGCCCACTGAGCATTGCAGTACTGTTAACAGAAGCAGCGTTGTATGTTCGTTACGGCAGTACGGAGTCCGGAGGGGGTAAGGGGAGGTTTCAGGCAATTTGGGTTTTATAGTAAAACTTTTGCCAGGGACAAACCATTTTAGAGACGTTTGCAAATTGTTAGATTTAGTTTGGATTTTGGGGTGAAAATACAGTGTCCTGTGTCATTGATCGACAGGACAAATTTCTGGAAATCGGTGCTCGCTACTTCAAGATGGTCCCTTCAAACCCCCATTACTTCTTTTACTGCCTACCTTCAGCAAAGAGAGAGGTGAGTGTGGCCCTTTATTGTACATAGCAGGGGTTTCCCACCTTAAACCAGGAAGACAGACAGACAGATAGATAGCCAGCCTTTATTTTCCTATAAGGAAATATGTCTTCACAGTCTGTTCCAATACAAACACAAGTACATTACAGGCCTCTAACATGTTAAACATGTTAGGCACAGAACACAGAGCAGTGCTTGGGACCCCCAGCCACTAAAATGTAATAACGTAAGCCCTTTGTGAAAGTCAGATGACATTTCTTTACTGGATAGATAGTAGGGCCTTGAATTGATTAAAAAAATTAATTACAGATTAATTCCACCTAATATTAAAACTCATAAAAATCATAAATATTTATATGTTAAATCTCTATTTATACATTGAATTTACTCATTGAATTAATGTGCAGTTAACACAAAGGGGAGCATATGAATCATTCTCATGAGTCATCACTGTAGCTCATCAGTTTTCTCTGATTGTTAAAAATCAGAAATTAGTTGAAATTAGTTGGATGGGAAAATTATACAACTTTATAGTTTAAACTGTCGGTTTTGCCTCTGGGCTAGTTCATCAGTTTTGTTCTATTACCCGTTATTTGTATAATAAGCAAAAATATTTAATGAAATCCAGGGAAAGAGTTGAGAAAATTGAGAGCTTTTCGCACCACTGGTTTCTATATGTTTATGCCCGTTTCTGCGGACATCCAAAGCTGCTGACAGGACCTGAAGACTGAATTTTCCTGTGGCGATGGCTTTTTCAGGAGGGCTCTGACCAGGAGGAGGATAGGAGGCCCAGTGAGGAGGTCGAGGTCTCGGAGGCTGAACTTGCCACTGAGGATGGTGAGGGACTGACCCGACGCCGGCAGCGTTTAAACCAGGGGTACTCAGTTATTTCTCCCTGAGGCCTTATTCATCCACACTTGCGCGGTTCGGAATTGTCCAGATGTGGATTGGATCCTGCCATTTGAGTGCCCCTGGTCACACAATGAAATTCTTACTTTGTTCACTCTTCCACATGCTACAAAAAATGGAAAATAAAACTAAGAAATAATAGGACAGTAGAGAAGCATACAAAATGTATATCTACCATAGATAAAAATATTAAAGGAAAAAATAAGTAGCTAACTGTAAAATGTATTCATAAATAAAAATATAAAATTCTGTATGCATATGAGTATCGATCAGGAATGCATAGCATAAAGTGGCTGGTGCTTATCAGTCCAGTATAAAAAGTATGTAAAATTGCGTTTTGTAGAGGTGTGTTTATCTTGGACTGCGTGGTGATGAGCGTGTCTTGCCATGCCCGCTGTGTCATCCTGTCCGGCAGAGAATGTGTCTGGATGCTGCATCGTCACCGAGAGCGACACGGACATGGAGGTGGAGTACCGAGAGCAGGCTGACAGGCGTTTCCCGGACAATGACTCCATATCGGACTCAAACACGGTGAACCAGGAAGATGACTCCTTCAGCATCCTGGACGGGGACTCCCTGCTGGAGGCGGAGGGGCCGCAGCCGGAGTTGCCCCCACTCTTCATCCACCTCACCTGCTCCATCAACCTGAAGAGCAGCCATGGCTCCATGCCTATAGAGACGCTGCCCACCTGCCTGGGTGAGATGCTGCTTCCCTGCCATAATGGCGCTGAGCTTGGCTCACGACACATGGTTCATAATGCTACTAATGACCAGATGAACTTGCATTTCTGTTAATACATCCATATATTTTCTTTAACCTAAGGATCTCAAAGCACTGACCTGCAAGACGGTTCTATCTCACCTGCGACATGTTTTGCCATCATTATTAAATGCTCGGTTGATTGTTTTCCAATGTAACGCTATTCCACTAATCAGTAGTCAGCAAAAATTGCCGGTACAACTAAAAAAAGCAATATACAAGTGAAGCAAATAGCCCATTGCAAACATTCATGCTGTCAACTAGGCATAAGTGCAACTAGGCTGAGCTTACTATGAATGCCCAGGTACAAGTGTGAGCAGTTATACTGATCCGCCTCTGGATGTGTGTGTAATCACTGGCATGTTTTTATGTTTTTATGTTGCAGGTGAGGTCATTTCCTGCCTGGAGAATGCAGAGTTGCTCCAGTCAGTGGATCTGAACGACTTATCTGTCACATTGGACGTCTTTGTTCTGACCCTGCCCCTGGACCTCGAGGTCATGTCATCCGAGTTTCACCATAATAGGTAAGTATGCAGAAACTGGCCTTTGTTGATGCTGTATTTTTAATCGAACATTTATTGTATTTCCTGGATGGGTAATGCATATGGTTTTGGGACTGGTCTGCTGCTGTAGACATTTATTCCGTTAGTATGATGCCGTTAGCAGAATTCAAAAAGTATTTTCTAGATTTTGACATTTGCAGACACATTGTAAGGGTGAAGATATGGAACCGATCAAATTTGAGACATATTGCACCGAAACTGAAGCAGTGCTGCAAAGAGATAGAAAGAACAGCTTCGGAGACTTGATCTTGTCAGCATAACTCAAAAATATTTTTTTTGTGATCAAATTTTTGTTAAAGAAAAATCACAGGAATGGAACAAAAACTTACCACTGTGTACAACAACAAACACCACCCCTACCAGTGCGCACCCCCCAACACTCAAATAGTATTTAATGAATCTTCTTAAAATTTTAAAAACACTATCTAGGGACTCCTTTATTGTCATTACAACATCATCTAGTTGTCATACTTACACTGTGACTGGACAAAGGATCAGACTAGGAATAAAACGGACAAGTATGGCGGTCATAAATGAGAATAATTTGAGGCACTAAAAATAGAATAAGGGACAAACTCATCTAGACCGATGTAATGATTTGTTTTGGATCTGCAGCTGAGTTAATGTATATTTGCAGGTACGCCTCAGAAAGCAGTGTCTCCCTGAACCGATCCCCCGCCCAGCCCTCCTCCTACCACTCCGACGAAGAACTCATGAGGACTCTGGATGGTCTTAATGGGATTGGAATGGATGGGTTAGTTTCAGCCTTAATCACATTAAGGGTTGAGGAATCACTCGTGGATGCCAACCATATCTGGAACAGATGAGTGAATCATGTTAATGAATGACTCCCTTTTCTTTTTAGTATACTGCCATACATGGGCAAAACACTGTAACTGCATATTTTATCTAAACTGAGTTCAGGCTGAAATTAGGTCTCTCAGGCAGTGCTCAGTTTCATAATTATTCCTACATGATTCTTTACCTACCTACTGCACATATGGGTAGAGAGTCAAAACGCTCACTTTTAAACTTCAGTTTCTGTGTCAGTGTAGTTGCTGCGTTTTGCCATTGGAGAGCAGTATACAGGGCATATGATGAATCTTGTTCTCCGCAGGGTTTCAGGGGATCCTTTGGCCAAACTCCCGGTTCCCCACAAGATGGCCGTTTTGGCCACCATGGACGAGGTGAATGGGGATTTTCGTATGCAGTATGTTCAAGATGTAGCAGTTAATGTGCTTGGAGTGAATGCCAAGGGGGGTGTGTGTTAAACAGCAATTTTTGAGAAGGATTTAATGAGAGTTAGGCGTAGTGCATAGATGCAACAATCATCAACATCATGCCAGTGTGATATATCTCTAACTGGTTCAAAATAAACATGGTTATTACCTCAAAAAGAATTTTTCTGCTTTGGAAAAGTTCTAGAAAAAGCAGCCACATAAACGTGTAATGGTTTTATAGGGTCACCTTACAACGGTGGGTGATAAGGACTAAGTCAATAACCTAAGCATACATAAATAAAACATTTATTTTAGCTAGTGAGTAAGATTAACCATCCAGCAAGCTTATCCACCACTATCACATGATACTTTAACAGCATATATGTCCAGTAGCACCACTGCTGATATCACTCAGCAAACAAACCCACCAGACTGTCAAAAATGAAACCCACACCAAGCCAGATTCAGTGTCAGTGACGATATTAGCAATGTGATCTCCAAGCTATATGTTTTTCTATCCATAGAGATGTATGATCCACCCCGTGTTTGTTGGATCTTTGAGGTGGAAATTCCAGCCTCGATTCCCATCACTTGGGTTCTCCTTCTCCTGCGTAGATCCGTTGGCTCTTGGAGGATGAGATCGTTTCTGCCTTGCGCCACTCGGGGGCGATCACCACGGTTGTTCTGCAGAAGGTAGCGGAACACATATGTCGCTCAGATGACCGGCCCCAGTGCCATTCCCAGGAGGTGCCCCTGCAGTTTGTCTTTGGCCCTGAGCAGTCCCTCGAGAACTTCAAGGAGGTAGGGAAAGCTTGACAAGAGTCCCCGCTAAGTTGTATTTATTAATTTTTTTGTCCTGGCAAAAGGTCAATCTTAGCATGGAAAAAAGGTTGTGTGCACAGGGAGAGAGAGGTAAGGTAAGGAGCACATGCTGATACAGCGCATTGCCACACCCACCACACGACGACACCACCGCAGGGATGAGAACCTGAGTGCGGCCATGCGGCAGATGATACCTCAGCACCATACTAGTTAGAATGGAATGGAACAGTGTCTGGAGTGCCAATCCTGCCACAAGCCCCCTAATGTTCCCTATAAGTTGGAGGACCTGCAAGCAGGGCTGGGTGTAGATTAACGTCACATGCAGGACGAAGCAATTGCAGGTTAAGGGCCTTACTCAAGGGCCCAAGGAAGTAGAATCACTCCTGGCATTCATGGAATTCAAATTGGGAGCCTTCCGATTGCCAGCACAGATTTTCATATTTCATAGTTAGTATTTTTCTTAATTACGGTTTCAATATATACACAAATTAACCATCCACGTACTGTATTTGGTTTCCATAATCTGTGAAGGACTGGTCACATCCATAATGTAAAAATGTGACATTCAAAAACAAATATTTTCAAATATGTACTTTTTGTGCTCATTCAAATCTCAGTTGCCTTTAAAATTCAAAGTCTGTACAAAATCTGTAGTCTCCTATAAAAGTCTGTGCAACGCCACATCCATAACACGGAAAATGCTATGTATTTCTAATATGTAAATTACTAAATTTAATTTTGAGGATTTGTCTGTATTTTACATGAAAAGATATACAAATTGATTGATACTAAGCTAATCCGATTTTGTTTGTCAGTATAAGTCTAAATGTCACATCCGTAATGCCCAATAGTATTAGCTAGAATGTGCTCACAACTTGTTTTGATAGTTTCTATCTTCTGGCTAGGAATTCCGGAGGATGTCCCTCACAGGCTACCTTCTAAATGAGAATCTGGATAACTTTTACTACGTGTCAGTGAGCCGCCTCCACTCGCAAACACTGAAAGCCGCGAACAGCGTGCCCAAGTGTGTCCCTGATGCTCAGGAAGTGGTCGACAAGGCCCCAGAGCACGCCAGCCACTGTGGAGAACCAGAAGATTCTACCAGGGTGCTTTCCGGTCATCCTTCAGCTGCTAAGAGCCTTGATAAGCAAGCAGAGATGGAGAAAATAGAGCTGAACACTGCGGTTAGCTTCATCTGATTCCGTCTCGTTTGCAAAGTGGAGGGTGGTGTGTGGTTCAGTGGGTATTTCTGACTGGAAGGTCACCGGTTCAAATCCTATGATTGACAGAGTGATTTCAAGGCTCTTAACCCATAATGACACTAAGAACTGGCTGACACTGTTCTCTCAAAACTGTATGTTGCTTTGTATAAAGTGTCTGCAAAAATAATAGTAATACAGTGTCTGTTTTGTGCGGGCAGTCATTACGTTATGTTTTTATTTAACAAGAATAAAATAACATGCACGCGTTCTGTCCTCCATTGTGTTTAGGATGCCGTAGGCCCTGGGCTTGAAGCGGAATGCGCGCCGGTTTTGGAAATGCCAAATTCCACTCCGGATCGAGACGAGGCCAAAGCGCAGAGCTCAGCCGGTGGTGGCAGTGCTGGAGACAGACCCCTGGCTGGCGCATTGCAGTTCCAGCCCAGCGGCAGCGTGGAGGTCTCCTCGGAGCATGTTTCACCCCCCAAGACCCCCTCCGCAGTCAGCCTAACGGAGTCCATGCAGTCTGCCACCCACAGTGAGTTTCCAGCATTTCAGTAAAGGATGTCACGCCATTGTCATGGGTATCATGTGACGGGTTGTTTTCGATGTGTGAGCGGAGTCTGTTTAGATAAGAGTCTGTGCAGCATAATCACGATCTTCTGATGGAAAGCTAAGTTACCTTTTTCTCACATGTTTTCACTTTACATGTGAGGATTCCCCTGTATGCCCCACGTGTCAAAGGCCTTTGTCGCTTAATTACATTTTAATGTGTTGTTTCTCTTTCAGTTCTATTAGGCAAATGTATCTTACAGTTTTTAACAAAAGCCAGTGTAAAGTACCTTTATTTAACTGTCAGGTAATGTCTTTATTACTACAGTATGTTTTAAGTTTTTATATATTTTTTAGGTAGCTGCAAGCTCAGACCAAGTCGGGTGCAGAGTGTTGTGTCCAGTCAAGGCAGCCTGGATTCTGACATGCTGGGTATGAATCACATTATTGGTCTTTATTATTTTAGCTAAAGCTACTGATCTGATGAACTGATTTAACTTGAATTTCACTAGTCAGGAATTCGGTGTGTCAGAAGGCATTGTCTCAGAGTATAATTTTTATAAATTGGGATTTGACACCTGAGTTTTTTTAAATAACCTTTTAGACCAAGGGTCTCAGAGTTGTGGTCCACGAGACAGTCCTATCTGGCCTGCAGCTTGTTTTTTAATCGTTATTAAGCCTGGCCCACCATCAGATTTTTTATCCGGAGAAAATAAAAAAACTATGAAATCACATTCTGCAAATCGGCAGCAGTAAAATTTGTCAGCACCAAGCTATATACTGTAAGTGGCCGCTTGTGCTGAAGACCTAGCGAATGGCTTCCAGGTGATTTGAGTTCCACGTCCTGGATTTAGACTGAGTTCAGCGCGACTCCTTTGTAACGTAACCCTGTGCCCGACCCTGTCCTCCTCCAGGCTATGACGGGGGTAGCAGTGATTCTGAATGCGAAGGTCCTACCATGGACGAGCAGGAGCCCCAGTGTCCCATCATGCCTGATTTCTGGCTGATAGTCAAGATCTGCCAGGACAAAGTGGTGGTGTACTCCCACTCCAGGTACATCTGACACAGCCTGAGCATGCAGCTCTACACGTCAAGTGGTCATTCATTGATTGTTCAAGGAGGGTGGCACAGTGACTTACACCTCTGGAAGGCTTGACACCCCCCACCCCCCGGCTCTAAGAGGGCACCCCGGAGGTCGGCGCCCGCAAACACTGCCCTAGGCGATTGCCTGTGCCAGGGG
>JAODLD010000001.1:25903554-25927502 GCA_026781065.1 Mormyrops boulengeri
TTTGAAGTGATAAAACAAATTACTTGTATTCCCTCTCTTCGCTATTACTGTCGCCCGGCATAGTTTGCAGATTATATATTCTGCTCAACATCCGACTCCTTAAACCCAAAACAGGTCCATATGACCGACGTCGCACCGGTCTTCTTTACGAGCACCTCCTCCTACTCCCCACGTGTAAGCTCCATGCTTTCGACCAAAACAGGCGCAGCTTGATGACATCATCAATATGCGCTATCGCGGTAGGCCGGTATAGTCAAAATCTCTACTGTTGACCAAATTCATATCGTTTCTACCGTATACCATTTATACCGCCCACTCTTAGTCTGAGTCAACTGAATTTCACTTTTGTACTTTTTGAGTAAAATATTCTGTAGTAGTGATTCTCACACTTCTTCGATCAAGTACTACTTTGGATCAAACCAAAGATGCCAATTATAAAATCAGTTCCCTGAATCACAGTAGCAGATCATCATGATCTTCTCGCGTACTACCTGGCAGCATTCAGAGTGCCATTGATGGTAGACGTACCACAGTTTGACTACCACTGTTCTGTAGAATTTTTCTCCTTCAAATGGCTTATGTGCCTGGTGTTCTGTATGCCTGGATCCAAAAGCCAATAAATAGGCTCATGTTCCACGAGTAATAAACCACTGTTCTGCAACCTCTTATTACTCTGGTGCTACTTTGATGACACTTTATGTTAGTTTGGTTCTAGTGTTTTATTGTATGAACGATCTTCTGGTAATACTCATACGTGTCTTTTCCCAGGATTGCTTCCTGACCATGAGCCCGGCCTGGTATCAAAGCCTAATCAAGGTGCTGCTATCGCGGTTCCCACAGAGCTGCCGGCACTTTGTGGATGACAGTGGGATCCATTACCTGGTAGGAAGACCATGGATGCCTTATCGGTCTAGTTAGCTTGCTTTCTTGGCTTTCCTCAGTATCTAATGTGTGTTTGTCTCATAAATTTGTCTCGGCGTTTGTTCGCTCATTGCTCTCTTTTCTCCCTAAGGCTGTCCTCAATCAAAAATTCACGGACTGCTTTGTTCTCGTGTTTCTTGACACTCAAGCAGGAAAAACAGTGAGTATTTAATTATCACTAACATCTGTATCAAACTATGAAAATGTCACTGGTTTAAGAAGGTGGTTTTCTGCCCCCCCCCCCCATATTTTGCCTTCTGGCATCTTTTCCTTTTTCCTTCCATGTTTTGTATACATGATGAAATGGACTGCCACATATTCTTGTCAAGCGCCTTGAGGTGACTGTGTTGTTAAATGCACTATATAAAAAGAAATTTCAATTGAAACTAATACTGTGCCCATTGATTCTGGGATAGGCTCTGGACCCCTGCAAGCCTGTATAACATACGCGGTATCAAAGATGGATGGATGAATTGAAATGTCCATTCTCACAATCACCGACTGACCATTTTACTGCTCTTTTCCAGAGTCTCAAAGTGGTTTTCAGAGAACCGTTACCTTCCCACCAACAGGGCGGCAGCAGTAGCCCTCCACCCCAGCTTGTCTCCATGTACCATCACTTGGAGTCGGTCATTAACACAGCCTGCTTCAACCTCTGGACTGGTCTACTTTAGCCCTAAGCTTTATTACCCCCGTCACAAGTCTTGCAGTGTTACGAACTCACATTTCCCGCATACTCATCTGTAGAGCATGCTGTACAGCCCTGATCCTACATGAAGGATTACTTGATGACGCCATTCTGGTCGATCAGAGTGCCGGTCAAGAATGCAAGTTTGCACTTATGCCTAGAACTGCTTCCACATGGGGCTTGGAGCAAAGAGACCCCAAGTTCAGACACATTAATTTGCAGTGATTTCATTTACATCGAACGGACTGCATTTGTACACTAGTGTGTCTTCATCCAAAAAGTGCCTGCACTGTTTATAATTTAATGAGAGATGTGTAATATTGAACTTGAATGAATGAATTATAGAAAAGACAATTAAAATTACAGTTTAAAGAATTAGGATCTGTACTTTTTTTTACAAAATGAAATGTGCTGGATAGGTTTAAAATTGCTTAATGGTTGGCAGAAGTTTACAGGGAGTTAAATGATGTGCATTTAATCCTTGGGTGCAAGGACAAGGATCATTAAAATGTGTCATCAGTACTCTGACTGGACTGTATCTAGTGTTTAATGCTAAAATCATATGATGCTGGAGACCAACAGAAAAACACTGCTGGGTTTGTATTCAGTGCCTGTGTAGCCTTTGTATTCTGGTGTTTTCAACACAAAGGTAAGGGAAACTCACTTCCCTGGGGCTGTCAGACTCATCGCAACCAGGAAACTGAGCGATCTGGACATGACCTAATGGCCAAAATCTAGTTTTTCATTACAAGCAATATGTTTCGAGAGTGAGGTTTCAGTAGTGAGCGGTCATGGCTCAGCAGGGTAGGACACTGAACCTGTGATCGGAAGGTCATCGGGCGAAATCTTGGGGCTGGTAGAGTGATTTCACTGTTGGATCCATGAGCACAGTCCCCAGTTGCTGCAGGAACTGTTTGACCCCACTTACAATTGTACGTCACTTTGGATAAGTGCCTGCTAAGTAAAGCAATTGTACTATAGCCTGCCATTATGCTCATCCATAGAACAGCTCATTTAATTAGTGTATTAGTCGCACTGCTGGTTAGGAGTGTATTATCCACTCAGGTTACGTGAGTGAGTATGCTTTAGGGGTGCCAACTTTGGTCAGCTGGCTGGAGTGAGATTTTCAATTCTAGCGGAGTTTGCACACACGTGCAAACGCACTGTGGGTACATATATGTATGTAACGGTTGTATTACCTTGTAAATGTAAACTACCCCAACATTTTTGGTGTATATAATTTTAGGTTTATAATGGAATAATATAGATTTGCCATAAGATTTCATGTGTGAGTGTGTGAGTCTGAAAGAGTGAATGTCACGCCAGAGCAGGCAACCCTGATACTTATGATAGGGAAATACTTCTGGATGTTTTGTGTTAAATTCCAATCCTCTGTCTGAAATGAAGAGGGATTTGGAGTGTCCCACTCTGTTTACATTTGTTAAAATTCATTTCTTGGCAGGATACATGCATTGAGGTTTGTACTTAAATGCAAATAAACTCTCCTTTAAATGTTTGACATTATTTAAATGGTAATTCACATATACACATTTGGGGGCATGGTTTATACAGTGGGTGGCCCTGTTTCCTCACATCTCTGGTCCAGGATTGGGGTGCTGTGTCCTGTTCTGCTTGTGTTCATGTAGGTTTTCTCCAAGTTCTCCAGGTCCACAATTAGATTAGACTCATTTTTGTATCTCACTGGTCCATAGTGATGGACGTGTGATTGTCCTCATTAGAAATGTGCCACTGCATCCAGATTCATATATCTATATGAATTTTATAAATACATATTTTGTGAGTGTGGTTTTGGGTCTACTACTTGGAGAGTTTTGGAGCGGGTGCATTGCGCGGGTCGTGGCTTTTATTTTGGCACTGGCCCTGGTGTTAAGGGAACGGTTTTTTTTTGTCTGGTCCCCGCGCGTTGGCCCTCGGTGGTTGTGTTTTTTTTTCCCACGGTACTCGATTAGTGAGTGGTATCCGCTGAATTTAATGCTGAATTTGTTCCTTGCTGGATATTCGCCTTCATTCACTTAAACTCCCCACGCCTCTCAATATCTTGTACTGTGTGAGACCCATTCACTTGCTGTACTTCAGATTTACCAATGAAAAACAATTCTAAAGGGAATAGTTAGCCCAGGAGACTGGGATTAACGGGGTTGCCACGCATCTTGCGTGACACTCACGTTTTCAGAATCTCACGCTAGTAATTTTACGGCAAATCTATATTATTCCATTATAAACTTAAATTAGCTACATCGAAAGCGTTGGGGGCGTTTACAAAGCCTATGGACTATATACAAGGTAATTAACATGTATGTAACACTTTAATGTGAGTGCAGACTTGTCTGGAACTGAAAATCTCATGACAGACAGCTGACGAAAGTTGACAACCTTGGATTAAAATGAAAATCATGCAATTTAACACCCTGGAATGCATGTTGCCCCAAGTGTACGGAGTGCAGTGATACTAGGTTTCAGGTCGAAGTCATTTTCTTACAAAGTACAAACATTCCGCAAATAGAAATAGGTGAAACCGTTGTAACCAGCTCTCAATCATCTGGCCTGACACTCACGCTTTCAGACTCTCCCGTAAGAAATCTTAAGGCAAATCTATATTATCCGTCCGTTTTCCAAAACCGCTCATCCTATTCAGGGTCGCGGGAGGTCCTGAGCTTATCCCAGAGACGGTGCGCGCAAGGCGTGGATCAACCCAGGATGGGGCGCCAAGCGATCGCAGGGCACTCACATCTACCTACCATGTACCTATGGGCAATTTGTTAATTCCGGTACGTTAGTCTCGACATGGTTCTGATTTTTGGACTTGTGGGGAGGGGAAACCAGAGAAAACCTAATGATGACACGGGGAGAACATGTGAACTCCACTCACAGGAACCGAGGTCCCAGAGGTGTGAGGCAATAGTACTAACCCCCGCCCCGCAAGTCTATATTATTCCATTATAAATCTAGTATAAACCTAGTTGGGGTAGTTTGCAAACCCTACATACTATTTGCAAAGTAATAAAATTTTGTTTGTGCAGACTTGTCTTGAATTTAATATCTCACTCCAGCCACTTGACCAAAGTAGGCAATCCTGGGTTAATACTGAAGCATCTTCATGCAAAATATAGCCTACATAACTTATAATTCGTCGTAAATCTCATAATGAACATCTGAATGTAATCAGGGTCGCATATTTGATTTACGAACAACTAACGATCACGCAGATGATACTATTGCACTATTATATTAATTTTAAACTGTTAAATATTATTGGCTCTTATTTTGAAAAGTTCACCCGGAAGATCATAGCAGTGACAGGAGCAGTAGTAGAGCACCGATTGCAGTAGTAATGTAGCTATGGCGTCTGGCAGTGGTGTTAGTAGAGTTCAAGACTACCTGCTGAAACTCCATTCATTTCTCAATGACTCAGAAATCAGATATGCTGCACTTCAGTGTCACGATATAATCGGCGACCTCGGGCAGGAGTGCTTGATACCGAAGAGGCAGAGCGATTTCGGTGGGTTTTAATCACTCAGTCAGTCTATTAGTGGTACAGTACCTTAGTTTACTTTAGTCCCATAAACTTCATATATAAAGCTGCAAAGCTGATTGTAACCTCGTAAATCATGCAGCTGTTTTACATTCAGACCTACTGAGAAGACGGGTGGATTTCTCATGATTTTCTTTACGTGAAATTGCATTAATAGTATTCTTTGGCAGACAGCATGTGCTAGTCTTTGTTACTATGTCTAATCAGTTATAACTGCACCTGCATCCTGATTTTAAAACGGCGCGTTCGTTGCAAGCTCAGCCTACCTGCATTTACGCCTCATCGGCTCAGTGACAGCGCCTTTGTGTGCAATGTGCTATTTGCCTCACTTGTACGCTGCCTTTGAGAAACGCGTCTGCTGAATAAAAAGAATTAATGAATGATCCCCATCTGTCCTCATTATTAAGTTTTCCAGACGTCTCTGCTGTTTTCGAAGGAAGAGGGACTGCTCAGCTTTATCCGGAAGTCCATCAGCCACGATGAAGTAAGATAGTGGCGATCCGCAGTAATAAGTGTGATTAAGTAAATGAACTCCGTGTTCTAACAGTCCTATGCTTTGCAGCTCCGAGATGCTAGACTGGAGATCCTCAGCCTCTTGGAAAAGCTTCTTCAGAAATTATCTTCTGAGTGTAAAGGGTGGGAGAAGAACCATGCTGTTGATATCAAGGTATACACCTACATTCAGCTGTTTGCCTGTGTTGTTCCTTCAGAGAGTTTCAGTGGAACCAAGGTGCTTCTTGTCACCAAATTTCCACTTGATTAAATGTTTTATTTAATGTAACTGTGTCTTTTGTGCAATTGTTTTAACAGTATGGAATTTGAGAAAAGCAATGAAATAACCTGAATGCGTCAATGCCTCAGGATTACGAACATTAGTTTTATTGTTATGAGTTTCTCTATATGTAGTTTGGACAGGGGGCATCTAAAAAGTGTGTATATCCCAAGTGTATTGTATTCTCTGTCCCTCTCATAAGTACACATGCTATCTTGGCCCTAGATGTGAAAGTAAGGTGTGTTCTGTTTTATAATCCCTGTTTTCTTTTTTTTAATCCATGTGTCTTCAGGATATGTGCCTCATTGTCTATACAAAGGACAAATCTGCAAAAAGCCGGATAGCAGCCCTGGAACTTCTTATAAAGGTCATTTTGTATTTCAATTTGTTTTAAGTGTAATTTTTTTGGCCTGAACAATTGCTTATATACATATTGTCTCTACTTTAAAGGTGTTGTTCGTGACAAAGGATTCTGCTGTAGCTCATGACTTTAAAGTTGGCGAAATATTCAACAAGTTCTATGGAGAACTTGGTCAAAGAAGTAGACTACCTGACACGGGTACGTTGTATATGATACATAATATATAAATTAAGCATATATAACTCATTGCTGAAATAATTTTTGTGGTGTTTTTTAAAAAAAAAATGTTTAAGAATTTATACCTCCAGATTATTATGCTTACTACGAACTTATGTGAAGGCCCCTGATTTTTCCTTTTGCTGTCGTGCTGGAGACCTCACGGTGTTCTGTTTTTTTTCTTGCTTTTGTTACAGTTCATGGTAACATCTATGAGCTGTTGGGAGCACTTGGTGAGGTACAACCTGCTGAAATGATAAATAATTCTGAAAAGCTGTTTAAAGCCTGCTTGGGAGAGCTTAAAGCTCAGGTACGGTTGTGATTATTTTAACAGATGGCAATGGCAGTACACCCACATCATTAATGTGTATATCATGTTTACTTTTGAATTATAATTTTTAAAAAAAATTTTATCTTGAAATTATTTTTCAGATGACTTCTTCGACAAAGGAGCCCAAGTTGCCTATTGTTGCTGGATGCTTAAAAGGACTGACCTCACTTATGGTTCATTTTACCAAATGCATGGATGAAGGTTTGAGTTCCCTTGCAACATTTAAGGCTAAAGGCTGTTGGAGTAGTTTTCAAATATGCACTGTTTATACTCAGGTTACATATGTTGCTGTCAGTGTTGGACTAAGCATGGCATATGTTAACCCTGGCAAACATTCTAATGCCCGCTTTTTACTTTTCATATGATAATCTCCAGTTTGCTGTTTCATAAAAAGTCATGCTACTCTGTTTATTGTAAGTGGAACTGTATTATCGTGAGAGGATTTTGTTGAGGAAAATGTTTAGGCCTGAGCAGATTTATCAGTTTGTTTATTAAATAAACGGACCTTAATAGACATTGTAGCGATTTTTCCTAAGAGAAATGATTTGCATTTGTGGCCCTGGGGGGGGGGGGGGGTCTGTGATCATGTTCTGAGGCCACTGATGCAGATTCCTTACAGTAGGTAATATGGATCTCAAGACTTATACCAGGTTTTACTAGCTTGCATCCAAACTATCGCAGTTGATTATTAAAATGAAGCAGAGCTTACTAGTTGCAATATTCCTGAACCGTTAGCAGCAGAATACAAAGATGTTGTAGTATATCATGTGCTTTACCATAAGACATCAGCACTGAATCATAGCATGGCAGAGCTAGTAGGGTAATTTTTAGGATGCTGGCTTGACTACTTAACTCAAAATGAGCTCTTTGTTCTTAAATACAGTGTTTATGAATCCTGGAGCATCAACAATTGTTTCTATATGGAATTATGTGCATTAGGGAGCTTTGGTGTCTCCTCATTTTATATTTAGGAGACATAGGTTTCATAAATTACAGAACCCTTGACCGTTCAAATGAGTTGATTGATATTATTCTGCTGTATGACTTATATGGAACTTCTTCCCCCTTCAGACCCACAAACTTCAAAGGAAATATTTGATTATGCCCTGAAGGCAATCAGTCCGCAGGTGAGAATGTGTTGTACTTTACAGTTGCATGTTTTATACAATTCGTTCTGTGTTCCGTCACTTGTGCTGTCAGCTTCCAAATATTCAGAAAATTCTTTCCTCCAGTTTATTACAACACAAAGCTTATAATGTCAAACTAACATGTTGATTCATCGTGTCATACTGGATCTATCCTATGGGCAAAAAAGCCTGAGTTCTTCATTATGTATGATATCACTTGTTAGTGATGAGGGGGCCCTAGTTCAGCTCTGTTTTCGTTTAGCGGTTCCTGATTTGAGCGAGGCTGCAAACCCCTGCTGCAAGTGAAAAGTTAACACAAACCACTGCAGGATACTAACATGACACATTTATGTATGTTTTAATGTTTGGGATGAGGGCGGGGTGTGGCTCAGCAGGTTAGAATTTTATGCCTCTGATAGGACGATTGCTGATTCAAGTCCCAGCCTTGACAGTAATTTTCACTATTGGGCCCTTTAGCAAGGCCCTTAACCCCCAATTGCTCCAGACACTCTGACCCTCCTTTCACAATAGATCGATAGATAGATAAATGCAATTGCCTTGGATAATATCATCTATAGAATAAAAAATACAATAATATAAATAAATAAATGAATAAATAAACCCCAGTAGATGTGCTTACAGAGAAAGAGGCAATAAAATCAGAAATTGGACACGAAATTATCAAACTGACAGTGACTTCTGACTATAAACTTTGGTTTTAAAGATACTTTGATGTCAATCCACTTGCTAACACATTGCTAACGTGTGTGTGTCTCTTTGAACAGACTGAAATGAAGCGTTACGCCGTCACGTTTGGTAAGGACAGTGTCATCTACCCTTGCGTATTGAATGTAATGAATGTTTTATATTAATTGAGCTGGAATCACTGTATTACAGCGGGGCTGAGATTGTTCGCCAGGCATTCTTCTCAGTTTAGCAGCTGCCTTATGGACCATTACAAGACCGTGTTTGATGTCATGTCCAAGTGGTGCGGGCACATAAATGTTGAGATGAAAAAGACGAGTTACCATGCTTTGGAATCGTTCCTCAAACAGGTTAGTTCATTATGTCTTCTTTGCCCATTCCGGTAGGCACTGTTACTTAGTATAATATAAATAATAAATCAATACATGAACATTAGTAGAGTTAAAACATTTGTCTACCACAGGGGTGTCAAACTGCATTCCTGGAGGGCCGGAGCCCTGTGTAGCTTAGTTCTTTCCCTGTTCCACCGCAAATGATTCAGCTCAACAGCTATGTGGTAATTAGCACAAGAAGTTGAATCAGGTGTGTTAAACGAGGGGAAACCCAAAAATGTGCAGGGGTCTGGCCCCCCAGGACTGGAGTCTGACACCTGTGGTTTACCAGGTTTGTCCGCTACTCTCTTATTCTAAAATGACTGCTCTCTACCATGTCACAGTACTAGAGCTAATTATCCCGTAGGGATGAATGAAGTGTCACTGATTTAGTGAAAATGTAGCATTTGATTTCATGTGGAAGCTAAAAGGTAAAACAGTGTGTTCATTTTATAGAATAGAATTGTGATAAAAATTTTACTGAATTGACATTTAGGATAAAACTTTTGGAAGAATGGATTAAATGGATGACTAAAGGGATGTTTTATGTAATATATGCCTCTTTTTTAAAAATGCCTGTATTTGTGAATATGTAAATTTGATACATGACCAAAAGTTGGGACATTTCCTTAACAGATAGCATCCCTCGTCACTGAGAATGTCGAGCTACACAAAAGCAAGTTGAAATTCTTCATGCAAAAGTTTTGTGCCATCATCAAGAACATGGATTCCTCTCAGAAGGAGCTCTCCATTGCCATTCGTGGTTATGGGCTATTCGCTGCTGTACGTCTATAACCATTTCATGTCTATAACTAAATTCATTTCAGACCCTGTGGTGTTGGCACGTGTCTTTAATTTTAATATTAATGTTGTTTTGTAGCCCTGTAAGGTGGTGTGTCCTCAGGATGTGGATTTCATGTATACCGAGTTGATCCAGCGGTGCAAGCAGATGTACCTCACTGAATCCGATACACAGGCTGACAATATCTACCAGCTGCCCAGCTTCCTGGACTCTCTCGCTAGCGTCCTCTACCACTTGGATACGGTATGTGGCTCATCGGGTTCAAACTCTGTGTCTGTGATCCGAAGGTCACCAGTTCAAATCCTTTGGGCTGCACAGTGATGTCACCATTGGGCCCTTGAGCCCTTAACCCCAGTTGCTCCAGGAACCTGCAGATAATGCTTCTTCAGTTCTATGTGACTTTAGATAAAAACACCTGCTGAATAAATAAATGTGTAAATGAATTATAACCCAGGGCTATCTCTCTTTTTCTTTTCTTATTAAAGCTGTAATTCAGCTTTGCTGTTACCTTATGCCATAATCTTATCTATAATGACACATTAAATAGCTGTACAGCTTCATCTTATGTAAAGGATCTTGCCCACACTGCCAAGGAATGTATCCTATTTCAGATTTCATATGAGATATAACGTCAGATAGTTTGCATAGTTTCATGATTAAGAAGGAGCAGTACTTGTTTATTGTGCCGTAATATTTTATATAGTTGAAAAAGGTACCATCTAGAATAGGGGTGG
Organism: Mormyrops boulengeri; assembly: GCA_026781065.1. Classification (NCBI taxonomy): domain Eukaryota; kingdom Metazoa; phylum Chordata; class Actinopteri; order Osteoglossiformes; family Mormyridae; genus Mormyrops; species Mormyrops boulengeri. The sequence goes on from JAODLD010000001.1 coordinate 25,914,136, forward strand.
CCAATCTTATCCGCAAAGGGCCGGTGTGTATGCAGGTTTTTGGGATAACCTTTAGGTCAGCTGTTCAAACCCAGGTGTGAGGACTCTTCAGCCAATCAATCTTTTAATTAGTAGTTTAATTAGAGAGTTGCAGCGAAAACCCACATACACAATTGCCCTTTGCGGATAAGATTGCCCACCTCTGATCTAGAATATGCGACACCTGCTGAAGCTATGTATTACTGTGCATTATTGAATTTATCTGCAGTTTCAAGTTTTGACTATGCCACATTCCCAGGAACACAGTGAAATTCTTGTGCCACAGTTGCAAGAGGGGGAGGGAAAGGTGTGTGGGGGGACAGTAGGACAACAATGCAATAAATGAAAGAACAGCAATGTAGTATGAGATGAGAGGGTGCAAGGCAAAAATACCATAAATATGCATTAAAGGCAATAAATAGGTGGTACCTTGAGAGTGGATGTGCAAATAGCTACTGAGGTAGACAGTACTAATCATGTGTAGAAAAATGTGGAATATAGCTTGTTGCCAAGGGAATGATTTGATATTGAAAATGATGGCAAGATAGTTTTATCCTTGTGCAGCACGTTAATGTTTAACATTACATATACATTTTGAAAGCTCAATTGTGTGTTTAGAATGAAATTAAATATTGAACTATCCAATATTAGCTTTAAGAATAATGTAAAATTTAGTCAGACACTCCCTGATATTTAGGTTTTTTTCTGAGAAAGGGTAGTGATGTTAAATTCCCTTCCCTAGATTCCTGAGGTATACACACCAGTCCTGGAACACCTACTGGTCTTACAGATCGATTGCTTCCCGCAGTACAGCCCGAAGATGATGTCAGCTTGCTCCTGTTCCATTATCAAAATTTTTATGTCTATGGCAAGGAAGGGTCCCGTACTCTGGAACTTTCTGAGTACTGTGAGTAAGTAGCAGTAATACTCAGATTCATTCTCATTATGTGTACTTTGGCTTTTAGTAATAAGTGCTGTGCTTTAGTTACAATAAAATTAAGAGGGTCACAGAAAAGTGTATGGTGATCTTACAGTAATCTATTAGTACATAAACGTAAAATGTATATAAGCTGTATATATTTCTAACTATTGGGTGCCACCTGCAGAACCAATGAGGTGGGGATAACTGTAAATGATTAAGGGAAAACTCGTTATTCTCTAAAGTGTTTTTTGAAGTATTGACATTAAATAGCTAAATAACTGACCGTTTCTGGTGGTCAGAATTATTTATAAAGGAAGTGGATAGGTGAATTTAGTTCACACCAGTCTGTAGTGCAGTGTAAGTTTAAGTTTAATTGTAGGGAATTAATAATTCATGTTTTGGTTAAAGGTTCAAAATTTTGCTTGTTTAAATTGTGTATTTCAGTGCATCAAGGCTTGATCCGTGTCTGCTCCAAGCCCGTTCTTTTGAATGAGGTGAGAATAAACAATCTCAGAGCTGTACCGCTACATTCCGGTTGATATTTTTTTAATGTTCATAATGTGTATTGTGAGTCGCCTGGTTAGAAACCAAAGCTGGTGTTGCTGTTTGATGGTGCTTTCGTCCATATTCAGAGACCTTTGATTTTCAGGCAGGAGCGAAGAGCAGTGACAGGGACCTGGAGGCTCCTACGGTTCGCACTGGGAAATGGGAGATTCCCTCCTACCGTGATTACCTGGATCTCTTCAGGGGCCTCCTGGACTGTGAGAACATTAAGGTATACATATTCATATTTCTCAGAAATCCTTTTTGGGCTTTTATTGGGCTTTGAAGGTGAATAACTGGTTTTTTGCCTAAAATTGTAGAGTTTAAGTAGCAGTATAGAGCACAGAGAAAAGAAAGATGCTTTATTCATCCCCTTCGGGAAATTTTCACCTATCCCATCCTGCTCTCCATGACACACACAGACGCATATTCAGATGATAGCAAGTTTTGGGGTCACAGTGCATGGTCAGCCAGTGCCCGACACCCCTGGAACAATTGCGGCTAAGGGCCTTGCTTGGGGGTCAGTCTGCCATGGTTTCAAGCTGGCAGCCTTCTGAGTCATAACCCATTATATTTATCTGCATAAATGAACGGAATTAAGTACTGTGGGTGTAGTTTTCTAGCAAAGATTTTTAGCTAAGGGTCATGCAGTGTAATCCCCAGGGCTGCTTAATTTAAAGACAGACAATGCTATAGTGGCTAATCCAGAGAATCAGGAGAATTCTTGGTGTGGTGTATATAATAATAATTTTATGTTAACGCTATAGCTTATTCTGTGGTTCTCAGTCTGTGGTGCACATTACCTGCGGGGCGTGATGCCAGCTGTTTGTGGAATGGAAATAAATATTTCCCCCCCATGTTCAACAATTCTAATTCAATGAGTATGTTCTGCTTGAAAAAGCAGTCCCACTTTCGCCCTGAAGACAAAGCATTTGTTTTATTAGAAAATAAAACATAAATCAAAATAGTGCCCTATGGTCTTTTTCTAGGAGTCTGCCAATGTGACTTTTGACATGGACCGCTCTGTTCTTAAGTCTCTAAACCACCACCTGTACGACGAGCTGGTTCGATCAATGTTGAAAATCATTAAGAAGCTTGATCTTTCAGTGCAGAAAGTGAATTCAGAGACAGAGGTGAGTTCATTTAATGAAACAATGCATTGGACTAAGGAAATTTTTCCATTAGAACCCAGTTATAAGAAATCGGCTTTATTCAACTTGTCAGTGTTCTAGCTGTGTTGATTGTGATTTTGTCAACATCCGCAGGCAATGGAGGTGCAGCAACGAGGAGAGAATATTGAAGACACTGTCATCCCCTCCTCAGACCCCACTGCTCATCTTCAGCCCAACAAGCCAAATGACTTTATGGTCTTAATCAATCTGACTGATTTCTGCAGGTGAGGTGTTCCTTAATATGAGAATTAGAGCTGGTAAACCCCTCCCCTTATTGTAGAAATGATGATGCCTTTACAGTATTTGCCTTTTGTACATGAGAATCCTTTGAGACTTAAACACATATAGGAAAGAGAAAAGGATCAGGCCACTAATCCAGCCCCCCTGGAGAATTTTTCAGGGGGTCAAGGGAGTTGTGACTGTTCCGCTAAGAACAGGATTTGAACCGGCGACCATCCGATCACAGCCACAGAGACCTAACCTGCTGAGTCACCCACAAGACTCCCTAACATCGCACTCTCTCCTCCGTCTTTGCAGTGAGCTTCTCCTGAAGAGAGATGCAGGGTACTTTCAACAGTGGGTTTACCCCGTGGGCCAGGAGATAATCCTCCAGTCCTCACGATTTCCACTCATCAGCGGTTTTTATAAGCTCCTTTCCATTGGCATGAAATTAGCCAAGAGGTTAAAGTATTTCCAGGTATTTTCCAGGTATTTGTCTTAATTTGCAAGTTTGTGAGACTTAATTGTGCATCAAATACCAATAATTGTTTTACAATATTTTTGTAGCAGGTAGTGGTGTTAAAATCCAGTGATGGAGTCTTGGAGAAGTATGCCTGCTTTCTACTTTTCACCAAGTTTGGGAAGGAGGTACTGTCTACTTTATAGATAACATTTGTCACAAAATGATTCATGTACAATGCATTGACGATATGTTGCCTTTCTAGGTATCTGTACGAATGAAGCAGTACAAAGATGAGCTTTTAGCATCGTGTTTGACCTTCCTCCTCTCGCTGGACCATCACATAGTTTCTCTGGATATCAAAGCCTATATTCCTGCACTTCAGGTGAGAATAATAGGTGCGGTTTGATGTACTCCATGGGAAAGTTTTAAGTTTCAGTTCCACATTGTGGAAATTAATCTGTGATGGGATTTCTTAACTTTTTGAGTAGAAATGTTGAATTGAATTGTATTCTGCAATTACAAGGAAATCCATGTAGGAAGAAATCTCATGAGGGGAATGTATTTAAAATTCACGCAACTAGTTACGGAGCTCGTAAAAATTCCAGTCAAATTTCCTCACCCACTATGTTGAAGGACTTCAGAAAAATATTTAAAATTTTTAAATAACAAGGAGCTAGATGTCTGGTTTTCCCAAGATACCATGTATGTGATGAGGCAGAGCATGAAGGGGGAAAAACACAGCAGAATTGCAATTTATATTTCTATGGCTATGAAAACAACAGCAGTTGTTTTACTTCATTGTAATTGAAGCCCTAATATAACCTAACTTTATTTTAACCTTTTTATTTATTTTTAAATTTTATTTAACCTTTATTTAAGTAGGGTAGTCACATTGAGACAGTCTCTTTTGCCTAAGAAAAGGCAGCACTAAGTTTAAAACAAAACATAAAAACAGTGACACAAAAGTGGAATAAAGAAAACAGTAGGTATATGACAAAAACAACCTAAAAACATTCACGGTGGTAACTTAAAAGATTTTCAACAGTCTTAAAAATCAAACAAATGTAAATTTAAATGAACGTGGTAGTTGATATTGAAATGGATCTTTGACGTTTTGAATGTTTGTGTATGTATAACTTATGTAACTAAGCACTTTTACAGTACTTGCAGAAATTTCCCACGTTTTAGAGGCGACCCATGAAATTACCGTTGGCCTGTTTGTTTCTATAGAGAGAGACTGACTTGTGTTTGTGTTTCAATGTCAAACCCCAGGCAGCGTTTAAGCTGGGCTTGAGCCACCCGCCTCTGGCGTCAGCAGCTCTTGACGCCCTTCAGGAGTGGTCGTCCAACATCCCCCAGCATGACATGCAACCATATTACAAGGATGTCCTGCCTTGCTTGGATGCTTATCTCAAGACATCAGGCTCAAATGGTGAGACATTGTCACATAAAACCAACTATTGTTTTGTTTACATTTCATTCATCTCATTGTTGCATCTAGGCTTGGGCAGTATGACAGTATGACAATACATCCCATTATTTAGAAATCCCGAAGGTATTACTTTTAATACTATAAAAAATACAAAGGCTCCTCTTTCTGTGAAACTGATAGGGAGAAGCTATGTTGAGGTGATGTATTGTTGTGCGCAACATTAGTGGTGATTGGAGCCTTAATTTAAAAAAAGGCGGGGGGGGGAAACATGTATGCACAGGTTAATGCCACAAAACCAAACTGCTACGTGAATGCACTGTAAACTGTTGGACCGTATGTGACACACGCGTGAAACCTAGTGCAAATGCGGCCATAGGTCGGCGTCAATGAACATAAGGGTGATGTTGTTTAACTCCTCAAGGAGCCTTCTCCTCATTTCCCTATTACCCTAGCACTTCAAACTTCCACACCAATGGACCCCGTTAGGCTGTCAATGATTCTGCATCATATTTAGTTTTTTTTTTACATTTTTTTTTTTAAATACTGTCATATAGTGTATACCGGGGTGAAATGTCTAGAAGATATGACTGTCTGAAAAAATTGATACCACCCAAGCCTAGTGGCATCTTTGAGATACTTGAACCCCCCCACTTCTGACTTGCTGCTTTTGGTTTATTATGGCACCCTTTATTATTATTTCTAAATCTAGGGGTTAGGGGCATTAGCCTTTATATTGCTATATTGCAATCTAAACACTTATGCTGAGACATTAAGTGTAGCTGTTTGTGTTTGTTTGTCTGTACTTTTATAATTCTGTGCATTGAAAACCTTACCTGAGGATGTTCTCTTCATGAAACTTGCTTTTTTTCTGAGACGTATCCTGCGTTTTTATAGCTAAAGTGTCTGAATCGTCTGAACTTTTGATCCGTTTGAGTTGGTGCTAAATGTCATTTGAGTTATATCAAAATAAGAGCCCTGCAGTGCTGTCAGGAATTCTGTAAGCTTTCAGTGTAGGTTTAGTCTTGTGGAATTGTAACCTGAACAGAAGTTATTGATTTCAGGACAAGGTGAAAACAACTGGGAGGTGTTGTGTCTGTCTTCTGGGGAAGAAAAGGGACATGGGAAAGTCCTCATGAGGTTGATGAAGAAGTCCAGACACCTGTCATTGGTGAGGTTTTCATGCTGTCATTGTGGCCTGCAGACTTGAATATGTTCATTTACATAACTGTTATAGTGTGTTTAGTCCTGTGTTCAGTTTGATATTGGGCTGGGTATTGTCAACTAGCCCATGATACAATACACTTATCACAATACCAGTGTCATGATTCAATGCATCACCATAAACCATTGTGTCCTAATGGCTAATACTCCAATACTGAAATAATGAAACTTCTAAAATTCAAAACAGGCCAAATTCCACTGCCTTTACCCACCAATGATGAGTATCTTGAATGAAGATGTTGCACATTTCAACTCCCACTTGCATAAATTTCTTTGTGCACATTGCTGTTTTTAAAATGGCCAATATATAGACACTTCAGTGTATTCACTGTAATCGCAGTGCACTTAGCAGAGGCTACATAAACAGAATATTCCTAATCAACAAATGTTGAGAAAATGTTTAACGAAAATGACAAAACAGCTCTGCTGTTCTGCAGGTTATACAGTATATGTAAAAAGAGGAAATGGTGACAGGCTAAGATCTGGATAGTATTTAATACTAACTTAGCTGTGGAAAGCTAAGACAAAGCTTAAAAAAGCAGGCTTATCAGCTTTTATTGGTTTGACTACTGAGAGACTCATTTAAAACAAAACACTGCCCCCAAGGTTTACTGTTGTTTGTGCAACTATACTAAAATATAGTAACATTTACTATAGTCAACTGTACCTCTGAGGCAGAAAATCACAATGTGTGTTTGTGTGTGTAGGAACCTGATGGACAGACCTGTTTGTTTTACTTTGTTAAACAACTGGTTCTAGATAGGTAGATGGATGGATGGATGCATCCATACATAGTTACTTCTTTAATCAATCAATAAATTCCCATAGGGAAATTCAGAAGATTGTACAGGCATGGCTTACTGTATTTCTGAATACTGCTTTTATGAGCTGCCTTTGAAGAGTCCTACTCTTACTGACATGATTATAAAGTTGACTGGTTGCTATGTTGTGTCCAATGTCAGGTCCAAGACTCACAGAGCACGGTGGTCAGACACAGAGTCGTGCAGCTTTTAGGCCACTTGGGAGGACAGTTAAACAGAAGCTTAGTAACAGGTGAGACTTTGAGTATTGTGTCGAGTACTGAGTAATCTATTTTAGTAATCTTAAATGATGGTTGAATGCATAGTTGTTGTAAATGAATTGGATGCATTGCCAATATTTCGCCACAGATTTCACTGATCTGGTTGGGAAAACAAAAACTCTGTAAAAGCTGGTGATTAAATTTCAAATATGGTATGAAACAGAAAATATATTTGACATTCTGGGTCATTTTTATCTTTTTTTTTATGATGCAGCCACATCAGCTGAAGAAATGATGAAGAAGTGTGTGGCTTGGGACTCTGAGAAGAGACTAAACTTTGCCGTACCTTTTGCCGACATGAAGCCGGTCATCTTTTTGGACACCTTTCTTCCCCGTATCACAGAGCTCGCTCTCTCATCAAGTGACAGGCAGACCAAAGTACACCTTCCAACTCCTTTACACCAACTTCTTATGTCATGTGTTGACTGGTGTATGAATACTGTTTGTTCTGTTGGTTTAGGTGGTGGCTTGTGAATTGCTCCACAGCATTGTTGTTTACATGCTGGGGAAGAGCTCCCAGATTCCCGAGCAGGATAAGTCTGCCCCACCCATGTACAACCTGCACAAGCGAATCTTTCCTGTGCTGTTGCTTTTGGCTTGTGACGTTGACCAGGTACAGCAAGTCAGCTCAGAATCAGCTGGCCGTTCATTAACTCATTGACATATTCAAATATTCAGTACATTTGCTGTCTTCTTTTGACTGTAATCTTTTTTAAAATGCACTTGATGTTAACGCAAGACACTTGAATGGTGTCTTTGTTCAGGTGACAAGGCAGCTATATGAACCTCTGGTGATGCAGCTTATTCACTGGTTCACTAGCAACAAGAAATTTGAAAGTCAAGACACAGTTGCTGTTTTGGAGGCGATTCTGGTAGGATATTTTGCTGAGCAGTCGGTATTTGCTAAGTTCAAATCTTGGTTAAGGGCTTACAGAAAATGGCTTTTCACTCCGTTTTGAATGTTTGTTGCCCAAATGAACTAAGAGAGATTTATTTTGAATTGAGTTGTATTTTGAATTGTAAAGGTATGTAGAAATTCTTCTATGGCATGTCGATACCGTTAATAGGAAAGAAAATGCAGTCTTAAAGTATGTTAGAGAAAAGCCCACAGAAGCCAAGAAAAATGAAAAAATGGTTTAGAAAAGACTACTTGATCTGTCGTCTCTTCGTGTTTATGTTGATGCTGTTTACGTATTTGCAGGATGGTCTGGTGAATCCAGAGGACTGCAAACTTCGGGACTTCTGTGGTCAGTGCATTCACGAGTTTTTCAAGTGGTCCATCAAGCAAACGACACCGAAACAGCAGAAGACGAGTCACGTCAACATCAAGTCTCTGTTCAAACGAATTTACAGCCTGGCGCTGCATCCCAATGTTTTCAAAAGACTAGGGGCTGCCTTGGCCTTCAACAGTATCTACAAACAGTTTAGGTTGGTGCAGTAGTTGATCCTACCGGTTTTATTAGCTAAAGAGCTGTGTAGTTCCTAGTGGCTTGAGATTGTGCTGCAATGTCTAAGGACCCAGGTTCAAGCCTGAGATTGGCCAAGGCAATCTTTTATGGCTGCTGTGTGGCTTGGTAGGATCCTGTGCCTGTGATCGGAAATCACTGGCTCAAATCCTATGGTTGGTAGAGTGTTTTCACCATTGGGTCCTTGAGCAAGGGCCTTGATCCCCATTTGCTTCAGGAACCGGCCGATGCTGCTATCTCAATTGTATGCTTTGGATAAAAGTCACCACTAATGAAGTCATTGTGAATATAGGTTAAAAAAAAACAAAAACAACTTTTTTTAATCATTACCTTTTTTTTTTTATACACCCACTTTTTCAGAGTAGTAAATACATTATTATTATTATTATTATTGTTGTCGATGATGATGGTATTGTTTTGCCCTAAAATGTTAACAGTAATTTTCTGAGGGGGAACCTGTAAAGTTACAGAACGTTCTGTGTGTGCTTCTCTCTGCAGGGAAGAGAAGCCCGTTGTGGAGCAGTTCATTTTCGAAGCTCTGGTCACGTTTGTAGAAAGCCTGGCCTTGGCACATTCAGATGAGAAGTCTTTAGGTAATGAATGCGTCTGTATATGTTTAGACATTGTTCAGTGAAATGTAAACCAATGTGGTGGTGGTCTAGTGGTTAATATGCTTGCCTCTGGACCAAGAGATTGCGGGTTTGAATCCCACCTCTGGCTTTACTATCATTGGGTCCCTGAGCAAGACCCTTAAAAAATTGTCCCTGAAAAATGTAAGTCGCTCTGGATAAGAGCATCCTCTAAATGTAAATGTGTAAAATGATTTCAGGAACATTACAGCAGTGTGGTGATGCTGTTGGTCATTTGAAGAGAATCATCGCACACTTTGCTGTTCAGCTGAATCAGTGCATTAAGAGACGAGTACCAAGGTTTGCAATTTTTTTATTTTATTATATATATATAATTTTTTTTTTTTTTTTTTTTACACATACTTTTGACTTTTTTCCTCATACTGTGGCTGTACGAATCTGAACTATCTGACTATTGAAAATGGGCTAATTTGTAGTCTGTTTTCATAAATGGAAAACTTAAAAACACAAATATCTGCTTAATTATAAAATTAATTAACCAAGACCTAAAGACTTTGATCCTATTGTATCATAGGTTTTATAATTTTCAATGAACTTTAAAGGGGGCCAATTATGCTAATTTTCATGGTTCATAGTTTTATTTTGGGGCTCTCTCAAATAGATTTACATGGTTCAATGTTTTAAAAACACATTTTTCCTCATACTGTACATCTCCGTTCACCCTCTGTCTGAAATGCTCTTTTTAAGCTTTAAGCCCCTCCCTCGATGAGCCCAGGGCGCTCTGATTGGTTAGGTTGCTTGATTGGTCAGCTTGCTCTACACGATCCTCCCCTGTCTTGCGGTCCGCAGACAGATCCTTGCAGGTAGACTGCCAATAAGGATTGTGTTACAAGGTGACCTCACCATGTCAAGAAAGTGAGGGCTGGAATTCCAACGAGGTGTTTCAGGCAGTAGATATGGGATATATAATATATGAAGAGATGTAACGCACATATAGTATATGTATGTAATATTATATACAAGCTTCTTAAACAGACCTAATGTTTTGTCCTGCAGTCCATAAAGCATTTTTTACATTAAACATTGTAACATTAAATATGCATATTTTTTTTACCATTTTAAATATTAAATTCTTAATTTTACAGAAGAATCATACAAACTCTGTAAACCTCCAGCTAAATTGCAATGTTAAAGCAAATCATTGATCAGTCATTATAACCTAAAATGTTTATTAATATAAATGTGCAAAAATGTGATAGTGTAATTAAAGTGAAATTTTAGTGGATGAAATTGCCTCTTTATTAGAACTATCATTGTAATCTTGATATTATTTCGTCCTCTAGGAGTTTTCCACCAGACAAACCGATGGCGTTGTTGGACATAGTCATGTGGCTTTTGGTGCAATGTGGGCGTCCCCAAACCGAATGCAGACATAAATGCATGGAGCTGTTTTATGAATTTGTGCCCTTGTTGCCTGGTAAGTATAAATTTACATTTATTACATTTTGGAAAAACTTTATTAATTTTATCAGAGCACTAATTGTTTTTGAAAAACAAAGTGGGATCCTTTTGAGCCAGTTTTGTAGCTTCAACCCTAGGTGCTTTTGTTCCTTTTTCTGGCTTGTTTCTCCGTATACAGCATACTTTATGTAGACGTAAAGTGCATCTGTTATGGATGCTGCTTTATGGAGCAAAATTGAATTCAATTGAATTTTATCAGAATCAGAAAGACATGTATTGGTAAAGTATGTTAAACATACAAGGAATCTGTCTTAGTGGCTGTGCCCTTTGCGTAACATACAACACACCAGACAATTCAGGACAACATATAAGCACACTAGGCTGTTTACCTACAGTGAGAAGCAGCATGGGATGGAGTAAAGGCTGAGTAAATAATAATAGTGTAAGATCACACCAGAGCAAGAAGTTTTCCTCTGTTTTCAGGTCACAGAAAAGCAGGAGTCTGGCTTGAGGACTTGCTGGAGCAGAAGGGCTTTGACTTCTTGATTGACAGCTTTGAGGGTGGGGGGTACAGTGAGTGCTCCTTGGGGCTCCTATCCCAGTGTACCCTACGGGACTTGGATGAGCCCTTCAACATGCGAGCCACCCTGCAGTGGATGGACATGCTGCTCGCAGCTCTGGACTGCTACAACACTTTCATTGAGTTGCAGCTGGTCAAGCCTACAGTGATGCAAAGTGAGCATGCCCAAAACACCTTAAGTCTTCTGCCGTAATTCTCTTTCCATATGGGTATTAAGTGATTTCTCATTTTCTTGCAGGCACTACAAAGAAATCTAGGTTCTTGAAAGCTCTTCAGTTCTTTATTGATCAGCTAGCTACAAAGGACATTGCAGCAGCTGAGATTTGTTTCCCTGTAAGGCAGAAAGTTTCTGTCTTTAGCCCTAAAGAGAAAGAAGACTACAACTATAGCAAGGGAACCATCATCGTGCGTTTGATGGGCTTTGTCACAATGGTGCTGGAAAAATGCCATCAAGACTTCTGGAAGGTACAGAAAAGATGTAACATGCAAATCAAAGGAAACTTGATAATGAATTACCTCAGTATTACCTTTAAAGCCATCAAAAATGAATGCAATAAATCTGATGTTCATATCCATTAAAAATGCACTTGAAATTAAGTGGAATTTTAGTTTTCGACGGTTTGAATTAAATAAAAACACAAATATTCTGTGATTTAAGATCGTCATTTGTACCCATTTCAAAAACTTCATGAAACATTACAATACAGCCTGTAAGTCACAGATAGCTTTACTGTTTGATGTTCACGTCATATTTTTTTAAATGGAATTTTAAATGTTTATTTCAGTTTCTTGAGCAGTATGTCTTGAGCGACTCTTTCTTCGAGCTTGTGGCGCTGGTCATCTGTGAGCCCTCAGACGTTGGCTTCAATTTGGCTGACGTCGAGGTGATGATGAATCTGCCCAAGGTCTGTGTCGGTCTCATGAAGGCCACGGTCAACACACCGTACAAGTCCAACCTGGAGAGAAGCGTCAAGAAGTGGATATCCCGGGAAAGGTTATTTACATAAACATGACCTAATTTTGTCTTGGTTTGATTGTTCTGTTGAATGTATCTTCTTTGTTCAGCTGATAATATCCATTGGTTCTGTTGTATGTTTTTGGTCTATTTAAAGTATTTTATGGTATTTGTGTGTGTCTTTCCAGTGTCTTTGAACTGTGTGGAATGGATCTCTATGACAAAGAAGCCCGGGCAAATAATCCCAAACTGGAACGTATACTCTTGGCTTGTAAGCAGCTTTACCAAGCCGGCCTTCTCGAGTCCATTTTTCAGAGCATGGTATGGCTATGCTTCTCCTCTCTCAAAAAGACATAGCTACAAATTAAATGAATGGGACTTAAACAATGCTTAGGTCTGTACATATAACCCACTGTCCTTTTGTCTTCCATAAAACAGGCTGAAACTGATCTATCCCTTGGGTCCAGACTTCTCTCAGTTGTATATAAGGGTGTTGTCCCCAAAGAAGAGGAAACTCTGCCATCGATGGATGTGAGCAGTAGGAAGCTAGCAGATGAGCTGCTCCAGCTGGCATTTTCTATAGGACAAGAGGTAACGCCTTGTTAGTTGTTGCTGTAGTAGCAGCTGTTTTTTTAATTATTTTTAATGATTGTGTAGGCCAGTAAAAATCTTTCCACAGGCCGGCTGTTGCCCATATCTGTACTACACCGTAATGCCCCATACATTTAATTAGCTGTAGCGGCATTATTGCTACCTGTATCAAAGACAGTAATTTCATAAAAGCAAGAATTAATTATAATAGGTAGCAAGGTAGACATATAAGCACTAAAATTCAAAGCAAATTGCAGAGAGCTGGTTTAAGTGGCCACTTCACTACATGCTATCGCTATATCACACATGCAGAACAAAACAGAGTCAGAAAAAGATTGTGTGAAGGAATCCTGTTGAGTAGGGCAATAAACTGATCAGTGACCAGATGTGAGAACTCCAGGGGCTATGGAAATGGAACAGTAAACATCCATCCATCTATCCTCCAAAACCATATCCGGGTCAGAGATCACAAGGGCCTGAAGCCTGTCCCAGGCAGCACAGGGTCATGGCTGGGGTACTCCCTGGGTGGGATGCCAGCCTGTCATAGGGCACAAGGCTGGGGTACTCCCTGGATGGGATGCCAGCCTGTCATAGGGCACAAGGCTGGGGTACTCCCTGGGTGGGATGCCAGCCTGTCATAGGGCACAAGGCTG
>JAODLD010000001.1:25941926-25958669 GCA_026781065.1 Mormyrops boulengeri
ACACCTGTACCAGGTATTTGGCGTTCTTGATTGGCTGGGAGCTGGGAGGGAGCAAAGATGTGGACTGTCTGGGGTCCCTGAGGACTGGGTTGGGAACCACTGCTTTAACCCATGATTTATGGTTTGGTGAGTGTCTACGATGTCATTCATTCTAGTTTTTCCTATTACAGGGTAACACCAGAGATGAGGTTTTGGCTAATTGGTTACTTGAGTTCCTCATTAAGAACTGCTTTCACCAAAGAAGAGCTGTTTTTAGGCACAATCTAGAGATAATTAAGGTTGTGGTGGAGTGCTGGAAGGATTGCCTGGAGGTACCTTACAGGTATGGCATTAGTTCTCTCCTTTATTGTAAACTGGTCCCCTTTAAAGGTCTAAGTTGCTGTTAGCCCAGAGCAATGTTTTTGCGTTGTGTTAATGTCGACATGCTCTGGGCTTTCAGGGCCATGGTACTTTAAAGACTTAAATTAACGTTGAGTCCCAGGCTTAAATAAGAAAATAGTTTAGGTATCCCTAAAGTCAACAGTACAAACAACTCTCCACAGCTCAGATGTCTTATCAGTCAACAGCCTATAGCTTGCGGAGGGGAAAGTGGATGATGAATTCTGATAACCCACATGAAAAGCTAATAAGTCGTAATGCTTTGCGTTTCTTCTGTTGTATTTATAGTCTGATACATGAGCGATTTGCTGGGACAGATCTCAACAGTAAGGACAACTCAGTGGGACTTCAACTGCTTGGGATTGTACTGGCCAACAATCTACCTCCTTACGACCCTAAATGTGGCGTGGAGCATGACCGGTAATGTTATCTACATTGTTTATAAACATCAGTAAACGGAGGGAAGATATTTCTTTGGATGATGTCCATGTATTCGTGTTATCTCTTTTGCTGCTGATTTCAGGTACATTCGATCATTGGTCAACAATTTGTCATTCATAAGATATAAGGAGGTCTACAGTGCTGCTGCGGAGATAATTGGGTGCATGATGCACTACTTGGCTGAGAAGAATGAAGTAGGTGACACTTGTGTTTTGTATATTGTATGTAATATCCTATGTCTTTATACGCTTGTGTTATAAATGACTTAAGTTTCTTTGTATTCACCTGCCCGTAGTATTTAATTGTAATTTGGCATGTAAAATAGTGCAGAACTTGTATTGATAATGAGACCTTTGAAAATGATGTAGTTGAAAGTGGGTAATATTAGTATTTTGGAAAGGTAGCACACAGAACATGGTCTTATGGTCTATGAACTTTCAGATTTCTAGTTTTAAATTTCTTTGTGCCATGTGGTGCCTGGAGGCTTGACTAGGAATTTATTGTATTTAAATGAAATCTCCCTTTTCTGGTCCAAAAGTTAGTGCATCTGAAATATGTACAGTCAGTCCTGCTACAATGCGACTAATGCGCAACTGAAAAACCTTACATTCACTAAAATTGCATACTAGAATACATATATTCAGTCGGAAAAATGGGATAGTGGGGTCAGAAAATGCAACCAGTGGTTCATGAAGCGTCATTTTGGCCAGTAGTCAGTCGTAGTCAACATAGCTACAGGCACTCTACGAAAAGCAAATACAAGTGAATTTAAAAATGTTCCTGTGTTTTTATATGATAATGTGTCAATATTTTTTTTTTTTAGATTTTTAGAATCAAAGACTTTCACCTGTGCAGTGCCTGGATATACAAAAAACGGTTTGACTGATTAACTGAAAAGATCCAGTTCATGAGTTGGACGTCACTGTCGTTCACTTGGATAGCTGTATTTGTGTGCAAGTAGTGTTTTTGTCTAAGACCATATCGTGTTGTAGTTCATTTAGTGCTTTTCTCTCTGACTGAAAATCGCGCAAATACAAATGCAGTTCCGCATTGTATTGAACTTGGATTCTAATCAGGGGTGTGGAAATCTAATTTTTGCCACGGACAAGTAAACTTAGAAAATCCATTTGTCTGCCAGTTAAATTCACTTCCCCATAAACAAATAACAAAAGTGAAAAATAGTTTATTTTTTCTGATCTCTTTTATTGATACCAAAACTGCCTTCCATTTTAAAATTGAAAAAAGTTCTTTCAGGTCCCTTTCAGCTTTTGTTTTTCTTTTCTTCCCCTCATTGTAAGGTTTTCAGGGCCTGTTGTGCCAGTTTGAATCAAGAAACGATCCATTTCTCATCCGTGATGCTACTTGCTTCAGTTTCAGCAACACACATATAGCGAGAAAAACGTGCTTACCGCAGTGCATTATGGGTCACGCACGGTAATTCCTAATGACGTATTCGAAATTCCGCAAGATGATACATTTCCAAAGAAGTAAATATTACCGATGTTGTCGGGAAAAAATAATCGTGTCTAAGTAAAGATTTTTATAGATATTTCATAACATTTGGAAACCGTTAGAATGTTTTCTTCTTTATTTTTAATCAACTGACAGCGTGAAACCAACTTGTTTTATATGAAAAATATATCAATCACGTTAGAACAGATTCGCGCTGTGGTATCATCCGTTGTAACAGGACTCACTGTAGTTGAAAAGAACTTAAAGGTGTGTCCACCTTAATCCCAAAAAGGAAATTTCCTGTGAAATAATGGAAAATTAAAAGGCTAAACACTTAGTTGTGAAGTTTTTTTTTTTTGCTTAATTATTTCTGTAAATTTGTATTGTCTTAAGCAAAGGTTTAGCATTTTTGTAATATATGTAAGAATATTTTTGTAATATACATGTATGAGTCTCACCCTTATTTGTTTGCAATCTAAATCAAAATTAGATTGTCAATGTTCTGAATGCCTGATTACAGTTAGTCATTGAAACAGGTAAGATTGGAGCAGTTTAGTGTTACAAGCACTGTTCTTAAACGAAGAATGATTAATATTAGAGAGAGGAGAGATAAGGAGCATGCACTGATACAGTGTGTAAGGAGCATGCCCTGATACAGTGTGTTGCCGCACCCACCACATGATAAACAATCTCAGGGATGAGATTAACATTATACCCAGGACGAGATTAATATTAAACTGAATTAAATGTTTTTTTCTCTTTTTTCCATTAGCCCAGTACAACCTTGTTTGATCTCACAGTCAGTAAGCTGATGGAGCTTAAGAAATCTGATAAGGATGACAAGTTTATTGTTTGCTTGAGTAAAGTTTCCAAACACTTTGCCCCATTTATGGATCGGTAAGACTATATTTCTTCATAATTGCAAGTTGTACTTGAACTTAATGTATTTATGTTTTTTATAAAATACCTTTAATAAATCTTATTTTTAGCATTCATTCATTCACAACTCTTTGTCTGACAGGTTTGTCAATCAGATATTTTTCCTGCTGCCAAAGATGCACGGGTCATTAAAGACCCACTGCCTGGAGTGTGTGCTCTGTAGAGCCAGCGAGATTCCAGACATATATTTGCAGCTAAAAAGAAAAGACTTTCTCCAGGTCATGGGTCACAGGTGAGTCTTGACTGTTGATATTGCTTGATATTTAGTTTCAGGTTTCGAGTTCTATTGCCGTGTGATCCGAGGAACACGGTGAAATTCTTATGCTACAGTTGCAGGGTAGAGGATTGGGCAGTAGGACAAAGAGCAGCGGAATAAAGGACAAGGCTGTGCAGGACAAACTTTAGTCCCGTGCAAGACAGACAAAATTGTGCAAGACAAGCAGTGTAATATAGGCATGAGTGACAAAGTAATAAACATTTGCAGTATGGCAAATGGTAGTCTTCCTGGGTCAGATTGTTTTGCACTTGTTGTGATAACTCTTTGGTGTTCTCCAGGGATGAGGCAAGGCAGAGAATTTGCCTAGATCTTGTCCATAAGATCTTGCCCATTCTGAAGCCAGAAGAAGTTCAGGAAGTTTTGGGTTTGGTATCATCTTTTATCACCCATCCGTCCCCTGTGTGCAGAGAGAGAATGTATGATATCCTCATGTGGATTTATGACAACTACAGGTGACCTGTAACTTTACATATTTGCTTCTTTTTAATTAAGTGTGACAGTGCCACCCCATGTTTAGCTAACAACGAGCTGAACTCCTACATATTACTTTTCTGTTATAGTGATGCAGAGAGCCAGGCAGACCGTGTCTCCCTAGGAGTTTTCAATACAGCAAAGGAGGCTCTTCTTCAAGGGCTTGTGGATGAAAATCAAGGCCTTCAGTAAGTCGGAAATCTATATTAATGCTGTATTTGCGGTTATGTAATGATATATGTGTTGTGCAGTTTATGCCCTGTTATTTTATTAGTAGTATTTCTTGTTATGTTTAAGGTATATGTACAAAAATAATAGATAAACCCAGAGTGATACCTAATATTACAAAAATATAAAAACAGAAAAATACCTCTGCAGTGGTTGTTTCACAATCTCTTCAGACCAGTGTTGTATAGTAACGAAGTAATAATACTTCACTACTGTACTCAAATATGTTTTGGGAGTATCTATACTTTGCTTGAGTTTTTTTTTTTTTTTGTCAACTTTCACTTTTACTTCACTACATTTCCTAATTTAATTGCATACTTTTACTCCGATACATTTTCAGTGCGGAGTGTCGTTACTCGTTACAAAAATCAAATTAGATTTGGTGTTTTCTCTGCCGCTCTTAGTTTAGGTGGCCGCAACAAAAGCTTGAGGAAGCTGACTTGTTATTGTTCTATGAATCACGTAACGCGACGTGCACACGCATCACTCCACACTCAACCTGTCAGCTGTCTGTTGATGTGAGTGTCAAAGCAGTCATGGAGGAAGAAATAGCGGAAACAGCGTCGGCTACACATGACGGAGAAGATGAGCAGCACCCCTGGCCATACTTAATTAAACACAATGTTTTCTTACGTGGGTGGGAAAGATTCGTCCTGTCAGATAAAGCCCTATTTTTGAAGTGTGTGATGTAGGCAAAATTTTTCTTTACCATGTTTTAAAATGCTGAGTAAACGTTTTAGTATTAAAAGCTTAGACAGCGTTGTTATTAACATTTACTTGCACTTTCATTACTCAAGTACAGTTAGTTATACATTACTTGTAGTACCTAAGTACAGTAAGTACTACATACTTTTACTTGAGTGGAATTGTAGTTGGTGACTTGAACTTTTATCAAAGTAAATTTTTGGAAGGGTATCTGTACTTATACTTAAGTGTGACTTTCGGGTACTTTATACAAGACTGCTTCAGACCAACTAATTGTTTCTCAGAACTGTACATTCTTTCTGCTACCTTTCATGCCTTAAGAAACCTATTTATCAGTGTGACATGCATCTTTCAAGCTGTCTTTGGGGACATTTGATATGAGAGGAATGGCAATGTGAGCATAATGTAAGGGCTTAATCAGAGGAGCAGCTGTCAATGTCTTTGACGGCACAGCTCAGCTTTTCGATGTCTCAAGAATTGTGTCAGAGGTGACAATAGTTTATAACTATAACTTAGTTTTATGTTTTCTATTTCATTGCCTAAGACCAGTTTGCAGTGTTTTAGAAATGCTGTTCTTACATTACATTTAGGGCTGAGCCTACAGTAGTTAACTCATGTAAACCTAAGCATATATAACCATTAATGTTATGCTGTGTTATTTTGCCGTATCTAGTCAGTATTGTCTGTGTATTCAGGTGCAACGTTAGCAATAAACCAAATACATGTACTACGGTACTTTTCCAGTTGATATATGTGAGCAAATAAGAAGAAAGCAAGACAAAAATGCTTTGATGGTAATTTCTAGTACTTCAGAAATTGTATTAGGTGCTTAATGTTTGAGGTAGCTAGAAAAGGCCAACATGTGTGAAATACACAAATAAGAAAAAAATTAATAAATGCCTACAAAAGCCTCCAACCAAATGCAATAAAATCTTTAACCTGCATTGCAGATTTTGTAACATTTTGTAATATGAATCGTCATGGCTTTTGCATTTATGAATTGATATAAATTGATCAGACTTTAAGTAACATTCACCTTGTCTTCATTATTCCCTTTCGTTCAGACTGTATGTCCACAACTTCTGGAGCCATGAAAGCCGTCTGCCCACGGCTACATTGGACCGCACACTCGCTGTATTGCGATCGCTGTACTCCTGCAAAATTGAAGATCACTTCCTGAGCTTGGCCACGAACATGCTGCTGGAGATGACCAGCCGCAGCCCTGATTACACCCGTGCCATGTTTGAGTATCCACTGTCTGACTGCAAGTTTCAGGTCGGCAAGAACATCAGATACTTGTTCCACACCGATTGTGTAGCGAGCATACGTTCACCATAATACTAAACGATAAAGATGTCACTGAAGTCTGACTCATACGGTGCATGACATAAATGAAATCAGGAGAACTGCGCTGACAGATTGGTAAAAGCAAAATCCAAATTCCGACAGACGTTTTGATCAAAATGCAATTTTTACCACACACATGGTATTTTAAGGTTTAGGCTACAGTTTTTTCTTTCCTCCAAACATTTTACCACAAACACAGACAAGTCTTACCACGGAATCGTTTGTCTGTGAATCGACACTTTGACAATCCCTGGTCACACATTTATTATATATTGATGAAAATAACTTAAATGTTCTTATAGTATGATTTGTTCTAAGTGTAACACGAAAACCAGATCGTGAAAGTGTATAATTGTATAAATCATGAAATGCAAGATAAGCTTTTATTTTATCGTCAATGGAAACGATTAATAATTATTTCTTACTGCCAACAAAACATTCCTTGTAAGAAAGCTAAAATGTGTTCAGTGTTTCCCCTAGGTTTACAGCTTTGGGGGCGGGGGGATATGTGCAAATCGCACTTATTCTGCGATTTGCCCAATGTTTACATAATATGAATGAACCTGGTTGACTGGTTGCCTAACTGAATAGTGTTTCATTTAAAAAATTACCTTAAATTTATATATTACTATATACATTTTCAGATACTGTATATCCAGTGTGTTTTTTTTTTAGGTAAATACCTTTGAATCAAAATTTTTGATGGTGACATTTTTCCAAAAAAAAAATCATACAACTAAATGTAAAATAAATGTATTTAACCAAATAATTTACCCTTTTACATGTATTAAAAGGTTAGGTTTGATTTGTGTGTTATAGATGGTCTTATCACCATACCTGTTTTTCGGTCTAGGATTATATGATTGACTCCAATTGGCGTCATCGGAGTACAGTGCTCACACCGATGTTTGTGGAGACGCAGACATCGCAGACAGGCTCATTGATGCAATCACAGAATGCTGCTGCATCCTCTCGTGGCTCCACAGGGGCTCAGCTGAGAGTCACTCAGGACTCTCTGGAATTCACCCCAACACAGACAACCGGTACAGAAAGTGAAAGTGAAACCACATCCTTGTTCTGCTGTTTTTATTTATTTATGTTTATTAATACATTTTTTTGTTTGTTTGTTTTGTATTTCAGGCAAGCGTGCATCATTTAACTGGCTAACAGGGAGTAGCATTGACACTCTGGCAGATTACCCATTGCCGACTTCCTCAGAATCGGTATCTTCCTTGCTGGTGTTTGAAAAAAGGGACAGAATGCGCATGACCAGGAAAGCACTGGGGGCTGATTTTGGCACAAAACGTCTGACAGCCCTTGATGACAAAGGACATGATCAAAGCGCCAAAGGTCAGCATCTGCAAACTGGGCTGATGGCACAAAGGTTTCACAAAGCTTACGCTTTCACATGTACTCATGGGGCTAGGGGAATGAAATTCAGTAAAAATTGACAGCAATCATTTTTTAAACTTCCTGAATAATAGCATTTTCAGTAGTTAACATTTTAGCAAAAAATCGTCAATGGCAGTGTGTGGCTTTGCAACCTAAGAAGCTCTTACCCCAAGATTAAATATCACATATAGACAACGGGTCTCATAGGAGAGCAAGATTGGTTGTGCAAGAACCATAGAACTCCTTTTAAAAAATGCCAAATAAAATGATCATATCTCTTAATACTGCAGTACCTGTAACTGCAATGATTGTTTGTTTCAGCTGCAAGTGAACAGCAGGCTGACATCATGAGGTTAAAAAGAAGGTTCCTGAAAGACCAAGAGAAAGTCAGCCTGCATTTTGCCAAGATGGGCATCCGTGAGCAAAAGAGTGAGAAGGTGAATCATACAGGGAACACTAAATTCAATAAGTCCATGTGCCTTTCTCTTGAAACATTTAATCTCTTTAATCTTTTGTCAATAGTGTATGTAACCGCTGTTACAATTACCAGTAGGTGACACCAGACCCTATTCAGGGGGGCTTCATCCACCTTATTTTTGGTCTCTGCCCTGCTGAAAAAAATCATTATTTGTCTGGAATTTCTTGGGACCAAATCCTAGGATCATACTGAAGAAATCTGTAGTTTGTAAAGCTTTTAACATGTACAATAATGCTTGGTTAAATGAATGTCTCTATAGGCATATTTTTACTTTTTATTTTTAACTCCTCACAATGTTTTTGTGGACTGCAGGAGCAAGTTGCCAACAAGAAGCTGCAAAAAGAAGCCAAGGTCACCCTGTATCGCAGCTACAGAGTGGGAGACCTGCCAGACATCCAGATTCAGTACAGGAGCATCATCGCCCCACTGCAGGCCCTCGCACAGGTTTCACTTTCAGTTTATGGAATATTTTACACACAGCAGTGGAGAAATAGGAAACCATGCCTGTGTTATTGCAGGTGTCATTGCGCTTTACTCCATGTAGTTTTCTGGCCAGATTTTGGATAAATCCTCATTGCTAGTCCTCGGTCGGAGGGTTAATCTCTCAAGTTCTTTTTGTAATTTCACAATGGATGGTATGGAATGTTTTGTCTGTATGTACAGCTTAGGGCTTTTTATTACTTTCTTAAATGTACTATGACCAGCAATAACAATATTTCACCTGAGTATATGGTCCCATTCATGATATATTCTGAAGCTGACAGTAAAAGATTCTTAAGCGAGGAAGTTGTCATTCTCCATTGTCATGTCGCCTGGATGTCTACAGAGGGATGCGACTCTTGCTAAGCAGCTATTCAGCTCCCTGTTTAGCGGAATCCTGTTGGAAATGCAGTCTTTTAAAACTCCTGCTGAAAGAAAGAAGATTAACGAACAGCTGCTGGAGGACATGAACAATTTCCTCAGCAAGAGTGCGGTCTACTTCCCTCCCTTTGTCGCATGTGTGCAGGTAAAAGTATATAAAAAAAAAGAAACCTTATAAATGTTACCTGTTTATCATTTTATAAATGAATGAAGGTTGTAGCCAGGGGCGGATTAACCTCTCTGGGGGCCGTAAGCTGACGTGGGGTAAAATATGTTCGTAATTCGTAATTAATTTATTTAACAGGGGCCATGCACAGAACAAATCCTGTACCAGATTTAGCTATACAGCTGATTTACATCTGTGGTCCCTGGGCAGGAGGCAGAAAAAAACAACATCATACTAAAATAACATAACATGTAACAGATACATATAATCTCCAAAACATCATCTCACTTAACATTATATACAATAACACAGGACTACGTATACACAAGACACTATTATAAATACATATATGACAAGAACACTACAATCAATACATATATGACAGCATATAAAACAACACATATCACATAAAAAAAATATATAATGAATGGGTTAATGATCACATCTTTGATTAGCCTTCAGCCACGTCTTCAAAGATATTTTAAACTGGCTGAAACTTGTACAGTCTCTAATATGAACTGGAATTGAATTCCATTTTCTACTACACTAATAGAAAAAGCCGACTGGCCAAAAGAGGTTTTCCTGAAACTCGCATAACAATCACCTCTCATAGAGGATCTAATTTATCTCTGCAAAATAATATACATTGTTTGAACGGTTGCGGTGCAAGATCATGAACAAGTTAATACATCAAGCACATATCGGCAAAACAAATAAAGCTTTCAAAAGTTAATGTTGGTACGCCTTGACACACTGGAGACTGTGTTGGTTAAGTTTGCCAATCAGGGATCGGGATCAGCTGATCGATTGGGCAGGCTTATTATGTGATTGGTGCTTTTAAGAAATTTCTGCATAATCTTTTTCAAAATTTCCTTGTGGATCCTTTAATTCACTTTATCCAGTTTAGGGTCACATGAAGCACAATGAGATTTGCATGTCTGAATAGTTTTTCGTCCTTCGTGTTCAATGTTGTATAATCAATGTGTTTTTAGGATATGAGCTACCAGCACAAGGACTTGCTCAGCGTCCATCCTGAGAATGTGAGCTCCAGCTGCTTGGCCAGCCTGCAGCAGCCGATCGGCATCCTCCTGCTGGAGGAGAGCCTCATCCAGGACCAGGCCCCACATCCTCCGGCCAAGCGCGCGCGCCGCGACCAGCCACCAGACACCCTGCGCTGGATTCACCTGGCCAAGTCTGTGCCTCGTTTCCCTCCGAATGTATACTACAGTACACCTGTGCCCTTATCTCTAAAGGGGCTTGTACCATTGTGGTTGTTGCCACTATTTTAAAATATATACACTTCTTTAGGTATATTACATGGTTTACATTTAAAGGTTTTAAGTTATTTTTAGGGGGTTTTGGTGGCTCAGTGGGTTTTACTGCGTCCTCATCTCCAGGCTTGTGGGTTTGGGTGAATCAGTGTCTTGAATTTGCCTACAGTGTGTGATTATGGTTGAGGAAATGTGTCCAGGGTGTTCAAGCTCTTTGTAAAATAGATCGGTCAATATTTATAGACCAAAAGAAATTGTCTGTCTGTCTGTACCATTTGGTAATTAGGTAACTGGTGTTTAAAGTGTTTTCTTAGCATTTTGAAATGGTTATTTTTGAGTGTTACAGATATTATGTACATTAAAAAAATTCTCCCCATAAATAATGGAAATGGCTTAATTTAATGTTTTGTTTGTCTTTATTACTGTGTGCTTATATTAACTGTTTATTTTTTTAAAACAGATTGTACAGGTCTTTGGGAGATTACGACGTTGTTCGTGGCATCTTTAGCGGCAAGATTGGGACAAAGCCCATCACCCGGACAGCCTTGCAGGCAGAAGCAAAAAGTGACTATGCTGAAGCTGTGAAGCTCTACAATGAGGTGACATACTTGTCTGCTTGCCCTCACCAGAAGTTTTACACTATGACTCTCAGAAAGGTTCTTACAGTAAAGAACTTGCATTTAAAGTCAGTTATAAAGTTGCGTAAATTTTCTAATCCCCTCTTGCGACCATACCAAACAATCTCTACAAAATACTTAAACCATAACTAATATTCTCGACGGTGTTGTAGAGCAGTGTTCCCCAACCCAGTCCCTGGGGATCCCCGGACAGTCCACATTTTTGCTTTCTTTCAGCTCCCAGCGCACCTGTACCAGGTATTCGGTGTTCCTGATTGGCTGGGAGCTGGGAGGGACCAAAAATGTAGACTGTTCGGGGTTCCCCGGGGACTGGGTTGGGAAACACTGGTGTAGAGAATGTACTCTCCACAGTGTACATTTTATACAAAGGATTTGTTCCATTCAGCTCTCATTCCTGCCTTTGAAGTAGGTATTTATACAGATAAATTGCATATAACTGTAAACCTTTGTTGCAGTACTGCACATTTTGAATTACACTTCAAAATGCTGTTGCGATCTTTTGAAACTACATTCCAGGCACTAAACACTGAAGAATGGATGGATGGTGAACCTACCGAGGCAGAAAAGGATTTCTGGGAGATGGCTGTTCTAGAGGCCTATAGCCACCTGACTGAATGGAAATCCCTGCAGTACTGTGCTACTATCAACATCGACAACAGCACGCCCATCAGACTTGAGAAAATATGGACTGACCCCTTTTACCAGGTACCAAATTGTAGAATAAAAGCGAGGGTAACAATTTATAACAAGGCAACACATTTCTGTGTATATTATCAAAAATATTCACATCCCTCGAATGTTGCTGAATTACAAATCATGTAGATTTTTTTTATTATTGTCCTTGCTCTGTGACATGCTTCAACAGGATATTTAAATATTTAAAGCAAAAAATATGTACTGCTTGCATAAATATTTAGACAGCTGTCATACATCTATAGGTGAAAGAAAATGGCCTAACAACAGATACCTTTTTGCCTTACAAATAGAGAAACCACCTCCATTTACAGCTTGGAGCTGACTAGGCATAAGTGCGGCTAGCCTGAGCTTGCAGTGAATGCCCAGGTACAAGTGTAAGCAGTATTGGAGCAAAAGCTATACAGTATAACCCCTTTCAAACATAGCAAGAAACGCATAAGGCAAGTATTCAGATAAAAAGACAAAGTGCAGCACTAAGAACCTTCAGGGATCACTAGGAACGAGCTAAGATTTCGGGGAGCTGCCGGTGTGGTGGCAGGATCCGCATGCTGGATCACAGTGTCGAAGGCTGCTGAAAGGCTAAGAAGCATCAGGGCGGATGACTGAGATGCTTGTGGCTCTGAGGTCCACAGTAGTCATGGGTGCCGTCTCAGTCCGGCTTCCAGGTCCGAAGCCAGATTGGAGAAGGTCCAGTTGGAGAAAGTCAGAAACATGACTGAGGACATCACATTCAAGTGGTTTACAGACGAAAGTTTTCAGTTTATAATTGAAGTGTACAACTTTAAAGCAGTGGGGTTACATACACTTTCTTAAATAGTAGGGATTGTGCCAGTGGTGATTGAGTGAGTGCAGGTGTGAGTGTGGGAGAGGTGGAGGAAATGAGGGGATGGGGTTCTGGGGACATGTAATGGGGCTGTTGTAGAGAAACTTGGAGATTAGAATTGGTGAGAGGGCTTTTTAAATGTTAATCGACGTTTCTAAATGCATTACTAGAACCAAGCCCGACAATCCCTTGCATTGCTTGCATCTTCTGCTGTGTGTTTACCATCGTGCATTTGGTATATAAACTTTGATTGGATTGGATTTGATGTAGATTTAGGGTCTTTTAAAGGGCTGAATTGCGGCTCAGATTCTTGTGTTCTGCATTGTGTGGTTCTCTATTAGGACATGTACCTGCCTTACCTGATGCGAAGCATGCTGAAGCAGCTGCAGCTGGGAGACCAGAGCCAGACCCTGCTCAGCTTCATAGATGCTGCAATGAAGCTGGAGGAACGGAAGAACATCATGGAAACCTATTTTTCCCAAGAGCTGAGCCTGCTCTACATCCTGCAGGAAGACTATGACCGAGCCAAGTACTACATCAATAACTGCATGGAAGTCTTCATCCAGGTGGGGCAGTATGCATAGGTAGGGGAATGTATTCTTATGTGCTCCAAGTAGTTGTTTTAAATAACTGAAATTATTTTGGTTATATTTAGAACTATTCCACCATCGACATGCTGCTAAATCGAAGTCGTCTGGCGAAATTGCAGTTAGTGCAGCCTTTGATGGAGATTCGAGATTTTCTTCATTTCATCACGAGCAGTGGTAAGGAATTTGTATTTTCTACTACAGTGTAAATGAAAATTGCTTTGTACTTTTTAAAAAAATATAAACACGGTAGTATGCGCAGTAGTGTCTTTCTGCTACTTAGTCATTGCACATATCTATTTTAAAGTACAAATATTGTCTCATAATGTGTTTTGACATTTTACCATGGCCTTCATATTGGTTCAGGTGAAATGAGTGGTGTAATTAGTAGGAAATACTTAAAAAAAAATTGTCGATTTGAAAAACACCACCACACATGACATACCAGTGATACCAGGGGTATGTAAGGCACATTGAATAGTCACATCTTAATCATACTAGATTGAAAATTCTTTGTTTGCCTTTTGTACATTAGTACATCACGGCAAATTAAAGGGACTCACAAAATATTAAAATAGGCGTATAACTAGGAAATGTAGAGCTGTGCTTTTTTCAAATGAATATGAAATAAAAGAAATATCTAATGGATAAATAAAGTATACATATGAACTAAATATAAAAGAAAATAGGAAATACGGCAAAGTGCAATATGCAAATACATATTATCTTTTTTTTATTTACTTGTTTGTATTTCAGTTTCTTCAAACTCTCTCAGGACTCTTATAAATGCTTGGACTAATCGCTTTCCTGATCCAAAAATGGATCCAATGAATGTCTGGGATGACATCATAACAACTCGGTAAGTTATACCAATTATGGTTAAAACTATATTTCTAAAAGCAGAGCGGTGTGGTAGTTTTCTTAAAAATGAGTGGATATTATAATGTTATCCTGGCATATCAATATCTTTACATTTTAAATATCTTTCTTTTTTAGCTGTTTCTTCTTGGATAAGATCTCTGAGAAGCTGACCTCTCTAGTCACCACGGACTGTATGGAAGTGGAAGACAGTGAGGGCATAGAGCAGAAAATAAAAGTTGAAGATCCTCCAGATTTCGCTGTGATGATACGGGAATGCAAGTTTAACATGAAGTTAAGGATGGCTGACAGTGCACGGAAGCAGGTTAAACCTTAAACAAACAAACAAACAAACAAAAATCAACATTTCATTAAAGCTTTGAAGTAATGTGTCTGTGTAGGTTCTCAGTCGTCCAGGAGATGATAATCTTAAGGGCTTCAATCGAAGGCAACTGGGCTTCTTTTTTCAATTTCTTGAAGACCTTTCACCTCTCATCCGAAAGGCTTCTTCAGTTCTAAGTCTGGGTACAACTGAATAGAGGAGAAAAAGGTGGAACTCCCCATCAGACTTTTATAACTGAAGAAGAAAAAGAAAGGAAAAAAAAATCCAGCTGCCTTCAATTTAAGTAATAAAATGACTGTCGGCATGTACTGTATATAGGTATGTTGTGATTAAGATGCTACCTTTATAGAAAGTATGAGATTAATGTAATGAAAAATGTAATTTTCCAGAGTAATCTTGCGCTCACCAGCAAGCTGCTGAAGGAATTGCACAAAGAATCGAAGACGAGGAGCAGCTGGATGCAGCAGTGGGTCCATAGCTTCAGCCGCTTCAGCCACAGGCGAAGCCGAGGCCTGGGTCAGGCGGAGCAGGTTTCAGCAATGCTCAAGGTCATCCCACTGCTCGGTATGCCATTAGCTCCTTCCTTTGTTCTTTTGTTCATTCTTTCTTTAGTTTGTTCTTTTGTTCATTCGTTCAGTCATTTGATCTGTACTCTTTGTTCTTCCTTCTGTAAAAAGAGGTTACCGAAATGAAGAAGTAATTTCACAAATTTAAAATGCTTTTAAACATCCCGAAAACACGTGACTTTATCAAATAGCACAGCACACAAGTGTGAAAATAAAAATGTATGATAATAGGGCTCCATTTTATTTTTCTTTACCCATAATTTTAAGGGCCAGTTTGTCATCTGCCCATTGCCAAATGTGCAACCTTCACTTAAGGTGTTTACATATTAATGTGGTATTAACTTCTTACTTAACGTTACTGTAAAAATTACCCTCCACCCCCTGGATGGAGCAAACCATTTTTAAGGGACTCCCTCTGGCTGGACTCATCCATTGGTGGTGGGGGGGTCCCTGGCTCCGCGGCTCCGCTCATTTGGTTTTCATTTGCATGGTTCCTCGTTTAAGAGAGGTTGTAAATCTCTGCTATAGAAAATGGCATTTACACGTATTGTAAGGCTTTAAGCCGTTAAATTTAACTGTACATAAAGGTATTTATCTTTTGTGTTTGCATGTTATTCAGACTTGCTAGATGTACTGTTATTGTCTAAGGATATTGAGTGATCGTGATAAAACATTTACAAAAGCTAATTTTTAATGTGAAATTTTGGCTTAAGGAAGAACATTGCCTTTGGGTTACGGCATTAAATACCCTTGATAATTAAATATATGCTCTGTTTTGTGCACTCTAGAGGAAGTTCAGATAGAGAATGCCCCAATACAGATTTACCAGGACCAGAAAATTCTACTAGGGACCACATATTGCATTATTGCTTCAGCAGTAAGCAAGGAATTGTGTGTTCTGGAAAAGATTGGAAGTGATAAGTCAACAAGATTGCTGGAGCTGTCTGGGGCGTCCACCAGTGAACAGGTATGAATGTGCATTCAGGGCATTGATAACTTTTGCTTTGTTTTGCACTGCCTTGTGTCATTTAGCACTGCCTTGTGTCATTTAGCACTGCCTTGTTTAGTCTCCTTATAACTGAAGGTGGCTGAATGAACAAGCATTCCAGTGTGCCTGTTGCACATGGCCTATTGAATCTTAATGATCTTATATTAATATAATCAATGAATATGTGGATTTTGTCAGATGTAACATAAGAGCCTCTGATCTCTTCCATCCGCAGATGGTCGTTGGGCTTCAGAAACGTGCTTTCACGCTTTTTCACAGTGCTGTTGAAAGAGCAGAAATGGAGCTGCCCTCATCCTCTACAGGAGATGTGGATACTTCTGTGGCTATCAAGGCGTACATGTCTTTGGCAAACTTCTGTGACAAACGACTGCGTGAGGAGGAAAAGAGCAGCACTGGTCAGTTACTGCTCAAGACATATTTGATGCTCTTCCAGGAACTAATGTAATAACCAGGGCTGCAGATAATTGGTATGCAAGTAAAAAAGCCCTGGTTCCTCCTGACCCCATCGAAGTGTCCTTGAGCAAGACACTGAACCTGAGATTGCTCCCAGTGAGCAGGTTGGCGCCTTGCATGGCAGCCTCCGCCACCGGTGTATGAATGGGTGAATGTGAGGCATGAATGGTAAAGTGCTTTGAGTGCTCGTAGGTGTAGAAAAGTGCTATATAAATGCAGTCCATTTACCATTTTAAAAGCGACACGTACGGCAATCGATTGCTATGACAGTGCAAATGCGTACTGTACGTATTTTATGTGCATTTGCGCTGATATGACAAGAAATTATCGTGCATTTTAACCTGTATATGCTAATTCGTACTTC
>JAODLD010000001.1:25964047-25986410 GCA_026781065.1 Mormyrops boulengeri
TCTTGGGTTGTTCCCTGCCTTGGGCCCCCCCCCCCCCCCGTGACTTTTTTATTATCAATTATTTTTTTATTATCAGGAAAACACGACTCCAGTTACTTCATAAAACTCCATCTTTGAATTTTACATATCTTTCTTCAGTCTAGACCATGAACATTTAAATGCGCTACAAAAGAACAAGCCACTTTGTCTGCCCTCAGGATTGGTCTTATCGAGTGGATGGAGAACACTTGCACATTGAAGGAATTCCTTTACACGCGAATGACTGAGGAAGAACAACGAAATGCCAAAAGGTAATGTCTTTGTAAGCTTCTGCTTAGCTTGTACTGACACCTTGAAGGATAGCCTGACGTTTGTTTTGTAGATGTGCTTAGTATGAGGACTTAACATGGCAAACATTAAACCAGTGAGGGTAAATTGTGTATATCTTGCATAAAAAGGTCTAAATATACTTGTACCAGACTGCTTCAATGGTTGTATGACTAGAAAATTACTTCGGTAAATCAATACAGAAATATTCAATGATGGTTTTCAAAGGAGGACTTAGAAGGGGTTAAGTAATAGGCCTGCAGAAGATCACATCGTGATGTAATCGAGATGTGTTCGCATGAGGAATAATCGTCAGGGCTTTAGATAACTTGGCGTAAATTTGTTTGGATGCCAGCTTTTCTGTATTATATGGGCGTTTACTTACAATTTAGTAAGAAAATTAGTATGCCTAAAATATTAATCCTCATAAATTTGGCGTATCCTTATGCTTATTAAATTCGGTTAGCAGACCACGCCACATGCTACTGTTTTGGTATATAATGGTAATAAGCGCTGAAGCGGCGGTGAAGAAAGGGACAGCTCAGCAGCCACAGCATCTTGTAAAAGAGGAGATATTGTGGATAAACAAGGTTAAGACATCAGTGGCATGGTAATACTTTTTGCAGTTTAAAGTCCGACACATTTATTAAGGATCCACCGAATTTATACAGATTACATACTTTTGGGCATCACAAATATAATACCATAAGTAATCGCATTGCATTTTGTTGACACTGATTTGTGTCTGTTGACACAACTCGCGGCAACACCACCAACAGCATTGTGCTGTATACTTAACAAGAACTAGCTCAAAGTTCACAAAGATTAAAAGAAACTAGTTCACGTTCATAGTTCACAATTTTGAATTTAGACCCAAGTCCACAATCCCAAATACAACCCTGTTTCTAAAAACGTTGGGGCGCCGTGTATAATGTAAATTAAACAGAATGCAATGAATTACGAATCATATAAATCCATGTTTAATTGAAAATACAACAAAGACAACATATCAAATGTTGAAACCGAGATGATTTGTGTTTTTGAAAAAAAATATACTTAATTTGAATTGATGCCAGCAACACGTTTCAAAAAAGTTTGGACAGGGGCATGTTTACTGCTGCATTGCATCACCTCTTCTTTTAACAAGACTCTGTAACTTTGGGAACTGAGGAGACCAGTTGCTGGAGTTCTGAAAATGAAATGTTGTCCCATGATCGCCTAATATAGGATTTCAACTGCTCAACAGTTCGGGGTCTCATTTGTCATTTTTCATTTCATGATGCGCTAAATGTTTTCAATGGGTGAAGGGTCTGAATTGCAGGCAGCCTAGTCTAGCACCTGGACTCTTCGACTACGGAGCCGTCTTGCTGTTGTAATACGTGCAGAATGCAGTTTGGCATTGTCTTGCTAAAATACACAAGGCCGTCTCTGAAAAAGTAATTGTCTGGATGGCAGCATATGTTGCTCCAAAACCTGCATCACTAATGGTGCCTTCCCAGATGTGCAAGCTATGCAAGCCATGGGCATTAATGCACCCCCATACCATCATGGATGCTGGCTTTTTGGACTGTCCGCTCTCCTCTTTAGCCCAGAGGATGGGGGGTCCATGACTTCCAAAAGGAATCTGAAATTTTGATTCATCAGACCACAGGACAGTTTTCCATTTTGCCTCAGTCCATCTTAAATGAGCTCGGGCCCAGAGAAGCCAGCGGTGTTTCTGGATCATGTTTAGATATGGTTTCTTCTTTGCATGGTAGTGTTTCATCCTGCACTTGTGGATGCAGTGGCGAACTGTTCACAGACAGTAGTTTTCAGAAGTGTTCCTGAGCCCATGCAGTGATTTCCACTATAGAATCATGTCTGTTTTTAATGCAGTGCCGCCTGAGGACCCGGAGATCATGGCTATCCAATACTCATTTTCAGATTTGCCCCTCGCATTCAGAGATTTCTCCAGATGCTCTGAATCTTTTGATGATATTATGTACCATAGAGATGAAATTCCCAAATTCTTTGCAATATTACATTGAAGAACATTATTCTTAAATTGTTGCACTATTTGCCCATTCACGCACACTGCCCATGCAATCACAATTACTTGTGCTCACAAGATGAAAAAAAAACATTTTTCAGGACTTTGTGGGCTCTGTACAAACCAAATTTGAGGACAAACACCATTTCAAAACCACACACAAGACAAAAGAAATACACATACGCAGATATTAATGTTCTTGAAACTTTATGTGACTATTGTATTTTCAAACATGTCCATCCCTTGACATGCTGACATGTGAGTCGTGAATGTCACATTGTAGCAATTTGTTGATGATGGGTTGAGTTATTGGTAGAAGACGGGAATGATGAGGGATGGGGGGGGGGGGTTAAGAGATGCATCTAATGACAGAAGCTTGCTCATTAGCCAGATTACCCTGACTGCAAGTTTACTGCAACTGTAACCTCGTGTTATTCACTGTCACCGTAGGCACATTATTGGATGCCTGAACTTTTATTTTATAGGTTATACTTTTACAAAGTATTGGGTAGGCACGTGCCTACCTAAATCGATTGGCAATGCCACTGATCAAGATCATGTAAACAGCTTGTTTCTGAGATGACATAATACACTGAATTTTATATCAATATAAAAGTTCATTTTTTGCCTATTATTGCTACCTCTGGTGTGTGAGCATCATTCACTCTCACCAGAGTGATCAATGCTCACATTCACATTCATTGGCTGCAAACTGATCGTTCACCAAACGATCACCAAAAAACGATCACGTACAATGAACAGCGCTCAAGTAGCGTGTTTAACCATAAACTTATTTAACACACATTATTGTTAGATAATAACAAGTTCTGTTTGGCTATAGTTTATTTTGGGTACATTTCTTCATGTTTTTATTTCTTCAATCTGATATTGTGCAGCCCTATTAAGTAATTGAACTTTAAATGGTAATTGAATGTTTTGGTATTATTGGCTCGTTTGTCTATATTGTAGACCACTTGACGTCTTTGATAACTGGCTTACCAAAGTGGCTGGAAAGGTCTGCGGGATACCTCGTTATGCTGAAGTTTACAAGTAAGTTGCATAGGTTTTATATTTAATATGACTTGAAATTGCTAATGTTTTATGGCACATTTTTGTTGTCTTTAAACTAATGTTCATCTTGGATCCGTTATTGGAATTAAACAGTTTTGTTAAAGCTGATCACATTCTTTGTTTAAAAATGTTAACTTAAGATTTACCTACAAAAAAACATTAGAGGTACCTGTGACTAATTTATTGACATTTTTGTTTTTATGCTATATTTACCCATAACTATCTGCTTTCCAGCCACAAAATTATATTTTATGTCCTGATTGCTGCAATGTGAGGCACATTTAACAAATTTGTGAAAAATTTTCAAGTATTGTTTACTTTTTCTATAGTGTAATAAAAGAATATTTTAATTAGTAGTCATATGATGTCTAATATATTAAAGCATTGGTAAAAAAAATCTTTGGCTATGAATACTAGAGATTGTAACGGACCAATCCTCAGATTTCTCCTCAGAGGGTCTCCTATTTTAGGGATATAGGAATCAGGGCTTTGGCTGGGAAAGTCACATTTCTTTAGAAGAGTTGAAGGTAAAGGAGGTGGATGGTCTCAGTCATCACAACATGCCATTTGGAGGCCTGAAGACCCAGTCAGAAGACAGAATTGGGCTTTCTGCCAGCATCCTAAAATCCTTACTCCCTTATGAATATGGCAGAGTACCACAATGTCTATTACTCTTTTGTCAGTGTAGTCAGTTCACACCATGTGTTACTAATCACCTTGTAGGAAAGCGAAGAGGGCTGACACCATCACCAATTTTAAGAAGATCGAGAATCTCATTCCAGAAAATCTTCTGAGGTGGGTTTATAAGTGTCATAATTTTATCATAAGATCATCATAAGAACATCATTAATCAAAGCAGGTAGTATTCAATAAAAAGGAAACGCTGATGATACTTCATAGGATATACAGCACTAGGCAGTAATCTAAGGCAGTCAAGGAAAGAGATGCTCATATTATCTTCATGTTGGTGTAAAACTATGATGTCTAAGTGTGTTGGCTTAACCACTTCAACCCCCCCCCCATATAGTCACCCCAGTATTTGCAGCAACCATCCAATACACCTATGACTTTTTGACCACTAGCACACTTCACATGGTTAATCAGTACTTAATTGACCCATAACTAATTAAATTAATTGAGCTGGTAGTGAAATGCATTACATACATGGAATGGCTGAGGTGCCCTTGAGGAGAGGTTTGGGAACTGAAGTGGTTTTCATATAACCATCCAACAAGATATCAGTAACTTTTTTGGAGAGTAGAAGAAATTTATGTTAGTATTTATTTTGTTAGTCTTAATTTGCATACGTTGTCTTGTTAAATTATGTTTCTTGTCTTGAGTTCATATACACTTACTACCCAGACATTTCCTTTGACTGCCTAAGACTTTTGTACTTTTGTACTGTTAGTTGTTCATGGTATAAATCTGTAGTATATGTGAAATTTCTAATATGTGCAAATGACACAGAGGGACCACTTCATAAGATGGTCTTGAATCTTTGTGAAGGAGTAGTAATGTTTATTATAACTATGTCATATGTATGTCATGAGGTCAGGTTTTGTTGGAGTGACCTGTGTTCCTTTAGTGATTTAAAATGGACATCTTTGTTTGCATTATTCAGGAGAGCCTTCATCAAGATGAGCACGTCACCTGAGGCCTTCCACTTCCTGCGATCCCATTTCATTTCCGGTCACGCTCTCTTATGCATAAGTCACTGGATTTTGGGCATTGGGGACCGGCACCTCTCCAACTTCATGATCAAGACGGAAACTGGCGGTGTTGTTGGCATCGACTTCGGTCACTCCTTCGGTTCCGCCACTCAGGTGGGTACGTTTAGTAGCTTGGGAGTTTGGTAATTGAGCACTGAGTAATTGAATGATTTTTTCACGCATGGATGCTACGTCCCTTCTTCATTGTGTTTTACTGGCTTAAACATTTAAAATATAATTTATGTTGGCGTACACTGATATTGACGGAATTTACCTCGTGACAGAATATCTTAGTTCTGGTGTACTCGGTTTTGAAGAAAACGCTATCATTTACCTACAAACTACACATACGGGTGGAAAGTCAAAAAACTTTGAAGCTGTTTTTCTCAGTTTCAGTGTCAGCATAGTTACTGTGTTTTGCCTTTGTGGGGCAGTATAGTCCTGCTTTGGTTTTTATATAAGAGATTGATTATTCTTTTTTGTCTAGTTGTTTTTATTTAACCTGCTAACTCTGTATTTCTCCTCAGTTTCTCCCGGTGCCAGAGATGATGCCATTCCGTCTCACCCGGCAGTTCCTCAATCTAATGCAGCCCATGCATGAGACCGATTTAATCCACAGCATCATGGTCCATTCCCTCCGAGCCTACAGGGCTGACCCGGACTTGCTGCTCAACACCATGGATATCTTTGTCAAGGAGCCCTCCCTGGACTGGAAGGTATGTCATAAAACAGCTCTAGCATCACCCAGCCTTGAAATCTCAAATGTTAGTTATTGCCCTCTGAGGATTATCTGAGGGTTAGTGCATGACAAGCTTTTCTAAACACACGGCTGTGTAGGCAAAGAACCATCTGACATGTAGTGGAGTATGTTTAAAAGTGTATAATGCACGGCTTGGTGTGCAGTAACCTGCTTATACCACAATCACTACATATTTGGCGTACACGTTTGTACTGAAAACTTACTAGTAGTTATTACTACTAATAGTACTTATTACTTTTTTAGTTTCTTTTAATTTTAGACTCTGTTCTAACTCTGGATTTTTTCGTGTTGTTAAATAGAAAATAAATTCTATTTTGTGCCTTGACTTATTAGCGTGGCTGGTACTTCATGTGCACTTGTAGAAAAGTAAACACCCAGTCAGATTCAAGAATTCTAAAATGCCGTGCTAAATATTTTTAGTGGGTGACACACATATTTTATTAATATCCAGAACTTCGAGCTGAAGCAGTTGAAGAAAGGTGGTACTTGGACACAGACTGTTAACACCAAAGAGATCAATTGGTACCCTATGCAGAAGGTGAACATCGCCCGGAGAAAGCTGGAGGGAGCAAACCCAGCTGACATCACATGGTATTTTATTATTTCACCTGCTTTAATTACGAATTTTCTTGAGTTTTGTGAGCTAAGTTAAACAGATGCTAATGTGTTATTTACTGTATTTAAAAAGTGGTCTTCGGCAAATTGGGTATCAATAATACACTAGATATAGGGTACAAACTAGGGCTGCCACTAAGTACTTTTTCTGTTGATTAATCTATTGATGATTGTATTGATTGGTCAATTAATCTATACAAGACATTTTCCTCCAGAAAATCAACTTTATTGTTGTAATTAAATTTTATTTTGACAGCAACAAACTATGCTGTTACAAGGCTTTAGATAATGTACGCCGGCTTTTCGGCACTATATGAACATTATTTTCGCCCACAATTCAAAGTAGTATGCTTAAAAATATTAATGAGATGCGTATTGTGATACCCAAAATTTAGTAATCTG
Organism: Mormyrops boulengeri; assembly: GCA_026781065.1. Lineage (NCBI taxonomy): Eukaryota > Metazoa > Chordata > Actinopteri > Osteoglossiformes > Mormyridae > Mormyrops > Mormyrops boulengeri. The sequence goes on from JAODLD010000001.1 coordinate 25,970,940, forward strand.
TATACATTTGGCATATCTTCATACTTAACAAATTTGGGTACTGGAGCACACCACATGCGACACAAGCGATGAGGGATAAGGGAGGGACAGACCAGCAGCCACAACATATTTTAAAGGAGGATATACTATGGTTAAACAAGGTAAAAGATGGTGGTGGTGTGGCGGTACTTTTGCAGATTAAAGTCCGACACATTTTTTTTCTGTAAATATGGTTTTCATTTTTATTTCAGTTCATGAATTATTTCATTTTTTTAGTGTTCGTTTTCACTTTTAGTTTACGATAACGACCCTAGTCCCAACAAGTGCAATGCGCACAAACACACACTGACGACGTCAATCAACATTAAAATAGGCCAGATTTTAGCCTAAACATTTTCACAAACCCTTATTCAATGGAGATTCTAATGTTGCAGGCAGACAAAATTTTCGCTTTAATAATGAGTGTTTTTAGCAGCGACGAGGACAAAAGACATTAAAAAGCTCTCCATACTAATGGCAACTTAATAAACATGAATAGACAACACGGTGGTTTGCCGGTCTACAATAGCGCGTGTGTGTTTTCTCTTCATGTGCTCATGCATAGCGCTAGTACACTTTGCACAGTGTAAAACCACCTTTTTGTTTTCTGATAATTTGAACTACTCTCATAATTACATAGCGATATTAAAGGAAAACATTTGTTATAATGAATTGAAGCGGTTTAGCAATCATAAAGGTAATTTTATTGAAATAATTTTTAAAAGATGCGTTGATTTAAAATATTGTTGTCGATGCATTTTCAGCGTCAACATCTTCGACTGTCGACTGACCGCGGCAAGCCCAATGCAAACATTAATTTCGACTTTTGATACGTGTTTTTTTTTTTAAGAAACAGATTTTATTAGATTAAATGGATAATTTGTGAATCTTAATTATATCTGGCAGAATTTAGTGCACATAATCTTTCTTATTTTTATTTTTTCAGTTTCGATATCCCGATGCATTATCTAAGATCGATTCTGTGTCGCTGAATTATCAGTCACTTTGAAGTGGATAGAATGTGATTTTTTTTTCTCCTTATTTGTGCTTTAAAGTGAGGAACTGAAGTTGGGCTTTGAAAAGGCCTCCGCTTTCAAGGGCATGTTAGCAGTGGCGCAGGGGGAGGTGGAGCACAATGTCCGGGCCCAGGAACGAGGTAAAGAACTGTCCGTGGAGACCCAGGTGGACTGCCTGCTGGACCAAGCCACAGACCCTAACATCCTTGGCAGGGTGTGGATTGGCTGGGAACCCTGGATCTGAGCACTGTAAACACTGAAAAGCAAACCAAGCAGTTTGAAGGCATTTTCCCCCTCTCACTTTCACCTTGGAAATGGTTGTTTACTTTTCTGTTTAGTTTTGATGCTTTTAGGAAATATGTATTCAAAAAATAGTGTAAAAGGCTTTGTATAAACATTGCAGTAGTGAAATAATTATGCTACAGGTAGGCAAGAATGTAATATTTCTGCAAAGACCGCAGTTTCCAGTTAGTCTGTTTCACCCAGCAATTAAAATTTTAGATAGGATTTTTTATTCTTGGAATGGGCATTTCAAGATACCTAATGTGAAGCCAACCTTTGGAGCCAATGAAAATTGTTCACCTCCAGGTATATTTGCTTACACTTTTGTACCTGCTCTCTCTGCCTAAATAAAATATCAAACAACAGCATTTTCCTTCATTTCAGCTGTAATTCACTCAGTATGAATACTTCACTTGTCTGGCTGTCTTCCTTTGTGTCATCTTGGTGGTTAATATTTGGTTACATACTTATTTTGGTTGCAAAAAAAATATGTTAATATAAAACTTAAAACTGTTAACCATGAGAGGTTGTTTTATCCCAAGGTTTAAATAGACTGCTCCCCTCCAGTACACCTCATGTGAAAAAGCTCTATTTACCTGTAAGAATTTCTCCACTAGTTTCATCATCTAGGCAGACTGAAACATTGTCTCAACATCAATCTATCCGTCCATCCATATTCTGAAACTGCATAGTCAATGTAGACTTGCTGAATGTCTGGAAACTCAAGACACACTGTACTGGACATCCGGAAAGAGATTCAAGGACATCATATGGCATACATAATTAAGCACTACGGTCAATTTAGACAGGGTCATCCATTAAAAGCACGTACTGTGGGAGAAAGGTAGAATCCCTTTATGAAACCCATGTCAACATAGGGAGAATATCTATCATTCATATTCCATCTGCTTATCCTGACCCGGGTCATGTAGGGGCCCCCAGAACCAAACTCAGGCAGCACACAGTATAAGGCTGGGGTATATCCTACAAGGGGTACCAGTCCATTACATACCACGTGTTGGAAGTAACATAATCAAATTATTTGATTATGTTGCTTGCATTAACTGTAAATGGTAAGAATCAGGATCTGGTTAAGTCCCTAAGTCTGTTTCAGAGACCAATCCCCAACCACAGATCTGACTTGGCTGAAGGCAGGGCCTATGGAAGGTACATCAGGTTGGTGACTGTCTCCATTGGGTTTTCCATTATCTCCCACAGTGCTCTGAAGAACTTTAAATCCAGTGGAGCTGATAGAGCTCCATAATGACCTGTCAACAGCCGACCACTCACCAGGCTTGATATTGCACCTTTTCAAAATGTTTTTCAGCTAACCATTATAGTGGAGCTTTTCTGTAGTATTTTGGCCACCAACAGTTGACTATGTAAGTCTTGTCATGACAAACTTCCTTCAAGCATCTGGATCGCATGACCAACCCAAAGAAGGTGTATTTTAGCTAGTCACCTCTATTCCAGTAATATTCCAGTTTGCTGGTTATTGCTTTTGAAGACCTTGGGGCATAGTTAGCCAAAGGCCTCTGAGGCTTCGAGTGCAGCCATGGATATCATCATTAATCTGGAAAGATGCTGCCAAGATATAGTGAATCAACAGCCTTGGGTGGCATGCTAGCTATAATGAACTGAGGAAGTTGAGTGACTAGAGAATGCTGTTGGGTTCAGGGCAAGTCAACCTATTAGGCAACATAGGCAGCTACCTAGGGTGCCATCTTCGGAGGGTGCGGTAACTCAGCAAGCTGATTCAGAACTGGATAGACTAATAGCACTGTTTTCAGAAGTGAGAAGGATGCAATTATCTGCATATTGCAGTTTATGTGTAGTTGAAGATGTTACATTTGGTGCAAGCTTGCACCTGCTAGAAATTAAACTGACTATGATTGATATGGAGCTGTAACTAAATATCTTCATCTAGAGCAGGGATGGGCCATCTTATCCAGAAAGGGTCATTGGGTATATGGGTTTTTGCCGCAACTCCCTAATTAGATTACTAATTAGAGGACTGATTGGCTGAAGAGTCCTCACACCTGGGTTGGAACAGCTGACCTAAAGGTTATCCCAAAAACCTGCATACACACTAGTGGATAAGATTGCCCACCTCTGATCTAGAGAGGGGCATTTGTGGAAGAGTGTGACTGCAGCATTACACACACAGGTACAGATTCGTACAACCATACACTACAGGCAGTTTAGGGACATGAATTCGCTCGGCCTCCTGTCTTTGGGGACTTAGATACTCTGGAAACCTGCATGGCACCAGAAGAACATCCAAACCCCATGTTGCGTATTTTAACATTGATTTATGAAGCAATTTAATGGCGATAAATATACTGACAAGTTCACTAGAAATGCAGCAGACTCTTGAAAGGAGGTGAGTCCAAAGCTTGAAATGACCTGAGCCATGTAGCCTTGATATTGGCTGTTGGCAATGACATCTGCAGATGTTCTTATCGGCTAGGCAGCACCACAGATAGGAACCGTCTGATGCCATGGCAACAACGTTATTACTGCATATTTTTCGTAATGCCAAATAAACTTAATCTGAATGTTATTTGTTAAACTTTTATTTAAAAAGCAAACTGCAAAATAGTTATGTATTGCTGGAGCGAGGTTTAAACACATTAAAAGCTGGTTTTATTTATGGATAAACCTAGAAACAAAGTTAAATGACTTTGCACGCTCTTATGGATTTCAGTAATCCACCTGTTTTTCTATAACCATTTATCCAGCTCAGGGTGAATGGAGACGTATCCGTGGAAGCACAGAGGAAAGGGCAGTAGACACCCTGGATGGGTTTACAGCCCTTATACCACAATGGGCGATTTAAATTTTTAAAATTCATTTATAAAAGAAAAAACCTGAAGCAGTCAGGAGAAACACATACTGTATGAACTGGTGGCAGAGAGCCGCAAACACCGCTAAACGCTGCCCGTGTTCCTGTAATACGTCTTATTATCACTCTAACAGTAGTACTACATTTCCTGGAGTGAGGCTGACGAAAGTCCAAACGAGACCCATTCATCACGGTTTATTTCCGATGAGGATTACAGAATTACCTAAAACGTGCGAGGAGGCCCACCTCCTACGGGGGGGGCAACTTATTTAAGACTAATGCAATGAGTAGTCTCATAAATTACTGTCATACGGTCTCTTACGGGGAAGTCAGTTTTGAGAAAAAGACACGATACATTTCAGTATCATTTGAAGAGAAGTGGATTCTACATTAAAGTCAAGCTCCTCTCCGCGGTATGTAAATCGTCTTTGTTTGAAAATATAAGTTTGTGTGTTTGCATAAAATTAGCTACATATTTTAAATTAGAATCAGATTTATAAGTTCCGTTGAATACTAGTTTGGCTTACTGTCGGCATTCTGAGATTGTTTTTAACAGTAACGTATTAAGCTGCACACGTCGTAGGGTTTATGATAAACAGACTTTCTAGAATATTTCTAGACTTTATTAAAGACCATTTTTTCTGTCTCAGATACCACCTTAATATAAAAAAAGACTAGCCGCAGCTTAATGCGTTAACGCCATAAGTTGGGAGATAGTTCCAACTCACTTTTTAGGCTCACACTTATGTATGATACCAAAATGCGCCTAATGCGTTAAAACCCTATTAAGATTTTGTTTTAATTGTTTTTAAGAGCATTTCTATACCTGCTCCTCCAGATGATCAGTGTGGGAACACACTTTATTTTACAAACCCCTGTTTACTACATTTTGATCCGATTTATTGTCTTCTCTTTGTAGACAGGAAGTTGAACCTTTCAGTAAGACCCGAATCTCAGTCGCTTTTGTATTTTAACCGAATGGCAGGCAAGGATGCCGTATCGGTTTTGTTCTTTGCTCATTGTTACTTAACATCTGCAGGTAAGCTGTCCTTTACTATAATGTGGAATCTGCTACCGTAACGTCACATATGACAAATATTTAATTTTTGCAGCTCTATACATTTTTATTTCTGGAATTAATAAAAAGATATTATCCCTAAAGATGCCTTTCTTTTAATTCCTCTAATTGTAATATTAAAGGAAATATGACATTTGCACACCTGTTTGGTCAAATGATCACAAATCATCTTCTTTCATTTTCCCCCGTATTTCTTTTAGGGTTTCCACTAGGCATGAACTTTAAGGTTTGAGAGAGACGTTAATTTTTTTCTCTGGACTGGGTCTTTAATTGAAATCAAAAAAGTTTATTATAATCTTCACAACATCTGGCATCTCTGTCATTTAAGTGTTCAATTGACCAGGAAATATCTGAAGAATTATTTGCTGTTTAGCATTTATTTTTATTTTCTGTACCATGCTGTGTTTTTTTAATTCATCTGTATCTACATACCTAGGCTTAGAAAGCAGATAGCAGATTATTGTTTTATCTAAGTTGAAGCAACAGATGCTTTATTTGTATGTTTGGAGAAAATAGTGTCAAAGATTTCCTGGAACTGTTAGGGTTAAGGCCCTTGTGCAGGGGCCCAATGGTGAAATTGCTGTGCTGACTCTGGGATTTGGGCTGGCAGCCTTCTGATCACAAGTACAGTGGTCTAACCTGTTGGGCCACACACATCTCCCCAGTACCACTGTCTATCCTCCAATCACTTAGCTTGGTCAAGGTCAAAGGGGGGACTCGGGTTGTTCCCAAACAGCACAGGGCACAAGGCAGCAATGATGTGTGGCATAGATGTGTTTGCAGGTATTGCCAATACGTACCTCTCAGGAGCAGTACCATGTGATATGGGGAAGCGGGTTTAGTAAAACAGTGGGGATGCACTAAAACAAAACAAAAACAAAGAAAAATGCTATTTTGTTGCTATCACAGGGGAAAACACAAGAAACTAAAAAGGCATGGTGTTTTGGAAAAAAACTACTGGAATTTGAAATGGAATTTAGAATCTGGGCACTGAGCCCCAGCCAGTTGTGCAGAGACCAATTCTTTGATTTCCATACTAAAAGAACTGTCTTTAGTGTGACATAATTAAGCAATAACATACGCAAAGGAGTGCAGTTGTACTCCAATATATCAATATCCTAGCCATGATTTGGTCATGGTTTGATTTGGGGGGGGGTCACCAAATTTAGAGGGTTATTGCTGGCTGTGCCAGCAGTTTAACTGTTTTTAGATACACCTGTAAAGCAGCCTGATACTTCTGATGTGAAATGTCCGAATGTGATTATACTCTAATAACAGCACTCATAGAACACCTTATGGCCAATCAAATTTCTTGGTCGAAACAAACTTTTGTATAATATAGATTGATAGGTTCCTTTTTATAGGTAAAGCTGCCTGACCATTCAGTGATTCAGTGGTGATTTATTGGACCTTCTCTTCTGGCTCCCAAGCAGTCAATGAGAAATTACAGGCTATGAGTGTAACCCGCTTTGTTCCTGCAGGCCCATTACCATCAATGCCATGTGAAATTTTGCCTGTGAAGGATGCACACCCTGTGCAAGCCCAGTGGCTGAGCTTCAGCACCTTATCTGGCTGTGCCAGCAGGGAGACCATAGGGCTCCCCCAGGAGGTGCATCTCATCACGCTGAGACACAGGAGCCCCGAGGAGCCCGCAGAACCCACTGATGTAAGCTGCTCACTTAAAAGAGCTGATGCCCATGTAGATTAACTAAATATGGGCAGCGTTTCTCAACCCAGTCATCTGGGCTTTGCTCACAGTACACCTATACCAGGTATTTGATGTTCTTCATTGTTTGGTTCTGGTCTGCTGGGAGCTGGAAGCAAAATGTGGACTGTCTGGGGGTCCCCAAGGACTGGGTTGAGAAACACTGAATTAAGGAATATATGTAATGCTGAATATAGTTAAAAAATACATTTCTAAAATGTTGGATGTTGCAACTTTAAAAGAATATTGCAGTGATTTGTAGTAAATGGTTAATAATAATGGTCAATAAGGCTGTATTGATTTTAACCTTTAAGCAATCAAGCAACTGAATGATTAGTTTAAGTTAAATACTGTTTCTCTTCACAAATTCAAGTAATGTTTGTACTAGTAGAAATGTGCTGGTAACCATGTCAAAATTTTCACATTACTGTAATAATTGCATGAGGTCAGTGTGAAGAAACAGACAAGATGAGAACAGCACAGTTCATTTTCAGTTAACACCCAGAGAAATTTTTAAATATGTGGATTCTGGCTTGTGAAATCCTAATAAGGAGTTTTTTGTAATCGAGAAACGTCAGTACTCCACATGGAATCACACAATTTTTGCCGAAAGAGAAACATGACCAAATTAAATTTGATGATTAGCATTTGCTCATCCCTGCCACTCTTCTTCCAATGAATGAACTTTCTGTGAAAGAGCTGCTAGCCGTCATCTCTGCCCGCTAGCCGTCATCTCTGCCCACTAGCCTTTTCCGTTCTTTGATGATTCATGTATTTGCTGTTGTGTTTGCTAAGGGCAGCTCCAGGTGCTGGTGATGACCAGGCATCATCCCTGTGTCCTTGTAACCGGCAGACGCTGAACTTCAATTATGTCTGTTACAGGGCAGCGTGTGGCTCAGTGGGATGAGCCTCTGTGCCTGTGATCAGTTGCTATATAGATATATGTTTTTAACAATAAACAATAACAATAACAAATTAAGTAATATTTGTCTCATTCAGAGAGAGGTAGTATTTTTATGATGTTTATCAAAAGAATAACAAGTAGGTATTACAGTCATTCCTGGAACACTCGATGACGTTACGGAAAAATGCTGAACTAAAGCTGTAAAATAATAATAATAATAATAACAATAAACAAACAAATAAAAATTAAAGGACTACATGTTGCTGGATGTATAATTTTACTACATATTTTGCTGTCCTTTCCCTTTAGTTAATATTTTCCCTTTGCTCTTTGAAGGTTATTCTACATGTGAAGCCAATTCAGTCTTTGCTCATCCACCAGAAACCCCTGATATTCGTGCTCAGCTCCCCCTGGCCGGTGATGTGGAAATTGAGGGTTGAGAATCTGGGCCCCCATGTAAAACGCACCCTGCATGTGAGTCTTCATCTTCACCTTTGCCTGTGTTCGTCTTACTCCTGCCTTCCTTCATAAAATGAATGCTTAGGATATACAACAAATTACTGTCACTGGTGTTCCTCTTTTTCAGTGTGTATACAGTAGTACTACTCAAAAGTCTGAACACACTTGCTTTTAATGCATTTCTCTACATTTTAGCTATTTAAATGAGCCTGACTTGTCGAAATAAGTCAGACTTTACAGTAGGTTACTGGCATGTGGTGGCCTCTTTCCTTGGTCACAAAATAATACTTATTAGATAACCTTCAGGTGTGCTTAGGATCATTATCTTGTTTAAAAACAAATGCAAAGTCTGTAATGCAACTAAAAAAAAATCAACACGTCCTTATAAAATATCCTGCTTCACAATTTCCAGGTAGCCTTATTTAGTTTTATATCACAAAGTAAATAAAATTTGTAAATTTATTGAAGTATGACATCTGTGATGTCCATGATGTGAAGAGGCCATTGCAGAACTGGTTCTATTTGAAATCATAGTTAAGAAAAATCACAACTGCAATGCAAACAAAAAAGATTACTTACTTTCAGGAGTCATGGCAGTTTAAATTTGAAGTACTCTTTCCAGCTGTGCATGTGCAACAGCAAAAGTGAAGCATGCCTTAACCAGTTTCCATTTTTACTTTCTATCACCGTGTTTCTGCAGATATCAAGAAGATCAGAGGTTCTGTTTGAGGTGGGAAATTTTTCAGCTTTCAGCAACATACTTGCAGAAAACTTGCCACGTGGCAACCAACGCCTTGTTACCTGGGCAAAGAGGAAGTACAAAGCGGTCACTTCCTTTTCTGAAATCAAAGCTGCCAAAAATATCTATATGAAAGTTGGTGAAGGTATGTTGGGCATACTTTTGTCAATAAATTCTTTTTTTCTGTCCTACTGTAGCCGCAGGAGTTACATACCCCTGCTGTAGATTGGGATAAAATAGTTTGATTATATCTGTAATTTAACATAGGAGGAAGTCCTGCTCATCAACATGATTTTTTTGGGGTGGATGTATTACGGTTAATGAGTAGTGGGTGGATGAACTGATAAATATGTATGCTGAGCTCTTGCACTTATATCCAGTCTTTAAAGATTTGAGGAAATGGTGCACAAAATAAAACTAAGACATTAAAACAATGTTTTTAATGATTTTAGAGTTGGTAGGATATAACAGGCTATGAAAAATATAACGTCCATATTCTTTCAGATTCGATGTCTTCCGAGACCTGCAAGATTGTGAAGAAATTCCGATCTCAAAACTGCATAACTGGTTATGTACAGACATCCAAAGGCTGTATTTTGCCATACCGAGCCCATAATCATGAAATCCACATCATTACATTACAGGCTCCAGACCCCAACAGGTAAACTCAGCTTTTCTAGCTATTAACTGATAAATAAACAGTTCACAGAATACAACGAGATCACATAATGCCAGCCTTGTAGCAGATCCTTCAGTTGGCAGTAGGCTTCTAGTCTGCCAGCATAAGTGAAGGATGCCCCTTTGGGCTCAGCAGAAGGAGGCCTGAAACCTGGTCTCTTGTTGGCTGAAGAGATGGCTGACCTGCAGAAGGTTTGATGAACCACCGATAGCATGACAGAACGTAGTTCCACACAAACATTCACACTACTTTCCAGAGGTGGAAAGTTCAGGTCCAGAAAGTACAAATCCAGACCAAGATTTTGTTTCAAACAATCAGTTGAATATAAAGAGTCTCAGTCACAGAGTACTCAAGTGGTTGGTTGAAACAAAAGCTTGGTCTGGATTTGTACTCTCTGGACCTAAAATTTCCACCTTTGCTACTTTCTGGCTTATTTATCAGTATGGCCAGTTGGCTGAGGTTTTTTTTTGCCAACATATTTTTTTTTCTACAGGGTATATATCTGTATTTTTTCCTATTTTTTCAGTAGTACATTTCAGAAAGATGTGACTGTGGATATTAAACTACTGGACAAAGATAAAATCACTCATCATGATGTTGTACTCATCCTGAAGTGTGAGAAGCCAGTGCACTGGGTGATCCGATCTCGAGGCATCACGAGCAAGCTGAAAATCTTGGTAAACTGTAACATGCCCCATCTTTTTCTTATCTGGGTTTCAGTTTCAGGGTTCCAATTACAGCTACAATGCATTGGCTAATGAGTCTATTTTTTTTGGGGGGAGGGGGGAGTAATCCCAGGCACAATGCAAATAGGAACAGAGCATTCTGCATATAGTGCGTAAAGGTAGATACTATAACAAAAATAAGAAAATGAAAAAATGCACAGAAATGGAAGCAGAAATGTCAAACATGTCTTAATTAGTTCTACACTATATGGCCACAAGCTAGCCATTATGGTCCAGACGATGGACACTTAGCCAAGATCATCTTTTTAAAAATTCCAATAATCACATTTGCTTTTAATTGTCCTTTACTGTTTCCTATATTTTGGTAGCTATTCGCACATTCAAAAACGAATTGCATTTGAAATGCTTGTTGTGGTGGTGATTGGATCGCTGGTTCGGGACTCTGTCACTGGTTCAAATTCCATGGCCAGCAGAGTGATGTTACAGCTGGGTCCGTTACCCCCTAATTGCTCCAGGGACTGTCTGACCCTGCTTTCTCAATTGTACGTCATTTTGGATAAAAGCATCTGCTAAATAAATGTATGCATTTGATATGAGTAACTTTGACATATTAAAATTTCATCAAGTGCATTTGTTCAAAGCTATGTATTGCACTACAATCTTATGCCCTGAGCTGACTTAAATCAGCCCCAGGCTACCCTGGCCAGGATAAGTGTTTGGAAGGTGGATGGATGTTTCAGTGTTCTGTTGTCTGTTTTATTTTCTCTCATTAACGCTTGGTGTCCTCTACCTTTATCTCAGACCCCAGACAGTGTAACGCTGGATTCTGACACTGAAACGCTGATTTCCAAGATCAGCAGGCAGGATGTTCCTTCTCAACCTCAGCTCCTAATCCAGTGGGCTGAGGAGCATAACTACAGTCCTGTCACCTCATTCACTATCACAGATGTAGCCAACCACTTTACATTGTGGTTGAGGGAATTAGGTAAGTATATGATAACATCTCAGACTAAATGCTTCATAATTTCTTCTACAAAACTGCAAAAAAGAAATAGACATTTAAATGAAATGAAATTTAAATGATTTTTAATATATATTTTTCAGATTTTTTATTATTATTATTTTGAGGTACTGAGGTACTGAGTTAGTGTTTTTGATCTCATGCGGGATTAAATTCCACCAATGAATTCCCTGAATCAAGGGGGGGTTAACCAGTGGTTTGTGACTTATAGATGAGGTTGCAGATACTTTGAAGAGCACGTTAAGCCCACAGCTGGCTGTCCTTCACCGTTATAAACCCTATCCAAGCTCCGCCCCACAGCGTGGGGTACCGCATCTCTTCCTACCCGCACCTGTCAAGGACAGGCCTTGGCCTGCCGTGGATCACGAGGCCGCCTTCAGGGTTGGGCTGAGTGTGCTTTGTGAAGAGCACAGGATGGTGGTGATCATAGACAAAGAAGGCCTGCAGGTGACAGCCATGTGTTTTAAACTAGATGCCACTTATTAGGACAACAATAAGTATCAAATTCATATTTTTATTCATATTATAACCTGTTATGACTACTGTATAAAGAATTACAAAAAATGAAATATGCATAGAAAGCAATGCATGGTTGGAACAATTCTCACATACCTATATAATAAAACAGTATATCTCCATTAAAGTTGTAGAACTAGCTGGATATCCTTAACAATCGTATAACTATTTCATGTTTTTTTTTAAATGATACTGCAAAGTCTGGGAAATATCTCTTACCTGCTGGATCACATGTTGTTGTTGATTGTTCTCAAGGAGGCCAAAGCTGTCTATAGCATCTATGTCTTTACTTTCAAATCTAAGTTAGCTGCTGATCCTTTAATTAAAAACTTTTGTTTTCTTCATATTTAACCACAATCCCATCTTTCTCGTTATCTGTCCTTGGCTGCAGGTCTTCTTCATTTCCGCTATAAGCATATCACATATTAGTGATTTTTCTTGCACCATTCTACCTATCTTGTGTATCTTGAGTCCACTGGTTTACCATCATCTTCTTTAGGACATCTGTATTTCACTTTAACAAAACCCATTATTTAGGTTTCACCTGAATATATTTATTTCTAGTCATATGTACTTGATTTTCACTTTTAAATTGTCCATTTCCCAAACAATGTCTGTTTTGCTTGATCTTCCTGTCTCTCCCACAGGCTAACGGGTATTCAAAAGTCAAACTTACCCTGCAGGATCCTGACTGTAATGCAAGGTCTAACGCTACTCACTACATCCTGGAGACACTCCTTACAGGTTGCCAAACCACCAAGTACCCTTTTTTCCCAAGCCCAGTGGTAATCTACTTTAACACAGTAAGTAAAAAAAAAAAAGATCTGCTTGTTTTTACATCTGAATATCTGAGTAATATATGAAACTTTGGATCCTGTTCTTTAGGGGCTTGGATATAATCCTGGTATGTTAAATTTTGGCAGGTTTCTGTTCATATGGTACATTTCATGGACCCAGTAACACAGTTTTGGATAAATTGTTTTTTTTTTTTGTCTGGCTGCATATTTTTTAGAAGATGTGATGTTGTGAGGAATTTACCATCTATGAATATGTTATTTGAAAAAGAGTATTGCATAGATACTTTTATGGGAATAAAAGCTTATCTGATACTGCACAGCACGTCAGGTCCTTCTACACATTTCTGTCTTTTCGTGATTGCCAGATTCTTATTGGCCAGTTGCAGCCCGAGGGGGGAAGCGGCTGGCCATTTGATTATGAGGAGATAACTACAGATCCCATGGAACCAATATTTTCCATCCTGGTAAGCTGGTAACCTCAGTTATCTTGAAATGAACGACAGCCCAGTGTAAGTGCTGTGCTGTGGTACTGTGTGATGGCCAGTATTTCATCTCTCCCATAGTTTAACTGCACATACAGAAGCAACAAGGGGCCTTTAGCCCCATTCCCCACTCATGGCCGCCACAAGGACCCTATGAACAACATAACATTCAACATGGAGCTTTACAATACAGACCTTTTCTACTACACATTACCTCAGCCCTTCCTCACCATCTCAGAAAACAAGCCCATCTTTGTGGAGGTAAGAGAGAGCAAAAAACAGAAGTTAGTTTTGTTTTAAAATTGCCTGTTGTAGCTATATATGTTTTTTTGGATGAACCACTGCACACTTCTCCGAATGCAGGGTCAGCCAGCACCTCTAGACAGTGATGCCAATTCTCACGCATCTGGCGTGACACTTACGCTTTCAGACCCTCACGCTCACGCAAGAAATGTTACGTCAAATCTATATTATTCCTTTATAAACCTAAAATTAGCTACATCAAAAGCCTTGTGTTAGTTTGCAAACCTTAGACTGTTTACGTGTTAATGAAATTGTTACATAAATGTAAATGAGTGTTCAGATTTGTCTGGAATTGAAAATCTCACACCTGTCAGCTGACCAAAGTGACACTGCCTAGAGCATCTGGACTTAAGGGTCTTGCTCAAGGGCCCAATGGGATAAACACTAAGCTCTTTTCAATGTAGGATATTTATGAGAAAATAACTAGTATTGTCATATCTGCATATACTCAATACACATATTGTTGATTGACTCAGCATATTGACTCAGTATTGCATTTTTTGTATATATGGTAAAGGACAAAAATCTCAATTTGGTTCAAAATTTCTGTTGCTAAACCATACATGATGCTATAAATGTGCTGTTAGGCATTTAGAATAGCAGATGTTAATTATGGAAATCATAAGCATGTTCCTCATTGGGTTAGGGATCTGTACCCGTGTCCGGAAGGTGGTAGGTTCAAATCCCGTAAGTGTAAACATGCCACCACTGGACCCTTGAGCAAGGCCCTTAACCACAAGGAATGCTGACTGACCCTTCTCTCTGACTCCATGCTGAGCAAAAATATGTGTTCACAAGCTGCGGCAGTGTGGAGGGTAACACCCTTTTAGAAACTGTGTATCATGTATTTAAGATCATAAAGGATATTTAATATTACATGCAATAATACTACATGGACTTTAACAGGTCATTGTACTTAAACAGAAGTGTTGCACCATGGTCACATATCCTCCACATAATCACTGTTGTTAAACAATGATGTGCTGGACTGCGTATAGATTAAGATCTAAAATTATGGTCAAAACAGGATGCTTAGAAATACTTTTGTGAGTTTATGGTGACATCTTCAGGCACTGATTTAAACTGCAGTTTACTGCAGCGGTTACCCACCAGTCTTACTGCTAACCCTGGTGAGGGTCACAGGTGCAGCGATAATATTTGTCATATTTGTTAATGAATAGAATGGATCTAGAACTATGTTACTAACCATAACCTTTCATTTTAATGTGTAAATATTTGTATTTGTGTGAATATTTGTAACTCTGTGTTTCCCACATGTATGGTTAATTCATTCGATAGTGATATTGTAGGACGGTGGGATATTAATGCATTCCTAGTTTTTATTTTAATTTTACATCTAGATTTTTTGTGTGCTTTTGACAATTTATCTTGTTTGCATATATACTCATATGAGACTCAGTAAGTATCAATGCTTTATTTAGTTCTATGGTAATGCAGCTACCCATGACTCTGACTGGGTTATGCATTTATAAGATGGATGGTTATGCGGGTTGGCATAAGAACATGAGAAATTTACAAAGGAGAGGAGGCCATTCGGCCCATCAAACTCGTTTATGGAGAATTTAACTAATAGCCCAGAGTTGTTAATATCTTATCTAGCTCTGATTTAAAGGAACCCAGGGTTTTAGCTTGCGCTATACTAGCAGGAAGACTATTCCATACTCTAACTACACACTGTGTAAAGAAATGCTTCCTCAAATTCATTCTAAAATGTTCTCCCACTAACTTCCACTTATGGCCACGAGTTCTAGTATTTAAACTAATATTGAAATAGCCATTTGGCTGAACACCATCCAGACCTATTAGAATCTTATATACCTGGATCATGTCCCCCCTTAATCTACTTTGCTCGAGGCTAAACAGATTCAGCTCAGCTAACCTCTTCTCATAAGACATTCCTCTAAGACCAGGAATCATTCT
>JAODLD010000001.1:25986510-25996816 GCA_026781065.1 Mormyrops boulengeri
ACTTGCAACAATGTGCTTTTAAAAAATTCCCATGCCTCTTCAACCATTTTGCTATTTAACTCCATCCAGTTTACAGTACATGGTATTCTGTGAAGTGTAGGGATCTTAAAGGTGACCTTGTTACAGATGCTTTTGCCAGAATAAGCTTAGCCTCATTCTCTTGCAGGATGTTGAATCTTAAGCATGGCTGTAGCATCACCGTAGCATAGTTTGGTATTTTTAATAAAATATTTTTCTTTTCACCCCTCTGTCTGCCCAGGTTTCTGCCACCAAATCCGACCAGGAGCTTGAGTTTATGATACAAACGTGTTTTATCTCGCCCAATTCGAACCCTAACATAGCATCCGAGTACACCCTCATTGAAAATATCTGCCCTACGGATGACTCCGTGCGGTATTACCCCCGACAACTGGAATTCCCATTCCTACATGCACAAACAGACAGAAAGAGGTTCAGCTTTAACTTCCGGTCGAAGTTCAACATGTCCCTGCTTTTCCTGCACTGTGAGATGTCCCTCTGCACTAAACGCCAAAGCAGTCATGGTCTGCCAAGGGTCAGCATCACTTTGTGATCCTTCTTTCTTTTTTTTCCTGTTTGCCTTGAAATAATCTCTCTGTATGACAGATGTGATTTTTATATATCGTAGTCAAGGGCAATGCTTACATGTGGACAGATGTGGATAGTTCAGGTCCGGAAAGTAAAAATACAAATCAACATTTTGTTTTAACCAAGCAGTTGAGCATAGAGTCACAGTCACAGAGTACTCAACTGGTTGAAACAAAATCTTGAACTGGATTTTTACTTTCTGGACCTGAACTATCCACCTTTGCATTTGGATTTTTGCATAAGCAGGACTTTGTATGTCATTGGTATACTTTGGCTGTAGTCTAGGGTGGACCTGGGAGAATGTTGGTGTGTGGAGCTATTATTACTGGCCTGTGCGATCATTAAAATAAAATAAAAAATATCTGGTAAAGTTATTATGTTCTAATGTATGAAGCTAAAAAATATTTATCTAAATTATTAATACATGTATTAGTTAAATGTAAAAATACACAGGTTGTATTATTTCTGCACGTATTTTGGAAAAAGGGAAAAGTAAAATTTAACAATTCTGTTATTGTGGCTTTCATAGGGTGTGAGTATGATCATTTAAAAATGGCCCCTGCTGACATGGGGAAGCTCAGATTTGGCCCTTCACAGAAATAACTGCCCAGGCTTAATCTATGCATATCCTGTATAAGAAATCTATGTTTGAATAATTTTAAATAAGGAATCTGTCATTGTGAAAGTTGTTGTACAATGCACTGTAACTATAACAAATAATCCAATGCAATCTGGAGGAAGAGCATGCACTGCATTTTAAGGTGTTCTGATCCTGGTCTAATCCTGCTCGTTTCTCAGTGTATTCAACCTGATGAGGCTTGTACCTCTGTCAACATGGATGTCATTATGGCTATGATGACAGTGAACACCAAGATTTCCACCAAACCACTGGTGGTGCTGTCAGACAGCAAACCACAGGAGCCATCAGGTGAGAAGGCTGGTAAGGGGGGCTGACTCTCCATTGTCTATTAATGTGATACATCACCAGTGAGTGCTAATCAAACCATAAAGATGCTTACACAATCAAGGGCAAACTATACATACCATACATACACTACCATTCAAAAGTTTGGGGTCACTTAGAAATTTCCTTGTTTTCCATGAAAACATACATGAAATGAGTTTGAATAGGGAATACAGCTAAAAAAAATAGGAAATAGTCATTGACAAAGTTAGAAATAATCATTTTTGAAATTAAAATAATAATTGTGTTCTTAAAACTTTGCTTTCGTCAGAGTCCTACATTTGCAGCAATTACAGCCTTGTAGACCCAGAAGTCAGTTTGTTGAGGTAATCTGACGAGATTTCACCCTGTGCTTCCTGAAGCATCCCCCACAGGTTGGATTGACTTGAAGGGCACTTCTTACATACCATTTGGTCAAGCTGCTCCCATTACAGCTCAGAGTTGAGATCCGGTGACTGTGCTGGCCACTTGATTATACACAGAATACAAGCTGACTGCTTCTTCCCTAAATAGTTCTTGCAAAGTTTGGAGCTGTGTTTTGGTCATTGTTCTGTTGCAGGATGAAATTGGCTCCAATTAAGCGCTATCCACAGGGTATGGCATGGCATTGCAAAATGGAGTGATAGCCCTCCTTCTTCAAGATCCCTTTCACCATGTACGAATCTCCCACTTTACCATCACCAAAGCAGGCCCAGACCATCCATAGCACTTTTTTCCAATCTTCCTCTGTTCGGTGTCTGTGTTCATTTGCCCATCTCAGTCCTTTCTTTTTATTGGCCATTCTGAGATACAGGTTTTTCTTTGCAATTCTGCCTTAGAAGGCCAGCATCCCGGAGTTACCTCTTCACTGTTGATGTTAAGACTGGTCTTTTGCAGGTACTATTTCATGAAGCTCTCAGTTGAAGACCTATGAGGCATCTGTTTCTCAAACTACACACTCTAATATATTTATCCTCTCGCTCAGTTGTGCACCAGGGCCTCCCTCTCCTCTTTCTACTGTGGTCAGAGTCAGTTTGTGCTGCTCTGTGAAGGGAGTAGTACTCAGCATTGTATGTGAAGGGAGTAGTACACAGCATTGGACGAGATCTTCAGTTTGCGCTGCTCTGTGAAGGGAGTAGTACACAGCATTGGACGAGATCTTCAGTTTGCGCTGCTCTGTGAAGGGAGTAGTGCACAGCATTGGACGAGATCTTCAGTTTCCTGGCAATTTATCGCATAGAATAGCCTTCATTTCTCAGAAAAAGAATAGACTAACGAGTTTCAGAAGAAAGTTCTTTGTTTCTGACCATTTTGAGTTTGTAATCGAACCCACAATTGCTGATGCTACAGATACTCAATTAGTCCAAAGAAGGACAGTTTAATTGCTTCTTTAATCAGCACAACAATTTTAATCTGTGCTAAAAAATTGCAAAAGGGTTTTATAATGATCAATTATCTTTTTAAAATGATTAACTTACATTAGCAAACCCAACATTCCACTGGAACACAGGACTAATTGTTCCTGATAAAGGGCCTCTGGCCACCTATGTAGAGATTCCATTAAAACAGCCGTTTCATTTACAACATTAACAATGTCTACACAGCATTTCTGATCAATCTGATGTAATTCTAATGGACAAAAAATGCATTTTTTCAAAAGCAAGAACATTTCTAAATTACCCCATTACCTCACCTATCTAGGGGGCATTTTATTTTATTTACTTTATCCTAAATATATCAGTTTACATTTAATCATAATGTCCTTTAAATAATTTCAGGTATTAAAAAGCATAGGACTATGCTGCTTCTGTCATTGTTTCAGGACCTTCCACCCGGACGTTTCTACAGGCTCCCCTCCAATCCAATAAAGACTGTAAGTTCAGTTGGGGAATAGGGTTACACATGGTCTTATCACTTCTTTTCTATTTTCTTTAACAATAAAGAAGCTAAATAGAATAGAATAGTTACACTGTATTCATTCACATTGGGAGACTAGGTTGCAGTTGTATATCCCATCTTGCTCTTCATGAGAGACACAGACACGCTTATTAAAAGGTGAGAGCTGGTTTTGGGGTCAGAGGACAGTAACCGGTTGTGACTGTAACTCTTTGTACTCAAGTTTTGGTCTAGATTTTTACTTTCTGGACTTGAAATATCCACTTCAGTTGATCACACCAAAACGTTTTAACTATTTGCACTAACATTAGCATTTAAGATGCATCTTAAAAATCAAGAGGAAATTATTGGATGTTGTCATAGAGTCTGAATGACCTTAGTCTCTCACTACAGTTTTAAACTGTAATTGTGGCCAAAGTGTGGCTAAGATGCTATAAATTCATGCAATATATACTTGATATGAGGGAACTGGCTTGGGAGACAAATCTTTCCATTGCAAAAAAAGTTGACCTATTTTAGTGGCACCACAATGAACTGTTAACATTTATTTTTGACCCATAAAAATAATGTACCTTAATATGAATTGCGCAGGTATTCAGCTATACACATCATGTAAGCCTGTTCACTTCAGCTTTTTTTTTGCAGATATAATGTATATTCTTGATACTCCAGCAATGGTTGGAATCGCTTTCGCAGCGTTTATCATTGGGGCTATTTTAACAGCAGCTTTGTGGTTCATTCACTCTCGCACAGGTAAGCCTGCTATTTTGCTTGTCTTTCTGTATCAAATAACCAGCAGAAGGCTGCTCACTGTAAGTGCTGTAAGGCACCATATTACAGTGCTGCATGGAGCACTGGGGTTGGTCATCCTGCTATGCTGGTTTCGTGTGAAGGCTGGTTGACCCAATGCTAAAGCTAAAAACAACCGCATGTCCTCATTTGACCTATTAATTTATTCAACTCCCAGAACTAAAAATTGCCCCCCTTCAGAGGTTCTGAGTGCCCCTTTCTGATCAACCCCACCTCGGTTGACAAGTCTTACCAACCAGTGATGATCAAGCAAAATTTTCTTCTGAATCCATTCCTTATATGCATCTTAGCCCTGGGGTCTGTAGCTGAGCTGACTCCACCCCCTCGTCAAGCACTTTTTTTGATTTGCAACTCATGACATTTACATTCATCACTCCTTCAGTTTATTTTTCAAAAACTTTGATTAATTTATATTATGAAAGGTTACAGTATAGGAAAGGATGCAGAGATCCATTCATTCATTCATGCTGCTCATTCAATGAAATTCTGATTAATAAACGTATTCAATAAACTTAGCAGGACCCAATACCATGTCATAAAGACAAAAGAATACTTATTGCATTTTTGTGCAGATTCACAAGTCTAAATTTCAACATAACTTACAGCTTCCTACATTTTACAGGTGTGGTCCATAGACAAAGTTATGTTCTTTTTTTACCCTATCAGGTCCTCTCTGTCTTGCAGGTGGTGGATAACTTGAGTGTGGTCAGTAGTTTCGACCCCGGATGACTGCTTGCTGCCTGGATCTTAATTAATACTCATCTTAGCATTACCTATGTATACAAAGAATATTTTAAAATCGAAGAACTAATCTCTTTAAAGAATACATAATGCCTAGTGGTGTGTCTCTTTGGCTGCATATTTAAAAAAAAAAGCTGTGTGAATTTTCATCATATTGTCGGGTTCTGTAGCCACACTTATGCCTTGGGATCCCAGAGCGGCTCATGCCAAGGTGATGCACTGTGAACTGGCCCTGGGAAATAACAGGAAATGGTTTCACGTTGCTGGAGATCCTCCTGCCAGGAGCTCATACCCATTTCCATGTATAACCGGCAGAGAACTGCTAATTCCCCATGATAGCCCTTCAGACACTGATGTAACACTTTTAGTTGCTATTCACAAAGAAAATAGTCTAGTATAGCACCTACCAGGGGTGCCGACAAGGGGGGAGAGTTGGGACCATTACAAAGGCCTCTGAGTGACAGAGGTCCTAAGAAATAGGAACATAATTGGCTCGGTCTGGGTTGGGGGTCCAATATGATATGATTTCATGGGGTCTAAAATCTCTAGCAGCACCTACCTGGCTCCTACTGTCATATTAATGTTATGAACCAATACTTAATTTTCAAAAAAAGAAAAACGATTTCAGTAATACTTAGATTTTTATCATACTACAGTTTTCCTCCAAATGCCTCAACATTTAAAACATTTCTGATTTTAAACCAACAGGTTTTGCTTTTAAGAAAACAGAAAATCAGAAAATATATACCTATTGTTAACCTAGGTGTCACATCACAGGTAAAGGAGGCGGCGAAGTCAGGCATGGAAAAAAAAAAATCAAAGGGGGCTTTATTAAACAAAACTACAAGCAGGTCAAAAAGAAAGGGACCACAGTGGGGTCAAACCAGGGTGGGAAGGATCAGACCAGAACACAGGGCAAACTGTGGAGGGAGGGAGGGAGCGAGCGAGCGAGCACGCCCACACCAATGATTGGACTGGGGAACTCAAGACAGGGAGGCACTATATACACATCACTAACGAGGGAGCAGACGAGGGGCACTTGGGGAGATCCACACAAGGGCTGTAACAAGAGGCAAGGTTAAACAAGTAACAGGTGCGGCTCATTAGAGCCACACAATAGAGAGAACGAGGGGGAAGGGATGCAGGGCGTAACACTAGACACTAGTAGATAAAATCTTACATGAAGTTGTCTCATATTGTCGCTATGGGGGACTCAAAGCACTTGGTTAAAATACATTTTGACTTCCACACCCAACCGAGCCCAAGCCAGGCCACCCACAAAGGGGCTGTCTCATCACAATGCCATTGTCTACCCACAATGCCAGGGTTTCTGAGACCAGGCGGTACCCCACACGAAAATGGTAACCTTTGGCATTTAGAGCTACCTATGAGAGGGGTGGCTCCAGGACAAGGTGGACAAAGGAGAGACTGAAATGTGGAGAAGTGAAGAAACCAGGAGCCCAAACCATGATATGGGGACCAGGAAATGAGGCTGAGATTCCAGAACAGGTCCTGCAGCTCATCACAACTGAGCAAGAGAAGGAACCTGGAAGCAAGATGGCAGCTCACAAACAGCATGATGCCAGAGACAAGACCCTGGATAATTAAAATTGCAAACCCAACAATGCTGGCTATTAAAACCCCAACTCTCAAAGAGACCTATTGTACCCGAGCCTTACATCTTGTGCAGCATGAGGCTCCAGATCTCCCTGTGACCCGGACCAGAATAATTATTAAATCTGTTGAATTCCATTAGAAAAACATTCAAACATAGATTTGGCTTTGTGCATCTTAAATTTCCCAGATAGGTAACAAGAACCTTACTCAATCTCAAAATCAAAATACTGGTGCAGGTGTAACACATACATTGTAAAGTGAAATGTATTTTAATGTCTCAAAATTGTATTACTTTTATTTTTGAAGAGCTTAGCTCTCAGAAGACTTAAAAAAAATAAAATAAAAGTAATAACTGGAAGTTCATACATGCCTTTGACAATTAGATATCCCGGGACACCTTGTCCTCTGTGAATACAGAATAATTATGATAATATGCAATTATCACCTCACTTTTTTCAGCAGCAACCTCGAAGTGAAATAAGGGTGTTATTGCAAAGACTGAAGTTAGAGGGAAAAATAAAAGCAAAGCCAGGAAAATCCCCTTAAGCTGTAAATATCTGCGTTTTGATATAGATTTTGTGTAGTTTACTCAGTTATAGCAGTAATGCCAGACAATGCCAGATAAGCAGAGCCTATGGGGAGTTTATCTAAAGCACATGGCATGGGACTACAGAAGGAAACCAAAGCAAAGCCAAGGAAGACATGAAAACAGCACTGAAGGCAAGGAGCAGGTACTGACCACCAAGCAGAGTGACATCTCAACACTAGAAATTCTCTGCAACCCACACGTGAGGTCACATACAGTACACAGTACATATGACTTGTACGATATTTTCTATGTAAACATAGATACATTCTATTATATATTTTATGCTTGTTTTTACATTTCAACTTAACCATATAAGCACCTTTAGGTCAGAGACATTCTGTGGGATAATAGCCAAAATCATCAGATAACATATTACAGTAATACAGTATTATATTACAGTAAAATCAGTAGTAATATACTATCAAATACTGAATTTAAGTAAACTAATTTTTTGAACCAGGAGACTGAGCCAAAGTAATTGATGATTTGCTGATCACAAAAAGCAGTGAAATTTGCTCTAAAATGAGAAATGCCTGTTCTGCATTTGAACCCCTAACACCACAACAGATGGAGAAAAGCATGGAAGGTTTTACCTCTGAGGTGGTAACAGTGAAGCCACTCATTAACACTGAATTTACCACTTTGTTAGCAACGTGGCGTCCTGGTGAGAGCAGCTAGTAGAGAATGACATATGCACCGGGCTTGCGCTTGTGGATCTGCGGAACTGGGTTCGTTTGCCATGGCACAGTGAAAAACAGCATCCTCATTTAATTCTGAAGTTGAAAGGTTTTTTTAAAATTTTTTTTTTAAATTTTTTTTTAAAGTAGGATCTTTCATTTTTTCTCCATATATTTTAGGTGCACAATAGTAAGGCCACAGTAAATTAAAGTGTCAAGATTCAAAAAGTCTCATTCCGTTTTTCTTTCACACATTCTGTGTATTCAGTTTATGTTTTAGCAATGACAGACATTCTGTACATGGCACAAATTAAATATGATTTTATTAATATTGTGTCTAGTAACTTCTGTATAGTTATACATGCATAACTTAATATAAATAAAACGTTAAGACATTTAAAAATGAAATGTAATTATAAAGTTGGAGTAATAGAAGGGTTTGGTTTTACATTATTGGTTGAAACGAAAGCAATTTTTTTTTTTTTTTTTTTTGAAGTAATGATAATCATGTCTGCTGTGTTGGGATTTCTCTTTATGATGGAGTACTGTTCTCCCCTTTACAGTCAGTAGAATTTTTGGTTGGGGGGGCAGAGAAGGGGGGTGGGTTTCTCCTACAGTCTACAGTCTTTGCAGTCTTCAGTGCATTACGGTCCAGACACACATACGCATCATGTGATTGTGGCAGACTCCTCACCATTGTGTACAAGTCTGATTAGCATTACAGCATCGATCTGCACATTTCAGGAGTGTACCTTTGTCATTTTTTACAGACGGTAGAGCAGAGGAGAGAGCACCAGGCCCATAGCCAGAAAATTTCAAATGCAGAACGTGTCCACAAACAATATCCACATGTAGGATGCCGGGTGATTCTGCAAGATATAGTGAAGCGTCATGTTAATTGCATCATCCACAGATCTACTGGCTCTATGCAAAATGAAAGTGGGTCCAGCTTGGGGTCTGTTATTGTTTTGAGGAAGTCAAGTGAAGGTGTTTCATTTCTTTTTGACCACAGAGGTGACAATTAGTCTGAAGTCCTCCTGACCTATGACCCTTTGCTTTTTGGGGAGGTGGTGTTTTGAAAGTAGAATCTGGACTTGGGACTGTCCTATTATGGTGCCTCCTCCTGTTCACAGCTTGTTAGTGCTGGTATAAGGGTACAGGCAGGGTGCGGTGTTAATGGTAGGGGAATCCCAGGTAAGCGTTAAGCCTTTCAGATTCAGCCTTTAGTCATTAACCAAACGATGACCATCTATGAAGTGGGTGTTCTGCAGTTTGTGGCTTTTCTATATGTTTCTCCACTCCACAGATAAGTAGTTGGCTAATACCTGCATTCTCAGATTTTTAGAGAACCTGCACTTGCCTGCTGTGGTTCCCATCCACAGTCTGTACTTGGCAGTCTTCAAGAGGATATTGTCCCCATTCCCATAGATTTTGTCGTTTTGGTCTGTGAAGTTGTCTGACTTCTACTGTAAATGAGGGTTTGTCACTGTAAAGCTATGTTGTTCCTCTAGGGTTTCAATGGCCTGTCATGTCGCCTTGGATACAACAGATTCAAAAAATTGCCTGTACTGTGAGTTGCGGTGGATATTTACGTCATGTTTGGTCTCTACATGCTGGGGATTCTGTCAGGGTAATCTCAAAAAGAGTTAATCTTATAGCCACTGTAATGTATGTAAAAATGATTTTGTGCTTCTGGGACCTGCATAGAGGTGGGAGAATGGACCCTCTGCTTGTTATTCCTGATAAAACCAGCCAATCACATCAATTGACAGTGCAGATGACAGGATATGGTCTTTATTACAAAAAGAAATATAATACCTACAGGTCAGGTCGGGGAGCATGCACTGGTGCAGTGCATTGCTGCACACACCACACGATAAAACACCTCAGGATCCCAGGTGGCGAACCCCCAGGCAGAAACGCGGCCTAGTCCCACCCTCCGGAAATGGATATCCATCTGCTGCAGTCAGGTGTTATGTGGGCGCCCCCTTGGCCTGGTGCAGCTGCTTGGGGGTGCATTTCCTGAACAAAAAATGGAAGTTGGCATTAAAAACATTCTACTATGTTAGTTCGAACTAACTAGCATCTGAAGTGTGACTGTTTTCCAAATCCATTGTGATCTGTTAGTACCACAGTAGTTTGAATCACGTTAGCTCAAATCACCGTAGTTCGACTATAATGGTTCTGGAGGCAGATGCTAATATTATTAATAGTCATATTATTTATTGTTAATACGACAGTTGTGTTGATATTGCATTATTAATTTATTGTGTCAGTCATATAACAGCAATAGTAATATTAACTCAAAAATAGCGATTGCGTAATAATAATAATAATAATAATAATAATGATGATGATACTTGTATCATGCTACACAACTTAATGACAGTGTTTGCGAATGCTCGTTTGAACTGGTTTCAGGAAATA
>JAODLD010000001.1:25996916-26008011 GCA_026781065.1 Mormyrops boulengeri
TGTTGATATTGCATTATTAATTTATTGTGTCAGTCATATAACAGCAATAGTAATATTAACTCAAAAATAGCGATTGCATAATAATAATAATAATAATGATGATACTTGTATCATGCTACACAACTTAATGACAGTGTTTGCGAATGCTCGTTTGAACTGGTTTCAGGAAATACCTGCATCGTACTTGCATAGTTCCAACCACGCAAGTTGCTAGCATAGTTAGCAGCTATGCTTTTGGGAAACACAGCAATGACGATGCTGCAAGCCAGATCACCTGCAGGGAATCGTGCCACATGGATATAGTGCCGTAACTGATGCTCCCCCACAATGCAAGTAATGTGCCTCATTCGGACTCCCCTAGGAACTGCTTGTTCGACACAAAGTCAAGCCAGTTGTACCCAAGGATTCTCCGAAGAGACACAGTACCAAAGGAGTCCAGTCTTCATCTTGGCTCACTCGATAGTGTCCATGGCTCACAGCCATACAGCAAGTCAGGGACTTGCTCCAAATACTTGGACCTTCCTCCTCTTGCAAAGATATTGGGAGTGCCGCACACCCCTTTCCAGCAACCTCATGACCCCCCATTCTCTCCCAATCCATCTACTGACTTCATAGGAAGTCACCAGAGACATCAATGTTGCTGCCAAGGTAAGTAAACCTCTTGATGACATTCTCCCCACAGATAGACACACTACTGATGGCTGTACTCAAGAAGTCATTATAGGCTTGGATCATAGTTATCCAGCAAGCCCAGATACTCAAACTCCTCGCTCAGTCTCTCCAGAGCCCCGATCAGAGCCTCCATTGACTATGTAAAGATCACAGCATTGTCAGCAAAGTCAGGATGTCCCATAGAGCAGTTCAATCAACAGAGACAAATGCTTTAGGAAAAATAGACAAAGACTGCAAAGAACCTCTGCCAATATTCACGTTTGCGCTCAATGAGAACCCTCAGTACCAGGATGTGGTCAATACACTTTTTACACATAAAACCAGACTGCTCCAGTCGCTGGTAGGTGAGCAACTGATCACGGATCCTGTTAAGAATGACCCTACCAAGGACCTTATCCGGTACTGAGAGCAGTGTTATCCCCCTGTAGTTGGTGCAATCCACGCAATCACCCTTTAGTTTAAATACAGGGACAAGTCTCATTTTCAGTCAGTTGGGATGATGACCGTCTCCCAAATGGAATCAAAGATTGTCTGCAATGCCAGGACAGCAGCCTTACCACCGGATACCACTAAGTTGTGCACTGTGACTCCTCTCAATATCTAGGAGGCCCTGCAAGATAAGACACCTCCTTCTGGGAACACCAGCAACACAACCCTCAGCAACCTTCAGGGTCTTATCATGGAAGGTCTCCCGCATCACATTAATGTTAGTAGTTGCACCAGATCAGGTCAGATTGGGGAGCATAGGCTGATGCTATGCGTTGCCACTCCCACCACACGGCGAAACTCCTCAGGATCCCAGCTGGCGACCCCCCAGGCAGATACATGATCCAGTCTCACCCTCAGGAAATGGCCATCCATCTGTTGCAGCCAAGTATTACATGGGCATCCCCTTAGCCTGCTCCAGACACTTGGATCCCCAGCAATGAGGATCCTGAGAGCCGGATCACCCTCAGGGAAATGCGCCACATGGCCGTTGTGCCACAACTGACGCTCCCTCACAATGCAGGTAATGTGCCTCTTTCGGGACTCTTCTAGCAACTGCTCGTTCGACAAAGTCAAACCAGTGGTACCCAAGGGATTCTCTGACGCAGAAATGAAGGAGTCCAGTTTTCGTTTCAGCTCACTGGATAGCATCCATGTCTCACAGCCACACAGAAAGACAGGGAGCACCAGGACTTTAAAGACTTGGACCTTCGTCCTCTTGCAAAGATATCAGGAGCACCAGACCCCTTTCAAGCGACCTCATATGCTCTTCCAATCCATTCGCTGTTTTCCTAGGAAGTCAGACATATGAATGTCGCTGCTGAGGTAAGTAAATCTCTCGACGAGGTCAAGATTCTCCCCGCAGACAGGTACACTAACTGATGGCTGTGCCTAAGAAGTCATTAAATGTCTGGATCTTGGTCTTTATCCAGGACACCCGCAATCCCAGACATTCAGACTTCTCGCGCAGTCTCTCGAGAGCCCCAATCAGAGCCTCCATTGACACCGTTAAGATCACAGCATCGTTGGCAAAGTCGAGATTAGTAAATCTTTCGTCACCAACAAACGTCCCACAGCTGCTGGAACCCACGACCCTGCCAAACACCCAGTCCATGCAAGCACTGAACAGAGTAGGAGCAAGAGCACACCCTTGGCAAACCCCAGAATCAACTGGGAAGAACACAGAGGTTCTCCCTCCACTCAGAGTACCAGTGTACAGGTCAGCCATGACATCCAGCAACTTCAGGGGGTTCCTGCGAAGTCTCAGGATGTCCCACAGAACAAATCAATCAACTGAGTGAAACACTTTATGAAAATCCACAAAGGTTGCAAAGAACCTCTGGCAATATTCATGCTTGCAGTCTGAGAACCCTCGGTGACAAGAAATGGTTGATGGTAGACTTCTTAGGCATAAAACCAGACTTTCCAGTCAGTTGGGATAATCCCGGACACCCAAATTGAAGCAAATATTGCCTGCAATGCCAGGACGACAGCTTTACCACCAGCCTGGAGAGGTTCACCCTGGATACAAAAGATCCCTGTGGCCTTCCATACCCCGCCCCCCCATCTGATTCACCACCCGTGCAATTTCACTGAGATTGGGTGGTTCACAGCTGATTGGAGGATCAGCTTTGAGAACCGTGAACCCAGATGTCCAACATCCTAGCTGGAGGATCAGCTTTAAACAACTGCTCAAAATAGCCAGCCCAGCAGGTCACAACTGCAGTGTCATCCATAAGGACCGTCCCATCACCTGCCCTGACTGCAAGTCTCTGAGGAACAGATTCAGATGTGTGTAATGCTTCGATCCCTCTGCAAGCAGGACGTGGGTCACGAGACCAGAGACAAATCTGTGAGCAGGTGACACTAACAAATGCCTCATCTGCCCTCACAGCTGTCCTCCTCAGTTCCCACTACAAACTGTAGTTGCCCCAAAATTGGGCGCTGTGATTCCTCTTGGCAATATCCAAAAGACCCTGTGAAATGAAACACCTCCTTCTGGGAACACCACAAACACAACCCTCAGCAACCTTCAGGGTCTTATCACAGAAGGTCTCCTACATCAAAGTCAGCAGTCACACCCAAGTCTGCACGTTCCTCTCACAAAGTGTGTGCAAACTCATCAGAAACTGCTTTATCTTGAAGTCTGGCTAAGTTCAGCCTCATTCTCCTAGTAGGTAGTAGCTACACTGAATCTTCAGCGTAGCAACAAGCCTGTGGTCAGAATTCACAAACTGGGCACTTCTGTAGACCCTGCAGGAGCCTCCAGCGTCTGCCCACGAGGATGTGATTGATCTCCTTTGCCACACCATCAGTATTGGAGTACTAAGTCCAACTATGCAGCTCACGGTATTGGAACCAGGATCCAGTGACCTGCAGCCTCTGACTTTTCACAAAGTTAAGGAACATGGAGCCACTCTCAGCCTGGTCTCCAGACCCATGGGGACTGACAATCCTCATAGCCAAGTCCTGTCAGTGAAGACACTCATGACCAGAGAAGTGTCACATCGTGGGCACCCTTCAGCCACTGAATGAAGTTGTGAGTAAAATACCTCCCTCAACGAGACACTCACTGAGGTCAGAGCAAACGCTGAGACAGACAAGACACCCAAGTAGTGCATTAGCCTGAGTATCATAATACACTCCTTGAAACGAGTGACATAAGACACCATTGGGAGGAGCCAATCCACTACAGCAGCTACTCCCCGAGTATGGCAACCATCAGACCGACCAGACCTAAAGTAGATATACCCACCTACAGAGATCTGGTCACTCCCTGGTCTGCGTACCTCAGAGAGTGCTGCCATTGAAATGGAGTTTATGACGCTCCCGACAGCAGAGAAAGATGGACATCTTGCCAGAGGGACAAGACATTCCACGTGCCTACCTGGATGGGTCGCCTCAAACTGGGACCTAAGTGCCGCCATGCTGCAAGCAACGCCTCAGCACCACACCAGCCCCAATCTCCAACAGGCCTGATCCTATTAGCTCTCCGATGGTTTCAACTTGTCCCCTATCCCCTTCATGGTACTGTCGTAGAAATTTCACTTAAGGCTGATTGTTTTAGAGTCTGACAAACTTTATTGTACTTCATAGCTTTGGGGGAACAGGCACTCAGCAGTTTGTCAGGCGTCTTGCGCGCTGTTCCCCGAACAAGTACATACATCTTTTATAGCCAAAAACACACCAGTTTACAGACAGCTCAAGGAGGACTCTGATATCTGTAGACACCAGCTACTTTTGTTAAATGGGGCCCATTATCGGTTCAAGGCAGGGTCGACCTATTTGTGGTCATTCTTGTAGTTCCATTATCATGTTTAAACAAGTTGAGTTCTTCATCTCACTTCCCCATATGTTCTCTTTCACGCATCCTTGACCCCTAACATACATGCATTTCTTATATTGTTTTCTGCTGCAGCCTTACTTCTTGGGTCAGGTCTGTACCTTGATCTGGTCCTTTTTGCAGAATAAGCTATCATACCAAAATACAGTACTTCCTCTTATCTAAAGATGAAGACCTATTACAGTACTTAATCATTTCCTTAAGTTCCAAAACAAGAACTCAACTTGGACACAGGTTAGTCGTGAAAGAGGCAGAGGTGGTAACCAGATATATATAAAAAATAAAAAAATTAAAAACACAAGATCACTCTGGCAGCTATCCTGCATAAAACTGGCTGGCAATATATTACCGAAGGTAAACAGTTAAGCACAAGAAGTACCCAATCCAGAAACAAGTGTTCCACACATTTACAGTAGCACTCGTATTAAAAACGATTACATGTTTAATCCTTTGGCACAGCACACAGAGCACAACAGCAATAGAAAACTTAAAACAAGAAACTCCATAAAACATAACAAAAACAAAGAATACCAAACAGCAGATTTAGCGCGTGTCCGCACATAAAACGTAAATCGGCGTCGCAACGTTATAGTATGGACTGGCCTCACGAATCGCTGCCGAACCTGGCCATCCAGGCGCGGGGCAGCTCCGAGCTGTTCAGCCCAACCAGCCTGCTGGAACTTCGCGGACACCGCCAGAAAAATACAGAAATGCAACCCAAATGCACAACAGTAGCAAAACAGTAGCGTTAGCACTATGACGACGGCTCACTCCTGAGAGTGATATAAAAACGGGCACGTTACAATATAAGAAACCAATATGGAGAAAAAACAAGAGAGCAAAAACCTACCAGGCATCAGGTAAAGGGAGCACAGGAGGAGGATGACGCCAGCATAAACTTCGTAAACAGCTCACTATGAAAGTGGAATACTGTAAGCTTTACTGATAATTTACAAGCGCAGAACTCAGCCGCCGGGAAGGGTTACAATACCTGCTAAAGCGACTGAACGCAGAAGTCAAATCGTGACTTCCAAACACTGAAGCGACTACGGTAACAAATTCCCCCTTTCCTGGGTACGAGACTAGTGGCGTTGACAACCAAGTGCAGCCCAAACCCCCTGGCATGTGCAACCACGAACGTGTCGCCATTGTCATTCCCTTCTTTTATAAGGCACGGACCATTACCCACGGGCCAATTATCCAATCAGGAGCACCAGTAACCAGAAAGGAAAGGTAAGCATGTAATTGACATCACACATAGGTCATCCTGCTACATAAGCAAGCTTGCATTATTGCATTATATGTTTAGTATATTAAATGTTTCAAGGCAGAAATTAATCATTATAATCATCATAGCTGAATCAACAGTGTTATCATAAGTTTCATTATTAAATACTGATTGAATTTGCATTGGATTTGCATAACCATGGGTTTTTCTACCACAGTGCATGCAGCCTTCCTGTGGGTGGCCACGGAGAGCAGAAGGGTATCGTGCCTGTTTATATTGAGCTGTTGTGAGATGTTTTACAGTGACTGGAGTGCCAGTCCCGCCACCAACACCCAAAATATTTTTCCCTGCAAGTTGGAGGACCACTTGCAGGGCTGGATGCAGTTTAACATCATACCCAGTTGCACCCAAGTTTGCAAATTCCCTACACAAACTGCATGCAAACTCATCAGAAACAGCCTTGGAGTCCAGCCTCATTCTCCTAGTAGGTGGTAACCTACTGGACCTAATCTGAATCTTCAGAGTAGCAGCAATAAGTCTGTGGTCAGAATTCACAAACTGGGCACTTCGGTAGACCCTGCAGTTCTGCAGGAACCTCCAGCATCTGCCAATGAGGATGTGATCGATCTCCTTTGCCTTCTCCTTCATATATGCGAAATAAACCTGTGTGAATAAAAATTGTGAATTGTGAGGTGTGATTGACTTGTTATGTATGATGTTAGCATATTAGGCTTTTACTCTAATCTAGACTCTAATTGCAAGGCAAATTTTCATTAGATTTAATATAAGAATAAACCACCCTGATAAGCTACTTGTGTAAATAAAATTTTTAACACACAAATAAAGATACCTTCTATTAACAATCCCTTAAACTGACAAAATGATATACTGTGCTTAAGATTCCACAGAAGTTCCAAAGAGTGGTTTGACAGGTTTTCAGATTTCACTGTCATTGGTTTCTCTGTGATGGTTTGGTACTACAGAGAGGAAGTCCACAACATTTTTTTTGCCTGTCAAAATTTTTTTGATTGTATTATTTTTATTACGCACATAATATGTACCTTTATTCTATTAATTATCATTGACTGAATGATGTGGTGCATTTATCTAGGGATCAAGAAAACTGATTTAAGAGTCCATTGTTCAAGCAGACAGTGTCACCAGCCTGTCACAGAGTCCATTAAAAGTTACTCTACAAGGGTTAAGACCAGCCTATGATTTGCTGCTGACAAAAGGAAAACATGCTGACAGTCGCCAGGAACGAGTCAGCACACAGATTTGCACTTCAAGCAACTGTCCAAATAGACAAAGGCCACTGACACAGCAGAGGGCAAACGCAGCGCGAGGAGGATTTCATCCAGCCTGTCACACCCTCATACACTAATGCTTTTATCCTTGCATCAATTATTTACCTATGGCTGCAACAAAGGATACCAACATGCAGTGTTTTTAGCACAGACTCATCACTGTTTGTGGAATACAGTTTATTATGCATGTTCAGATACACCACAGTTTGTTTATAGGATTAATACGTTACATGTTAAAATTCATGCATCTAGTCATGTATTACATTACATTTACATTTATTTAGAAAATGCTTTTGTATAAAGTGACATACTGTACAAGTCAGGCGAACAGCACATAACAAACTGAAGTGCCGTCAAGAAGTCGACTATATATGTAGCTAGGCCGAGCTTCCAGAGAAGGTCCAGGTACAAGTGTAAGCAGTACTGGGGCAAGAGCTACACACCAACTAAGCAAAAACCTAATAAAGCAACTATTCAAATCAGCAAAAAGTGCAACATTAAGAACATTCAGGGAACATACAGTACAATGGTATCAGGCTAGTAGAGGGATTCCTATTCTTCTATTAGAGTTACATCAGAGTAAATAAACCTTCTTCGTCAAGTTACTGTTAATGTAGAGTGGCGGAAGCTCCTCACTATATTTCCTTAGGATGAGGATTTCTACATTTTAATGCTATTGAGGGCCAAGTTGTTCTCTGAGCACAATTTAAATAGGTTTCGGACCTCTGCTCTGTTTGCCTCATCTGCATCAGAGATCAACCCAGTCATTGTTGTGTCATCTACAAACCTCCAGGATAAGGGTGGTATTCCTGGTATGGGTGGGTACACAGTCATGGGTGAATGGGGCATAGAGAAGAGGACTCAATAACCCTGGGGCACCCCAATGTGAAGAATCAGGCTAGACAGATTCAGGCAGGATAGATAGGACCCTACTCTAACTTTCTGAGGGCAATTGATCTTAAAGTCAAGAATCTAGCCACAAGGAGGACCATTGAATCTCAGGTCAAGTAAAGTAATTTGGAAGAATTTGCAGAAATTAACTGTACAGAAGAATAGTGCCCACCACAAAACATTACTAATGATCTATTGATCCATCTGTTAATTACTCATAATAGACATTATTAATCATGATAGTCTTACATTTCTTAAGGTGGTTATCTATTCTCAGTAGTGACAAAAAACAGAAAAAGAAAATGCTGATAATCATGTTGCTTCTGTTTTCTGATACCCCTCTGTGGTCCCAGATGAATATTCTTCTACTCATGGAATAGTTGTCTTACCAGGTTCTTGCTTAGTTGTGTAGCTTTTGCTCCAATACTACTTACACTTGTACCTGGGCATTCACAGAAAACTCAGACTAGCGACTGGTGAACATCATGTACAGTATGTTTCTAACTTGCTATGTGCCTCATTTGTATGTAGCTTTTGAAAAAAATCCTCTGCTTAGTAAAACAAAATGTAAATAAATGATTAGACAGTTAGACAGGACAGTCAGAGCTCCCTAATGAGGATAATGAAGATACAACGAAGCTTGGAAAATTCCTAAAATTTCTCTTTCTCTGAAAATACTACTGTGTCATATTCTCCAAGATGAACACAGATGTCCTTTTTACAAACAAAATTTGCAAAGATGCATTATGTGCACAGGGCAAAATAAGGAGTTTTCAGTCATCCCAGACTACAGAAAGGGGGCTGACAACTTTAATTAGGTGACAGGAACATGTAGCTGCCAGCGCATGGCTGTCTGGGTAACTTATTCCAACGTCAATGAATATAGATGCCAGTAAAAGCATGAAATGTGTCAGATCTTCACCCCCCAACCATGACACTGTGTGCTTCAGAGACACACATGCATATTCTGTCCATCATGTGAAACATGCAGTTTAAAGTCAGTAGCAAAAAACAATTAAGGATGTAGTTAATAAGTGTGCCGTCCCCTGAGGTTTAACAGCTATGTGCATTTATATGTTCAGTTATGATCACTAATCAGTTATACATGCATAAAAGAAGGGTGCATTGATATTTGTGAATGACCAAGAGAACCAAAAAGACTTTGCAGTATCTTATTTAATGTTTGACTATCATGTTTAAAGTCACAAGTCAGTCTCCCAAATCCTGCTCCACAGTTTAGTGTTTTTTCCCTCTGAAAATATTTTTCCATAATATTTAAACTAACACGGCAATTAATTTTTAATTTTAACCTTACTTAAAAATTCTCATAAGTATCAATTGTTATTATTAAATTGTTAAATTATTAATCTAATTCTCTTTGAATTGCACAGCTGTCATGGACTACAAATGACAAATTGATGCTCATACCTCCCTGGGCTCCAACTTTCTTCTGCATGGCTTGACTAGGCCTCAAACCAGAAATACAAACTAGGAAATCCTTCCTGCCAGTGTTGAGCCAGAATATCTGGGCCATGAAAATTCTAAACAGGAAGTGGAAACTGAATCAGTTACATTAAAAATGTTTGATTTGCTTTTTTGACCATTTAATGTGACTGCTCATGTTTAAAATAATACACTTATAGGTAAAGTATACTTGACAATAAATTAGTAGGTATTATCACCTTTACATATAAACAAAGAATTATACTTGAACTAGGATAAAATTAGAATAAATTAAAGAAAAATTAATAGACATTTTAGGGCGCCAAAGATTCACCAGATCTATTTCCTTGTCTTTTTCTCCCAGTTCGACTTCTTTTTAAATATCATGTGTGTACTGGATAAGTGCTTGGAAAGTGGATGATTGTGTTAAATGCTTGCATTGTGTGTGTGTGTGTGCTTGCTCAAAAAGGGACTTGATATCCTATCTAGGCTGTATCACAATCTTCTGCCCCTATGCATATTGGGAAAATACTGGATAAGCCTTTGAAAGATGGATAAATAGCTTTGTAAATAAAGAAAATACATTGCAAACGTAAAAAGACTTTTAACAGTTGTCAGTACAATGACTGTAGGGCAAGACTTTAAAATACCAGGGGCTGCTCCATCTAAGACTTTGCTAATTTGGCTCCAATCAGTAGCTGACAGGACCCAATCACACAAAGCCCTGAAGGAAAGAAAGGGAAACACAGGTAGCAGAATATACACTGATTTACACCCTGACATTCAGACATAATCAGAAGTAATCTTTTCATTCTGCTGTTTATTGATTCTTTTTCACATATATAAAAGTTAATTCAAGTAGAAGGCTATTGATCTAACTACTAAATAACTGTATGCTTCTTCATATAGTTGGATTTTGCTTCTACCTGTATGGTTACCATTTTCACTTTATTAAGCAGCAAAGCTGCCATTACAAGCAACAAACCATATTCACCTTGTCTGACCTCTCATCATTACTAAGTGTTACCAATAAATTGATTCTTACCAAGAACAACAAAGATAATTTTACAAGGAAATAAATTTTCACGGTTGAATTCCTCTGGACTTGCATCTTGACAATCAAAAATGGCACCTTACCACCAGGGGGCACTGTGACATATTTTGATACACTGATTTCATTTTAAATGCTTGCATTGTGTGCGTGTGTGCTTGCTCAGAAAGGGATTTGATATCTTATCTAGGGTGTATCATGATCTTCTGCCCCTATGCATACTGGGAAAATTCTGGATAAGCCTTTGAAAGATGGATAAATAGCTTTGTAAATAAAGAAAATACGGAAAAGGGTGGAATGCTCTCTCCGGGTCGGGGAGGGGGTCCTCCCCCAAGTGGAGGAGTTTAAGTATCTCGGGGTCTTGTTCACAAGTGAGGGTAGAATGGAACGGGAGATTGACAGGCAGATCGGTGCAGCATCAGCAGTGATGTGGGCGCTGCAATGGTCTGTCATGGTGAAGAAAGAGATGAGCCAAAAGGCAAAGCTCTCGATTTACCAGTCGATCTACGTTCCTACTCTCACCTATGGTCATGAGCTGTAGGTAGTGACCAAAAGAACAACATCGTGAGTACAAGAGGCCGAAATGAGTTTCCTCCACAGGGTGGCTGGGCTCTCCCTTAGAGATAGGGTGAGGAGCTCGGTCATTCGGGAGAGACTCAGAGTAGAGCCGCTGC
>JAODLD010000001.1:26012105-26043723 GCA_026781065.1 Mormyrops boulengeri
TGGTGAGGTGTTCCGGGCATGTCCCACTGGGAGGAGACCCCGGGGAAGACCCAGGACACGCTGGAGGGACTATGTCTGAGGGACTATGTTGACTACCCTCCTTCAACTGTACTTTCCACCATCGATGACATAGTCAGCAGAAACTAACCCTGCCTTCAAGTCATGTTGGAAAAATCGTAAATACAAGATCAGAGTACATGAACGCCACGACGAAGTTGTATTTACCAGTCAAAAACTCTGGATTTTCTTTAAGCCCCTAGTTCCTGAGTTAGGGACGTGTCATTACAACAATCATGGCCGAGGCAATGGATAGCTCCACTGTGAAAGTCAAATTATTTTGAAAGTAGTGAATTTTATGTGCCATTGCAAAACTCTGAATTGTTCTGAATGTTGAGGAGATTGTTGTTAAATGGTGTACCATGAAAAAAAAAGTTTTTGTCTATCGCTATAAATCTCAGTTCATTATTTCTTTCCAGTTTAAAAGTTGATTGTTACACTTGAGTTAAAGTCGAAGAAACCAAGTTCTTTACCATCAGAACGTGAGAAATAGGTGACAAACACTTGGCAAACAGTAGTGATGGCCAAAATGATGCTTCTGGAGCCATGGTCTCTATTTTCATTATCCCACTAGATGTTGCTCTCTAATCCAAAAATCGCTCAAAGCATACCCAAAAGGAAACCATAAGCGCCATGTGGGCTCAAAAATGATTTCAAATGGTTCACCAAGTGTCGTTTTGGTCATCACTATCAAACACATTTCGCATTTCACAAGTCTGAGATAGAAGTTGAACAGGTTATTTTAGTCAGTGCCGAAAAAAATCCGCTGCAGGCATTCTTCCTATCATTTCTTAATTCTCTGTGGATTATTACTGTGTGTGTTTCTCATGGACTGAATTTTGCGCTGGTTTACCCTTATTCAACACAACGCTTTTGGCTTACCTGCTCTCCTGGTTAGTTCCCCTATTGTTCTGATGGTTTTGTCTGTCATCTGCCTGTCATTGCATTCTCTTACGTGCTCAGTAAATCCCGATTTGTATTTTCACAGCAGTGTTTGTTGCTTCTGCTCCACTGCCAGTCCTGACAAGGAGCCACAACAAAAGCGACGTAATTTTATGATGCAAAGCCTGTCACCGTAGACGTGTTTGGTCATAAGTTATATCAAACTTTTATGGAGTATTTTTCATATTGATATTGAGGAAAATTACATCGCGATAATTATCGTTTTATCATCCAGCCCTAATGTTGTCAGTCCCCGGATTCATCTCAATGTACAAAAGTGTTAAATAAATGTGAAGGTATTCCATGAAATTTTACTATTGGTCTATTAAATTTAATTACAGCTGTAAGCATATAATTTATTCCTGGAAAATCTGTTAATTAAAGACAATAATCTTCAGATGTGGAATTTTACTCCAGCGACCCCCCTAACACAGGCCAAAAACATGCTAAGGTGAATTGTTACTAAATTACCCATAGGTGTGAATGGTGAGTGAAGATGCCCATTTAAGAATTCCCTGTCTTGTGCACATACTGTAGGTTCCAAACCCCCCATGACCCTGAATAGGACAACCAGGTACAGAGGACAGGCACATAGGCTGGATGGATGTCTTTGATCGTTTTATTAAGCTCTCATCACTAGTGTCTTTAGCTTCATTACAAAAAACCTAAAAGAAACCAGTAAATAAGTACTGTGCTCGTAATACAATGGTTGTGTGTTTGAATCCTGGGGAGTTCACATAAATTACAACCCTTCAGTCTGCTATAAGTTGCTGTAGATAAAAGTATCAGGTAAATCAGGACAATAGCTATATGTTTCTTTAAAATGCAATGAAACAATGATTAACAATGAATAATAACCTGCTTAGTCAGTTCATGTAAATTACAAGCTGGTTACAGCCCTAATTCCCAGGAACATAAATTATGGCAGTTTTCTACTCATTCTGTGTGCTTAAATAAACTAAAATAATTGGTTGATAATGATTAGATTGAATGATAAATGGGGTGTGCAGTGTTTCATTTTGCAACCTATCACAAGGAGCCTGGGCTGGGGAATAGCTTAGCTGCCTTGTTAAGGTCTTGTTTTGTGACTCGTAGAATTGGGGAATGAGAAGAGAATTCACCTGACAAACTTCTTCATGAGAAAAACAGACAATTTAATCTCACCCTCAGGCTCCCCTATGTCAGTCAGGCCTGCTGATCTTACGCTGACATTGGGCCCTGATTGACGGCAGTCCCGTGTATTCTGATGTAATGTAAAAAAAAAACACAATTCGCACAGCAAATAGCAGACATTTACATTGCTTCGTTTCTGTGCTAGGGATGTTGATTTAGCTGCTAATTGGTGACAGAAGCTGTCAAGTGGGTGGCGGATAACAATCGTGGAGGCGTCTGTCATTATTAGGTGAGAAAAAGGCATTTTTGTGAAGGAAAAAGGACAGTAGCACCCCCTCCTGTTGACTAATATTTACCCAAAATACATTGCAAACACAAAGGCAAAGCAGTTAAAGACACACAATACGCGTAGCATAGTACTCTCTGTCTTTCTCTCTCCCTTTTCCTCTCTGTTCATCATTGTCAACATGATTGCAGAATTCAGTATGTTTGCTAGGGGAAGCATTCAACCTGTTTTACAGCTCAATATCCCTGAAACCTGGGGCCATAAATTTGCCATAATATGGGGGTGGTTTAGCCTCTGTAACTGTGGTCAGAAGGTTGTCGGTTCTAAGCTCAGCAGAATAGTCACACGTCTCCTGGGGTCTTGAACAAGACCCCACCTCCCCTCTCACCCCAAAATGCCCCTGGGGTGCAAGATAAATGGCCTGACCTGACACTCACACCCAAAGCTTCATTCCTGTGTGTGTGTCTCAAAGGAGAGCAAGAAGGCATATGTGAAACGAAGCATTTCAATGTACTCGTGCTAATGGAAAATAAAGCACGCTCTGTTTAATACCATGGACAGTCCACAACACGATTATACAATATTTATCTTACAAAGGCAGCATACATATACCATGATATGACTGCAGCTCCACAGATGGTATAAAAGGCAAGAGACAAGGACAGTAGTACATGCTAGTTTTGCACGTGTGTGTGTGCATGGGGGGGTGGCTCGGGGGTTTGGGGCAGGGTTAAGGTCACTAGAGTTCCAGAATCCTCAGAGGGAATTTGAGTTATTAGTACCCTGCCAGATCACGGCCAATTATAAAGGAGCCTGTCAGTCTAGGCAAAAATGCTACATGATTAGCAGGAAATGACAACATCTGGTGAAGAGTGTGACTCATCCCAGCAGCTCTGATTCGATAATAAGAGGAATGGATGATAGACAGGCAATACCCAGCTGTAGCCTTGCTTTACTCCCTTCATTCTGCTTTGACCTTCTTAGAAGTTACTGCTACAATCTTCACCAAAGAGGAGGAATAAAGAAAGAAGTGGGAAATTGAAGCTTGTCTCCTAGTGCATGGTGATCTTTTGTATAAGCTCTGAAAGCTGAATTATTTATGTTGTCAAGTAGTTTTAGGCAAGATACGACTTTTGATTTACTTGCTTGGGCTTGCATTTTTCAAACACAACTCCTGACTAGAGTAGGGAGCAGGGGGAGGAGTTGGGAAGCACAGTATAGGTTGGTACATAATGAAATAAGTCTGCAGAGTGGTAGGTCTGACAGCTCTGGCATATGATGCATGGGGCCCATGCTAATGCCCTGCCAAGGCAGTGATGGATCCTGGGATGTTGACCACATGTAGCATTAGCCTCTGTTCATGACAGGAGAGTAAAGACGGTAAAAATCTGAGGTAATGTGGAAGTGAGAATGGCGGAGGTATGAGAGAACATCCAATGGTCTACAATCATGTGATAATAGTAGTAATAAGGATAATAATAATCTTTATTTATGCAGTACTTTTCATACATGAAATGCAGGTCAAATTGCTTTACATATGGGAATAAAATTAGGAACAAAGAAGGAGATGTACAAAGCATGCAAATATGGTAACGATCAAAAAAATGTAAAAAAGAAGGACATAAGAACCTAAAAATAAACATGTAAATTAATAAATACATTATAAACTATAAACAAATTAAAAAGTCAATCTTAAACGATCCAAACACACATACACACATGCACCTGCAGCTTGTTTTGACAGTGCATTTTGTTTTTTATCATTGTTTTTCTGCAAAACAATTTCTATGTATTTCAGCACAGTAGAAAAAGTGGGTTTATACTGTGTTTCTTTGAGCTGCACTGGCAAGATAACTCTCATTCCAGGTGATAGGTGGGTTTATTAAGCTTTTTTTTTATCTGGTTGTGTGGCTAATAACTTTGACATTCTTTGACAGACTTTATAGATCGCCTAATCCTCGAGCAAATAGGAAACCTTGTAATAGCAAGCCATTTCGCAGCGAGAGCTGCTGTTCGAGGCACCAAACTGACAAATAATACCACAGGATGCGAGGAAACACAGGTTAGCTTGACAGACAAGAAGCACAATTATCAAAGTTTGATTAAAGAGCTAGCTTGAGAATGGGTTGCACTGTTAATTACTGTCGTTTTCAACACTCTTTTATTATGAGAAAAACTATACAATGACAAGTGTGTAAAAGAGCAAGAACTAAATTACTGTCAGAAAAATAAATGAAGGGGCCCATAGCTTCTCAGTGATTTACGGGGCAATTATTAGCCAAAGATGCTGAGGATGGCACTGTTATGGGAAAGTGTGTCAGGGAAAGGTGTACAGGGACAGAAAAGAAAATAGAAAAATAAGAGATTATGTTGTGTGACATTTGCATTTGAGGAAGGCTGGGGATGTAGCACTATATTGCCCAACATAGACAAAATACTATATATATAAGTGCTGTCCCAAATGATTATTCTTTATACGATTAATCTAGCGATTATTTTTTCGATTATTCAACTAATCTAACAACAAATTTTTCGATTGATCTGATGATAAATTTATTGATAAGCAATTATTTTCAAGTTAGTCATTTAATACTATTCACACCCTCCCCCCACACACAAGTCTGAAATTCTAATTAACATTTCAATTTATTAAAACATTTCTTAAACATTAGAGCATTATTAACAAAAAAGGCAAATCTTAAGAGATTCAATAGGATTTCTGTGTTAGACTGAAGTTAATAATCACTGCAATAGTTTTTACTTAATTATTTCAGTACACCAATTTGACTTTAATGTTGAAATAGATGCTTAAACATGGAATGATTTCACAACTAGAGAAACATGTTTTTAACAAACATTAGAAAAGGTAGCTATAGTTAAGCTTACTTCAGTGAGCAAAGAACGATTTAGGCTACAGTGTGTAAGAGTAGTCATAAACAGCAATTTGTCTCACTCTTACATTACAGAATAAGTTAACAGAAAATATAAAATGGCTGAAACAGCGTCATTAACATCAGCTACAGTAGAGGTGCAGAAAAGGTGTCATGACTGAAGTACTCCCAAACTTTGGAAGACCGCGTGCCAGCCTTTTTTGTCGCGTGTTTCTCCAGAGGCTCCATACGCAGCCATGTTGCCTCGTGCACGGGGGGGCGGGCGGCAAATTTCCTTTTTGCAGGGTCGTAGGAGATGTCTCATTAATATTTATGAGAGAAGTGCTACATGATTGGCCAGTGCATGCCTTACAAAATAGTGCGGCACTGCTGGCACCGGTGATATTAGAAAAAACTATATTGGAATTCAGTCTATAACTGATATAGTTTTAACGGTGCCAGCAGTGAAACAACTAGCCCAGTTATTAGCGGAATAACTTTGCATTGTAAATGCAAATGCAAAATGAAGATTTTGTTGCAAAAAGAAATGCAGTGTCAGCTGTGTAGAATTATTGCAGCTACAGGAAGCATGACGTCGACCAAAAACAGGTCATTTGTCGACAGCTGTTGCCACAACATGGGGAAACACAAGTAATTTGTTTGATCATTTAAATTGGCACCACAAAGCCCTGTATGATGAGTGCAAAGCAAAATCTGATTGCTGTCCAAAGCAAAAAACTATTTCAGATGCCTTTGCCAGTGTTACGCCATATGAGAAAGGTTCCAAACGACAGAAAGAAATAACCAATATGATAACTTTCAGCAAAGAGGGTTTTAAAAAGATGATCCAGCACCTCTAACCAGCGGGCCAGCTGTTCCTCCGGGCTATGGAAGTTTAAAAGCCACGCCAGGTATGTTTGGTCCGTCCGCAACCAAAACCATTGACCACAGAGGTAGTGCTTGCACACCTGCACCATGGCCAGCAGTTCCCGTAGGGTCATGCTGTAATTGCGCTCCTGCTGGCAAAGTGTGTGGCTGAAGTACACAACTACACGCTCCCCTTTGGGGCCCGCTTGCAACAACACAGTGCCTAACCCCATGTTACTAGCATGCGTGTCCAGGATGAAAGGGAGACACGGATCTGGATAAGCTAGCATGGGGGCATTGGTGAATGCCGCGCAAAGTGGTTGAAAGGCATAGCGCAAACATCTGTCCACTTGAACCCGCTTCCCTTCTCTGTAAGATGGTGCAGTGGTTAGCCAAAGTCCTTCACAAAGCGTCAGTAGTAGGGCGCCAGCCCGAGGAAGCGACATAGCTCTTTCACATTGCACGGGGTCAGGCAGTCCCAGA
Source organism: Mormyrops boulengeri (assembly GCA_026781065.1). Lineage (NCBI taxonomy): Eukaryota > Metazoa > Chordata > Actinopteri > Osteoglossiformes > Mormyridae > Mormyrops > Mormyrops boulengeri. The sequence goes on from JAODLD010000001.1 coordinate 26,018,724, forward strand.
CCACTGCCCTCTTTCCTTGGTCGGTGGCCATGCCTTCCCCACTGATGATGTGGCCCAGGTAGTGCATCCGGCGCTGGAGAAGGGTGCACTTCTGGGGGTTCAGTTGTAACCCTGCCTGTCGGATCACGGAGAACACCGTCTTTAGATTGCCCTGGCAAAGTCAGTGGCAAAGTCACTGAGGTAGACCAGGGGTGGCCAATCTTATCTAGAAAGGGCCGCAGTGTATGCGGGTTTTCACTGCAGCTCCCTAATTAGATTACTAATTAGAGGACTGATTGGCTGAAGAGTCCTCCCACCTAGGTGTGAACAGCTGACCTAAAGGTTATCCCAAAAACCTGCATATACACCGGCCCTTTGAGGATAAGATTGGCTACCCTTGAGGTAGATGAAGCACTCGGTTTAGGGGACATGGGACAGAACATGCTCCATGAGCCTCTCAAACACGACCGGGGTGTTGCACAGGCTGAATGGCATCAACAAGAAGTGCCATAGTCCGTGGCCGACAGAGAAAGTGGTTTCAGGGCGAGCTTGCGGGGCCAGTTCGACCTGCCAGTAGCCAGTCCGGAGGTCCAGGGTGTTGAACCATATTGACCCAGCAATGTAGTCCAGTTCGTCGTCAATGCATTGCAGCGGATAGGAGTCTTTCCTCGTCACCACGTTCAGCTATCAGTAGTCAACACAGAATCGCCATGACCCATCCTTTTTGGAGACGAGGACTGTTAGAACCACCCATGGACTGTCGTATAGCTCTATGACTCCAACCGCTGCCATATCTCTGATCCTCTGCTCTGCCTCCTGTTGCTTTGCCACAGGGAGCCTTTGCAGATGCAGGTGGATGGGCGGGACATCCTTCGTGTCCATGTGGAGGTTCACCAGGGATGTGGGTCTTCATCCCTGGTGGTGAAGATGTCTTGGAACGAGTCTAACGGAGCTTTAAGGCTGCCCCACTGCTCCACCATCAGGTCCCAGCTGCTACGCTGTCTCACCTCCTTTACAGCTTGCACCCATGCTGCGATGTTACTGTGTTCCACGATCAGGGCAGGGCTTGGGGTTATGTCATTGGTGTTCTTTCCCCAGGTGCTGCGGGCTTCTCCCTTCCCACAATGAGTAGTCTTCTTCATTCTCCGGTGGAGGGCCACTGTATCTGTGCTGAGGTGGAGGGCTGCTCCCGACACATCGATGGTGACCCCCAGTTGAGTCAGCGGGTCCAGACCAATGATGCAGTGGTTGGCGTTGTCAGCAAGGGAGACTTTCTGCACCACCGTGTGTCTGGCCAGCTGGACACATGGCTTTCTCTTCCCCTTCATGGCCATATGCACGGCAGTCACCGACATCAACTGCATATCAATCGTCTCCCAGCTAGCTGGCGCAGCTCTGCCAGTACCTGGTAGCACTCCTGTGTGGATCAGGGTGATGGCGGACCCCGTGTCCACCAAGGCTTGGCAGTGTGTTTCAGCTATCAGGCAGTCAATGTAAAGGCTCATAGCCTTGCCAAGCCTGCCCACTCTAGGTGCAGCTGTTGGCATGGATTGCGGGTGGCGCCTTCCTCACAGCGACACCTGCCCAGCATTTCCCAGGTGCTGTTTGGGGCGAGGGTAAGGTACTAGGGTGGGCCAGTCGTGGGCAAAGTGCCCCATCTCTCCACAGTAGTACCAGGGGGCAGCTGCTGGTGGGCAGCGTCTTCGCCATGGCACTGTGTCGGTCATGTGCAAGCGCTGACCCTCCTCACTATCGGAGCTCTCGGGCATGCAGGTGCAGCTTCTGCACAGTATGGCTGGCGACCCGCGTGATGTTGCCAGCAGGGAAAGGATTTCTTTGGCCCACTTCACCTCCACCAGGGCTTCGGTGAGCGTGGCTTGTCCCTGCAATTGGCTATGCGGAAAAGCTGGCTTTTCCTATGTGGTGCCAGGGAAGTCCGGGTAGCCCCACCAAGTCCACCACAAGCGCCCATCGGGGTCCTGCCTTTGCCAGTTTGCCAGCTCTGCCCTCTCCGCCTCCACAGTTTAACAACATGTACAAAGATTGTTGCTGTATGCTTATCCCTCCACAAAACAAAACAGGTTACAGAATGTAAGTTTATACTGGAATAAGAAAAAGAGTTAGATACAAGTTTGAGATTCCTGCATTTCCATCAACGGTTAGCTGATAAATTAGGGCCTGATTGTGCTGATGGTGGAAGAAGCAGTGTGATGTTTAACACGGCATCACATTAGCGGAATATGTATATGGATTTCATCTTCATACCAAATTTTTCATCAACACAACCGCTGTAAGAATACATTAAAATCCTACGATATGACAAGGTTGTTATTGGCTCTTTTTTTTATCAATCCAACAACTGGAACTGCACTTGGGTTTAAAAACATACAGTACATGCCTCATAAAACCAGAAAAAGGCCTGATATTTCATTGTGCAAAAGTATATTGTCTACATGTTACTACTCAGGTGTGTATGCCAGGAGGAAAACATTAGAAAACAATTTTAATTGTTGGTGTAATAAATGTCAATTTAAAAATAAAGAAAAGGCAACAACAAAAAAAATGTTACTGGGGTGGTGTGTGACTCTTTGGGTTAGGATGCTGTGTCTGTGATTGGAAGGTCACTGGTGTGAATCCTGTAGTTGATTTTATTATTGGGCCCTTGAGCACGGGCCTTAACCCCAGTTACTTTTGGGGACTGGTTGACTCAGCCTTGTCAGTTGTGTGTTGCTTTACACAAAACCATCCACTTCATAAATGTATAATGTAAATGTTATTGTTGTTATATGAATATCAAGCAATTTGCACACAGGGAAGTTGCCACCCAGAATGAAAGAGTTATGCTTTGGTTCACCTTATTTGTAGTTTTTTTAAGTAATAAGTAGGCAATTTAGCAACCATTTCTATTATTTGAGTCAAATTCACTTAACTGTGAAATTCCCAGGGAGAATATGAGGTCAATATCAAAGAACTGATAGAAAATGAGCTCTTGACATGGGTGCTATGCATTTGTCAATATTATGATTAATAAAGTAGATTGTCTTGTTACATTTTAAGTTGAGCAATCCCTGCACCATAACTTCCAAGTATCAGCTGCTCATGCTAATTAGGTAATTTGAATAAGCAAATTTCATTAAAGCTGCTAGCTACTAACTGGGATTGCTAGGCTGTAGAGGCTGCTGGGATTGCTGCACTGGGAGAAAGTGGTGTAGACGCGGTGTACGCTTTTTGCAGTGGTTAATTAGGATTGTTTGGAAGTATATTTGATTGTGCGCCAGTACAGTTTATGTAGGTGACTGTTTTTATATTTTATTACTTCTTTCGGTCGGCGCGAGTACTTGTCTGTCCTTGTTAAAAAAACAGCGCGAGTGATAATTATCGACAGTGATTGAGTTGCACCTGCGGGTGTCGCGTGAGCAACCTTTCTGTCCGCGTGACTTCGCATCGAACAGCCGCGGGGTAATATTATTATGTAACACCGGTAAAGTTAACTAGCGTCGTAAAAGGAAAGTTGAAGTTGCATCTGAGCTTTGCTCGGTCGCCAGTCGGTCCCGGAAGGACGTTTTCCACTTTCTCCCCCCTCCGGTAGTAGCCTGCTCTGATTTTTTTTTTTCTTGGTTTTCGTCCTCCAAAGTTATACGTGGTTTAGTAGGAAGTTATTCACTGGTAAGTAACCAAATCAACTATTTTATCTTAAAAGTTAAAATTTTAAAGTTGTGTTTTTTTTTATTTTTTATCTCTGACCCTATCGGATAATTTTAAAAAGTTTCCTTTTAACGTAAGTGTTAGCTTAGTGTTTTATTGTACTCTGCACTTTATGTTAGTTAAATCAACTAAAGGTTAAATACGCTATATAAATATACTTGGCTGGGAGTAAAGGACGGGTCATAGTGAGCTAGTTAATCATGGGGCCAGCTAAGTGTTGTGTTTGCAAGATGTTTGCCCTTCTGGGTGTTTGCGTCCAGTCGGACTTCATCTGTCAGGGATCCGGGCTGTTTTCGTGCGTGAACTACGAGGCATGGTGCAGGCAGGAAGGGAATGGACGACCCACTTGCGGCTCACAAGAACAGAAGGGGTTTATTTGGTAAAACAGAAAACACTACACACAAAAGGACCGCGAGGGGTCAAAAGCAAAAGGAGATAAATAAGGACTAAATCACAAGGACCAGGTAGGCAGACAGGTTACAAAGAACTTCCGAAGTACACATCTAACAGAATGTGTAATTCGGAACAGAAAAACTACAACAAACATACGAAACAATAACCACTAAGGGACAGAACTCAGGCAGGGACTTAAATACTAAACTAAACCGGGTAAGACACAACAGGAGTGAGACAATTAACCAGTCCGGGAGGGAGCAGGGCAACGAGCAATCAGGTAAACACACAACGGTAGGCACAAAAACAGGCAACAGATGAAACTAATAATTAAACTCAGGGAAATCAAACTAACAAAGAAACTAAAACAGAATCTACACTAGGGGAAAGACAGACAGGTAGAAACACAAGCACGGGCACAAAGAATTTAAGCAAAACCAAATACAAATCACGACACAGGAACTAGAAAAACTCATACAATGAAGCACTAGGGAACAAAATACAAAAACGGATGAGGTGGGTTTCAAACACGCGACAAAGGGATTTGCAGGTAGCGGCATGCTCAAAACATTGAGCTATGCGGCTGAGAGGGAACAGGGTAAACACAAAGACTGACAGAAATGACAGGATGGCCAGCGATGCCTGCTGGCCAAACGGGGAAGGGACACAAAAGACTGAGACAACAGGAGCTGACCCTGGCATCATCTGCAAGAGATGTAAGTTAGTGGACTCACTCATGGTCAAGGTTCGAGACCTTGAGGAGCAACTGGTTTTCATTCGACAAGACATGGAGTTAGAGGAGATCTTAAAAGTTAATACATTTAGAAGTTAATACGCCTTTAAGGGAGACATTGCGTACATCACAAGCGGGGTGTGGGGAGAACGAAGGGCAGAGAGGTCAAGAGAGCTGGGTGACCGTAGGTCATAGACATAAGAAAGGCCGTACACAGTTTATAGAGGCGGCATCACCTGAAGTTACTGTATCAAACCGCTTTCGGTGCTTCCAGCTTTAGAGCCGGTAAAGACTGGGGAGGCAGGAGGATCCTTGGGCACTGAGGAGTCCCCTCCCCCCTGAAGAGGGAGGTTGTGGTAGTAGGGGATTCAGTTATTAGAGATGTACACAGTTATGTGTGCACCCGTGATAGAGGGTCCCGTACGGTGTCTTGCTTGCCTGGTGCCCAGGTAGGGGACCTTCCGAATCATGTGCACAGGTTTTTGGCCCCAACCAGGGTAGATCCAGTGGTCATGGTGCATGTTGCCACCAATGATATAGGCAAGGGTAGGAGGGCTGTTCTGCAGGAAAAATGTATAGAAGTCGCAGGTAATTCTCTGGAATTCTTCCTGTGCTACGTGTAAGCCAGGCTAAATTAGCTCAGATTAGGAGATTACACTCGGGAAGGGTGGTGTAGGAAAGATGGTTTTAGGTTTATGGGGCACTGGAAGACCTTCTGGAACAGGTGGGACCTGTTCAAGCTGGACGGGTTGCATCTGAACCAAAGGGGAACCAGTGTATTGGGGAGGTGTATGTGTGGAGTAGTTGCGGAATGTTTAAACTAGGGGCTGGGGAGGCAGGGAGGTTAGTTAAGAATATAGGTGGGGGGGGGAGACGGAAAGCCCCAAATAATATTAAAAGTGGGCACTGTAAAAGGCATACCCTTTGCCATCTGTACTTAAACGTTAAGAATATTAGAAACAAAATTCATATTGACACTCACATTTAGAGGCATTAGACTCATGGCATTATAGGAATAACAGAAACATGGTTGAGTGACAGTGATAGAGAAGAATATAATATGGATCATTACATTACAAAAAAGACAACTAGCTTACCAATGTGTAAATGCAAAAAAGGAAAATCAATTCTATAAGATTTAATGTTTTAGGAGCATCCGATTCAAATCTGTCCTGGGTTTGGACCAAGTATATTGTCCCTGAGTAATTAGGCTTACCCACTTAACCAGAAAGTGCAGACTTCAATCATGCACAAACAATGTACCTTTTGTCATGCGTAATGATTTTGGGTGTTGGACACCTCCCCCTCTAGGCCCAGGGGGAACTGCCCTTATTATCATTGATGGCAATCCTCTTTATCATACCCACACTGAGGTACTGCACTGACTTAACATAGGATGTGCTACTTAATTAGGGGTAGAAACAATGAATGAAAATATGAAACAACCATACATGAATCTACAGCTTATATGCATATCATAAATTAAAATGGAAAAGGAAAACCACTGTGTCTTTAATTGCCTGGTTTTCAGATTTGGAACTTTATTACCATTTTATTGTAAACCTTTTATTGTTTCTTATACCTTTAGCTATTTTTTCCAAGTTTTTCAGTTATTTCTGTGTTTTAATCTGGATTATAAATATATTTAAAAAAGTATTGACTGAAATTAGTTTACGTAGGTATAATAATTTTTTCTTATTGCAATTTGTGGGAGTATGAAGTCATATTGTTTCGGAACAGCATGAACTATGCAAGGAAAAAAGTTATGCAAGAATGTACTAGGGGCTGTGTTGTTGTTGAATGTTTACCTCGTATGTTTCATGTGCAGCTTTCCAGCAGCTTGTTCAGTAACATTTTCACTTGTATGAATCCTTCAGCCTGAATGAGATTTTCATACAGGTCCTTTTTTTGAATGACTTGAGTTTTCTATCTGTCTATGATGACTAACGTTTACATAATGAATTAAACAAGAACTGGTCTAATTGCTGGCAGGGGAAGTCTGTCTATTTTCTGTTCTTGAAAGACAGCCATCAGTGTAAACTGCCTCAGTGGCACACTGCACACTCTTGACAAAGTGGTTGTTAAAAACTTTAATTAGTAATGGATGGTCCCCAAGGCCTGGCGAGGCACGGGGTGTAAATGGGGAAGATGTCCCATCTTGCTTGCTCCACATTGCACAATGTGGCGCACAGATGTGCTGACGGAAAAACTGTGAATGGACAAACGATAACAGAACACTCCCGCTTCCAACAACAGCTCATTAGCAATCTGTCAGAGATTTTAATTTGTGCCTCCGCGTACATAATGCAGCGATACCACATAATCAGTATCACGCATGTATAATTGGAACTGAAAAGTTATACAGTTTATCGTCCCTTGTATTACATGAATAGCAATTATACAAATGTATTTATTTGTCCTTATTGTTAATTGAAAACACAAAAGTTGTGTTTCTGGAAGCAGTGGCTACTGATTTAGGAGGCTCAAAAATAGCTTTACCAGATGAATCTGCAAATATTGTTATGGTTCATTTTGTATAATCCAGTGTCTTTTATCTTTAAAGACATCTGAGAATGTAGATTCTAAGCATTGTCCCAGCATTGCAATCACTAGGTACCTTTGTTAATTAGCCCTATACCTGTAGGCATAGTGTTCTATTTAATCATCACTCTTCGTACTAATCGCTTATGAGATGATCACCCTGCCTTTGTCCTGTGTTCTTCTGTGATCAAAGCATCCCATCAACATTTATGTATTTTTGCATGAAAACAGGACCTTAGCAGTCTTTCTTTAAGCACTGCAGCCTGAGGACATCCCAAAGATCCCTGCGGTGTAGTTTTCAGCAGATATCCCTGTTTCCGCCAAGATGTTTTAACTCGGTCCATAAAGCTTCAACTTATTGTACTAATTAAATGCTACCTGATTTTTTTTTTTTTCTCATATGCATATACCTGTATAGGCATTCTTTAAAAAAGTATACTATTTCTTCTATCTTTTTGCATTATTTTAGTATTTTTGGTTACATATTCAAATGGATATTCAATGTATGTGTAAGTGTATGAACTTTAATTCTCACTAGCTTTTTTTTGTATTAATATGCTGTTGCCTGTATCATATAACCTATTTTAAAATAGAGACCACTGGTAAAACACAAACCGTTCTAATTCTGAACTGTCAATTGATTAAAATCATCTCAAGTTAAATTTTATTTAAAATTAAATTTAATAAAATATGAAATTATTATTAGTCATAGTAGCAGCAGCAGTAGTAGTAGTTGGCATCGTATTGGTGTTTTATTATGACCATTATGATTTACAATGTATAACTGTACTTGGTGAATGCCATTGTGTAATTTACAGAGGTAAATTAAAATGTAATTAAATGTAAAATTAGGAAGTATATTATATTTATGGGACTGGGGTGTATTTCAATTTTAAATGTAATTTGAGCCTATGAGCCTGCCTTGCACAAAAATAAAGCTTATGGTATGTTTAATCGGTGATCTAAGCTGAGTACATCAATATAGCAGCAATCAATGTGGCTGGCATTGGGTAGAAAATGATTAAAACCCATGCTGGTGTGTAAATGTAGAAAGTCGTCTGGCTGTCGCAGAAACCCCATGCTCAGTCTGGGACAATTAGAGTATATTTACATAGTGTGAGGCTTGGAGGAACTGAGGAACAGTAGGGGGTGGTGATTCCTGCTCTCCCAACCTGCTCTGTGCACGAATGCCCCAATTAACCATGTGTAGCTACATCCCACAGAGATAATGATGCTGAACTAATTTACGAGGGTCTCTGGCTGTGCTGCACCTACACTGGGCTTGGGCACTTTTTGGGAAGAAGGGGACAATGCCCCACTTTTAATTTATGATAGTTTTCTTATTAAGTTTGTTGTGAAATTGTTAATTTATCTGTTTCAGGTTTACTGTGTTTCTTGAAAATTTCTTGTTTTCAGCAGCTGTTTCAGTAAAGAGTCAGAATCCTAACAGTTTGGGTTTGGTGTCCTAATAAAATATTTTGTATGTCAAACCCACCCTGTTGCCTCTGACCTGTGTAGAGACTGTAAAAAATACATAGCTTGTTACTGATCTTCCCTATATACAATTTTTTGGTTCACTCTTATCTCATTTTAGACAAGTTTCATCTATTCATCATCAAATGTATTTTTTCTTTCCAAAGAGTTAGAAACATTTAATATATTTGCAACATATTAGCCTATTATTTCTTTTTTGTTTTGTGGGGAAAATGTAATCTTTGTGACTTTGACCGAGGCAAGGTTGATGGTGCCAGGTAGGGTTGTTTGAGTATCTCCCAATCTGCTGAGCCTAGGATTTTCACACACAAGTCTCTAAAGTTTTCACACAATGGTGTAAAAAAACAAAAGGTCATGACCAGACTGCTACGAGCTGATGAGAAAGCTACAGTAATTTAAATAAGTACTATTTACAGTGGAACTTATGTACAGTGATGAACAGAAAAGCATCTCTGAATGTAGAACATGCCCAACCTTGAGGTGGATGGCTAGCAGAAGACCACATCGGGTTCTGTTCTTGTCAGCTAAGAACAGGGAACCTGAGGTTTTTTCCAACTGGACAGTTGCCAGTTTAAGTTGGAAAAATGTTACCTGGTCTGACAATTTTCAATTTGTTCTGCAACGTGAAAATGGTGGGGTTAGAATTTGGCACAATCTGCATGGATACATGGGGCTAGCCTTCGAGAATTCAGACTACTGCTGGTGTATTGATGTTACTATTCTATTTAAGAGGCACAATAGGTGTGGGGAGGCATGGTGGTGCAGAGGTGTCACACCTCTGGGACCAGGGTTTGAGTCTCTGCCTGTGTATGGAGTTTGCATGTTCTTCCCATGTTCTCAACACTGTACAAGGCACACACTATTTCTGGCCTGTATATTGTTATTATGCTCAGAGGGGTTCAGTGTTTATTTCTCATCAACTTATGGAGTCTTGTTTCCTCCATTTTCTTCTGGGTCTTGTTTACTAATGATTTACACACAAAACTGTGAGATGTCAGTAAATGCCACCACTCTTTGATTTTTTTTTTCTTAAGCGCTTTGGGCCAGCCATGCTGGGATAAATTCTATGTAAAAATAAATGATATGATGCTCTCACTTACTGTTATTCTTTGTTAACGTACTGTTAACCGTGACACTTGAGTGTGTCTCATTGTATTACATACATATTCTAATAAACTTTAAGTAGACCTTTCGCAAATTTAAGTGAAAATGAAACAATGAAAAATTATTATAGATGGAAGTGCAATAGTCCTGTAGTGAAGAGTGGTGCTATTGTTGTTTTTTAAAGGGAATCATAACTAGGACTTGATACTTTCCAGGAGATTTGTGTTTTGGAGACTTTCTGAAGCTCCTGTTTTTTTGGATGATAAGCCATCAGTGTAAATTAGCAGGGTTGTCAGGGTTGGCTGATGAGTGTTGGGGTAGGATGTGATAAAGAGTGTTGAAGGTGTGAAGCTGGGGGATGGGCTTTGTGAAAGTCCCGTCGCTTAAGAATCCTTTGTGTTTCAAATGTACTGTAAGCGTCACCGAGTTATTTAAAGGACAACTTGCTTATTGCACAGTTGCTCTTGGCTCGTGTGCAGGACTTCTGCAAAACAGTGAAAGGTCCATGACTGTGGCAGGTGCAGCATCTATTAATTTTTATCTATGAGTCATCCCCTGGAGAGTTCATACTTGTCTGTTGTTAAGATTGAGACACTCCCATTAAAAGAGATGTCACATATAGCAGTGTTTCTCAAACCAGTGCTTGGAGACCCCCCAGACGGTCTACGTTTTTGCTCTCTCCCAATTCCCTGGGAGTTGGGAGGGAGCAAAAACATCTCAAACAGTCCTCTGGGAGTCACCGAGGACTGCTTTGAGAGACACTGACATATAGGACTCAGAATGCTTGGTTAAAGTGCATTTATTGAACTCCACAATAAACGGTCCAAAGAGAGCCCCCTGAAGCAGATAATCCATTCTGACTGTCACTGAAGCTGCTAGTAGTCAAGCTAGAATCTCATCTGTGATATTGTAGGTCTTAGACAGGGAGTTTTTTAAAATCATAAAAAAGTAATAGAAGCCTCATTTCTAGTGTGATTATACTGTAGATCAGAATTCTAGTCAAGTCAAGCAGACTGTATTGTAATACCTTCCATATACAGGTACACAGTGGCAAGTAATAGCAATCGCCCCTGAACCATGGTGCAACATACAACAGCAACTGACAGGGAAGGGTTTTTATGTCCAGAGGGGCTGAACACAAGGGATCATATACATATAATGCTAGGTGTATTGTCATGGGTTAGCCAACAGGTGATCATGCCACTTTATCCATGGCGAATTCAGCACCATGGACAGCCGCTGTGAATTCCTAAACCACAAACAAAATATGATGTGACTGGCTGTCTGTTGGCCATTGGTATTTCCCTCCTCTTCGGATGGTGTTTAGGCCAATCAGCAGAGATGGTGGAGGAGGGTGGAACCAGGTGGGTGAACACTAAAGGCCAATTTATACTTCACTTTTGCATATGTGGTTTGGTCCGTGCAAGGGTGAGTGATGCAAATTTCGTTATGAAGCGTTTGCGCCGGATAGTGCGCATGTTGCCCAGATTTGAATGCCTGGCGAAATTATGCGGGTTGGTACGTGTCGACTGGGCATGTGCAAGGAAATTGACTAGATTTTACCAGTAGGTGGCAGCACTGACTTTCACAGAGCGGTGGTCAACTAAGAAAGACTATGGGAAGAATAGTTGCTGTTGTGGTAATTATGGTATGCAGGAGTATGAGGAGTTGTGGAGGTACCTGCATGTCTAATTTTTCGTTGCTGTTCAGACATTCTATGCGGTATTTGGTATTTTCAAAACAACACTATTCTGAGATTGTGTAATATTGTAGTATATAAAATTTATGAAGCAGGAGGTGGGGGGTTAGAGGTTGGGGGGATTTGGAGCACTACCAAATTGTGTCATAAGAATTTCAATAAACAGTGGTATGCAATACCGCCCAAGCCTTGAAACTTTAAAACTGTTCCTAAAATGTTTCTCTACACTGCTTGCATTAATGTTCATGCAATGCATCTACCCTCTCCTGATCTGGTGGAATATCACTGCTGTACACATATGCCAACTACGCAGCCCGAATGTGCATGTGGAAAAGTGAAGTGTGAACTAAGCTTAATGCTCTTGGTTTTTTTCTGCTCAGATATCACTTAAACCAGCTGTACACCAGGGCCATACAATAATAAATTTTGTTAACTATGTTAACCTCAATGGCAGGAACCAAATTAAACTTTCCCTTTTTAAACTTGATTCAATGTTTATAGTAATAGAAGAGTGATAGTGATAATAAATAATATATAGAAATAATCAAAAATCATGATTACTGACTGTACAGATTAAGTGCTATAAAGAAATCTTGTTAAACGATGACCAGTGTATCTATTTAGGACTACCAAAACCAAGATTCATAAACTATATGGACTTTAAGAGCAGGAGAGATTCTAGGATTTTTTTAAGGTGAGGGCATAAAAAGAGCCCCAGTGGGTCAATCAGCTTTTAGTTTGGGCCAGTGCCCCTGTGGCCCCTGCCCTGTATACGGCCCTGTATAAGAGCCTACTATAATGAACTGAAAACTTGGCTATAGATGACCCAGAGATGGTGTGACAGATGATATCAAAATATGGAGATTTGTTTACGCTCCTTCGTTGTGTTCTGGCTCGAAGTTGCTTTTGTTATTTTAGCCTTAAACTGCTGGTTCTTATGTCAGTAATGAACGCTTATTTAATTCTTTGTGAAGTACTTTGGGGAAACTCTGTCGGAAAGAGTGCAATATAAAACATTGAAGCAGAAACTGAAAATTCACATTGTGATGCAAATATGGTTTAAATTTACATGGAAGAAATACTTAACATAATTAACTTTTATCAGTGCATCTTGCTATTCTACTGGTATGTTAGGAGATCTGTTTAGACAGGCCTGAGCTGGCTGTAAATGCATATCCTACTACAGTATGATAGCATTTTTGTATACGATGTGTAGCACAACATTCATTTATTACTGGCATCCCTTGAATATGTTTCACATTTAAACAGCTTGTTTTTTTAAAGTACAGATGTCTTCCATCCATCTTATAATGTTATGGCGGGTCATGGTGGAGTGATGGATGATCCATGTTGTGGCTTATGAAAAAAACAGGGATTTTATTATAAACAGACTAACAAACAGGAAACAAAGGAACTGCGAGGGGTCTTAACACAGGGAAGTAGAACACAAGATCTAACTAGGCACTAACTAATGTGAGGTTAAACTAACACTAAAGCTACGGGAACCACAGGCAACAAACACACAATGAACATGCAGGAATCAAGTGCAACATTTGTGATGCCAAAAATGACGCCTCATGAACCATTTGCGGTATTGTTTGACCCCACCAGACAAAGATACCGCAAATGGTTCGTAAGGCATCGTTTTGGCCTCACCATGATACAAAGCACATAGAGGAACAAACACAATGACTGACTGGGGAACTGAGTAAGGGCAGACACTTAAATATACATGTCAAATGACAGCCTCAACAAGAGAAAGGTGTTGGCTATAATTAATCAATCCCAAAACAAGAGATTAGAGGCAACGAGGAACCAGTGAGGGTAATCACAATCAACTACTAGGGACTATGGCAACACAGGAGATACAGGAAACATAGCTGAAATAATTACAAAACTAGATACACACACGGATAACCAAAAACAGACAAAAATAAGGACCAATATACAAGTAACATGAATGCAAAAACTAACAAAGGGAAAAGCCGAAAACTCAAAATATCCAAACAATCCATGTCTGAAGGGGAGCTGGGTTCTCAGCTGGCTGCTTAGCCCATTCAGTCACACAGTGACCCAGGAAGCAGGGACACACACACCATGGACAAAACAAACCTGGGAAACAAGGGGAGACGGGATGGCTAGTGACACCTGTTGGCCAAACTGGGAGATGACTGACTGAACGGGGCAAGATGGGGACCAATCCTGACACATAACTCACCTGCAATGGTCTGCGAAACTTTGTGACTACAAAAGAATGAATAATACACCAATAAGTCATAACTTTAAAATCACCTACCTAATATTGTATAGATTCCCCTCATGCCACTAAAACAGCTCAGATCTATCAAGGCAAGATTTCAAGATTCTTTATTTGTCACATACATAGTTGTAACAAGTACTAGACTCCACAAGACCTCTGAAGATGTCCTGTGGTATCTGGCACCAAGACGTTAGCAGCAGTTGCCTGGTCGGCTTCCATGAATCAGATTATTGATGCTTGATCGGATCGATATCTGGGGAATTTGGAGGCCAAAGGTACCACTGTGAAATCATGGCACAGAGGCAAGACATTACAGTGCAGCTTCATAGTGAATTTTTGGCATCTTGGAGTTGGACCTATTTCGTTCTTGATGACCTAAAATGAAGTGCTAAGAATTATGGGAGGTTTAAGGAAAATCTTTATATAGTGTAATTCTGTATAGTTTGATTACAGGTCCTTTTCGTTTTATATTCCTCAAGGCAAGGTTCTGGAAGAGGTTGACAGCAGTTGCGGTAAATACTAAAATGCTTCAAGCTAAATGATTCATTTATGTGACGCATTTCTTAAGGGGTGTGGTGGTGTGGGATTGATAGCAAAAAGGTATATGCCTGTAAATATGAATTTTCAGGAGTATGTGTTGATTCTCTTATTTCTGCAAAGTTGCCTGTTGTATTTCAGCTATAACTGGCTGATTATCATTCAAATCAACAGAGGCACATTAATTTGTAGTGATTAATAGCACTGAGATGTTAACAAGCCCTTTTGATTGTTTGGAACTCTTGTTTGCATTGTCTCAGAGGGATTTATAATATCAAAGCTTAACAAAATCTGTCAAAATGGAATTTATACGAGTCTAATTCTTTTATTAATTTAGATTTGGTTTTAAGTCTACATATTAGTTCCCTCCACAGAGTATAATTGTGCGAAATGCTTGTCACTAGATTGTCCTCCTTTTAACAGGTGACAATTGCCAAGGGCCTACCCAACAGGCATGATTTAATTGCCTTAGATTAAAAGCAAGCATCTACATTTTCCCTTTCTCTGCTGTTAAAAATGGATCATTGTATGTGTTTTGCTTGCTTGCTTATTAGAACTGTGTTTCTCTTTCTCCCTTTTTTAACTCACTGTTTTGACCTGTGTGGTCTGGTTCTTTTAGCATTTTCCCCTCAATAATCTGATGTGAACTACAAACTTTTTATGAATTGGAAATAGTGGAATGATTAGCTAAATTGTTCAGTTCACTTCTTTTGCAGTGTTGTGAGGTCAAACAAATTTAAGTTTGCCTTTATTTATTCAAACCCTTTTGCCCACACACACACACACACACACACACACACACACACGCACACATGCACACGCGCACACACACACACGCACACACACACACACACACACACACACACAGAGGTTGGTAATTATTTCTTTGTGGGGACTTTCCATTCACTTCTATGGGGAAAACTCTAATCATAACCTGACAAGTTTAACCCCTACCCAGCCCTAACCTTACCCATAAGTAACCAAACGAAATACTAGACTTTTTTTACTCCTGTGATTACATTCACAGATCTTTGTGGGGAGCCGAAAAATGGTCCCCACAACGTCA
Source organism: Mormyrops boulengeri (assembly GCA_026781065.1). NCBI lineage: Eukaryota > Metazoa > Chordata > Actinopteri > Osteoglossiformes > Mormyridae > Mormyrops > Mormyrops boulengeri. The sequence continues at coordinate 26,034,235 of JAODLD010000001.1, forward strand.
AAAAGCATGTTTTTATTACATTGTGGGGGATATTGGTCCCCACAAAGTAATATAAACCTAATCCACACACACACACATGCACACACACACATCGGTTTTGCTCACAGCCATTTTGCTAATTGCATATATGAATGACAAATAATGTCCAGAGCTGGGTTATTTTGACCCAGCATATATTCAGAAAACATTTTAAATTAATGTTTAAATGTTGAGTTTAATTAATTGGCAGCTTTGCTATGTGTATACCATTTTGCTTTATTGTGTTCAAACTTTCATGAAGTCCCAGAGAAGTGCTTTATATAAAATATAAGCAAATAACAGAAATAATTAAATGGAAAATAAAAACTTCAAGTGAAAGACAATAAAAATTTAGAGCCCATCCTGTGGTCTGTGTGGATCCCAATGTCCCAGCGCAGTCATGGTGACACTGTACTGTAAAATGTTGTGTAATGTGATGTAAATTGGAGATCCTGACTCTCTGAGGTCATAAACGATTCCTGTGTATCCATTAAAATAGTAGGGATGGTACCCTGATATCCTGGCTAAACTGCCCACCTTGGCCCTTTCAAATCTGGCAGCCTAATCATCCCCTGTATCTCATTGCTGAATTCTCTCCTGCCCTTCACTGCTTTAGCTACTGTGTGGTGAGCGTACTGGTGCAGAATGGCTGCCATTGCATCATCCAGGTGGGGGCTACACAGTGGTGGTTAAAGTGGCTCCTGTTTGCTTCTGTGAAGCACTTGGTGGGTGGGTGGTGGGTGTCTTGAAAAGTGCTATATAAATGTATCACTCATTCATTCATTCATTCATTCATTCATTCATACTTGATCTCCTGGAGTTCATACAGGGTAATATTCTTACGTAAAATATCTACAGTGGAGGACTAGGGCAATATATTGTCGCTGTCCAATGAAAACTGTGTGTCCACTTTTTGATGATTGTGATTTTTTATCTTTTCAGATGGAATGCACCCATTTCTTCACAAGGAAATATCTATAGTTTCCTATTTTGTTCCAAAGAGATAGTACTCAGACCGAATACTGAGCATGTTCTATTTTTAAACAGTCCGTTTTTAATTGAAGATTAATCTGGACTGAATCTATTGGTCAGAAGAGAAGATACTAGCAAAATACACACTAGACTAATAATTCTGCACAGTGTATGTAGTTTACTCTGCAGAAAATGCCAGGGCCAACACTTTGCACTGTGTTCATATGACTGTATTTAGCTCTGATGTATGCTTATATCACATCAGCATAGTTACATAACATGTCACATTATGTCACTTGAAGGTTTAAGCATTACAACGTCAAGCATTATACATTATATTGAGTAATGTCTCTGTTGCAGTTTCTGACAAACAATAATACTTTTATATGACATAATGGGCTGTTCCTGTTTTTGTGATCTGGCTGGCTTTTTGTAAGCGAATTGAAAACTCCCCTCTCTCTTTGTTTGATTTTCCAGATAATAAGCTTTGAATTCCAGCTGCAAGTTTAGAGTTCTTTTCATCTTCTCAGCTTTGCTCATAGCGAGGAGCTGAGGAACAGAGACCCTAAGTGAGGAGTCAGCCAGTCAGCCAGGCGAGCCTGTCACTGTCTCTCAAACACTAATGATTTCCCTTTAGTCTTATTTTCTGTCTCATTGACTGTTTCCTTCAAAAACAAAATTGCTTATTTAAATTCATATGCCTGGGGCATTTCGGTCTTCAAATATTGTTGGAAAGTGAAAGGATTAGGCAAAATATGCTTTTTTAAAATGTTAATATATTTTCTGGTTCACATTCTCCTCTGAGGCCAATTAGGAAATGTCTTCTGGCTGCATTAATGTCAAACTGACAAGCGCCGCTATAATTACACTGTGCTTGAAACCTAACTTTCACTTGTGGGTAGACGAGTGCGCCTGGCGGTGACATTGAATCCTCTCTGCCAGCTTTTGATCATTTAATCATCACTAGCTTTCTTGCCTCCTTTGCTCGTTGATTATTTCACCTTTGTTCTTTCTGTTGCAAAATTCAGTGTTGTCTTTCATTATTCACAGTTGCAATTTTGCCTGTCTCATTAGGGACATTGTTGCTCCACTTTGCTGTGCAAAAGCAAGGGATCATTCCTTCAGGTGCATCTACCATATGCACATTGTTTACTTGCATGATTCACAATTTACATTGTGTTGTTTGGGTGGCAAGCCTGCTTTAGAAAATAATGTTCATGCTGCCAGCCAGCACATTATAAGTCAGAGCAATGCATTTGGAAGTATGTATTAGGACCCAGAGATGGGTTGTGGTGGTCTAATCTATTTCTATAGGCATGGATTCCCTGTCAAGTCAGCACCCATGTTATATTAGTTTGGGAATGGTTGACACCAAGGTATGAATATATCTCACGTAAAACTTGCACCAGCAACATTCATCCAGATCTTTGCAAAAATACTTCATGAATTAAGTTCTTTATACAGAACATCCTTTATGCATCCATCTTCCATTGACTTACCCAGTACCTTCTTAGAGATATTCCTTGTGTTCTTAGCATTGAAAAAGGTTATTTGTTTTAGTAAAACTAATTTATATGAATTATTCTGCTGGAATAGTATTTTTTCTCATTAAATGATAATTTCTCTAAATTATATATTTCAATAACTGTACCTAGATGACATTGCATGAGTCTTCCAAAACAACAGATATGTGACTCCCAGATTATAATAGCATTCATAATACCATTAGAAAAGCATTCCTCTTCCTGTCTAATCTGCACCTCTGTATTCAGTCACACATTGGGAAATTCATTGGTTTTTCATTGTTATCAGTTTGGATCAATCACAAGGGGAATCCAGCAGTTGGATGGTCCTTGGAGTCTTGCATGTGGTCAGTATCACGCTGTTTGACTGACATGTTGAGTAATTAAGAAATGGTATAGACTTTTTCAGCTGATATACCAACCTTTTCATGACAGCCCATGAGCAGAACAAGCAGACCACATATAATCATGTACTTAAAAGCAAAATCTAAAACACCAGTAAAAACTCTATTGTCAGGTGGACCGTAATATAAAATGAATGCAAATATGAATAAATATACTATATATTAAAACAATTATAGAAGTGTCATTCATTGCATTGATGTGATTATGACCTTATTATTCTGTTCTATTTTAGATGTGGCTCTTATAAACCCTTATTATATACTGTATTTTTTACTTATATTGAATAAAAAATGCCCTGGAAATAGAAAAAGACAATTATAAAACTAGGTTTACGAAATAGTAACAAGCTTTAATATTAAAGTTCTTGGAAATATTATGTTGCACTCATAATAAATTTTTTACACATTTTCCTTTGTGTGTGCTTTTAAATATTTTTATATGACATATTTATTCAGTCTAATAGTCAGTCTCGTGCCCTAAATGCAGATTTTTTTTCCCACAAATATTCCTCCAATATTTTTTCAGGCACTCAAGGCACATTCACAATATTATGTAAAAACAAGTAGGTAAAAGGGCAAGAGTGATTGAACAGGCTGTAATTCTCCCTTGAATGTAAACTTAATTTGAACTGATATTCAGGTGGAATCTTACACATGAAAACAAAGTTTCATGAGGTGTCTTCTGAAAAAACTTAATTGGGGGTTGGGGGTCAAATCCTTTGCGTAGCGAAACATGATCAGAGATAGTTAAGTGGCCAATTTCATGTATTATGACTCTGTCCAAGGCAAAACTCAAAATAAAAGAATAATTACTCTGGAAAAATGACTGAGTTTTGCATTTAACAAATAATTCATCATGCCCTCCAAAATTGAAAAAAGAAGAAAAGGCTACATTTCGAATCTTCATACCAGCTTTTGAGAGCTCAGCTGGTAGAGTGGCAGCCTGTAAAAACTTGTCTGTCATCCTTAGGTTGCTGATTCAAAACCAAGTTGAAGGACTATGTGTCTCCTGAATTTCTCCTTTGAATCAGTAATGTTTATGGGGGTGGTGTATGGCTCAGCACTTTTGGGAACAATGATGTACTGTCACGGTCGGTGCCTTCTCGCTTCTTACTTTGTGACCCTTCCACATTTGGTCAGCAGGTATTGCTGGTCATTCTGCTTTTCCCCCTCTCTGTCCTTCAACCCTTGTGTTTCCCCTGATCCCCGGACTGCTGCGTAGCTCAGTGGGCTGAGTGTGTGACAAAGATTACAGCTCTCTCAGTCAGTCAGATGAAGCTGGTCAGAGACCAGTTTCATTTCTTTATTTGTATTGGTTTTCATTTCCCTGTGTTTCTTTTCTATGTCTATCTCCCTGTTTACGATTACCCTGCTTGTGTTCGGTTCTGGTTTTGTTTTATACTATGTCTTATCCTAACAGTGATTATATTCTCTAGTTTTGGTCTCTAGTTTTTCTGTGCCCATTAGTGTAGTTAATTTCACCTGATTCATCTTGATCCTGTGCCTCCCTGGATTGATTAATTGATTATTGACTTAACCTGTCCCTTGTTTGCCCTGACTACAGTACCTGTGTATTTAAGTGCCTGTGTCCACTGTTCTATGTTCTCTTTTTTTTGTCATTGTTCATGTTCTGCTGGAAACTCTAGCCCTGCTCCAACAGGAATTCTTAGTTGTGTTGCTTAGTGTTTTCTTTCATTTTCTCTTGTTTCACCCAGTTTGTTTTTCACCCCTCAAGGCCTCTTTATTTTGTACTTTATCCCTTTGTATCGGTTTTTCTTTAATAAAATGTTTTAGTCTTGGAGCGTCAGACATGTGCACTATATGGACAAAAAGCATTATAACACCTGGCCCACCTATAGGCACTTTTATGACATCCCATTCTAAATCCATAGGCATCAATATGCAGTTGGTCCCCCCTTTGCAGCTATAACTGCAATCACTGTCTCGTGTCACACTGTTTTTGCAATGTATGCACTTTTTGCACACTTGCACTTTATGTAGTCCTGTGTCGATGTAGTGTTATATGTAGCACCTTGGTCCTGGAGGAATGCTGTCTCATTTCACTATGTACTGTATTACTGTATATGGTTGAAACGACAATAAAAGCCACTTGACTTGACTTGACCACTCTTCTGGGAAGGCTTTCCATAAAATGTTGGAGTATGTCTGTGGGAATTTGTGAGGTTAGGTACTGATGTTGGATGTGAAGGCCAAAAAGTTCATTGCAAAAGTGTTCGATGGGGTTGAGGTCAAGGCCCTGTATGGGCCAACCATGTTCTCTCAAACCAAACTCAACCATATCTTTATGGACCTTGATTTGTGCACTGAGGCACAGTCATGCTGGAACAGAAGAGGACCTTCTCCAAACAATTCACACAAAGTTGGAAGCATGGAATTGACCAAAATGTATGCTCTAGCATTAAGATTCCCCTTCACTGGAACATAGGGGCCCAGTCCAACTCATGAAAATAAACCCCTTACCATTATCCCTCCTCCACCAAACTTTACAGTTGGCACAATGCAGTCAGGAAGGTAACATTCTTCTGGCATCTGCCAAACCCAGACTCGTCCATTAGACTGCCAGACAGAGAAGCATAATTTTTCAATTCACAGAACATGTTTCCACTGCTCCAGAGTCCAGTCGAGGTGTGAGTTGCACCACCCCATCTGACACTTGGCATTATGCCTGGTGATGTGAGGCTTGCATGCAGCTGTTTGGCCTTGGATGCCCATTCCATGAAGCTCCCAGTGATGGGGTTAATGCCAGAAGAAGTTTGAAACTCTGCAGTTATTGAGTCAACAGAGCGTTGGTGACTTTTACGCACTATGCCCCTCAGCACGCGGCGACCCCACTCTGCCACATTAAGTGGTCTGTTACTTTGTGGCTGAGCTTCTGTTGTTCCTAAATGCTTCTGCTTTGCAATAATACCACTTACAGTTGACTGTGGAATGTCTAGCGGGTAAGAAATTTCACAAACTGTCTTACTGCAGTCTTATTACTGTCTTATACCAATGGCTGTAGAGCATGATGTACCATAACACAAGACCAGGACAGAGGATTCCAAGCAACCATGTTTATTGGGGATGAGACAGAGAGGGTTCAGAAGCCGTTGCAGGGTCGTAACTATAATCCATCCGTATAAAGCGCCAGAAGCCGGGACATGTCCAGAAGCCGTAGTCGAGAAGAGGAGATCCGAGGGTCAAAGAGCCGGGGAGTCAGTCCGAGGACACAGACACACAGAGAAGGGAAATCCGCAAGGGAGGTCACGGGGAGGGTGGAAGGGAAGGAGGGCTGGCAGGAGGTGCGGGTAACTCGGGGAGGGCCAGACGGATGGAATGCAACTGTGGAAAGAACAGATAATTAGGTTACTTAGTAGTGGCATGCCAACAATACCTTGCACTGACCTGCTCCCGGTGCGAGGCATAAATAGGGAGTCCTGCTAATTCATCTAGGGATCAGCTGCAGTTGTTGTTGTCATCAGGTGGGCATGACTGGGTGTCACTGTAGCTTATATGTCACCGGGCCTATTTGTCTGGTCACCCAGAAGGGTGCAATGAATTTGGAACCATGTTTAGATTTTTTGTGGACAACCACACTCTGTCACCTGAGTTGAAGTGGGGTCCATGGCTCCTTTTGTGATCTGTGAATCTCTTCATCCGGGCTGCTTCCCGTTCCAGCAGCTGTCATGTGGGATCCCATGCTCGTTTGCTGTTCCGATACTAATCCTCTAAGGCCGACACTTCTGTGGGAGAGGGGGTCCAGGGAAACAGAGGAGGTTGGTAACCGAGCACACACTGGAAAGGCGTCAGACCTGTTACTGGATGGGGTAGAGAATTGTGGGCGTTTTCTGCCCAGGAAAGAAAGTTAAACCATTCCCGGGATTGTGAACCACACATCAGCCGAAGCATCTTCCCCACCTACTGATTCGTTCTTTCTGTGTGGCCGTTGGATTGTGGGTGGTAAGCTGAGGAGAGACTCAAGGAAGTCACACATAGCTTTGAATACCCGGGAAGAAAATTGAGGTCCTCTGTCGGAGACAATATACTCTGGCAACCCATAGTACCGGAAAACCCACAGGAGTAACAGGTTGGCCAGCTCTAAGGAGTAAGGCAGCTTGGGCAGTGGAACCAGGTGACACATCTTTGAAAATCTATCAACCAGGGTCAATATCGTGGTGTGTCCCTGGGAGGGGAGCAAGTCTGTCACAAAAGCCATCGCTATGTGTGACCAGGGATGGGTAGGTACTGTTAGAGGTTGCAAAAGTCCAGAGGGGGGACCAGTAGAGACCTTATTTTGGGCACAAAGAGGACAGGATAACCTCTACCTCCTTTCACTACGCGGGCCACCAGTAGTGTCTCCCCACCAGTCGAGTGGTTGCTTGGACCCCTGGGTGTCCCGAACTGAGGGACATGTGTACCCATTGGAGAATCTTGCACGCAGTTGGGATGGGACGTAGGTCCTTGCGGGGGGACACTCAGGAGGTGGCGGGGTGCGTTTGTTGAGCTCCTGGAGGCGTTGTTCCAAGTCCCAGATGATAGGGCTGAGGAAGAAGAGGGGGGAAGTATACTGGACATAGGCTCTGAGGATCTAGCACACGGGAAGCGATGAGACAAGGCGTCTGCTTTGATGTTCTTGGAGCCAGGGAGGTAGGTGACCTGGAAATCGAAGTGAGTAAAAAAGAGAGCCTTACACGCATTAAGACGTTTAGCATTTCTGAGGTACTGTAGATTGCAATGATCGGTCAGCACCTGAAAGGGGGTGTAAGGCTCCTTCCAGCCAGTGCCTCCATTCTTCTAGGGCCACCTTTATGGCCAGTAATTCTCTATTCCCCACATCATAGTTGTGATCAGCGTTGGAGAGCTTCTTGGACAGGAATGCACATGGATGGGCCTTACCTGTCTGGGGATCCTTTTAGGTAAGCACCGCTCCTACGCCCACCTCTGAGGCATCCGCTTCAACCTGGAAAGATTGTCTCAGGATAGGGGCAGAGCAAAAGTGCTTCTTCAGATCCTCAAAGGCGATTTGAGCCTCCGTCATCCATGTCAGTCTCTTCTCACCATGCTTTAAAACATCAGTGACAATGGCAGCCAAAGTACTAAACCCCCTTATAAACCTACGATTAAAGTTTGCAAAACCCAGAAACCTCGGAAGGTCCTTCACTGTCGCTGGCCACAGCCAGACCCGTACTGCAGCTACTTTCTCTTCGTCCATAGCAATCCCACCAGGTGTAATAACATATCCCAGGAATTTAACAGTGGAACAATGAAATTCACATTTCTCATCTTTAACGTAGAGTTGGTTAGGCGCTAACCTTTATTATATACTGCGGGGTGCGTTTTGGGCAGAAACGCATCAAATGCCCTGCTTCGCCGCAGTAAATACACAAGCCTCGGCTTTGGCATCTTTCGCATTCCTCCGGAGTAAGAGGAGCGCGTCCCAAAACTATTGGTTCCGGATCCGGCGTCCAGTTTGAATGAGAAACCAAGGCTTCTTCGGGCCGCTTAGTGGTTCTTTTGTGCCTTCACACGATTGTGTCCAGCATGATGGATAACCTCACGTAATTGTCAAAGGATCGGGTAGTGCCCCAACAAGCAAGCTATGCACGTAACTTGGGGTGAAGCACACAGTGATAGACGGTCTGAAGGAAGTCAGTTGTCCAATTCAGCCCCGCTGCCAGCATGCAGAACTCTAGGGAGAAGTCGGAAGCCGATCGATTTCCCTGCTGTAAATCCAAAAGTTGATCACCGAGGTTTCTTCCTACTGCCGGATGGTCGAACACCTCTTTGAAAGCAGATTGAAATTCCTGTGAGGAGAGGGGAAGTGGGCTGTTCTCCATCCAAAGCACAGTAGCCCAGGTAAGGGCCTTTCCACTTAACAGGGACATCACGAAATGGACGTGATCTTGGTGGGAAGGGAACTGGTCAGGGTGGTGATTAATGTACAACCCACATTGCATAAGAAACGCCCAGCAGTGACCCAGGTGCCCATCATACCGGTTTGGCATGGCCACTGGCACGGGAGGATGGGGAGGCGAGGGAGGCAGCGGAGTAGTGGCTGCCCCAGCGAGCTGCAGCTGCCTAACGACATCCATTAACCTGGATATCTGGGTCTGTGCTTGCTGCAGTAGGTCTTGCAGATCTTGCAGATCCATTTGTCCGGTGAGGTATTCCGTACCGTAACACAAGACCAGGACAGAGGATTCCAAGCAACCAGGTTTATTCGGGGTGAGAGAGAAAGGGGTCAGAAGCCATTGTAGGGTCGTAACTATAATCCGTCCTTATAAAGTGCCAGAAGCTGAGACGTGTCCAGAAGCCGTAGTGGAGAAGAGGTGATCCGAGGGTCGAATATCATTGCTCTGTGTCCAACATCCACTACTCAATGATCATCATTACTGTGTAATATTTTAAATAATGTGCAATAACCCTCAGAACATACAGCAGCGGTCACCAAAAAAGCCCACCAACGACTTCACTTCCTCAGACGCCTAAAGAAGGCCACCTCTGTCCTCACCAGCTTTTACAGGTGCGCTGTGGAGTCCATTCTCACAGGGAGTGTTGCGTCTTGGTACGGC
>JAODLD010000001.1:26043823-26092682 GCA_026781065.1 Mormyrops boulengeri
TTTTCAAGTAAGAATTTCATTGTGCTCTGTACGCTGTACTTTGTACATATGACAATAAACTTCAAACTTCAACTTCATAACCCACACTGCATATCACACTGTATATATAGTTATTTATTCGTTACATATGTATATAGCGCCACAAAACTTTTTGCACTATTTGTTTGTTTGTTGGGAGTTCTACATACATGTTTGCATTGGAGGAGCTGCTTTTAATTTCATTGTACATGTGTATAGTGACAATAAAAGAAATTCTATTTTATTCTATTATTCTATTCTATTCAAAGGCACGCACACTGGGCGCGCCCAAGGGGAGCAAAGGGGCGAGACTGGGGACATGAGACCTGGAAGACAAAAGCAGGAACATTAACGGGGTACCGGGAACAGGACTGACACGCAGAACTGGCACAAAGGCAGCAAAGAGGACAACAACTGACAAACCACGGGGAACGCAGACAGACACAGGGGCACCAAAGAAGGAAACACAGGACCCGGGGAACACCAAAGGAAATGACACTGGGGGAACAGCAACCAGAGGAACGAAGGGACCAGGGGTGAACAAGGGACGGGGAGCAAACACTGGGGGCACAAAAAGGGACTGGCGCAGGAACCGCTGGGACCAGGAACCACGAACCACGGAGGGCAGAGCAGGAACCGCCATTTTCAGGGACTTGGGGATCTGCAGGATGGCATCCCCGTGCCAAGCGCATACCCTGAAAGGTATGGGCTTTGGGCGCACACTGACGTAAACAAAGCAGCAGAGGCTGCAGGCAGACGAGCGTCCGGCGTCTGCTGCGAAGTGGTGGACAGACGAGCTTCGGGCATCTGCTGCGAAGCGGCGGGGAACCCTGGGGAGACGAACACTGCCAGATTGAGAATCGGGAGGGGACATCTTCTCCAATATTTTCCTCAGCCAGAAAGCAAGGGCTCGAGCTGAGGGGTTGCTCTGGACCTCGGGCTGGTTGAGCCAGTAGAGCACCTCATTAACCAGACCGAGGTACTGCTCCTTGCTCAGGGAAGGCATATTCTTTGGGAGTCCTGTCATTCTGCAACACCACACGGGGAGCACGGACCAGGGCAGTAGGAGAAGCAGCCGTAGGATCAGGGAACGAGGGATGTATTAGGAAATCAATAAGGCACACGGGGCAAAACCGGTAAAGATGTCAATGACAGGACTCGGGAAAGACTAACCAGGAAACACTTAAATACAGGAACTCAATTAAACAAGACTAGAAACAGCTGGTAACGTAGGGATTCCACACGTGGTTAACGAGGGGGCGTGGCAGTGATACGGCATTGTATTCCTGGTTCACACTGTATGTAATTTTGTTGTCATTTTGTTGTTCTTGTATTGCCATTTTGCTGTTTTTGTGTTGTACGGTACTGTGTGACTTTTTTTGAGATCTGAAGAAGTTACATGTGCATACGAGTACTCTCTCTTGCCAGTGAACTTTACATAGTGTAATGTAGAGCCTTGCAATGTTGAAACTGGTGTCTTCGACATGAATTAGTAACAGTTTGCTAAAGAAAAATGATCTGCTAGTGGCAATGAGAAAATGGTAAATGACTATCATTCAGAATTGTGGTGCTCAGGAGCTTATTTATGCTGGCATTTTGACAATATATCTGAGCATTTTGACTGTCATGGTTGAATGAAGTATGGTTATACTTTCTATTTTGGTGGCACTGACTAATTCATTGGTGGAATCATTTGCTTTTGAGACATGATTTAATTGTTTTGGGTAAGTTACAGGCTTTTGCAGCTAAACCATAGTGTTGTGCTATATGCATGAACTGTTTTGAGAAATGCCCTTATAGTTTGGGAAATTGTTAAGTATGTTTCATGAAATGTGCCAAAGCAATCATGAAAAACTGCAATACTGATGAGTCATGGGAGAGTGTTCCCTCAGAGTAATCTTTGGTGCCAGTGAAGAAAGAGCAGCAGCCACAACATCTTGTTAAAAGGGACATTTGTGGTGTGGTAGTACTTTGGCAATTTAGAGAAACCTATGAAACGCAACAGACTGGTGCTGACTAAAATTGGACATACTGTACTATGACTGTATTGAAGTACTCAAAACATTGCCATCCAGTAGCACATACTGTACAGTATGCAAGAGCTTATAGTCACAGACACCAGCAATTAGAATTGCAACTTTCAGTCACATCCCATATTGGTTCAAAACAGGACACAGCTTTTTATTTTTCAATAACAGGCCCATGGCAACTCTACCAGCAATGCTAAAGCTGCCCCCTGTAACGAGCAGCGGGGCAGTCAGAGAAAAAAATCCAGCGATAAACTGTACTGTCAGTGTAGTGTTATGCCCTATGACAAAAAAAAAAATTGTATTATTTCTTTATTAAAATTAGATTACAGTTTGCAGTCCATTCAATTTGTTTTCCATTTCATGTTCTGTTTAAGGGGGACCTTAAGGGAATTTTAAAGAAATAATGAATCATTAGTGAAAATAATGATTCATGAATTATATCGTGATAATTATTGATATCGACTGATATAAACATTTTCATTACAATAACATTTTTGGCCATATGGCCCAGTCCTATAATGGGAATCTCTTTTGACCAACAAGACTAAAGCAACGGAAAATTGTTCTAAATGATGACAATTGTACAAAACCATTTGCATACATACTAAAACAATTGGAAATTTGTGTGAGGCAATGAGAAATGATGTTCTGCTGTGCAGAAGTGACATTATGATGTAGGGATTACACTTGTTACTTTGCAAATGTTAATTGGCATTTGAGAAATGCTTCGAAGCAACTATAAGAGCCTGCTATAAGAGCCTGCTCCAGCATCCAATGGTAAAATCACTCATTGAATTTGTACTGGCAACATTCTACTCACTGGCGTGGCATCATAACCTGCTGAGCCCCCCACAATATATATGTTCAATTTCAAGTTCAGTTTATCTCTATAGCACATTTCAGACAACCAAGGTTGACACAAAGGGTTTTACAAATCATAAAAGCAAAAAGGACAAACACATACAGCATCATACCTAGACAGACTCCTATATTGAATTAAAAGCCAAAGAATAAAAATGGGTTTTTAACCAAGCTTTAAATGTGGACAATGTTGGAGCGTATCAAATATGCAGGGGCAAATTATACCATAGTATTGGGCCTGCAACAGCGAACACACGATTTCCCCTAAGAGAGGAGGAGGTAAGGAGCATGCGCTGGTTATAGCGTGTTGCCACACCCATCACACAACAAACCACCTCAGGGATGAAAACCTGAGTGCAACCATGCCGCAGGTGATACCTCAGCACCACACTAGTCCAAAATGGAACAGTGTGAGTTTTTTCCAGTGCCTGGAGTGCCTGCCACCAACCCTGAAGTTTTCCTTGTAAGTTGGAGGACCTCCTTATAGGGCTGGATGTAGATTAATGTTATACCCAGGATGAAGCAATTGCAGGTTAAGGGCCTTGCTCAAAGGCCCAGTGGACTAGGATCACTTGTGGCATTCACGGGATTCAAACCAGCAACCTTCCAATGCTGGTACAGATCCCTAGCATCAAAGCCACCACTCCACCTACTGTTTTTTCCTAAGCTTCAATTTAAATTTTGACATCACCAAAAGGCTTTCGTCTACTGATCTCACAGTCCTTTTCAGAATGACCTATGTAGGCAAATAATTTAATCCCACTACAAATTATGAACTGTGCACTATCCTTTTAACCCGAACCCACACCCATAAGAAGGCTCACATATAATATACAGCTAGCATACTAGTGATGCAACAAAAGGAAACAGGAAATAGAAAAGGGAAGATGTGTTATGAGGGGGATTCGGGCCATATAAAATCAAGAAAATTTACTTCAGATTAATCAAATTCATATGTGTTCATTGATTCTGTCATTACAACACAACATGAACTGATGTTGTGTAACACTGCCTCTGAAGACTCCAACTGCAGCAAAAACTACAGTGGGATATTGGTCTATTTGATCCAAAAAAAGATTACTCAAGTGACTGTGTGTGTTTGTTCTGTTCTCAGTTTTCAGAGACTGGCACAACTGGTGTCAGATAGTCTTGTTTGTCCCCAGTCCCCAGTTTGACAAAAAAAAGAACAGATTTTCACACAGAATTAAAGCCTTTATAAAATATCCCACAGGGGAATGACATGTAATATTTCATTTCTTAAGCTGTGCAGAAATTCCACTAAATTCATATTGTCTCACTGTCTGGGAAAAGTCCTGCACAATGGATATCTCATTCCCATTACAGATCCATGGTACTATGAGCCTAACTGAAGCAAGGATCTTGCCCTTATCCTGGAAGTGATACATTCTCATTATCAATGGTCCTGCTTGTTTCCCAGCTACATCATGTCCTGCTACCCAGTTGATGAGCATGGTTCAGATGCACCATGACCAAATCCAAAACGGTTGTTGTGACACTGAATGAAGTCCATTGTTTTATCATCTCAATGAATATGAAAAGGTAAAAATGTTTGGAGTTACATTACATACATATGTAGCTAAATCTAATTTCATGAATGCATAATACAAAACTATGCATTATTAGACAAAAGGTGATTTTGCAGCAATTGAAGTCAGCTACTTGGTAAAGTAGCTTCTTTATATTTCTGATTTCATTATGTGAAACCACTGCATGATTTGTATCAAGTATGCTACAGTATTCAAAGAAGGGTATATTCCTCAAAAAGTGAGATTTTCCTGCATATTTATCAAAAGTCACTAAATACAATTGACCCTGTACTAGGTCAGTAGTTGGCAACTATGCACTCTTGGGAAACAATCTTTGGAAGGTGCTTTGTAACAATGAATTGAACAGTAAAGAGAGCTTAGTTCATAGTTCTCTGCCCCCATGCATTGGCTCAGTGCTGGAGGTATTTAAGCCCTGGAAATAACCCTGGTTAAAATGCATACTGAATAAATATTCAAATGAGTTTTCAAAGCTGTGATAATGTAGGACACCCCTCGCAATAGCATAACAGTGAAGTCCAGTTCTTTTTACTTTGTAAGTTCATTACATGAACACACTTTGCACATCTGAAGAACAAAAAGATCCTGGTTCTGACACCAAATTTCACTAAAAATAAAATGTCATATTTTTTGTTGGTAATCCACTTTCATTAAATTACTTCTTAATAATTAGCATTACTCTCCCAAACCACCTGTAAAGCTGGTGGTATTTTAATATACCCCTAGGTATCTTATCTATTTATGCATTTCCAGCATACTTAATCTTCTTTGTACTAATATATGTACATAGATTCATTGGTAACTTTCTGCTTTTAAAAAAAAAAAAAAAAAACTCCGACAAGTATACAATATTTTTATTTCACATCTAATAGACCTGAAACTGCATTTGCTTTTGATCTATGATGTGACATCAAATGAAACTGGCATGGACAAAAACACTTAATATTTCGTAAGAAAGCCTTTGGAGACAAAACTTGCAATCAAGTGCCTCCTGTAGCTCTGAGTGAGATTCCTACACTTCTTGACTGGTAATTAGGCCCACTCTTCTAGAATAAACTGCTCCCGGGTTTGATGTGCCTTCTCCCAAACTGTGAGGTTTAGCACTTTCCACAGATTTTCGTTGGGATTCAAATCAAGACTCATGGCAAGCTACTTAAGAACTGTCCACTGTTCTTGGTTACTTTTCGAGCATTACCTTGCTGGAGGACCCATGATCAGGGCTGGATCTACCTTTTTAGGGGTCCTAGGCACAGCTTTACTTCAGAGGCCCCCAATCAAGAAAACTGATGATTATTTCACTTCTTCCACAACACAGGTAAATCGTGCTTGTTGATAACTGTATTCTGCCTATAGCTAGAACTGGCCATGTTTCTGCTAGCATGTAAATATTTTAACATTTGACATATACTAATAACTCATACTCTTTTTGACACCCAGGGAACTGGGGGTTATATATATTTTTTTCTATCACTGCCTGGGCCCCCTGGCCCCCTTGCGCCGTTCAAGCCCTAGGCAGCTGCCTAGTTTGCCTATGCCTAGATCTCGCCCTGTCCATGACCTGTGACTGGAACACAGTATTATCACTATGGACAGTACGTTTCACTCCAAAATGCCATTTAGCCCTGTATAGGTTTCAGCCACCCTGAAATCTGAAAGCTTCATTATTGTTACATCAGGGCAAAGGAGGGAAAAGAGGGACAATCCACAGAGCACCACAGAGCGCAAAGCAGGGTTTATTAACCGAAACAGAACACAAAAGGGGAAATCCACAAAATAAAGGGACCATGAAGGTTCAAGAACAAAACAGGAAAAATAAGAACTAAGCAAAAGAACCACAAAGTAACACATTAGGGAACAGAGCAAGACTGGGGGGTAAAAACACGCAGTAACCTCTACAATGACTGAGTGAGGAAATGAACAAAGGCAGGCACTTAAATACACATATAAGAAGGACTATCAGGTGTGGGCTATAAGGATCTAGGGGCAACGAGGAGCAGGTGGGGTCAATTAAAGGATACAGCAGGTAAAATCACCAAGAGAAACTAAAACAAGGAAAATTGAACATAAAATGAACAGGGAGCAGAGGGGCAAACGCAAAGGACTGTAACCGGATCACACACATAATAAACCAAAAGAACATAAAATAACAAATGTTAAAAAGACAACAAATCAACTAGTTCAGGTTAGCCTCTGGTCAAAAAGAAGCCAGAATGATGGCCGACCACTCAGCCTGTCAAACCACATGGCAGCCAGGGGAGTAGGAAAACACTGGGGACTAAGGGCCTACAAGACAGAGGGGGAAAAAGTGGATGGCCAGCGACACCTGCTGGCCAATTGGGGACATATGGAACAGGGTCAGATGGGCACGGATCCTGACACATTTTGTCCTCAGTCAAAACAGAATTTGTGTGATTTACCAAAAAGCTCTACTTTTGTTTTGTCTGTCCAAAGGACATTCTCCCAAAAGGACTGTGTCCTGTCACCGTGCATTCAGGGTCATGGGGGGAATGATGCATAGAGCATGCTGTATATATGTATTTATGTATGTATGTATGTACGCATCCATCCATCCATCCATCTATCCATCCTGTCATTGTGTCCTGTAAAGATATATCTTTATCTAAAAGATATATTCCATTGTGCCTGGATGGTTGGGCAGGGATTTTACCATAGACTCCCACAGGATTTTCCCCCCTTAATATCTAGTTTTTAGTTCCTCTCCTTCGTTGTCTTCTGGCATTTTCTATTTTTCCTGTATCCTGACTGATTTGGTATCCATGAACTAATAATGCATTGCCATACAGTCTTCTCAAGTGCCTTGGGGCAACAGTGTTGTGAAAGGCGCTATATAAAATGTATTTTATTGAACTGTTCAGGAACATATTTTTTAATAAAATATCAGTTGAGCTGAAAATCCCTTGATAAAATGTGTATACTAATTCCAGCAATGACGCAGTTCCATTACGTTAAGCCTGTCCTTACAGATAATTGAGATAAAAAGACAATAAACGTCCTTTGGGTGTGAATAATTATGGTGACTCTGTCGCCGCCTTGTGCTGTAATGGTCCGTTCAAGTTACTTCTCAGCCTCAAGTACGGTCACTCATTTTGTGGCGCGCTGTCCCACATGCCCACAATTTATTGAAATTCTATTTACATTTATATATAATTTATTTGAATTGTGTGTGTGTGTGTGTGTGTGTGTGTGTATATATATATATATATATTTCAAACTTCAAACATTTACTATTAATTTGCTAAACCGCCACATTCACTGAGAGCATTTTTCGCTTGTTGAAGCAGTTTAGTTCTGTCGCGTCCGGAATCGTCGGCTCTGTTTAGTGTTAACATTACTACTTCAATTAAGATTTGCGTGAGTCAATTTTTTAACCAAAGCGTAAGCCTACTGGAACCTCATATTAAATTCCATGCACCGCTTATTTCATTAGCACTTTACACACATATACACGGCTGGACACTATGGGTTATTTAGAGACACCAATTACTGCGGGAGAAAAGCAGAGTACACGGGTCAATATAGGCAACCCGTTATCCTCCAGTTTCTAGAGGAGGAAAGCCCGTGAGATCCGATACCCGCAACACTCGAGGCGTTTGGCTGCAGTGCTGCTTACAGAGCCATCGCTGCCCGCCCATTATAAGTTTTACTGATAAAAGGGATCTATTTAATCGTTAAAATAATAATAATAATAATAATAATAATAATAATAATAATAATAATAATAATGACGAGATGGAAAAATAGGAAATTTCACCTATTTACAAGTATGCGTGACAAAATATACGTAAAACAGCCTCCTGTGTTTAAGTTAAATAACCTATGTACATACCCGATTCACGTAATATTGCAAGTAAATTTATCTTCGGTTTTGTTCATGAATAAAAAAAATCACCTGGAAGATGCAAATGTGTAATACTCCACGCAGATTAATCGTCAGTTTCAGGTTAACCTACCAAAAACAGTCACCCAATGGCTTGGCAGCCATGGCGCGATCTTCAGAAAACAAAAAAAAACAACAGAACTGTATTACATATCTACATGTACATAAATGTATATGTCCTTTGTCGAAGACAATCTATTTTAAGCGTTGGCATAGGCTTATACTTTAGATATAGGCCTAATACAGTATTATAGGCCTAATAAAAATGAAATACATTTCAGTAGAATGTGCAGAAAACAAGTCAACTCTAATATTCAAAAAAAAGTTTATATATGCTCGAACCTGGAAAAATTGAAAAAAAAATCTTAAAATATTACAAATCCTGCTTTAGCAACGACCGAACTACACAATAAATTTAGATAAAAGTGTATCATACGAAGATACTGGTAATTATTAGTAGGCCTATTGATGAATAGACCTGTGTTTTAAAATACTGGTTTTCTAAGAAATTTCCGAAAAAAAATCTAAATTAGTCCATATAGATTATGGACGAGCATTTTAACTAAAAGAATCTATGGACACTGTCTGACCAGTAGGAGTAAACATGAACATTAAATCGACGAAACTGACATTTAAAGGCATTTTTTGCTTTAAGGTTAGAGTGAAATTAATTATTATTACAGGCGTGACAATATATAAAAATATCTACAGTGTACATATATTAAGATATAGAAAAAAAATTATCACAACTTAGTGAACAGGCAAATAAAATGCATTTCGGTCCTACAAAAGTGAGCAATTTCAATCTAGGTTCCACATTAGATTAACACTATTTTCTATTTATCTATTTCCCTCTGTTTATATATAGAGTATCGATTTAAATTTCTTGGCTTGGGATATTCTTAATAAAGTCACCATTCTTTGATTGGCTGGCGTCGTTATTTAACCAATGGGAAGGGAGCTATATTAACCTAAAGGAGAAAATCAGAGTTATTTGGGCATGTGCTATGACGTCGGTAAGGGAAATCAGGAAGCGCATCGACAGAGCGACCGCCGGCAAAACAAGTGCAGGGTGTCCTGGAATTAATCGCACCGATCCCAACACACCTGAACTTTTCAAGTTCAATAACCTGGAAACAAAGGACGCGGACTACACAGATTTTTAGATTTTAATAAATTGGATTTATTACTTTACTGGAACATGTATTATTTTACATTCAAAAAAACTATTTAGCCTATTTATACTGAATGCATTTTTGTAATAGTTAAAACTTCATTAGTCTGCCATAGACGTATATTTTGCTTTTTATATTTGATGGGGGATTTTGCATTTTTAAAAACTGGCATGAAGGCTACTTAATTAGATTTATTTTAATATGGAAGTTTCTAGCGCCTCGAGCTTTGGAATAGACACAATTTTATCGAGCAGTACCGGTTGCGGTAGCCCAGTGTTGATGAACGGAGATTTTAGCCATGGTGACAACAGAAGTACGGATTTCAGGATCCATGTAACCCCCTCGCCATGCTCGGATATAGACACGGTGGGATCAGCACCATCATCGCCGATGTCGGCCACCGTGGATCACGCCGAGTTGCAGGTGTTCCGCGACGGCTTTCAGCACCATCACTATCGTGACACTCATCAGCAAAGTTTGCAACAGTCGCCTCAGCTGCAACTTCTTCCCTCTATCCCTAGATCTGCTACCTCTTCCTTTTTGATTAAAGACATTTTGGGCGACAGCAAACCATTGGCAGCCTGCGCGCCGTACAGTACGAGCGTCTCATCGCCACATCACTTCTCGAAAACGGACATCAGCACGGAATCGAACGGCTTCAGGCCGAAATTAGATCACGAGTCGCGCAGCAAATTTGACAAACTGGATAACATTTCTACCGATATAAAATGTAACGGTAAGCGTACATATTTACTTATTAATCATGGCATGTCAATCATAAATGTTTTCAATAATTTCATACTGGAAATAGATTAACGATGAGGAAGACATTCGTCTAATGTATTTTATGTAGCCTAATAATAAACCCGCAATATTGTATCACTTAGGGTTTGTTCTTAATTATATATTACATATATTGATATTATTTGATGTTTTCTTATATTACTCAATTTCTAAAACAAACTATAAGGAAAGAAATGTCGACGATTGCTTTTTTGGGACACTGAATTACCATAACAAAATCAAACACAGATATAGACACTCTCCCTCTGTCGAGGCGCACCTCCCTAGTGGTTCAATTAAGGGGATTATTGTTGTTCCTATAGGGAGATCATGGCACACAATGAAAACCGATACAAATGGAGGCACACTGACATGTACCACCCCCCTCCCCGTCTCGGCCCCCTATTACAAAAGTTCACTTCAGTTCTAAGCAGTAGGCTACTTCAATTACAGCATAACTGCTCAATGACATCTTGCCAAGAATAAGTGGGCCTGCCTGGTTTAACTTAGTTCTCTTGTATTTTTAAGGTAAAATATAAACATTGGTCAATGCAGATATTTCAGTGAATTATTAATTGCTAATTAGAATTTTGTGTAAAACAAATTTTGTATGGATAAAATTCCGTTTGTTTTTCCTTTGAAATTTAACTAGGCCCATTAATTTTTTAAAATAATATGTGTTTAATAAAATCTCATAGTTTTACCGTACTCATGTTATACAGCAGAAAAAGAAGAATGTGACGAGGAAATCTCAAGCAGCAGAGGCAGCCCCCAAGTCCGCTCGAAGAAGCCCCGGAAAGCGCGGACGGCCTTTTCGGACCACCAGCTGAATCAGCTGGAGCGCAGCTTCGAGCGGCAGAAATACCTCAGCGTGCAGGATCGCATGGACCTGGCCGCAGCTCTCAACCTCACCGACACTCAAGTGAAAACCTGGTATCAAAATCGCCGGTACGTGTCCTAAGTACGACTTGCGAAAATATGTTAATATTTATTTTTTTTCAGGTATATTTTTACAGTTCCATCTAATTTTACACTATATTAGTGTGTCGGTAGACTAAAATTGTTTTACTCTCACGCTGAACTATTTGATGTGTTATCGATTCTATCAAGATACTAATTTGTTATTAAGTGATCCAATACAGTTAAAAGCGAGACAGATAACACGTTGTTTTATTTCCAGGATTGATGCATTCGTGTCTGTATAGGCGTATCTGGTGCTGGTGAAAATCACAAAAATAATAAGCTTCTCTTTATAAACAATGTATGCAATAATGTACCATACGCGCCTCAGTGAAGTGTGTAAAATTACGATGCGACTGATATTACTGAGACAAATATTCAGTTGTACTGATTTTAATACACGCGTGGGAAAAATTTAAATGATTTGGTACAAATTAAAAAAAAATTATATATTATGGTCTGATTGCAGGACGAAGTGGAAAAGACAGACCGCTGTCGGACTGGAGTTGCTGGCTGAAGCTGGAAATTATTCTGCTTTACAAAGGATTTTCCCATCTCCTTATTTTTATCATCCGAACTTGCTGGGAGGCGTGGAGGGGTCGACGGCGGCCGCCGCAGCTGCGGCAATATACAGTAGTATGTACCGGACTCCGTCGGCGCCTCACCCGTGTCTCCAGAGGCCCATTGTGCCGAGGGTCCTCCTCCACGGTCTCGGACCGGGGGGGCAACAGGCATTAAATCACCGGTAGAACAACAATAGGCCTATAATAAAACAAACCAGGAGAGCACTAAACGTTTGAAAGACTGATCAAAATTAAAAGACTTAAAAAAAACAGTTTTATACAGGACCCAAAGAAGGATGTAATATATCAAATATTAACACTGGGAAAATAAATTTTAATCCCCCAAGATGGACTGATCACGTTTTCTATAGTGATACACGTATTATATTGCCAAATAAACTTATAACTTTTATTACATGGAATGACTTGAATAAAGAGAGGATGACAAAGTAAATCTGAAACAGGCCTACCTTCATGTTACCTATACAGGAAACAAAGCAGCTACAACACGATTTTTTTTTACCGTCAAGGACTGAATGTTTATCTTCGTAAGAGGCATGTAGCGTAAATATGACGTGTATTGAGTAAAAGGTTTATTGTACGTTATCAGAAGTGTCCGCTTATATAAAACATTCAAATGTTGTCCCACCATTTATTTGAAATTTTTAATTCCACAACCTGTAAAAAAAGGAAATTGATCTTTCCTGCTCGTTCTGTGTTTTTTAAGGTTTTCTATTATATACACGCAAACATCAAGACATAAATTCATTTTTACACACTTGTATTTCATTGGCAACATAACATTGAGCGACTGGTTTTTACGCTTTCCGATCTGTAAGCTGTAAATTTATTCAAATAAGGCAACATTTCTATCTGTGTTATGTGCATATTTAGCAGCTTTCTGGCGGGGAGAATAAATGGTTTGATGAACTGGGAGGTCGACCATGGAAATGGGAAGGTGGTCCCAATGTGGCAGCTGTTCTGGGGTAGCAAAGACAGACAGTAGGCGGGAGGTTCCTCAGAGTGAGTAAAACAACCAGAATACTATAAGAAACATATAAACATATACCGAGAAATTTCACATTCATTATCTACTTTTATTGCTGTTTTAATCTGATAATTTATTATTGCTATCAAATAAAACTTCGACCATCACACTTCTTAAACTAGGCCTAGATATAAAATGGGTATTTTGCGACATACTAGCAGAATAGGCTTAAACTACAGATTTATTAAATGTAGTTTGTCTCGAACGCGTTGCTTTGATATGACAGAAAACAGAACAAAAACACACGAAGCTGAGCATTTTTGTTAAAACAGTACGCCATTGGTTCCATTGTGCTAACCTCGATGCGTGAAAGAAGTAAAAATAAAGTAAATGTATTCAATATTTTATTCACGTCTCTTGTCTTACAGAGGTAACACGATAAAGTGTAACATAAGATCAAGAGTAAATTAACATTCAAGTACTTTTGTACTTAGAATGATGTTCCCGGAGGGACTGTCGTGTGCGGACGCTGTAATCTGCATAGGGACTATAAGGTTTTTACACAAATGTGGCACGACAAGGGTAATACTATAATTTCAAATTCTTTTAAAACACATTTAATGGAAGATCTTAACACTGCGTTCATTTATTATTTAATTTATTACTTATAAATTATGACTTTGATACATATCTTAGAGATGACGAAATAAGGCGGCATCATGATATTAATGGTCAACACGCGTGAACTGCAGTCGAATATGGGTATCCAACAATAATATAGCGGAGCAATTATTAGAAAATAAATATTTGTTGTGGTTTGTGTTTTATTTGTAATATTGTTATTGAGAAGCCTGTATAATTGGAAAGCACTTTTCCCTTTTATGTAGGCCCTATATGTTATTCTGAAGGCGAGACACGCTCTATGTATAGGTTACTCACGTATTACACTTGTATTAAGCATATATTTAAATATATCTCAAGTCCATTTACCGTTCACCAGAACAAATGGACTGATTATAAGATCGTGGCAGGTACACGCTGTCAGCCCTGCAAGTGTACGAAGCAGAAATCTTACTTTTCACCGTTTTCGGTCTAAGAAATCTGGGCTACTACCCTTGGTACTCTTGCAACATCCTGTTAGTGCGGACATTAAAAGTGCCTTATTCCTGGCAAATAACCGGCAAAATATTGATTCGAATTCTATCCCAATTCTAGAACCTCTGTTCAACGAATTTGAGTAAGTTTTACTTTGTAAGTTACTTTAAGCACAAAATATTTAACAGGCAGCGAAGAGTTACGTGTGGGACATGTAGGATTAGGTTAAATTTTTATTTATTTTTTTTAAAGTACAGCTCGACTGCAGCTTAAAGTAATATATTTCAAGAACATTGTTTAAGTACTTGTTTAAATTTCACTCAGAAGAAAAGTAGCAAAAGGAATGGGCCAACTAAAAATAAATATTTATATAGTTTTTATGATAAGAATTTGTAAAAACACAGGGGCAATGGAACATTTAATTATTGGATTGTTCTGCGACTGCACTGAAATTTATTTGCGAGGTTTTAAAACTGATATAACTTATTAAGTTGTCTCTGTCATTACTCTAATGAGGCAGCACGATTTCTCTCTCCAGCATATATTACGAGGAGCTTTTCCAGTTTAAACATACGAGTATGCAATCCCTTTTCATAGTATCGCCAGTGGTCCAGGAACAGTTAAACATTTTAATAAACCATATCGAGTGTTGTCACTTGCATTGCATATCCATATAAATAATAGTATATAAAAAGGCATCCATCACTTAATCATGGTTGGCAAGAATCTTAAACTTGTCCCGTGGTGATGGCAAGGTGGCAAATAAATGAATTTTAAAACACTAGGTTGTGAACATATGTTTTCCTGGGTGGTGAGTTTGGAAAATAGCTCTAACAAGGTTAGATTCATGCGAAGTGTGAATTCCAATTCGTAAAATACGAAACCTTTGTTTAAATCTTTAGTTTGTATGAATCAATGTGCATTATGCATGGCACCTAATTTGTAATGGTGAGCATTGATATGTGACGTACTTTTTATGTTTTTTGTAATACTTTTGCCAAATATGACTTTTTTTCTTATTATCCATCTGCCAGTGGCTACGATTTGGTTATTGTTTTATCATTTCTACCAAAAGCTCTAACCAAAACTCAATTTAATTAGCTGGTCCAATTTAAAAACATATGTAAATCTAAATGTTAACTATAAAACTTAAGTTTCCAAGCATTGTTTTTCATAACCTGTATATCTGAGTGACAATCTGACTGTATAAGTGGATTATATTAGGTAAGTAAAGGGACACATTTGTTTAAAGCTGTACAAAAATGCAACTGCCATGACCATATACATACAGTATTAATATTAAGCTACATCCGACAAGCCTTCTTAAAAGTGTTAGCTAGTTCAAAATAAAATGTTCATTCAACCACCTCTGTGACTTTTTTAAATAGAATTATTATAACAGAAAGTGCACAGGTGATTAGATCTAGATGACATACTTAGCCAAAGTTTTGTCATTTTTATTTTGATAAAATTCTTTAATTAATGAGTGTTGTTTGCACAAGCTGCATTGTGACATACTCTGTTTAAACTCTAATACTCGAACCATTACATTTAATTACATATGAATTAGTAACAAATTACACACTGTTAAAAGGATAGCAACTCAAATACATATAGGCTACTTAAAGATACATGTTGGCATAAATAGACACGTTCATAGACCCCGTAGGGTCGAGCTTAATGAATAGCATTATTTTATGTTTACATTCATTCCTGTCATCCTCTAAAGCCATTTATATTCCGGATTACATGAAATATCTAATCCTGTACTAGCTGACGGCACTGCAACATTAAAGGAATATTTAAGTTACTCAGACATTATTTTAAGACTCGAATATATTAAATGATAATCATTGTTTGTTACTTAAAAGAATTGCTCTCTCTAAGTATCATTTGAGACTTACAACCTTTGTTGCAACATTTGTATTTTCATATGGAAACAAAAATTGCAAATCCTAATATATTATGTAGGAACTAAAATATGTCCCTGGGTTCCAATAGAGTTCAGTCAATAAGGATCTGCAGTAGCTTACAACATAATCGTTCTGTGTTTCTTAAGTTAATAAAACTCTGTTCAGTTTTCATTGCTATTGTGCAATGAGATGCATCCATCAAGCGGATCATTAAAAAAGGATAATACCTAACAAAAACGGCATCACAGTAAACAAATACCAAATGAGTGCGCTGATAATATATGCAAATAATCAGTAGCTTATTCTATTGTGCCCTTATTATTGCAATTTGCTGCTTTTGATAACCTCACGGCTTGAAGGCAAAAATTTGTGAACCTTTTCATTCGAATGATGATGTTTCCGTTCTCTCTGCCAGAAGGGAGGAAGGAAGGAAGTGGAGTTTATCAATGTATGTGTTTGTCTGCATGTCTAATCGTATACACCATGACTTTGAACTACAATTTAAAGAGAACGTTAGCTGTGAATTAAATGGTCCATGTCACAGAGTTTCATAAAATGTTTTCCAAGTGAACATGATACAAAAAGAGGGACCCTGATTGTTTTAAAATGATTTGTTCATTTGCGTTAAAGAGCAGATAATCCAGGTGTTATCAAGATGCATTGATCTAAGACTGGGTTTAAAAACTCCTTATGATGTACTCTAAATTATTGCTGATCATTTGCGCACATGGTGCCCATGCTTCTTGTCAATTATTTTAACCAAGAGATAAGATTTAAAGTGACCAACAACTACTTTAAATAACCAATCCTATCTGTCTGTGTTGTTTATATTAGGAGGGGACCTCTTATTCCTATAGTTCATTATGATTTAAATCATTATAAGATACACTGTTGTAGCAACCCAGTTTCAATAAGGTTGTTTGTTTTTGTTTTAAATCAGTTCATCTAAGGCTGGAGAAGATGACATAAATTTTATATAACTGGTTAAGTGCTGGATCACAATAAACTTGATGCCTGTCCAGAGAAACACAAGTGAAGAGTCTGAGGACAGCTTGGATGAGACTGATCTGTGTACAAATCATATCCCTTCCCACCATCTTATAATTGCTCAAGATAATGAGCTTTTATAACAGTGTACAAATGAGTGCTATATATCATATTTACGATGTTTGGGTGTTTATATCTTTAGGACCACATAGCTGATTTTGTTTTTCCTATAATGCAACCCGAGAAGCTTTGCTGTTCAGAGAATTCCCTCAACCATGTCTGTATTCAAAGTAAATAAGATGTGCACATGCCGTAGTTAATTATCTTTTACATCCAAAGATTTCTTTTGGCTGGCTACTGCTGAGTGACAACACAAGCCATTAAATGCAATGAGGATGCGAAAAAGCATTAGCACCTACCTGTGAGGTACATGTTCAGGCCTGTAGTGTGGCAAGAATGTGATTAAAATGTGTAGCTAGGCATGAGCGCCTCTATCTCCTGTCAGTCCTGTGTGCACCGAGCGGGCAAACGAGCGGTGGCTGCTACGACGCTTGTATTTGGATGTCAGAAAAACCTGTCATGCTTTGCATGATGCACCACAACAGAGACTAGGAGCTATTACTTAATCATCTAAATAGGACATGCGGTCTCTGAAATGAAAGAGAGGGAATGACACGACAAGTACTGCCCTTCATCTACAATAATTAAAAATATTGCTCTGTAGTAGCTTCCAGAAATTACAGTACTGGAAATGTTTTCCTGAATTGCAAATGAGTGAAAATACATTCTAATACAGACCTATCCAGTTACTATCCAGTCAGTTTCCCATATAATTACTTCTTAATGAGTGTTTTCTTTTCTTACTAGGTATCACAGAACAAGCTGATTCATTTTATACATTTAAATAAGTTTTAATGAAGCCCTTAATATATCTGCATTCAGCTATCATCCAGCACCCTTCTCAGTAACTGTGGTGTAAAAGGAGTTGCACTAATAAATCATGTTTGTTTTAGGATAGAAGCTACTGTGAGTTAGGAAAGACATTGAAATTAAAATTGTTTTTAATACACTGCTGAAAATATGTGTTGAACAAGACTCCCAGCAATGCTCCTGGAGTGAGACTAGATGTCTTGGAGGAGATCATAAGTTTCTCTGACACATTCTTTGCCAAAGTAATCTGTATATTTTCACACTACATGTTTCCTGGTACAACAGCTCACAAAGAAATAGAGCACTACTGCTGGAAATTGGCAATATGTAGATGCTGGACGCATGTAGAGGATTTGCTAGTCTGTCTGTCTGTCTGTCTATCTATCTATCTATCTATCTATCTACACATACACATACAGCCACAGGAAAAACATTAAGAGAACACAGCACAATTGTTTGTTTCACTCTTTTCTCAATTTATGGATGTGTGTCTGTGAATAACATATATATTTTTTGCAAACTGGTTCTTCCCTGTTTGTCATTAATGAAGGGCTTCTTCCTTGCTTTTCGGGACTTCAGTCCTGCTTCTATGAACCTGATACAAACTGTCCTAGCAGTGCAGTTCACACCTACACTAGATGTTTCCCATTCAAAGTCACTTGATGTCATCCTAATATTCATGAGAAAATACAGATTTGCTTAAAAATATAGAGTTGTCTCTTAATTTTCTCCACGACTGTGTATTTTTATATATATATATATATATACACACACACACACACCGCCCTCCACAATTATTGGCACCCCTACTAAAGATTTGTAAAAAGGGTTACTTCTGATGAAGTACTTTCATATCACACTGAAAAAAATGAGAAAAATCCATCCTTTCCTTAAAAAAATTATTGAAAGAAAAGCAAATCAAACAAATCCTTCGTCAAGAAAAGATTATTGTCAACAAAAACACATCTGCCACGATTATTGGTAGCCCTGGTTTGAAGACTTTATACAACCTTCCTTTGCCAGTATAACAGCACTCAGTCTTCCCATATAACATTTTATAACGTTAGAGAATACCAAGCTGGGCATCTGGGTCCATTCCTCTTTACAGAATCTCTCCAGATCATCCAGAGTCCTAAGCCATCTCTTGTGCACTCTCCTCTTCAGCTCAGCCCACAGGTTTTCAATGGAGTTTAGGTCAGGGGACTGAGATGGCCATGGCAGAAGCTTGATTCTGTGGTCAGCTAACCATTTTTGTGTTAATTTGGACATGTGCTTAGGATCACGGTCCGACTGGAAGATCCAATGACGGCCCAGTTTTTGTTTCCTGGCCAATTTTGATTTAAAATGTCCTGGTATTTCATGGAGTCCATAGTGCCATGTACCCTAACGAGGTTCACAGGGCCTTTGGAGGATAAACAGCCCCACATCACAGAAACTCCACCATATTTTACATTTGGGATAAGGCTCATTTCATTATAGCCATCCTTCTTTTTAAGCCAAACCCACCTTATGTTTATTGCCAAAAAGCTCAATTTTTGTTTCATCAGACCATTGAATTTGGTTCCAGTCAAAGTTGTAGTAGTGTCTCGCAAACTCCAGGTGCTGATGGTGTATTTAACTGACAAAAAAAAGGTTTTTCTGGCATACCTTCCAAATAATCTGTTAGCATGAAAGGGGCGTCTGATAGTTTTTTCAGACACATGGTAACCCAAAGATTTTACCTGGTCTTGTAATTCACCAGTCATCCTTGGGGATTTTTTTTTTGCCTTTCTTATGATCCTCCTCACTGTACGTGGGGGAAAAAAAAACTTGGGTCCTCTTCCAGGCAGATTTGTAACAGTTCCAGTTGTTGTCCACTTTTTTATTATTGTCCAGTAGAATAGACTAGAGAATAGCAGTAGAAATGGGCATTTTTAGGTGAGTAGCTATTTATTTAATACCCATTCCCTGACTTACGAAGGTCATCACACTTCTCCCTCATTTGGTTTGTATGTTCTCTTATCTTTCCCATGTTGAAGGGAATTTGGCCTGTGTGTCACCTCATGTTCGTATCCCTGTTAACCAGGAAGTCATGGATTACAGCTTGAAGGTTCCTGTTCACTACATGGCACGTGTGTTTTTGTTAAGGATAATTATTTATTGATGAAGGATTTTTTTTCTTGGAATAAATTTGGGTTAATGAAAAGTTGGATTTTTCTCAGTTTTTCAGTGTGACATGAAGCTGCTTCACCAAGAGGTGGATTTTTTCTAACCCTTTTTACAAATCTTTACAAGGGGTGCCAATAGTTGTGGAGGGTGCTGTATTTGGTCCATCCTGTCCATAAACATATCTCTGGTAAGACTCGTCTGTGTCTGTGGCAAAATGTTTTTATTGAGAGAAAAAAAACTATGTAGGCTACATTTTAAAATACCATGTCCATGTTAAAAAATGGCATTTTTTATTAATTAAAATGACTATCAAAATTCCTCATTCTGTTAACCCCGGGCATACATTTCTGGACTTACATGATAATGTTCAATGAAAACTCTAGGTGAAGAACGGAACTACTAATTATTAGGCCTCCACAACTCTGAAACTGAGGAAAAACAGTACAGAACAATGATACTACATTGAAATGTGTAGAAATCGTATTTACATCTTCATCAATTCTCTCTGAGGAATAGTGCCACATTTTTCTTTCCACTAGGGGGCTCACAATCACAGCACAAATCCCTGACTACAACCATCACCTGAGCTGTAGTACACAGTGCATTTTTAGGAAGAGCCTCGACAGATTGTCCTGTTTATGAGTCTTTTTATGTGTGGATGTTAAGAAGGTAATATGTATATATCACCACCAGCTCCTGTTTCCCCCAGAAATGTATGGGTGGAAATGCCTACCAAGTATGTAACGTTTTTTCAGTACAGATTTCAAGACAGTTTCTTCCTGTCATCCTTCTCCAAATCAATTCTGGGCCTCATAGCAAAATTCCATAAAAAATCTTCAAACATTATTAAACTTTAATCACAGATTTGGAGAAGACATTACGGGATATCTGAATGTTCCTCTCTGTCCCAACAAGTTATTTACTTTCCATATTTATTTTATTGTTGTGGTATAAAAAAAAAATTGTTATTTTTCTCCAGTGAATCAATAGAAGATGGCAAACATACAGCAATTGTACAATACTATATACTGGTTGTCACAACTCGAGGAATGAATGACTGAGGGCAGGCATTGTAGTGAAACAAAAAGGGGATTTATTGAACTCAAAGAACATAAACTGGAAATAAAAAAGATTGCGCGGAATGAAAAAGGGGAGAGCGGAGCACGGAAGGGCACAGGCAACACAAGGCTGGACTGGGGCTGATGAGACAAATGGGGATTTATCTACAAAAACTATTGAGGAGCACAAGGCATGAGGCATAGCTCATCAGGGCCACATGAGGGGGGAGGCAGGATTGTCAGTCATGCCGGACGTGACAGTATCCTCCGCTCCAAGAAGCGTGTCCTCCGGGCATAAGGGATGAACAGGGGAGGAGACCAAGGGGACCAAACAGCAGGGTGGACACAAAGGAGCGGGGACAAAAGGGATACTGAGCTGGACAAAGCACAGCAGGACTGACAGCGTACATGGGGTAGACAGCACACAAGACCCAAAGGGCAGAAGCGCCAGACAGGACAGGACAGGACAGGACACACAGCACAACCATGGACACTGAACAGCCAGAAGCCGGAGCAGGGACTAGAGGACAGCAGGGGTGAATAACACATAGACAAAACAGATCAAACACAGGATGAAACCAGGTACAAGGGACACACCAGGGACCGGAATCCTTAAATATCAAAGGGGACTAGGGAACAGAAGGCGAGACAGACAGAACACACCACACAAAAACAGGGCAGACAAACAGGGGAACAATGAAGACAGAGACTGAATCATCGGAGGGGGTGAAAGGGACATCAGCCAGGGTAAAACAAAGGCAGGACAGGACACTGGAACAGGGACTGAGGTATGATGAATAGAAACGGGGGCCATCCAGGGAGTCATCCGGACAATGTGGAGCTGGGCGACAACCCTGGAATGTGGATCCTCCTGGGCCTATGCACCGGTGAGGTGGAACTCATCTGGACCACAGGACCTAAGGGCCTCAGAGGGCCAGCAGGGCTGGAGGGTGCTGAGGGGCCAGCGGGGCTGGAGCAGGGGGGCATTGAGGGGACTGTAGGGCAGGAGCCAGAGGGCACCAAGGGTTCTTACCTCTGGACTTCAGCTAGAGATTTGTCTGGGCAGGCATACTTGGGAAGCTGTGGGAGACATAGGGCTGGGTTGACCTAAGCCCTGGACTGAGGTTGAGGCCTATAGAGTGGGGCTCAGTGCAAAGTCCAGGGGGTCCCACTACAAGTCCTCCAAAAACGCATCCTCTGGATCACTCCAATCCAATCTGGTGAGTCGGGCGTCAGACTGGAGGTGACTGGAGAGTCGGGCGTCAGACTGGCGGTGACTGGTAGGCTGGCTGTAAGCCAGAAGGCTGCAAGGAGGCCATCAGGGCAACAATAAGAGGCAAGGCAGGCACCGGCAGGACATCAGGAGATGAGGTGGGAGCTGGCAGGACATCAGCAGATGAGCAGGCGAAGCTGGGACCCCTGGGGTGAGTGGGGCAAAGCTGAGACCCCAGAGACAAGATGGGCAAATCTGGGATACCTTGGGCAAGCGGGGCAAATCCCGGACACCTGGAGGCAAGTGGGGTGAAGCTGGGACACCTGGAGGCAAACCTGGCGAAAGGGCCCCCCTTGGGTCAGCAGCAGGGTACCAGGCAACCCTTTCCAGGCTGGGGCATTGGGGCATGGGTGGAATTACTTTCTTTGGTTGGAAGTCTGGAGCACCCCCTCTGAATCAACGACCTGAACCTCAGACTGTGAGCGGGTCTCTGCGAGCCGGAAAGATCAAATATAGCAGTGGATCCTCCTGGGCCAGGCTCTGGAGACACAGCTGAGGTGAAGACAGGCTTTGGAGACACAGCAGAAATGAAGGCAGGTTCTAGAGGTGTGGTGGTGGCTTCTCCTGGGCCGGGCTCTGGAGATGCAGTGGTGGCTTTCCTGGGGCAGGGATCTGGAGGCACTGGTTTTGACATGTTGGTAGCTATGGGCACAGCTCGTTTCCTCCACTTCTTCCTTCTCTGACTAGAAATGGTGGATGGAGCTGAGGCAAGCTGCAGGGAGCCAGTGGGTGGATCTGTGGTGATTGGCGGGGAGCCAGTGGGCAGATCTGCTGCGAGCTGTGGAGAGTCAGTGGGTTGAGCAGCAGCAAGCTGGGGAGAACCAGTGGCCTGAATGATTTTACCTGAGGCGAACCCCGCTATTTTCTCCCCTGCCTGCACGAACAGTGCTCGTGCCTCGGGCACCACCCACATAGTGGAATCTAGACTCCACTTCAGGTGTGCGTACTGCAGCTCACAGGTGGGTTTGTTTATCGGATTCATTGGGCTCCTCCAAATCACTGTTGCTGAGCGGGTCTATCAGCAGGTTGTCCACAACCTATTCAGGTACAGTATGTGGACAGTAGGCTTGGGCTGAGGTAAAAGGCTGGCTGCAGAGGAAAGCATGCAAGCAGAGATGCGGAGCATGAGAGGCTCCTGTGGATAGCTGCTAAGTAGCTTGTGGACCCCGGTCAGTTGTCACAACTTCAGGAACAAATGACTCAAGAACAGGCATTGTGTGAAAACAAACAGAGGGCTTATTGAATTAAAAGAACATCTGGAAATAAGATTGCAAGAGATCAAAATGGAGGATAGGAATAAGGAAGGGCACAGGCAACACGAGGGTTCAACGTCAATGACCAGACTGGGGCTGACGAGGCAAACAGGGACTGTATAAAGTTAGTCTTTATACAAAGACTAACGAGGGGCAACAGGCATCAGACGTGACTCATCAGGGCCATGTAAGGGAGGAGACAGGAGGGTCAGGTGTGCAGGACGTGACACCGGTATACTGCACCAGAGTAAAGATTTTACTGCAAAGTCTAGTTGTATGATTCAGAAGATAGACACTGACACAGATCAACTTTGGTTTAAGGTAACCAGGGGCGTCGGTTCCAGGAGGGTTGAGATGAAAGTCGAGGTCGGTGTTCCAGGCAAGGGTCGGGCAATCGGCTTCGGAACTGAGAGGGATGGGCAGAAACACGGAATCTAGGAGGTGAAGCAGGAGTCGATACACAGGGAACCGGACATAGGGAAAATTGCTCGGACTCAGGGCAAACCATGAAGATCTTGCGTAGATCAACAAACCAGATCACCAGAAGTAGAGTACTGATCAAGAGAGAACTTGAAACAGATAGGATTTGGTGTATCTAAAAACGGAGCAACCGGCAAAACCAGAAAAATGGGGCGATAGGGCTCGTCACCTCAGGGAAGCCCTATTGGTCGGAATCCCCGGGGGGCTGGGATGATGATAAGGATTCCCCGGAGCGATCCATGACAAAGTAATTACCAAAGCATGGTCTTCCCAAGAATATGAAATGATTTGCATTTCAATTTCACAATATTACAACACAATCCTTAATTAAACAAAAAGTAAAGTTATATGTCTTTGTTATATAATTATTATAAAATAATCTAATGTTCCTAATATACAAAAATGGGCAGGCAAGATACTAGTCCATTATCAAAATTATTGTTAGATTAACAAAAACTATAAAAAATATTAAATAAAATTATTTAAAATTAAACATTACATAGCTAAAAAATAAACTTCAGTGGGCCTCTTTCCACCTTGTAGCAATAAATACTATTGCATAAAAATATGCCATATACCATCAAAGGCTATATGATGGTAATATGTTATTTTATACTGTACTGCTACCTCATAATATCCTGCTTTAATCCCTGCATTAACCTTGAATTGTTTTAAAAGATTGGCACTAATATTTTATATTATAGTCCACTACAGATTAAAAGTTAAAGTTAAAAGTAAAAGAATTCCAGTTGAACCCTATGTATAAGTATGGTAGAAGCAAGTACGATAAAAGTGTCATCATTTCAGTCATAATCCTGAATAACTGAATATGGAAGGAGGCCTCAAGAACGCCTTCACTAACTAAAATCGTCTATTCAGTTTTAAAAAGTGCTTTGAACTAGTTTAGAAGTGATTGAATTTCATCCACTCAATTTTTTTTAATAACTCTCATATGAAAAGTTAACTATAATCATCACCTACATCCAAATGAAAAGGTATTTTAGGAAAGTTTGTCTGGACAAACACATTTGCACATGCTTTAATAAAAAATATAATGTGTTTGCTGGTAGCAGACTGAAAAACCTTTGAAAGTTAAGAGCTCGTTAAAAGTTGAAAGGAGATGAAAATGACGACATGAATGGGAAGAGGTCTTAGTTATTCCGTCTTGCACTGCAGACAAATGTGAAGTGGAGGGTAGACAGTTTTAAATTGGTGGCATTTTATGATCTTTAAAAAGAAGTCCTCATTAAAACAACGCAGAAGGACTTCAAATTTTCTCCATCATTTAGTACTATAACCATGAAGAGATCTACAGTTGTGGATTTGGTTAAATCTCATTGTCAGTTTTATAGTTGATGAAACATAGCTAACCCCAGCTGGCATTTTCTCTTATACGTTGTGGCCATTTTTTGGTGAGTACTGACATTATAGTGAGCTTGTCTTGTGCTGGTTGGACACCACACTTCTCTTCTGTTATGGCATTCTTGTTTCTATTAATGTTTATTTAACTTACATGCCTCCTCATCAATCCTAATATGTTTTCATATCTCGTCCCTCTGGAGAGGTAGAATACTGACAAACACTCACCACTGTGTTGCTGCCCAACCTGCGGAGGTAGTGTTTACCCGCGACTTCCCTGTGGCTGGATCACCAATGTAATGCAGAGGGGTTCACCCTAAAATGGCTGTGTGGAGTCATCTTGTTTGTCCACGACTTCTAAAATGAAAGTTGCTAGTCAGGTGCAGTGCCGTCTGGAAGGATCCAAGCAAACCATTACGCAAGAAAGGATCCTAAGCTACAGGGAAGCTTTTCTGCATGGGGTTTCCCAGGCTGAAGCCCAGGGGCATCTGCTGAAATGGGGCTGCAGCTTACCTTGATTAATAGAATCTTAGAGCTGCCGCCCGTCTCGTATTTTACGGGATCATCCTGAATTAAAAAATAAAATGCTGTGTGTTGTTTTGAACAAATACGATGCAATTTGTCCTGTATTTTCATGTCTGTACTAAAATACTCTTTAATCTGAAGCTCCCACTAATAATTTTTAAATTCTTATCATCAGGGACCCTCACTTATCATATTTTATCACTGAGCACCACCCCTCCCCCACCCCCAGTCGACAATTACGCTACCGTAGAAAACAGTGTGGAGCTCTCTGACAATTCCAATAGCTCAGGGACCTCTGACCATGTTAATGGACCACTGCTGAGCTGATGTAGGAGATGGAAAGGGGCTGGCCAGCCAGAGTCAATAAATAAACACTAACAAATTGTATTAATAAGCTAAAACTATAGTGGGCTTAACAGACTTCTGAGGTATTTTCTTCTATGCTTGAAGCATAGAACCAAATTAATTTAATTAAGGTGTGGGATGCAACATGAAATCAATCAAATTAATTCACACCTAGTTGATGGAGTTGAGTCTCAGGGGTGATTTAAAATATCTTGTAAATTCTCAGTTGGTTTACTGACTGAGCATGCCATGTGATACTGAAGAAAAAAATAAAAGTCAAACTACTGGGCCTTGTTTCACAAAGCAGGATTTCTTGCTTAGACCAATAACTTGTCAGATTTAAGGTATCACAGTTTAAGTGGACTTCTTCTTCGTTCACTTACATTTAGCTCAGACTACCTTAAATCCAACAAGGTATCTGACTAAGCAAGACATCCTGCTTCATGAAACAGGCACCGTGTAAAAGGCAAATGCCATAGTTTATGACGCATATTAGTCTACAATGAGCATGTGCACTTAACAACTTAGTATTTTATTTGTTTGTTGTAGCTAGAACACAACGTGTCATTTGTCCGTTTTTTGCGAACCAGCATTTTTTTTATAAATCTAGAAGTGGCGAAGTATATATTTAAAATTATTTATTTTGTCTTGACTTTTATTTGACTTTGACTTCTGATTACTCTCACACAACATCATGTTTTTAAAGTAAATGCACACATTTTATTTAGCAAAATGAAGTATCACAGTACTGTACCATTGCAAACATGAAGTTGTACATAAAAGGAACATGTTGGTTATCAAAATCAATCAGTAAGTTCTTAGTTTTCTTTTCTTGTAAATAGCATACAATGTGCACAAAACATGACTTAGATGCTTACAAATAAGCAAAAGAAGACTTGCCAGGTAGCGAAAGTCCTGTATGTCTCATCCTCCATGTGAAAACGTAGGAGAAACATTCTTCATTCCCGTGAAGAACCAATCAAGAAAAGAGACATTGAACAAAGAGAGCTAATCTGGAAACATAAGAACATAAGAAATTTACAAACGGGAGGAGGCCATACAGCCCATCAGGCTCGTTTGGGGAGAACTTAACTATTAGCTCAGAGTTGTTAAAATCTTATCTAGCTCTGATTTAAAGGAACCCAAGGTTTTAGCTTGTGCTACACTAACAGGAAGACTATTCCATACTCTAACTACACGCAGTGTTAGGAAGTGCTTTCTCAAATCCAGTTTAATTTCCACCTATGGCCAGTTCCTGTGTTTGAACTAATATTGAAGTAACTATTTGGTTGAACAGCATCCAAAGGGTCATGAGCTAACCACGAACATATTGAAGTTCACTGATGTAGGCATAAGAAAATTTTTTATGTTTATAAGCATCTGCACTAATGCGTTTACAGAAAGATTAGTTATCGGATAGCACTGAAGATTTTCTTTGCTTCCGGGAGAAAAAGATCTGTGGTAGTGTGGATGGAACTAAATCCGAAGAATTTTTGCGTTACTAAATGAAAACATTAGTGTGGATGTACCCTTGGAAGAAAGAAAATTCTTCAAAGGAAGATGATCACAACTCAATTGAGTTAGAAATACATTTGCAGCCAAATTAAATATTGGGAGGAATATTTGCCCCAATCTCCCTGGTTCCTACACCATCGGTGCTTTATCTACAGTATAAGGAAACATTTCCTAATCAAACGAACAGGTAGTTTAACATTCTGCAAACCACCATATTACAAATATAATTACAAAAAGTCTATCAGAAAACAATTGAATACTTGAACAATAAGCATAGGGTAATTTGCTAGTAATTGCTTTAGATTATAAAAAGTAGGAGGTGCAAATTTTCACATTTAGTCCTTTGTGCCATTAGTCGGTGAAATTAAATGCTTGCTTGAATGCTTACAGCAAACAAGACTTTTATTTAAAGTTAAAAAATGTAATTATCAAATTTAAATGGCTCCTCTTCAGAAGACAGGGAGCTGGGGATGACCTGCAGGTATTTGCCGTCATGGCACCCAGTTGGTCAAACAACCGTTGACTCTGAAGGACGTCTCTGTATATGTAGTATGTTAAAATGTAATTAAAATGCTTGTGGGACTGTCACTAACTGCAAAACTATGGGTTTAAATATAAATGTGGAAAAAGGATACTAAAATGTTAAAGAATTTCTGTTTAATTTCTAGTACATTGAAATATTTTTTCTTTCAGTTATGTATTATAAGGTCTGATCAGTGGCATCTTATTGATTGCTTTGGTCTATAATTGTACTAATTAATAGAGACTGTTTTGATAAGTCCCATGTAGTATCTTCGTTTACTGTGGTAGATAAAACTATGCTTCTTTTATATTAATTGGTTCTTTAGTTAACCAAGTTAAAATGGCTGCCGTAGCTGCCTGGGTGTAACAGCCTTGTTTTAATGCGGCCCATGTAAAAAGACTTGTCTGATTGCATATTGAAATGTTGCAGGATGGCTTGTTACATACAAAAGTCTGTTTTAAATGCGGTGTGTATGCTGTGTTTTTTGTTATTCGTATTTTATTTCACTAAAGCGGGATAATTGTTAAATGTGTTTATCTTCTGTTGAATTAGTATGGGAAGTATGCGCATGTGACACAAACTGCGATGTAATGCAAGTGTGAGACTGCTCATGCTTTATTACGATTATTTTTAACCTGCTCAAATGAGAGAGAATGTAAAAGGTGTATGGTTTTATTTCATTCGATAAAGTGTTTTAGATGAGTAAGCAACACCCTCGTCATTGTGTCATTTTCTTCCCTATATATTCAGGGGCGCAACATAGGACCCGTGTTAATGCCACACATCTATAAATGCAGGTTTTTCCATGTTAATACTATAAATCCCTAGGCTCACCCTGATTGCCAGGCAGCATGGTGGCTCTGAAGGAAGAGGACTTCTAAGACTTATCTTCTCACCAGATGGTCACTGGTGAACCAGTGAGCACATTAACTGGACAGAGGATGAGACACCATGTCCAGTTCATCCTGGGTCTGTTGGTTAGCCAACCACACACTTTTAGTAGTTCTCTTCACTGCTTTTTAGTTCTCCCAGACTTAGGTGCTACTTTTAGCACTAAGGGGTTTTGTTAATTGCTCTTAGTCAAACAATAATGAGTCCTACTGTACATTTAGGACTGGCACGCCCATCCTTTTTAGGAGTTTCTGCTAAATTTGCAAATTAGGAGCTACTGTACTTTTAGCCATGAGATGCTTTATGAATACAGGCCCTGATGCAGAAGAAGGACGGGTCATGGTGCTTTTGCGTGGACTTCTGGCGTCTT
This sequence comes from Mormyrops boulengeri, assembly GCA_026781065.1. NCBI lineage: Eukaryota > Metazoa > Chordata > Actinopteri > Osteoglossiformes > Mormyridae > Mormyrops > Mormyrops boulengeri. The sequence goes on from JAODLD010000001.1 coordinate 26,073,330, forward strand.
AATGCCATGACCTGGAAAGACTCATACCCACTGTCCTGATACTTTTGGTCAATGCCATTCGGGCTGTGCAACACCCCCGCCACCTACGAGAGGCTCATGCAGCGAGTGCTGGTCCACGTCCCCCGCAGCCAGTGCATCATCTACTTCAATGACCTCCTCACCTGTGCTTCCCATTTCAATAGTCCATTTAATAACCTATGTACTGTCTTCACTGCAATCCAGAAAGCTGGCCTGCATCTCAAACCCCATAAATGTTTCCTTCTGTGCCAGAAGATGCAGTTCCTGGGTCATGTAGTGAGCACTGAGGGCATGGCAGGAGACCCAGGGAAGATCGCTGCAGTTAGAGACTGGGTCATCCAGTCTGTCGCAGAACTCCACCCCTTCCTTTGTCTTACCTTTTACTACCGGCAGTTTGTACAGGACTTCAACAATACTGGCAAACCACTCCACCGCCTCACCAAAATGGGGCGGCCCTTAAAGTAGACCATAGAGTGCACTGCCACCTTCGACCACATGAGGACAACACTTATAGAAACCTCAGTGCTGATGTACCTCGATCTCGCACTGACTTCATTCTTGACAACAGTACCAACAATGAGGGAATTGGAGGCATGCTGTCCTAGGCTGGGCCGCAGGGCAAAGGGGTGGTGGCATTTTTCAGCAGGACATTCAGCTGCCTTGAGTGGAATTACTGCATGACCTGCAGGCAACTTCTGGAAATTGTGCAACCCTGTTGCCACTTCTGCCTCTACCTCTGTGGATGGCAATTCCAGCTGTGCACCTTGTTACTGAGCTTCTGTAACCCTGTGGGACAGCTGGTGCGCTGGCTAAAGGCCCTCCCGGAGTACAACTTCAATGTCCAGCCCCGGCCAGGTAAGCTCCATGGCAACACTGAAGCCCTCTCCTGCCCTGTGAGATGGATGACTGTTCCCACTGCTGCTGCACTGAGCAACGCAGCCAGAGGTGTGTCACAGCAACGGCAGCACAAGAGGACACCAACAGCGAGGGACTGGTAGACTTTGATCACATGCAGCTGTGTGGGGAGCATGGCAACAATCCTGTGCTGACTCGACTGAGGGACTTACTGCAGGCAGAGAGGCGGCCGGCATGGTGAGAGGTCTTCACGCTGGACCCAGAGATCAAGGCCCTCGACTCCAAGTGGGGTGCATTTGAAGAGCAAAAGGGTTGCTCTACCGGTGCTGGCAGTTGACAGGAGCCGGGCATTTTGGGGCAGCACTTGGGCGCACTGGGTCCATTTCCCTGCAGCAGCTCCGGGAAATGCTACGTCCTCATGGCTATGGATTATTCTACGCAATTCTGGATCAGAGTACAGTGACCACGGCCAGGAAGCTTGTCAAGGAGTTTTTTTTTTTCAGTGTGCTGGAGGAGCTACGTAGTGATCAGGTGCACAACTTAGAGGTTTTGGCAAGGTCTGCAAGCAGCTGGGCATTGCGAAGAACCACACCATTCGTCTTTACCCTCAAAGTGATGGGCTGGTAGAGTGGTTTAATGCTTGCCGTGTAACTTGCCATCCTGGTCACCCACCACCGGCACGACTGGGACTGCCACCTGCTCCTGGTTCTTTGGGCATAACAAACCATGGTGCTGGAGAGCACTTGGTGCACACCGGTTGCATTGATGTTCAGGCAGGAGCTGCATGCCCTGGTGGACTTAAGTGTTCAGGCCACACACTTGGTGTAGTGTCCCACTAGTAAGAAAGGGCGCTCGCCCAAGCTGGACAGTCATTGGAGGGGACTGGGGGAGATCCTCAAGCAGCTCTCCGATGTAGTTAACCACCCGCTGCTGACCAAGCGACGTCAGACCGTGGTCCCGCACAGGGAGCCCCTGGCACCTGCCTAGAGCTGCCCCTGCTGGGGATGGAGGTATGCTGGGGGCTCTGGGGACTGTGTCATGCCAGCTGCGGTGCCAGCCCCCGCTGCGTTTGCAGGATTTTGTGGTGGACTTGGGGGTTGCTGGGGATGGCCAATCCCATTAGTGGGGAGGGGGGGCAATGTGATGCCACAGGGTTAATACACTAGAGGACTGGCATGCATTGCGCCACACTGTACATAGTATAAATACTTGTATAAATAATTTCTGTGATGTGTAGTTATATCACTGATTGTGTGTGTCACGTTCTCATGAAGTCCCAAATGTACTGTTACCCTGCTGTATTGTGTTTATAATCCCTCCCATAGTGTTAGATGTGTGAACTGGTGACTTCTACTGTCTGTGACACTGCGGTTATCCTCTGGCAGTCACACACTATAAAGTGTTGTCTTTCATCTGCACTGCTGCGTGTTTCTTAAGCAAGTCACACCATACTGACATTGCAACAATATAATATGCACTTATACTGACAAATCTTAAATAACCCTACTATTTATGTATTACAGGGGTTAGACATTGAGACTGAAACACCTGAGTTCAGACCAGAATAATTTATTGGTATGGTGTAGGGCCTCTTTTTGCAGCCAATATAGCATCATTTTGTCTCGGAAATGACAGATACAAATCCTGCACAGTAGCCAGTGCGATTCTGAGTTATTGCTTGTGCAGAAAAGTGGCCACTATGTAATGCTGGTGGAGGAAAATGTTTCCTGACTCGCTCCTCCAATACCAAACAACCCAAAGTGGCTCAATAATATTCAGATTTGGTGGCTGTGCAGGCCATGGGAGATGTTCAACTGCACTTTCATCATTCCACTCTGTCACCAGTCTAGCTGTGTGTACTCGTGCTGGTGCATCATCATCCTGATACACGGCACCACCTACAGTGTACAATGTTTGGAACATTGAATGTGTTACTCCAGAATGGTTCGGTAGTCCTTGGCAATGACACACCCATTTAGAACAAACAGTGGGCCTAGGGAATGCCATGATATTGCAGCCCAAACCATCACTGTTCCACCCTCATGCTGCACTCTGGGTACACAGTAGACTGGGTGATAAGCATCTTTGGGGCTTCACCACACCATAACACTCCCAGATGTGGGAATAACAGTGAATGTGGATTCATCAGAGAACAATACATGTTTCATATTTTCCACATGGTTCACAGCCCAGGATTTGTGCTGCTGGTATCACTGAAACCAGCATTCGTCATTGGCATGAGTGGAAAAAAGGTTTGATCCAACCACGAAAATATGGCCCTGTTGAGCTCCTGATGAACAGTTTTGGTGGAAACAGGAGAGTCCAGATGCACATTTAATTTTGCAGTGAGTTGGGTTGTTGTAGTTTTATGTTTTTTGGATACAATCAAGGTTAGTACCCAGACATCCCTTTTAGACAGCTTCCTCTTGTGGCCACAGTTACTTCTGTTGGCGAGAAACCTCAGACACAATTAGCCAGTGTTTCAGTTTGATTTTCCAACTCTTGTATATTATCTTATGTGAGCAAAATTATTTCCAGTATTGTGTGTGTGTGTGTATGGGTTGGGGCCATTCTGGAATGAATTCGTCAATTCCAATCCAAACCAGGAAATGAAACTGGGGTTGGAATTTTAAATCTCCCTGAAATTCGAATTCAATTCCAATTCTGTTCCCCATAGTTTTTTTTCAAATCCCAACTCCAGTTCCATTTCCTGATTTGCACTGAAATTGATGAATGCGTTCCTGAATGGCCCCAACCCTGACTTATGGCTCCTTTGTCAAGCTCCAGAAATATTCCCATTTAATTGTCATGGCCAACTCACAAATAGCCAAAATGACGAATGTCAAATTTGCAATTCTGGAGGGGGGCAGCTGTAAATGTAAAGTTTTCATGATTAATGCAAGCCTAAATCCTTATTGATTTATGTAGCCCTGTCTGGAGAAAGCTTCAAAAAAATCTTTTTAATGAAATTAGCTGTTCTCAGTTCCATAAACCTTCATTTTTTAACCTGGTAGTCAACATGGACTTCATTTTACCTGACATTTGCTTTGATTTTTTTTCTGTTTCTGTCATGTAATACCTCTGCAACCCTTACTCAGAGATGATGATAAATAAATCATGATCATAAACAGTTTCCACTGTTAACTTTCTCACACTGGCAGCTTGCATTTGCTGTCACCAAGCGCATACATTTTCTGATAAAAGTTGTGAATGTTTTCTCACTGTTTCAGAGAAATTTGGTGAAGTACTGTATGGTGAAGTTATTCGTTTTAATATTTTTTCAGAGTGATTTGAATCATTACTGTGACAGGATGTAGGATCAGATCTCCGAGACATATTTATTTACAAAATACTGCTATTTGTTTAATTTTTTTATACTCTTCAAAGGTTAAATAGTCTAGGAGACTGGAAAATAAGAAAGATGTAATCCTATGAGGTTCATTGATAAGTGGTTATCACAAGTTTTTATCCAAATGGAAGGGAGGCTTTGGGCTCAGAGGGCTGTACCAGCCAGCATGCTAACAGCTTGTGAGCCCAATAGAGGCATGATTATCTGTTAGCCTCAGGAGCTGAAACGGCCTCACTCTGGACACTGGCACAGCGCCAAAACCTTTTGAGATACACTCCACTCATTTATGTTTGATGTATTTGACAGTAACTGGAAGCTACACAGTGACATCCACACAACAGCAGCTAATTAAGCATTAGACTCAGTGTGCGAAATACCCATCAATATTCTGGGGGGGGGGGGTCCCCGTCTCCCTATTTTTGCGCAATACTGATCTTGAGACCCCCTTAAAATTTTGTTTTTGAGGCTTTCGGGGGATCTCATGGGTTAATCAGGGGTGTTGGACCCCCCCGGACACCCCTCATTTCACACAATGATTAGAAGTACATGTAGTATTCATATTTTGTGTAATTGATTTGATGTTTGGTATGCATCTTGATATAATATGTAAGCTTATAAAAAATTTTATATTTTGTTTTGCGTAAAATTCCAAGAGCCAGATTAGGTAGCCAACGATTGGTCTGCCGAGGCTCCTGCCTTCAACTGCCACCCAAGATACACTGCACCTGACTACCACGGCCCCCCCTACAGGTGGTGGGCCCAGAGGAAGGTGGACCCTTGTTACCCTTTTGGACTATGCCTGGCCAGGCCCCATGGGTAGAAGTCTGGCCAACAGGTGCTCTCCTGTGAGGTCCCCCCCAGATCTGCTTCCAGGGTGAGGCCCTGGTCCCCCCAATCCTGATAAGGTCCTTATTATCCATCATCATAAGAGTATACTGTAAGTGTTTATGCGAATTATACATAGTTAGGCCACTTACCTAAGTGGGGGATGAGTTACTGCTTCAAGTAGAGGAGTTTAAGTATCTGTTGTTCATGAGTGAGAGAAGAAGGGAGCGGGAGACTGACAGGCAGATCGGTGCAGCGTCAGCAGTGATGCAGATGCTGTACTCTTCTGTCATGGTAAAGGGGGAGCTGAGCCAGAAAACAAAGCTTTCGATTTACCAGTAGATCTATGGTCCTACCCTCACCAATGGTCATGTGCTTTGAGTAGTGACCGAAAGAATGAAATCGTGGATACAAGTGGCAGAAATGAGTTTCCTTCATAGGGTGTCTGGGCTCAGCCTTAGAGATAGGGTGTGGGGCTTGAACATCCTGGAGGGCCTCAAAGTAGAGATGCTGCTCCTCTGTATCAAAAGGGGCCAGTTGAGGTGGTTTGGGTATCTATCAACGATGCCTCCTGAATACATATAGGCATTTTATCGGGTTGAGGTCAGGGCTCTGTATAGGCTAGTCAAGTTTCTCCACACCAGACTCGCTCATCCATGTCCCTATTCACCTGTGCACCTTGCTTTGTGCACTGGTGCACAGTCATGTTGGAACAGGAAGGGACCATCCCCAAACTGTTCCTACAGAGTTGAGAGCATGAAATTGTCCAAGATGGCTTTGAATGCTGCAGTATTAAGAGTTACTTTCACAGCAACTAAAGGGCCAAGCCCAACCCCTGAAAAACAACCCCACACCATAATCCCGCCTCCACCAAACTTTACACTTGGCACAGTGCAGTCAGACAAGTGCCGTTCTCCTGGCATCTGCCAAACCCAGACTCGTCCATCGGGTTGCCAGACAGAGAACCATGATTCGTAACTCCAGAGAACTAGGGCTGGGCGATATGTCTCAAAATTCAAATCACGATTTTTTTTTTTCCACCAAATTTCGATATACGATATGCATCGATATTTTTCCTATCCAATTGTACTCAGAAAAAGTCACACATTTATATTGTTTATATATTTAATGGTTTGGATCCAACTGCACAGTAACAACGTTATATAATTTACTTATCCAGTTACAATAGCACAGGCATAAACAATATGTACACATCAACTCAAGAAAGCCAATTATGTCTTTACTAGTGTAGGAATAGTTGTGTAAACTTCTCTTGTAGATCTGCCATAAATAAACTCAAAAATAAAACTGTTTTCAATTGTTTAATTTTGAAATGAGCTTTGTAAACAAATAAACCATAACAAGAACAAGCCGTCAAACAGCTTCACAAATTCTGTACAAGAAGCACAAGTCTATGAACTGCTTGTGGCTTTAAAGATGCAATGTGGCAGTTCACTATGTTGCCCCCCGTGCTAAATGCCCTTTCTGAGGGCGAACTTGTGGCCTGTATACAGAGATATTTCTTCGCAAGGTGGCTGAGAACACGAACACACACGCACACACACACACACTCACGCGCGCAGATACAAACAAATCCCTTACCGATTGCTAGATGTAGCCGGTGGCCAAAGCACTGTAGTCTCCTCCATTTGTTTAACTCAGTGTCTTTACATTAGCAGTGTTGTCTGTGGTAATGCAAACTTGTCGCGCATCCTCTATAATTTCCACGCTTTAAGCGCGTCTCTGAGCCCCAGCACAATCGTTTCTCCGGTATGATCGTCTGGCGCATAGCCTGTCTGAAGACAGACGCTTTTCATCTCCCAGTTTTCAATAAAATGGACCGTTAGGCTAAGGTACAGTTGCATGGTACGACTAGTCCACAGATCGGATGTGGTGGAAAAGTGTTTTACGTTCTTAAGATTCAAAATATTTTCCTTCACCTTGTTTTGTTATACAGTTTGGGCAGCGCTTCTTTGGCAAAGTATTTCCGACTAGGAAGGACATATTTGGGGTCAGTAATTTCTCAGTGGTTCTCAGTAATTTCTAAAATCCATGTTTTTCAACAGGAACCATGTCTTTTTCTATGTGGTATGTTACAGCAGCTGTTATTTCCTTCCATTTGGGGCTTGTCTTTTCATGCGGTATGCAACGAGAGAACGATGCTGCCAGTGTGGTCTGTTTTGCGGCAGAAGTTGGCTTCGCTGCGTTTTCTGAAGAGCCATCGCGAAGTTTAATACATTGTTCGTACTTTGTAACGTGATTTGTTTTCAGATGATTGAATAGGTTTGAAGTGTTGCCACTCTTCGTTCCTACTTCTCTCTTGCAAATGTTGCATACAACAGTTTGTTCAGTGTCATTCAGTCTGAAGCCAAACCAGTTCCAAACAATGGACGTGACATTTGTGCCTTTTTGGCACTAAATTATCGCCGACAGCACTATCCACTTCTTTCTCAATTTCGGCCATTGTTGTTACTGTGGTTAAGCTAAGCAGGAGGCGGGGTCACAATGAGGCAGTGTTTAGGTTGCGCCCAATCCACAGAAATTACATACTACAAACGGCGTTTGGTGGAACCAATTAAATTAACATATCGCGATTTTTATTTTTTAAAAGATGCATTAAAAATATCTTTCATATCGTAGCACTCGATATATCGCAGCACTCGATATATCGCCCAGGCCTACAGAGAACACGTCTCTGCTCTAGAGTCCAGTGGCGGCATGCTTTACACCACTTCATCCATGCATGCATGCATTGCACTTGGTGATGTAAAGCTTGGGTGTCAGGCTACCACTTCATGGCTGAGTTGCTGCTGTTCCCAATTGTTTCCACTTTGTTATAATACCACTAACAGCTGACAGTGGAATGTTTAGTAGCGAGGAAATTTCAAGAATGGACTATGGCACTGGTGGCATGTTATCACTGTACCACGCTTGTATTCACTGAGCTCCTGAGAGCAACCAATTCTTTCCCAAATATTTGTAGAAGCAGACTGCATGCCTAGGTGCTTGGTTTTATACACCTGTGGCTATGGAAGTGATTGAAACACCTGAATTCAATGATTTGCAGGGGTGTCCCAATACTTTTGGCAATATACTGTATATTATTCATGCGCAATGTCACGTTATATGTCATATTCTCTTGTATACCAAAGAATATACAGAACACTGTGTAAAGCTACCACAGAGTAATATGCACTTTCATAAAATTAATACACTATGAAAATAAAATTTAACCCCTTAAATGTGTTTACAATAATATTAAATGTATTTTAACTTGAGTCTGGTAATTTTGTTTCTTTGTCAAAGAACAAGTAAACACACAATCACTTGATGGTATATGAATAAGCAATAATTCTCTTGTTCTCATTTCCCCATTTTTAAGTATAACACTTCAATTTATGTACGGCTCTTTTGCAGTACATGGAAGCTGTATTTTTCTCACTTCTAATTAACTTCTTGCCTGATCATGCACAGCACTTATTTCCACTTGCTCCCATTTGACCCGGTCACAAGCAATTCTCTTGTGAGGATTCCCCATTAATAAGGATTAATGCAAAGTCTCTGCATCCCTGTTATTATATCATGACTGCAGAAAATCTAATTTTCGAGTCAGTTTAACATGCAGCATCTTCAGAGGGAATTGCACCAATAGAGGAAAAAAGCATCTCCACAAAGACAAACCAAAGCTATGGCAAAACACTTTGACCATTACATTTGTGTAATAAACAGCCATTATATGTAAATGTCAATTAAAAAAAAAATAAAATAAAATACAGTTATACCTGCTAGGCATATAAAGCTTATATGTAACACAATTTCTGAAACTTCAATAGCAGAATATTCAATATAGTTCTTCATTTAATTATTATTATTTCATATAAACAAATTAAATTATTGTAAATACATGCTTGCTAGTACCATTGCAATAGTTTTAGATAGCCCATCAATAACTTTCCATTATAGTGATTTTATGCATTGAACATTGTTTAACAGTGTTTATTTTATTTTAATTTTCAGATTTATGACTAAGTAAAAGCAAATGGGTAGTCACAATGGTACATTTTTTCAATGGGACATAAATCCATGTGTAACAAAATTTACTGAAGCTTACAAAGTAAAGCATTTTTTTCTTCAAACAGTAGTAGTTCGTAATTTCAACATTTCCCAGGTAAGGTGCAGGAAGTGGCATTCATTGAAACTGTTATAGGCTCATTAATGTGAATGGTGCTGATTATACAGAACACACCCTTTAAACAAAAAAAAGACTAAAGTTTAGTTGCATGGCATCAGCTTAGTAAAAGGCACAAAAAAATCAAGTAAGTTGTGTTTATAATGCCGCTCATATTCTTTCTGTGTTGCACAGGTTTCCTCCCAGTACAATGCATAGTGTAGCTGAGTTCCGTTCCCTGTGATAGACTAGTATCCTGTCCATGTGGGTGTTCCTCTGCCTTGTGCCCAATACTACTTTCTGGCATTTTCAGCAAATATAGTAGACTAATGTATTCTCTCTCTCTTTCTCCCTCTCTCTTCGGGTATCTTTTTTGGTTACTTGTTTGCTTACTTTTCTTTGTTTGCCGATTGCGTTGGGTTTTTTTTTCGTTGTCGACTGGATAAATAAAGGCTGGTGAAAGTCTCAAAACAAAGTCTCTTTCTATCTCAATCTATCGTGCTGTGATGAAAATGCTGTTAATGCAAAATTTAAAGAAAAAAGCTGCTAGCTGTAGTAATGATTAAGCTCATCTCTCAAATCAAATGTGACTATGTGCAACCCTGACGTATGAGGTATTCGCTCAGTCGGCAATAAACTGTATTTTCTTAATCTATGATTTAAGAATGTATTAGCAAAAATAAATGTTAGTGCATGTGATTAAACATCTCAGGCAAATTGGCGGTAATGAGTCAAGAGACCATGCTTGTTCACATACATTAAAACAGCAATCATTATGAAATTAGGACCTGATTAATCCCGTTAATGACGCCGCGGTGCCTTTGGGAGTAGACAAGCCCAGATGTCATGCGCACGGCGATGAAGCTCCTGCGCGGCATAAGCACCGTCTTCTGAAGAGCCCTTAAACCGCGAGTGCGAGCGGTTTTCTGCGCACTCCTGTGCTTGAAATGCAAACGAGGTGCGGGGCAGACTGGTAATGAGAGCAGATTCCAGTGAGGGGTGGAGGGGGGTGAATAAATTAAAAGGACATCTGAACTCGAGAGAAGAACCAGCAGCAAGAACCTTGATGTCCTCAATTAGGATGGATGTCACCCCCTGTCTGTGCCGCTATAATAAAGCCCTCACTCGGTATTCTGGATCACACGGCTCCAGCACTGTTAACATTTTAATGTCTTGGGTGTGCTTGGTAACATTAATTACTTGGCCATTTGGACGACTCCCGAATCCCTTTAATGTCGCCCCTAATGGAAATCTGATCTCAAGCATAGGACTGTAACATTAAAAAATCATAAGTAATATCTATTGAACTAGTGAGCTGTCATGCCCATACTGAGCTGTTTCAAATCTGACTTTATTATAAGTGACAGAGGAAAACTACTTTTTAAAACTAAACAGCAATGTGGTCCAGCATAAACTTTAATTGTTTTGTGATATCCTCATCACAAAAAGCAGCAATTTCTGGTTTCAATGAAAGATTGTAAAAGTATGAAGATGTCTTAATTTGCAAAAGCATTTATTTATTTTAGGCGCTATTGAGACAAATATTAAAATGTAGGCCTATAGTCACTTTGAGAAGTATACTTTCTAGGATGCTCATAGGGAGTCTTTCTTCTTTCTGATTTTCAAAACTGTGATGTAAAGAAAACTCCACAACAATAGACCTTGATAAGTTTCAGTTATCTCAAAATGACAGTGCTCTCAGAAGAAATGAAGACAAGGGCTTTATTGGTCAGTATTTTGCAGAAAATGCAATGCAATTTCCAAGAACCCTTGAGTGACCGGGCCACCAAAAGATCTGTAACAATTTGATTTTGATTCGTCTGAGTGGGTTGTGGGCCCAGTATGATATAGGGCTCAAAATCTACTGCAGCATCCGGAGTAAGCCCAGCGCTTTTCGATTTTCCTTTCATAACTTGGCTCCATTTCTGCAGCATCACCATTGTATTTAGGTCACATACTGCCACCTAGTGTGTGACTGTGTACCTGCAAGCTTGTCACTGAGAAACATTCATGTAATTAAAAGTAATCTATTAAAATTTATTACTCTCCTTACAGTGCATTCTAATGATTTTTTAAAATTTTTATAAATTTCTTGTGTTCATTTGCATATGTGTTTGTGAATATTTGCAGGAAGTCAACGTAAGCCTGCACAAATCAGGCATCGTATTACTTTTTACTTGAAAAATCCATTGCACATTCACTTTTCCAGTGCGGGGTCACTGGAAGCTGGAGTGTATGTCAGTCAGCACATGCTACAAAGCAGAGGACCCCCTGGATGGGATGCCAGTACATCACAGGCGCACAGTCATACGGATACCAGTAAACCTGCCTGCATGTCTTTGCATTGGATTCCAGCTCAATATGGAAAGGACTTGCAAACTCTACACACACAGAGTGGGGACAGGATTCTTAGCCCCAGTGATGTGTGAGGTGATCTGCTACCCTTGGAGCCACCAGGTAGCCTCTGTAACACCATGTTCATATCACATTAAATATTTCCTAGAAAGTAGTTGCAGATTATCTTATTCTCATGCTACATGTTAAGTTTTATATCTTTCATATCTCATCCTATCTCAAATTTATTTGGTATAATTATTTTATATCTGATTTTTAAATAAATGAGTCATTAAAGAAGAAAAAAGGTTTGTAGGCAGAATGGCACCTTTCTCTGCTGCAGTGCTCATTCTCATCTAAGCGGATCAGCATCACGTGATGTGTGGTTTAATGCCCACTAAAGATACACGGTAAGTGAAACCGCTGGCAGACTTTCTTGTGAATTTTATACTTAGTTGTCTCCTGTGCCCTCAGACAAATGAGACTTCAAAAGGTCTTTGTTATCATGTAACAGAACAAAGAAGATCAAAATTAAATGAATGATTTATAAATGGTTGATATTCATAAAATATTAATGCATAATTTTAAATATGTATCAGGTATTTATCTGAGCACATTAACCCTCTTTTGTGTAATATCCAAACACTGTTCACCCTGGAGCAATGCAAAGATTCCTCAATCTCATGGACCAAAATATATTTTATGAAACCTCTTAATTGTTTTCGTAAGAAAAGTATCTTCTTTTATATACTGCATTCAATTGATTTAAATATGGTGTTATGTCTAAAGAAATGTTAGTCAACATAGTGCTCAGGGACCCCCAGAGAGCACACCAGAACCACACAATCAGGAACAAACAAAACAAACAAGAACACCAAATACCTGGTACAGGTGTGTTGGGAGCTGGGAGGAAACAAAAATGTCAACTATCTGGGGCTCCCTGAGGACTGGGACGAGAAACACTGATCTAAATGTTTTATGCTTACAAAAGCGATATATACCAATATGATACCGAACAAGTTAGACTCTATTACCTGTCTAACTTCACCCAACAAATGAACTTAAAAGCCATGTTCCGCATGATCTCTCTTGTGCTGCTTTTTTTGTGGTTTGTCGTGAATAAGCTGTGAGCTCTTCAATGTTCTGGCAGACAAAACAGCCATGTTAACAAAGCCAGTGCTACCAGCCTGGTGTCGGGCAAACATGCTGCCTGAATTTTTCATGACCCCTTCGAGCACAAAGCAGAACTGACTAATGTGGCTAGAAGATGAGTGCCGTGAAGGTCATTGCCCAAAGTGGTGAAACAGATGCAAATCTTGCCTTAAGGACATTAAAGTCATATGCAATGCGTGTCTGTAATGCTGCTGCACTGCAGTCAATAATGAGTATTTTTAAATAAAGTTATTTCTGATGATGTAATTGGGTATAATAAATACACCATGCATATATTAAAATGAATAAGATTAGAATAAGAGAATATATGTCAGTTTCACTTTGTCTCCTTCTAGTTCCAGTCACAAAAAGATTTTTTACCCATTTGATCATTTGGCATTTATCAAGTCTTTACTGAAAAGTCATAATTATATACAGTGTAAGTTAGATATTACACCCCAAAATAAAAGCTTAAAGCTGTACGGCCTAAAGAAAAGCCTTTGACCCCTGGAGATATTTTGTACATAAACAGAGGCATTGTTTTACAATGAGGAAACCATGTGAATCCACCTTTTCCCCCAATTCCCTCCATAATCAATATAAAAAGGATGAATGAGAATTACCAGGGATCAAATCTCACAGCCTCACCTGATGCTTTAGCCCTTAATGAGTTGCCATTGTCATTCTCTGCAGAATTGTTTTATACAAGGGCCTTTGAACAGTTTGGAGTTACTGGAGGTTTTCTTTGATCATCGAATCTTTCTGACTTTCAAATTGCACAGAAGCCTTTCTCTCTCTTTCTCTGATGATTGTCCTTTTATCACTCAATTGTTCATTGATTCTTTTTGCTAGCTATTTATTTGTCTTCCTTCCAGCCCTGGCCAATATTAAATGATATAGAAAGAAAACGAATAAAGAAAGAAATAAAGTAAAGTACAGCTGCTCGGGTGAAGGGTAATGAGCTGAGGCATGGCGTAAATTTGATCATTAATGTCGATAAATGAAGCAAGGAGAGAGAGCACGGCCCTAAGATTCCCGGGTGCGTTTGAAGGTGGTGTTTCTAATGATGACCCTTGGCGTGCCTTTGACACCTGAGACTACCCAAGGAGGAGCAGATGAAAACGAGCCCATTCTCATTTCAAACAGAATTTCGCCCAGCTCCTGATCACAGCGACAGCTCAAAGTCCAGGGAGAGAGAGACGGAGCTGCTCTCCCAGCATCACTTGGCTGCTCCCCTGGTAATTGTCGCAGGAACACACAGTGACATGACTGTAGGATGTGAAGGGTCTGGATGTACCCAGGCTGTTATTCCCTGTTTAAAGATTTAAACCATCAGGGTATGATAGGTCGCTTTGATGTTTGCTAAGCACAGAGCTTGGTTACAGGAGAGGGGAAGGAATGGTGTTACCAGGAGGCAATCATCGTCTTTTTTTTTCCTGAGCCACAACCATGAAGGGGAGAAATGGGAGAACCTCTTTCTCAGTACAGTCACTTCACAAAGAAGATAAAAGCTGGAGGTTGAAGCAGGGTCCAATTCTAAGTCTGAGGCATGCATTAGAGCGAGCTCCGAGATGCTACTTTCTGGTACTCCAGCAACTTTTTGCTAGTTTTCTAAATTCTTTCTTTTTTAAGTTTGAGTATTCGCTCTGTGGTGTTCTTTTTAATGGGTAATTTATGGAGGATTTTTCTTGTATCCTGTCAGTGTTTTCAATCATACAGTTTGTAAATTGCATCTATTAAGAAAATTAAATTGCAGCATCTATTGAGAAATTATAACGTTTCATCACTGGCCATAGATTGTTTCTTGAGCTGCAGATGCTGCTGTAAATTTTTAAGTATGGACATATTTTTGAAGGTTTTTTGTTACCCTGTGATGGACTGGCATCCCATTCGCGATGTACCCTATTCTTGTGGCCTGTGTTATCTGGAATAGGCTGCAGGCCTCCTGTGACCCTGACAAGCATAAGCAATTAGAAAATGAATAGATGTGTACAAAATAAAACGTGTTGATATCTGACGTAGTTCTTAAATTATGCTACCATATGAGCATAAAATTTGTTCTTTGATTACAATAGGGATAGTATATTTTCCTTTCCTAACACACAGTGCCTTCCACTGGTCGAAAATAGCTTATTAAGATAATAATTGCCTACCCACCTATTTTTAATTAACTCATCAAGCTTAGAACAAACTGCTCTATTGTGTCTCCAGGCTCTATCTAGGACTACAGAGACAGTGTGTGACAGTTTGATGATTGATTAACATGTGAATTAGAATCTCTACAAAGAAGTTGCATGAAAATGAAAGTGTTTTAACCATGGTTAGTCTTCAAGTCCTTGAGGGTTTCATTTGTTCAGACAGAACTATCTCTGCCTCTCTTTTCATGGTTAATCATCCTCAACCATGCAAGAAAGAAAAACAGCTAATGATAGCACTGATATGCCCTTCAATCTTTTCATTGATGTTTCCATTAAATTAAAAATCATAGCCGGTCAAAAAAATAAATTAATAATAAAATCCCAATGTTAATGGAAAGATATCTGCCGGACACGAAGAGCTCTATTGTACACGCGGTGCACAGCAGCACCAGGCGCGACGCAGGTGTCTTTGCTAGCACGAGAAAGACCCAGTTGTCATTTTCCCACCCAGCGTCCGCTTCTTTTAAATAGCAAAAGCATTTGCGCCTGTCTGAGTATAGGGTGCTGTTTGCAAAATGCTCTACATTATGTTATCCTGCTCAGTTTTTCCACAATTAACATTGCTAAATGCACTACAATTTTTAACTGTCACTTTTTTTCAAACATTTACAGAGACAGTCATAACTTTTCCATATCAGTATTCAAGGGCAGGTACATGTATACACAGATAACGAGGGTAAGACAAGGGACAGGTGTGGGCCAATCACAATCAAACATTATGGGTGGGAACAACAAAGGACTCACACACTAGGAAAGGGGTGACCAGCAATTCCTGGCCAGGCAGGGATTGATTCCGACCATAATATGATGTTGTTACTGCCAACCAATAGAAAATTGTACAAATTTTCATTAACTTTCACATATTATTTTGCTTTATTGAGACAATTTTCATTTGGGGCTGAGTTACATTGTGTTTGAAAAATAAATTGGTTCATCATCAAGTACATGAATGAAAATGAATGCAGCATTTTTTATGACTATCTATGAATTCCAGCTAATAGCATGGTAGAAAAGGAATGGCATTGGCTGCAGAACTGAATCCTGCGGGCTTTCATTTTCCAAGTGACAATACTAGGGAATTACAGTAATAGGGTTTCTGAACATAACTAGAAAACATCTAAAAAACAGTTAGTTACACAGTAACAAAACCATCACACAGATTTCTTATCATAAATGCTGTATCATGTGATACTTTGAATTTTAAATGGAACATATACCATAATATTTTTCCAGTAGTTTACATCCCTGTTTAAAATGTCTGCTCTGTGACAAAAACGGAAGTCAATTGGTAAAGGGTCAGAATTAGAAACAAGGCTTACTGAAAGGGATTTCTGCAATACCTTTGCATTTCTTTGTTTGAAACTTGAAGTTCCTAACAAAACAAAGTTACAAAAGCGCCATAATCGAGAACTAGCATACTTCCTTTTGTTTTATATAGGATTCAATGAACGAAACGCTATACAATTTATTTATTCCATAGATACATTTATTCAAAGCAATGTACATTTTTTGGTAAAGCAGGGTTAAGCAGTCCCTGGAGCAATTGGGGGTTTACTTTAATTAATTTTGCTACCACAGTAGTGGATCAATGAATTTGTGATGTGAATATAATCATTGCATTGGGATTCTGCCCAGGGAGTACCCTGCTTATGTTTGCATTATTCCCTAGGAAGGATTTAACAGAGAATAATACCATTCTGAACACATGAAAACAAAAAGTATATGGTTTTTCTGTATTTGAAAGGTTAAACACAGGTTAGGAACATAGAATAACATCAATTCAACCACTTTTCTTTAAATACACTTTTCTGAAGCATGTGACACGTGTGCAGTTATCTTACTCATGGCTGCTAATGGAAAGAATACCAACAAAATTTCAGGCTTTTAAAAAATTATTTGCTTGATATACATCAATCCATCAATCAAAATATTTGATAATTTTGTAGACAGCATTCCATCCATCCATCCATCCATCCATATTCCAATCAATTGTCCTGGTCAGGGTTGTGTGCATTGTCATACCCCGCTCGTCCTGCCCCCTCATTGACCACACCCATTCGTTAACCTCGTGTGGATTCCCCGTGTTCACCAGCTGTTTCCTGTTGTCGTCATTAGTTCATTGTATTTAAGTCTGCGTTAAGTTTGTTTCCCCGGTCCAGTCATTAATGTTGCGTGTGTCTTGGAGTGTGTCTCCTCAGCAATAAACCCCGTTTGTTTGCATTTGTGGCTCCTTTCGTCTGCTTCCCGGTTTGAGTTGTGACAGGCCTGATATTAATGTAAATGATGATATAGATATATTATATAGAAGGGCCAGTAAGTGTCAGTAAGTTCAGGACAAACAGCCATCCATATTTAAAGTTCCTTGATTGATAGGGCTAATTAAAAAGGCAAATAGATCAATAGATCAATATCTCTGCCCATTCGATGTCAGCCTGGATGAGGTCTTAGCTGTTTTGAATAAACAGCTGTGGAAAAAATTGAGACCACGCTATATTTTTAAACAAATCTGCATTTTTAAATCCTGTTTTAATTGTGGTTCTGCTGGCAAAAGGCTAAGCTGAGCAGCAGGTTGCTTGCATATTCAAAATTTCTAAGACAGCAGTACAGAAGAATAAGGTGAAGCAGGAGACACTGGGAATGACCAGAAACCAGCCAGGTAAAGGGCGGAAGCGACTTTCTAATGCCAGATATGACTGTTATACAACAGTTTCTCATGAATCATAAGATGACATCAAGTGACCATCAAAAGGAATGGGAAACATTAAGTGCAGGTGTGAAGTGCACTGCTAGGACAGTGTGTATCAGGCTCCTAGAAGCAGGACTGAAGTCCTACAAAGCAAGGAAGAAGCCCTTCATTAATGAGAAACACAGAAGAACCAGGCTGCAGTTTTAAAAAAAAAGGTGTTTATTTGATCGTGTAGTTTAAGCATCATATTTATAGAATATTGTATAGCAATCAAACTAATTGTAGATGTTTAAAATCACATAGTTATTAATTTTAATTTTTTTAAAGAAACTTTAAGCAAGTTCCTTTCCAAGAATTTAACAACTTGAATTCAAAGTAACAAGAATGAGCACCTAACCCAGTTAAAATCATTGTTTATATTCCAACCATAACTCCAGCTCCCTAATTATACAACCTACTGAGGTCATGGGACAACAACTTGGACTCCCCTGGTTTCACAGCTGGCACCTTGTATTACATAGAGAGTGTATTAGAGGTACCCAGATTGATGGCATATAACCTTTATTCATCTTTCTATTTGGAAGATAAGGTTATTTTCCTTATTGAAAGAGTAGCATGACCAAGGAACACTTCAGTCCTTGACACGTCATCAAAGGCATCACAGACTTTCCAAGGGTATTTTTTAAATTGAATCTAATTCTATCTATCTATCTATCTATCTATCTATCTATCTATCTATCTATCTATCTATCTATCTATCTAGACTTTCCAAGGGTATGTATATAGACAGAATTAGATTCAATTTAAAAAATACCTTTGATGCCTGCAAAAAAAAATTGCCTTTCATGTGCCCTAATAATGTCAGATAAGCTGGATCGGGTACTTCGGAAAGTCATGTCCTTGTGATAAAAGGAACAGATGTCAAGGACACCAGTAAAAACTAAACATCTGTAGTGAAGCCAAACCCAAAAAAGTGAAAGAAACCAGAGACAGAGGTGGACAGAATGAGTGATGAGGAGAGAAGTGAGAGAATCTGCAGCCCCTGTGATCAATAGCTGACTGACACATGGAAGAAAATGTGTAAAAGAATTTGCCAACATGCCATTGTAACTTAATGTGCAGTACTGTGCATAAGGTCCTCAAAGAAAATGCTTAAATCTGGGTACTAAGTGTATGTTTGTTCAGAAAAAAACATGAGTTAACATTAAACTATATGCAAATGAGCAGTAACACAAAAGTAGCAGTAATCATCCAGTTGGCAAAAAAAAAAACAGCTGACACTGAAGACTGAAACTGAAACTAAATCAAGAGTATAACAAGTCATTTCCAGAAAATAAATGCGAAACGCTGTAAATAAACTTAAACTGAAGACACTAAAATACTAAATAAAAATGAAAACTTCAAAACTATTGTAACACCGGTGTGTGTCCAGTTTGTGTATTGCTGGTTTGTTTGTTTTCTTTTCCTCGTTGTCCAAAAAGTTCACTATTCTAAATATCCTAAATGGACACACAGTTATTTTTAAAAGAATAATTATTTCCACCATGAATATGTTTTTTAGTACTTTTGTAATGCACAATTATCTGATTGAACAAACCTTATCGTGGTGGAAGGGTTTGCGTGTTACGATGATCCCAGGAGCTAAGTTGCCCGGGGCTTTATGCCCCTAGTAGGGTCACCCTAGGCAAACAGGTCCTGGGTGAGGAACCAGACGAAGTGCGGCTCACAACGACCCTGATGACGAGCAACATTATGGCACCACGTTTTC
>JAODLD010000001.1:26105324-26136762 GCA_026781065.1 Mormyrops boulengeri
CTGTGATTTCCTATCCGATATGGCCCCAGATCAATCATAAAAACACATTTTGATGCCTGGATCTGCCATGGTTTTTCTAACCCTAACCCTAGCCTAACCCTAACCCTAATTTGGGGCCTTGGGGTGAAACAACAGGCTGCGGCAAAAAACTGAATATGCCAGCTAAAGTGTGATTTCTTATCCGATATGGCCCCAGATGCCCCTTTCTATTAATAGTTCATTTACACAGAAACAGCAGCATGCATGTCAAGACTATTGGTTTTCTATTATTCTACTACACCTACTAGCAAATTATTTGTCATGCAGAAAATGAATTTCTACCAAAAACAGTGATGGATCAGGTTAGTGATGTTGGACTGCTATTATTTTGCACACAACTGTATGCAGTATTTAAAGTTTTTACAAAGATAGAAACTTTCTTCAAATATCCGATGAGCTCTGATTTTCTCACAATATTTATTGTGTCTCAACCTACAGGGGTATTGAAGGTGGCCAAAGCATCACAGGTCTCTCATAAGTGTGTGCTTCTGCCTTATAAACAGAGGTTTGTTGTCATGCCCCTCTTACATATCAACAGTTCTAGTACTCAGACCTTTTAGATCCAGGTTATACTGTAGGTGGAGTTGTGGAAAGTTAATGTTTGGGAGCAGAGTAGTTCATGTTGACTGACGACTGACTTATCTTTTTGAAGAACTGAAGATTAACTGATTTATTCCACAAAAGTTTCTGGATACATGTGCATTTTGATGATGTGAGTATACCCAGTGAATAATAATAAAACTGGTGCCTAAAGTAGTTGCTGCAGCCCATTTGAGACATTAATAAGTTGGTAAATCTTGTTGATCATGTTGAAACACTGTGCCTGATGTGATGTCACACTGGGGCTGGGTAATATGCAAAATCAATATTATTAATTGCACTTCATACATTCATTAATCAACCATATCTTTAGTACAGGAGGAAGTCTTGATGTGAGAGTAAGTTGGTGCTATTTGTTAGCCCATTTTCCGTTGCTTTTACTGCACCTTAACCCTGTTGTGGCTGTAAGACAGCAGTTGGTAAACAGATTTCTAACCATAAGATTAAATTATGAACCGTAACACTGGATTACACTGTACAGTTCCTTGTGCGTGTGCATTTTGAATGTTTTGCAACAAAAGGCAGACTCTGCTTGTAATAGCATTCATCACAGAATGTAAAGACATGAACTGACTATTGAAGAAAAATGTTGACCATAGATTCAAAAGTGTCAAAAGGGGTAGTAATATTTTATGGATTGTGTATTTAAATGTATAACAATTTCTTTTTCAGATGTTGAAGTTTAGTCGTTGAATTTCTGGAAACCAAGACTGTTAATATTATAGCTGAGTCATGGTTTGAGGATGGTGTCACTTGGTGGCCAAATTATACTAGTGATGAACGCATAAACAGAGCTGTACAAAAATGTGAGGAACCAGGAACAGGCTGTAAACAGTATGATGTTGGAGTCCTCTCAAGAACTGGTAAGGATCTCTTGTAGAGACAAAATTCAACCCAACTGTGTTCTGAAATATACAGACTCCATAATGAACATAATTAGAATTTTAATTATCAATTTGATTTACCAAGATTTGCTTACTTGGTTTATACAAATGTCTGTTACTATGTCAATAATGTATTCCTTAATTTACATAAATTTAAGTCAGCACTTGGTTGAGTTGGAACACTTGTACTATTTTTTTTTGCCATAAACTTGGCATTAGTTTCTTTTCAAAGAAAAGGACAGCAGTGTAAATTATTGCTTAAATGGAATCGTAAAAATGTACTCTGCTTAATAAACTACTTAGCTAGTATAGTGACCAAAAGGAAATAATAGTTCAACTAGAGCTCAGTGTGTAAATAATGTGCTTTCTAAGACACAACAGCAGGTAAGGTTGTAGCCTTCCGGTTGGAGTTTGCATGCATGAAAATAGCATTAAAGGATCAGATTATGCCACAAAATGGAACTGCTTGTGTACTTTGTGTAAAGTCATTTAAGCATTTCTTGTATGTGAGTTTGCATTTATTGATATTTTGTGATATCTGATCAGGTGATTATCGAAAGGCAAGACAGAAACTGAGGGCCTCACTGACCTGTAACACGTCTGAGTTACAAACAGACGACGAAGAAGAAATGATTAGGAAAAGAAAAATTAAGCCAAGAGAACATTAAGGCAGATATATTTAACCAAAGAGCACATACTAGGTGTTGCAAAACCTATATGTTGTGCTGCTACAGTAATTTTCCCTAATTATCAAATAATTAAGTACAAGGTAGTTTGTAGTGCTGCTATTAGTTCTACACAACTTCAAAGGTCAAATGACACAGGGATTCATTGGAAAGATCTATAGTATAGACTAACTGAATATTTAGTGTCTGGTTGAATTTAAGCAATTCTTACTCATTTTAATGCAGTTTATTGATGTAGTTTAAACAAACTGAACACAGTCTGATACAAGGAGTCCTCTGTCGATTTTGACTGTTTTTACTCATGCCAAAAAATTAACTACGCTTGATTGTGATTTGTTTTGTTCGTTAGGCAAGTTTTTGGTGATACAGACTCAGACAATGAACTAGAAGTGGGTAAGAAGAGGAGATGCAGCAATATCTCCTCTGCACCAGCACCACCTATTCCTCCACCTACTCCTGACATACCATCTGATTCAGCTTGCCAGACCTCTACTGGACCTCTGCTAAACCTGAGGCAAACTGAATATCCTTGTTTTAAGAGTATGTTCCTCTGTTTTCGTTGAATCATTCAGTAAGCACCGGTTATGCTAATATCCACCTATTAAACATTAATATAACTATTCAGTCAGCTAAGCTCTGAAGGACTGACAGTTACTGTAACTTCATGTGCTTAGCAGAGCTCAGCCAGATGAGTCATTGAAACTTTAATTTACTGTTATGAAATTACTGTTATGAATTCTTTTATATAGCTGTGTTTATTTCTAATATTCACTTAAAAATAATTGTCATTTTTCACAGCTGCACCACCTGCCCCCATTACGACATTTGGCATGCCTTCCAGTCCTCTGCACCACATCTCCACTAGACATTCTGAACACAGTCGTTACACTGGTAGTATACCAAAACCGAATAATAAATTGTTTTCTATGACATGATTTGATGCACAATCAGGAGCTCCTACAGTTGGTTTTCAGAGTTTGTATGTATAATTATCTTTGCCTTTTTATATTAAATATTTTTGTCTTTTTAGATTTCTGCTCTGGGTGCTACAGGAGGACAAATCAGTAAACGAGTCACATGGAACATACCTTCAAGGCTTTTCTCAGACGCAGTAGCCAAAAAAAATAAACTGGAAAGGAGTTAATGGGAAGAAGTGCTTTAAAGAAATGCATACAAGAGGTCTGTTGATCAGTAAGTATGGTATATACACAGAAGCTGGGTATCAGACACCTTTCTTGCAGGGCTGTTATAAAAGATGTGAATTTTATGGTTCATAGGGCAAAGATACTACTTTTTTTAAATCAGTTTTTTAAACTATCTGAGTTTGTGTTTCTTTTAAACAATTCAACATTGCAAGAACTCAAAAATAATTGGACAATTGGCTATAAATGTTTCTTGGGCAGTTTTGTTTTGTTTCAGCATTAGGTCACGCATGTCTTTGAGTTGACTGATGGTTGAGAGCTTCTATTTAGATTATACACAACAGGTAAAATATAGTGCACCAACTCATTGCAAAAACATTAGCCCTGGAGAGCAAACGTAGCAAAGCAACCTGAGTCCATACACCTCTAACTCCATCCCTGCAAACAGAAAGGCACAGCATGTAGTAATTCCTCAAGTTACGCCTCATGTGACCAATTTTGATCAATTAAAATGAATATTTTAATCACTGATATAGCTGTTTTTTCCTTACCTGATCTACATCACATCAGAGCTTTCAATCAGGGCCTAATTAGCTTGGAGTATTGGGGATGCTTATCAAGTGTTGCATGTTTTCTCTCAACAGGAGCTGTAAGGAAGAACCAGTCTTCTACCAGTGTAGCAGATAGTAAGGTAGATTCTTATGCCATCCGTTGGTTTCACCTGGCATCTGACCGTGGAGGTGGCCGGAAAGAACGTGCAAGAGCCAAAGAGGCATCAACTGAGGTAAAATTTAGATGGAAGAAGCATTGTGGCAGTGTGTGTTTTTAGCTTTGATGATTTTTGCACTTGGTTCAATTTTAAAAATGTGACTTGAGTTGTCTTGGTTAGTCTGAGACTTAGGCTTGACTCGTGTCCACATCACAGTAAGTATGTGGAATCATATATTCTGAGCAATAGGTGCCGACCTCCAAAAGGAAAAGGACATTTAGCATTTAATGTCATACCCTGCTACAATAACAGTGCACACTGAGTGCAGCTGCAGCACGTTTGTATGGCAAGATATAATGTTACAGTATAATCATACAAAATACATTTCCTAAACGGCTGTCTGTAGCTGGGTCATGCAGCTCCTTGATGACGCTGAGTGAAACTTTAGCCTACAGTAAATTGTATTCTGGACCTGCAAAATGCACTGTCATCTTGGGCCCAGGTGACAAAGCAACACCAGTGCTCTGCCTTGCCGCCATGATTAATGCGCTAGATTTATGTTTCAATGAGAGGAAGTGCCATGTGAGTGCAGAGCAGGACTCAAGGGTGGGTGCCTGAATTAGCTCACATCATTTAATGCAACATTATAGAGGTAAAGTTTACATAAAATTAAAAAGCATGTTCATAAGACATGATCAATACAATAAGAACTATAAAAATTTTAAGAATTAAGGACCCGCGTAAACCCTTTTAGAAACAGGAGTTGGACGACATAAAATAACTATTACCTCATTCACCTGAAATGACTGAACATCGATTAAATCACCCACCTTTCCCTCATGTCACCTATAAATCAAATTTGATTAAAACTTCAGATTATTTTTCTTTCATATCCTTCATACTTTTTTGCCAGTACGGATGTGAAATACTTACATTTTCTCCAAAGAGGTCTAAAGAGATCTTAGTCTTAAATTTAACTTTTTGAAACTTAAAGAAGCCCTGAAATTTATTTTTATTTTTCTAAATTTATTTTAAACAGCACGTTGGTTAGCAAGATGTTTATGAAGTTTGTGTATAATTTTTCATTTAATTCACATTCAGTATTAAACAATTTCTAAATTTATAGTTAGTGAATTTGTATGTTAAAAATAATTAAGAAGTCATAAATATACAGTCAGTACTTGTGATTGTAAAACCGATGTAATTTTGTATAAAGTTTTTTTGTAGTAAATTTCAAATGTTTAGATTTCCTGAGTCATATTTCATAATGCCAAAAATGCTAGGTTTCCAATCTGAAATATAAATGTATTTTAACAAGGTGGTACTGTCATGTTGCTAAATTCCCAGAATTGCCACTTTATTGTGGTGAAGGGGTTTGTTCCTCAAGCATCTAGTTCCTAGTGGCGATTTAGTTACTCAGTTGAATTATAGTGGCATTAGAAAATAAGCTTGACATTCAACAAATGTATGGTACTACTAATATTAAGTATTTATAAAATCCACAAAATGAGCTGGTCCAGATCCAATATGGATCTGGGCCATACTTGCCTGATCTGTCCCAAATGTGGACCAGATTCAGTACAGAACTGGTCCAGATCTAGCCTTGATTTGAAGAAAAAGAATAAGAAGAAGATTTGGGCCGAATGACTATAAAAGAATCCTCATCTGGTCTGGAGCTGGCCCAGTTCTGGTCCAGATAAAGAAAACCGGATCCGCGCCGGTATTGGCCCGTTGTGCCAAAGGATACCAGCCCAAGTCCGTTGTGTAGATCTGGCCCAGAACTTACGAAGGATCTGGGCCAAATGATTTTTGCTATCTGGGTTGCAGCGATGATAATCCCGTAATTCAAGGTCTCGCTCAAAACGGCAGTATTCGCGCTAAGAGCTAACATTCAAATTCAATTAGGCAATACGAAAGCTGACTTGATACAACGCACCATTAAGCGAAATGCCACATTTAAAAGAAACATACCTGAACTAAGAAAAGTTGCAAGACGGTCACCAGCACTACTGCCACGTAATCCATTCAGATGCCCTTCCAAAAGCAATTTTAAAACAACTTTTAATCAACAATATTAACCCAACATCTAGTACAAACAAAGCAACAAAGCTGTATAAACTGCAGAAGTATTACCAACGGGACCCGAAGAGGGGTGGAGCTTCCCAAACACTACACTTAACGTGTTAAATGACCATTTGGGAATGTACCTAATCAGCCATCTCAATTCACTCCACCACATCAGCGCAGATATAGTGCTTGTGTAGTATTAGTATTTGTATGGAGTAGCTACAATACATTGATGTTGGATAATAAAAAGACTGTCCATGCAGATGTATACCACTTTTACAAAAAAAAAATGATAAAGGAGCAATTTAAGCAGCCCCAACCAATATTTTCCATCAATCAGACAATTAAGTTTATAGGATCAATAGACCATATTTCTGTATCTGTTAAACATAAAATGTCATTTGAATAAGATCTCAGCATGGGAGAGACGCTGCTGAGAATTTGCTGGGAACTGGCGCAGACTGGTTACCCGATCCAGTGCGGCTCTACCTCTCAAAGTCGCACGGAAGAGGGAATTATTATTGGCAGCGGAAGGGGAAACGAAACATCGCGTTTGCTTGCTTTTAAACTTGCATCTAATCGGCATATTTCGCATTGCAGACATAGGTATATATAATAATAAAACAGGACACCGTATTGTGCGCTGTAGAAGATAGAAATGCCGGCGCCTACTTACATACACGGGAACATGGCCTAAAGCCTATAAACTGTGCGAGCCAATTGCATGCTGTGACTGCAGACGGGGGTTTTATTGTATTTACAGCTAGTTTAAGATAGGCCTATTATCAGGTGGAACGAAAAATATTGTGTAATATTGTAGCGTGCTAAACAATCGTTTACTGTTTATATTTATAAGAATGGCGCAGCTTATAACAATGGCGTATATAATTATTCCCTCAGTATAACAATAAGGATTTTTTGATGCCAACATAACTGTATGGAGATACTGGACATATATTATTTGATCATCTGGTACAAGGCATGTGCTGTGGCTTAGATGGTTTGAATATTTTATTTCACATGTCTGCCCGTCTTACTAATCAGTAAGTATGCTAATTCACGTCAGTTTATTTATGGCGAACTTTACGGTGTGCTAAACAACGACCAGTTTGTTTATTGTAAAGCAGAATGGCTTAGCAGTGTACAGTTTTTGTGGGATATGAGTGTTAAGCAATGCAACTAAAAAATGGCCTCGTGAAAAATGCATTTATTTTTGTCATAGGCTACGTTTCCCGTTTAATCTAAACAGCATATTATACAGATTTATTTTCTTTATATCTACATCTTTGCCGCTGCTGTCAGGTGGTATGAATTACACTAATTATTGATAGCGTAATATAAGGCTTGTGGTTTTCATGTTATGTACACCGCTTTGATGAACCCGTAATATTGCCGCGATATTTTCTACATGCATTTGTAAGGTCCAGTTGTTACACCAACCTGAAGTGTTCAAATATAGATTATCTTTGGCTGGTCTGGAGATTTTCTCATATTGATGCGCAGTATATCATTTGGTGATTATAGTGCCAATATCTTGCGCTTCTAAAACGTGTATACTGAAAATCATGAAAGTGGATTTAGTATAGTGTGTGGTGGAGTACTTTTAGCATGCCAACGATTTTTAAATGTTAATGGTTTTATTAACCAAAACTGGCATGTGTACTGAAACTTTGAGCACTTAAACGGTTGCCACCGTGTGGAATGATTTTGAAGATTACCATCGTTATAATTATTTACACAAATACCATTATCGTTTAACATGATAGTTTTGAATTTTTTATTGTATTGTGTTCAAAGCAGCTAATGACCCTGACATTGTTTGTTGCTGTTGAGTCCTGGGATGTTGTTTTGGGTGACTTAGTAAGATGTGCCGTGGTTTCGCACAGTTGGGAACAGCATCCCACTGTGTACTCCGGTGATTACTGAAAGTTTTCTTGAGGAACATTTTTTGGATAGTCACATTTACACCTGAGCTATAATGCTAAACTAAGGATTGCCGTCGTGCTACAAAGTATAAAGTCCAGTGAGTCTTGTTTATTGAGTTTGCTCCTCTTTTGTGAGGCATTGATTAAGCACATTGCTTACTTTTTTTTAAATAAAAACACAGTCAAAAAAGTGTTGCTAAGGCACAATGCAGTAAGAAATTGTGATAAAGATTATAAAATGTATAACCTATCAGAATGTAAAATGTAAAAATGGATTTGCTGAGAAATATAAGCTAGAACATTGTTGCTGAAGACGTAGAGCCAACTTGATCAGTCGCTGTTTGTCCAGGAACATGTTCACCCCCTATTATGAGATGAAAAGTATCCATAACACAGCATACATTATTAAAATGTTATATTCTGAGTCATGTAGCATGAGCGTGTGAGTTATTGTGTGATAGAATAAATTCTATAAATTCTTAGACATCTGTTGGACCTACAAAATAAAAACTCTTCTTAGTGGCATGGGTGCAGCAGGAGAGGGCAGAGCCAGTGGCAGTGGGATGCTGGGTTAATTATTACTCCTGGCATTGCTTAGCAAGCATGTCAGTAGGGCAAGGAGCCCAGTATCACCCAGAAAGGAGGACCTCAAACATCACAAGCTGACCAAGTTGAGCAAACCTGTTTTGTAGTAAGGAAAGAAGAATGAGAGGCGTGGAAGGTGGTGGAAATGCTGGAGGAGCTTGGAAGTATTAACATGCATGGTCTCTCTTTATTTCAGCCAAAAGGAGAAGGCTGAGGATACAGACGGACATGCTGGATTTTGAGTGGGATTCCGAGGACCTGCCCAGGGGTTTGCTCTGCAAAACGCAGACGGTCATCCGATAAGTCTAACATGCCACACATAAGGTGACCTGTCAGCTGGCATATACTGCATCTGAGGCTACACTGCAGCCAAGCGGCAGCATCCCCTGAAGCGGCTGGACAGACACTGTCAGCTCCAGAGGTAGTGCACCCAGAGCATTGGGTAGCCAGCCTGACTTCCAAGCACCAGGTAGCTATTTGTGATTCGCTCACCAAAAGTACTCGGGAAAAGCAAAGAAACCATATATAGCAAATGCAAATCTTAAGAGACTCTGTACTTTACATGACGGGGGTCTCTCTCTCTCTCTCTCATCATTTATGTAGCAGATGCTTTTATCCAAAGCATTGTATGACTGAGAAAGCAGGGTCAGTTAGTCCCTGAAGCAAATGGGGGTTGAGAGCCTTGTTCAAGGGCCCAGATGTGGTATCCCTCCACCAGTTTGAACTGGCAACCCTAACCTGCTGAGCCTCACTCCTCCCCCACACTTGCTGTCCTTTGGTCTAAAGCTTCTTTGTCACCTGATCTCATAGCTGGCCTGAGTCTGCCGCCACAACTGGATGTCCTTCTGAGTCTTTGTTCAGACACTGAGGGTTGAGAGAGAGAGAGAGAGAGAGAGAGAGAGAGAGAGACCCCTCCATGGGGACCCTATGTTGGCGGCTATATTAGATGTTCGGCTCAGGAGGCCCATTAACCTTGCTATATTTATGACGTTCCCTCATGTTTTGTGAAACCACTAAAACTCATGTTGAAGTAAGTGCAGTGAAGCACTTAACGAAGCAGGACTGTACTCTGTATATCACTGTGCAGAGGAAGCCTAAGTGTTATGCAGATTGGAGCATTTCATAGATCCATCCATTTTCTATACCTGTTTGTCCTGTGCAGTGTTGTGGGGCTCCAGAGCATATATCAGTAGCTATGGGCGCAAGGCAGGGAATAAACCAAAAAAATGACTAAAACTTGATTCTATATATATTGATATATGTATATATGGGATTTTTACTGATTTATAGTAAGTAATATACCATTCCTGAATATTTTACCAACACTTGGACCACTCTTTTGACGATCATTACAAGTACATTTATTACAGAAGATATGCAGGCAGACTGGCATCTCTAAACTGCCCAGAGTGTGTCTGTCTGCTTTGCTATTGATTAACTTCCTGTCCAGGGTATTTTCCTGCTCTGTGTGGCCTCGGAAAGCTGTGCTAGATAAGTAGTTGGAAGATAGATTGATAATACAAATACAACACAAAAACAATTCTCGTTATTGACAGTTTACCTAAACGATTGTCAAATAAAGAAATTCTAAGGTTACTTCTAATTGACAGATTCTTATGTACTGATTTGGTTTGAATATTAGATGTCCCTGATTATATGCTGTAGATGACTCCCCTCATTTTTCAGAAACTATTTTTGTAAAAATCAGTTTTTGTAATAGCAAATCTGATCTTTTTAAAGAAAAACAATTTTATTTCACAAGAATATATAAGCAGTTAACCATCTAACTGTTAAAAAAGCAACCACAGGCAATCACATCACGATAAATGTAGTAAGCAGCAAACATTTAAAAAAACATTTATTTTTAAGGGGAGAAAGGATAGATAGCCAATATTACAAACTCCACAACTCTACTGTTATACGTGAGTAATGACATTTAAATTCTAGCCCTCAAAGCCGACCACAGTTTGTAACTAATTGTAACTAATTCTTTTAAATTTTAAAACCTCTTTTTACATCTGTTTTAGGAATGTTTACCCTAACAGAAGTAGCCTCTCTTAACGAAGTCCAACCAACATACCGAATATTGAAACCATGGTGGGACGTCTTCATGGATTATCTTGGGATTGTCATGCTGATGTTGGCGATATTTGCTGGCACCATGCAGTTAACCAAAGACCAAGTGGCTTGTCTTCCCATTTTGGAATCTGGGGAAGAAACAAGCAAGTCAAACACGTTCACAGTGCAAAGGCCATCTGAGAGCGCTACCACTGGGAATGCGATGAATGTCAACAGGGTCACGCTAGCTGCTGCACCACTAAGTTCTAAGGATCAACCAGACAGTATTGTTCGTGAATTCCATTTCTCTCAATCAGTCTCCGTCAAAGAAGACAAAATACCAAGTCAGCCTTTGGCAACAGGGGTTAAAACAAACTTGGATTTTCAACAATATGTCTTTGTTAACCAGATGTGCTACCATGTAGCCTTGCCTTGGTATTCAAAGTACTTTCCGTACCTTGCTCTTATCCATACCATTGTACTCATGGTCAGCAGTAACTTTTGGTTCAAATACCCAAAGACTAGTTCAAAAATTGAACATTTTGTATCAATCCTGGGGAAATGTTTTGAGTCTCCTTGGACTACAAAAGCTTTGTCTGAGACAGCCTGCGAGGACTCGGAGGAGAATAAGCAGAGACTTACCGGTGCACCGTCTTTACCTAAACATTTTTCAATGAGCAGTGAAGAGGGAAGTCCTAACCAATCTGCCCCTGTATTGACAAAAGCAGGGGTGAAATTCTCCACTGAGAAGCCTGTCATTGAAGTTCCGAGCATGACAATCCTAGATAAGAAAGACGGAGAGCAGGCTAAAGCTCTTTTTGAGAAGGTGAGAAAGTTCCGTGCCCATGTTGAGGACAGTGATATGATCTACAAGCTTTATGTTGCACAAACCATTATCAAAACAGTGAAGTTCATTTTGATCCTTTGTTACACTTTAACTTTTGTTGCCTCCATCAATTTTGATCACAGGTGTGAACCTAATATCAAACACCTAACTGGATATGCAAGCTTCCACTGTACGCATAATATGGCATACATGTTAAAGAAGCTACTTGTTAGTTATATCTCTCTTATATGTGTCTATGGCCTAGTATGCATATACACTTTGTGTTGGCTCTTTTGGCGTCCTCTGAAGGAGTACTCCTTTGAAAAGGTCAGAGAGGAGAGCAGCTTCAGTGACATTCCAGATGTTAAGAATGACTTTGCTTTTCTTTTGCACATGGTTGACCAGTACGATCAGCTGTACTCCAAGCGTTTTGGTGTATTTCTATCTGAGGTAAGTGAAAACAAGCTACGGGAGATAAGTCTGAACCACGAGTGGACCTTTGAGAAGCTGCGTCAGCATGTGACTCGTAACAGCCAAGACAAGTTAGAACTACATCTCTTTATGCTTTCTGGAGTTCCTGATGCAGTGTTTGATCTCACTGACCTGGAGGTCCTAAAACTGGAGCTAATTCCTGAGGCTAGGATCACAGCTAAGATTTCCCAAATGACTAATATTCAGGAGTTGCATTTTTATCACTGTCCTGCCAAAGTTGAGCAGACTGCATTCAGTTTTCTTCGTGACCACCTTCGGTGCCTTCATGTCAAGTTTACAGACGTTGCAGAGATTCCCACATGGGTATATTTGTTGAAGAATTTGAAGGAACTATATTTGGTGGGCAACCTGAACTCTGAAAATAACAAAATGATTGGTTTAGAATCACTCCGTGATTTGAGGAATTTAAAAATCTTGCATCTGAAGAGCAATCTCACGAAAATTCCTTCAAACATAACAGATCTTTCCCCGCATCTCACAAGACTGGTGGTGCATAATGACGGTACTAAACTTTTGGTACTTAACAGTCTGAAGAAGATGATGAACTTAGCTGAACTGGAGTTACATAATTGTGAACTAGAACGAATCCCTCATGCTATCTTCAGTTTGACTAACCTGCAGGAGTTGGATCTCAAATCAAATAATATCCGGACCATTGAAGAAGTCATTAGTTTCCAGCATCTCAAAAGATTAATATGTCTAAAACTGTGGCATAACAAAATCATTACAATTCCTTTGTCTATAAGCTATGTCAAAAATCTTGAATCCCTCTACCTTTCACATAACAAACTGGAGTCTTTGCCTTCATCTCTATTCAGCCTACCCAAGTTGAGGTACTTGGATGTGAGTCATAACTCCATTGTTGTGATTCCACTTGAAGTGGGGTTCTTGCAAAACCTCCAGCATTTTGCTATCTCAACTAACAAGATTGAGGTTGTGCCCAAACAACTCTTCAAATGCACCAAGCTAAAGACTTTGTGTCTAGGACAGAATTCTATTTCTAGCCTACCCGAGAAAATAGGCCAGTTGGTGCATCTCACACATTTGGAATTAAAAGGAAATTGTTTGGATCGGCTTCCGGCCCAGCTGGGGCAATGTCGCTTCCTCCGAAAAAATGGTCTTATTGTTGAAGACCATCTTTTTGACACACTTCCTCTGGAAGTTAGAGAAGGCATCAGTCAAGAATCCAGTGTTAGTTTTGGAAACGGTGTTTAGGTAGGGACGATCAGCAGAACTTATTATTATTATTATTATTATTATTATTCATAAAAAACACATTGAACATCACTTACAGTTTGTGGTGTCAGTTGGCTGAAGCTTCTGGTTTGGAGATAGATAGGGTGTGCTTTGACCTGTTTTATGTTGAAGGAAAACATTAACAGCAACCAACACTTAAAATTATATTTTACTATAAATGATTTTGGTTTGGTTTTATCAACACATTGTTTATTAATTTATTCAGACAACTTTGGAAAATATTAGCCACTGTGTTAATTAAAAATAGCTTTTCTTAATTTTTTTCTGTTATAGAAGTTTCACTGAAGCAAATGATCAGTTCTCTTTCTGAAGCATACAAAGCAGATCACCTCCTAGTATTTGAGTTGCAAAGTCACAAGTTCTTCTCCTTAACCATCTACCTGCTGTCCTGGATCTTAGTTCAGAGGATTCTCTACCTCACTTTTAAAATTTTTTCTTCCATACCTACATGTATACATGTAGTGGCCATTTTATGAGATATGCCTACATACTTGTATTATGAGTTATAACCCCTTTTTCTCTCCAGAACCACTTTTAGGTTTTATGACTTGTTAATTTAGAAGCCATTCTATACATCTTTGCTGTTCTGAGCTGACATATCAGCTCCTGTAGCTCAACAAGCATTGTGTGCATAACAAAAAGTCCCAGTCCCAGGGAGCACATACATCACTTGTGACCCTGTGCTTTGGTATAAGTTGTTTTGGTTAAAATGAATGAATATATATATCCATCCATTTTCCAAACCACTTATCCTTCTGGGTCACGGGAGGTCTGTAGCCTATGCCGGAAGCTACGGGAACGAACAACCCAGGACGGGGAGCCAGCCCATCGCTCTCTGTGTGTGTGTGTGTATATATATATATATATATATATACACACACACACACTCTCACACTTCTGACTTCAGTGTATGAAAATCTCTGGAGTGTGGCTGTTCCCAGGATGTTGGAACCCTGAAGTATGACATCAACATTCACACCATGTTAAAATCACTTACATTATGTATCTACGTCATTCTAATGCTTATTCATACAGTAACTTAACCTCAGTTAGTTGCAGCTGCCTGATTTGTTGTTTGTAGGAGCATGTTGTTTGCGTTAATGAGCAGGTACCAAAACACTGACCCCCGGGGTTGTTTGTTTGTATATAAGCAACTTTATGTTTTATGTTGGTCATATTTTTACTTGAACAGTCCATTTCATTTAAAAGGCTCTGAACTTATTATACTTAATGAAGTACGGATACGGAAATTATGTAGACTAATGCACGTCTTTCAGATGCATTACTTTTGCGCTATTTTTTTTTTTTAAGCAAAAACGTTGGAGTACCAGCAGATGGCGCTCTTCCCTTTTAAATCCATTCCAGATGCCATGTGTTACCTAAATATGTCAACAGTCCACATTGTACACATTTTCATGTTCTTACGTTCTCCAAGTAAAAAAACTTAAAATGTTGTGGTTTACTTAATATGGTGGTTTTTAACCTTACATCTGTCCACAGTAGCAGTGTGTTTATGTAATACATATCTTTTTTTAATTACAATTCTTATTTAGGTTTATTAAAGCATCAAACGATAAAGTCAGCTCGGTACTGGAAAGTATGATGGTTTGGGGCCTTATTATTATTATTATTATTATTATTATTATTTTATGTCATTGCCTCACCTTTGTTCTTTTACAATACTGCAGCTCATTTTCCTTCCATTAAGTTATTGTCGTTGATCTTTGTTGCAGTTATTTCATTCTTATGACTACATCTACTTATTAGCATATATTTTCCCACAGTGAAGCAGGTCATCAACTCTTAGTTTATTTGCATACGCACACCAGACAGTGACACAAAATGTTGCTGTTTTGTGTAATAAAATTGTAAGCCTGATTTGAATCTCTCTGCATACACACACAAAACATATGCACTGTTGTTACATTTTTGTCCCCTAACAACTGCATGTGATCAACTCTTAGCGTATTCTCTTAATTACAGTATGTAGCAGATGTTTACAATATTTCCTCCATGCATTTATCCTGATATAATATTTAAAATGTCTGGAGCCTACTAGTAGATATGTTTTAGATTTATGACATCTTTAAAGGAAACTATTGTATCAGTCCTTTCTGCTCTTCCATTCCATATGCTTGAGAATGAAAATTATGTTAAATAACATTGAACAGATATCTAACATCAGTTTAATTAAACGTAGATTTACAGTAGGTTCCTGTAAATTTGACTTTTAAATGTCATTGGGTTTTAAGAATAAATTCAGTGAAATCAAATTTTCTTGATTCAATGGTATTTTTCAGGAATACATTAACTTTGCCTGTCCATATATAGTTCAAATAAATAGGGACTTTACATTATGACTTACACTGCACATTACACTTAACATAACACTGCTTTTCAGTAACTATGAACTCCCTCATACTAGTTGACTTCAATGTATGTGAATCTTCTCTGTAGACTATTATCATTGTCCAACAAACATGCACTCATAATCATATCGAACCCACAGCTTACTGTACCGGGGCAAGGTGAGTCAACAGGGCAAAAACTGAGTAACGACACTTACTAATAAATATTAGCTTCTAATTAACGCTTAACAGATTCTCAATTCGGTCAATTTCGGAGAATCATGGGAAGTTTTAAGTGCAGTTTATGAACACAATAACCGTGATCTAGTAACTCTCCACCATACAAAATATAAACATGTACACTTTATACCTGCTACACTATACATTTTGACAACACATCAGAACGTTGGTACTTCCCCCTTTTTAAAGTCTAAAACCATTTATTGCAGCATTGCAATAAATAACATAGACTTCCATGCATAACTATAAATGCGCCCTACCAACACAACAGTCCGACAAGGAAACACATGAACTGCAGCGGTCCGCCTTCGTATGCGTGACCCAGTGATGTAATTTCCGG
Source organism: Mormyrops boulengeri (assembly GCA_026781065.1). NCBI lineage: Eukaryota > Metazoa > Chordata > Actinopteri > Osteoglossiformes > Mormyridae > Mormyrops > Mormyrops boulengeri. The sequence goes on from JAODLD010000001.1 coordinate 26,121,523, forward strand.
GTTTCCTGGACATATCAAGCTGCTTCTTCCGGTGTGGGTCACGCGTTGTAAGACAGCCGGGAAGGTGCTCTAGTTACAATTTCAGTATTTAAAGCTTAAAAAGTCATTGTAAGATAACCGTAATTAATTACACGACAGTCTGTTCTGTGTAACATTATGATGTTAGCTTAAAACTGTTATAATGAAATCGAAAATCATACGTTTTTGGTATACTGTAATTTTTTACAAGTAGGACACTTCAAAGCCTTAAGGTCACTGCGTTACATACCAGTCTGTATTCCTCACACGTGCAATATTAACTACACTCAATTTAAATTGTTTTGACTTAGATTTTTTTTACTGGTTAATTCCACTTCTCTCGTCGTCACATAATAATGTGAATTTTCTATCTCGCAGACATGAACATTGTGCAGAACACTGCACGTAGATGCTTCTGTTCTAAATACCCTCTACTGCGTTTTCCTTTAGCTGGATATTTACAAGTTTCTCCTGTACGAGTAAGTTACAAGTGTGCAATGTAAAAATATAATGATTAATAATAGTAATATTTGATATTTGGTTATTAATTCCATTTATTATGTTTTGTATTAGATCACCTACGGACAGCAGACGCATTCCCTTAAACGTGACATGGCATCTTTTAGGCATAAAAATTCAAAAAGAATTGAGGGTTTGGATAAGAACATTTGGTGAGTGTAGAAGCATTTTTGGCCGCGTTCTGACACTGTATATATGTTGCCATCCTGAGATATATCCTTTTCTACAGTGTAATTATGTCATTATGTTTAGATGTTTATATACCGTATGGTTAGCATACCCTTGGCACAGGCAGCCAGTTGACTCCTAGTGTTGTTCCTTTTTTCATTTGTCCCCATACTGGTCAAACCTGACGAGTTTTTATACATCTCTTTTCTTGTCTTATCATTTATTTATTTCTTTTTTCTCTCTTTTCTTCCCCTTTTTTCTGTGTGTACAGTGTGCCTAGTGTGTTTATAAATGCAGAGCAATGGGTGGAATGGAACTGTATAGATATAAAGTGAATTTATTATCAGTTCAGCCAGCATTTAAAATGCTGACAATGGATCAGTTAGTGATGTTTGGCTGTTATTCTTCCGGGGATTTGCATGTCTGTCCTCTCATTCATCCATTGTCAGGGTGGCCCTCACTTCTGTGGCAGCAGACCCCTCCATTGTGAACTTGGGCCAGGGATACCCTGATATTCCCCCACCTTCCTATATAAAAGAAGGCCTGGCACAAGCAGCAGCAGTCGACAGGATGAATCAGTACACCAGAGGCTTTGTAAGATCCTGCCCAAGCTGCTTCAGTTCAAATAATTTGTTTTTGTAGTACCAGTGAGTCATTCTGATGCTTCTGTATGATGAACCTAAGCATGAGGAAGTGAATATTATGCTTCTGTGTGAGATGTCTTATAGTCAGGTTAATTATGGGGTGGTGGCTCAGCAGGTTAGGATGCCGTACCTGTGATCGGAAGGTCACCGATTGAAATCCCAGGGTCGGCAGAATTTTACTATTGGGCACATGAGCAAGGCCCTCTATCCCAGTTACTCCAGGGACTGGCTGATCCTGCCTTCTCAACAGTACATCACTTTGGATAAAGATAGATAGATGGATAGATAGATAAACCTTATTAATCCCTCGGGAAGGTTCCTCTGGTAGTCTGCTAAACTACTAAATCCTTACATTTGTTTTACTACTAAGGTACTGCAGACACATGTATTTTTAGTTTTAAGGCCTTGATTGTTCATACAGATTTATGTACGATTAAGATTATTGAAGATCATTTGTTAATTTATTTTGTTTATTTATGTTTTTTTTTTACAGGGACACCCATCTCTAGTCAAAGCACTGTCTCAGGTCTACGGGAAGGTGTATGGCCGTGAAATCAACCCCTTTAGTGAGATTTTGGTCACTATTGGAGGATACGGCTCTTTGTTCAGTGCCATACAAGGTCTTGTAGAAGAAGGAGATGAGGTTAGGGATGCATCATGCTGCAGGTTTTTATTGTCACATCATTTGCCTGTGCTTTCTTCTCAGCATCTCTCTGTTGTAGGTAATAATCATTGAGCCTTTCTTTGATTGCTATGTACCTATGGTACGAATGGCTGGAGGGATTCCTCTTCTAGTACCTTTAAGACTAGTAAGTATGATTGATGTTTGTACATTTAAGCCATAAGTATAAACTGGACATAGACTGCAGCTCCAAGTGTATTTCTCCACTGTTCAGAACTCTGAAAACAAAGCAAATATCACAAGCGCGCACTGGGTGCTGGATCCAGATGAACTAGCAAGCAAATTTAACTCCAAGACTAAGGCCATCATAATCAATACCCCTAACAATCCTATAGGGAAGGTGAGTGAACAGTATTTGGTTTATGCCACTGCACTGCTCAGACGTGAATATAACGTAACTTTTAGATTTTGGCGGTTAGGAACATATTCATGATTTCCATTGCAAAGCTAACAATTGTTGTTTACCTTGCATGTTTAGGTTTATGCATCCAGTCCAATCTTTATAGGTCCAGTTTCTGTTCTTCTGTTCATATGTATTTCATCTTTGTTGTCTTGACTGTGTAAAGACATTTTTTCAGTCGAATTGGTGACTGCATTATTCTTCATGTTTGTCTGTAATGTAGTGATCAGGTGCCAAATGGATAAACAGTAAAATATATGGTAATTACAGAAAGTACACTGCTCAAAAAAATTAAAGGAACACTGAGAACAAATCAGATCTCAATGGGAAAAAAATCATGCAGGATATCTATACTGATATGGACTGGGTAATGTGTTAGGAATGAAAGGATGCCACATCGTTCGATGGAAATGAAACTGATCAACCTACAGGGGGCTGAATTCAAAGACACCCTGAAAATCTAAGTGGAAAAAATCATGCAGCAGGCTAGTCCATTTTCCAAAATTTCATTGAAGCAACTCAAAACCATACTGAGTAGTTTGTATGGACCAAGGCACTGAGCTCCTGGACAGTCTGAGGTGCAACCTGGTGGTGTCGGATGGATGGAAGCATAATGTCCCAGAGGTGTTCTATTGGATTTAGGTCAGGTGAGCGTGGGGGCCGGTCAGTAGTATCAATTCCTTCATCCTCCAGGAACTGCCTGCATACTCTCGCCACATGAGGCTGGGCATTGTCGTGCACCAGGAGGAACCCAGGACCCACTGCACCCGCGTAGGGTCTGACAATGGGTCCAAGGATTTCATCCCGATACCTAATGGCAGTCAAGGTGCCATTGTCTAGCCTGTAGAGGTCTGTGCGTCCCTCCATGGATATGTCTCCTCAGACCATTGCTAACCCACCACCAAACTGGTCATGTTGAACAATGTTACAGGCGGACAGCCCTGTTCAGCTCTCCTAGAATAACTGCCTGTCTCCTGGAATCTCCTCCATGCCCCTTAGATTGTACTGGGAGACACAGCAAACCTTCTGGGGTCATCTCATTGTTGCCCCTCTAGTGCACCTGTTGTTAATTTCATTAACACCAAAGCAGCTGAATCTGATTAACATCCCCCTCTGCTACTTAATTGACCAGATCAATATCCCAGACGTTTAATTGACTTGATGCTATACTCTGATTTAAAAAGTGTTCCTTTAATTTTTTTGAGCAGTATATATGAGGAAATTATAAAAATATATGGCCATTTTTTTGTTAGTCTTTCAGCTTGTCCCTCTCTCTGTTAGGTATTCACTAAAGAAGAGCTGCATATGATCAGTGATTTGTGCATCAAGTATGACACACTTTGCTTCAGTGATGAAGTCTATGAATGGCTGGTGTACAAGGGCCACACCCACACAAAAATAGGTATTTTTTATGCTTTGAAGTATACCTACACTGCAGCTTTTCTCTTCCTGTCTCACAATATATAACGGTTCATCTGGCCTTTTGTATTGACAGCTACTCTGCCTGGGATGTGGGACAGAACAGTTACGATTGGCAGTGCTGGGAAGACCTTCAGTGTCACTGGATGGAAGGTTAGTGCGGAAAATTTTGCATATTTGCATAAAAGCATTTTTGGCTCCAGGAAAACCAAGGATTTGTGCTTATGTGTTTATTAGATATGGTTGATGATGTAATATATAGATGCATGCAAAACACAGAATTGAATAAGTAGAATAGTGATAATTTATTCATGCTCATGGGGACACACAAACACATGAGACAGTATGAACAAATCTCATGGAGACCTAAGAGACATCAAAAGGCTTTTTGCTCTGTATTCCTAGAAGAAACTTTTAGACACGTCTGCCTACATTTTCACAATAGTATGCTATAAAAAAGGCTGAGCACTGCTGATTTTCTAACCTTCCATTACTATGAACCAGGTGTGAAGCCTCTGTAGCCAATCAGAATCAGTGATTATTAAATTGACTACCTGGGAGAACTGAAAACAAGGCCTGGATTATGAATCGAGGTCAAGATTTGAAGAGCCCTAGCCTAGAGAGTAATTGAACCACAGAACTATCTGTAGATGATGATACATTGTAAACACAAATGAGCAACAATCATGATGCAATCAAGCTGTGATAAGGGATCATCTGACCCACTGAGAAATGCAAAGTAATTTGATTGCCTCTATCTCTGTTGCAACTATATATTTAAAGTTGCTTATTTGTTTAGTTGTAATATATTACTTCTGTCTGTTGATCTAATATGCATAATTATTTCATTTTATATAACTAGACTGAATTGTATATTTGATGATAGATGGAACATAAGTTAATACAATGTTGGTTGAATTTCATTACCCATAATACCATGCAGATATCCCAGCATGCGAAAAGAAAGGGCAGGAAGTGAATGAATCGTTTGTACCGCATGGCATTTTCAGTAAATTAGTAAAAAAAGGGGTTTGTATTATAAATCAGTTTCAGTGTCCGTTAATCTGCTGGTTAGCTTGAAGTTTAGAATATAACATTTTTTGGTGCCGAAACCCGGGAAAGTTACTCAACAAACGTCGAAATGGAAACAGATGAACAAATGGGTAGATTAATTAGGAAACGTAGAGCAATACAAGGAGCTACAACGAGACTCCTGCAGTGTGTCGACACAGAGGTTAACCAAGAAAATGCTGATGTTGGACGTTTGAGTGAGTTAATAGCGAACTTGTCTGTTAAACAACAAGCACTGATGGATTTGGATAAGGGAATTGAACGAGGAACTGCCACTGAGGATTTGGAAGGAGAAATCATGAACACGGAGGAATATAAGGAACGGGTTATAACGATGAAGACGCGTGCAGAAAGAGTGATCCGGAATGTTCAAGAGAACCTGAGGTCACTTATCTCAAAATGACCTGTTCTAAATGAGTGCACTTATCGCTGTAATTTTATGTTGGATTGTATATTCCGAATGTGAAATATAAGTGTTTTTGTCAGAGAGCTCTTTTGCAACTGACCGATGCTGACATATTGCCCTTGACATATTGCCCTTGAAGCCGCTTGGGGACTTGGGGACAAACATCTTTATTGGTCTATAGCTCTGTCAATTAGAACCCTGGAAAATACAACTGGGGGCCTGTATCATGAAGCAGGATTTCTTTCTTAGCTGGATAACTTGTCGGACTTATGGTGATTTGGGCTAAATGTAAGTGAACGAAGTCCATTTAAACTGGGGTCCATTGTCCATTTAATGTTTATTATGGAACTTTGTTTCTTTTCCCATCACATGGGTATTTTATATATATTTTTTTTTGTTTCTAGCTCGGTTGGTCAATTGGCCCTGAACATCTGATTAAACACCTTCAAACAGTGATGCAGAATACCCTGTACACCTGTCCAACTCCTTTACAGGTATATTTGTTGTAGGTGTTGCATTAAGTGTTGAATAGTCTAAGTAGAACCGTATGGTTCTGTATATCAGAATTTAACAGTGATTGATTTGTCCCCTTAAAGAAGTGTCATTTTTCATTTACAAAGCATTCTGTTTGCCCTGTAGGAGGCGGTGGCTCAGGGGTTTCTCCGGGAATCTAAACTCATGGAAACCCCTGACTGTTACTTTTCTTCTTTGGCCATGGAGCTGGAGGGAAAGAGAGACCGCATGGCTACCATCCTGAGGTCTGCAGGCATGTCTCCGGTCGTCCCCGAGGGAGGCTACTTCATGATTGTGGACGTCACTGCATTAAGTATGAATAGTTTTTGGTGGCTGTTCAATGATTTGTTTGAATATTCATATTTGTAATATTTCATTACTTATTTGTAATATTTTCATTATTCATTTTTATTGGCTATGGTGTTACAGTGTTGGATTTGCTGTGCCACCTCTGCAATATATCAGTGCTCCAGATACAAATAACTATCATATACAAAAGTACTGTACTTTGTAGTAAACTAGTAATATTTCTGTCTTGCATAAGCGATTCGAAGGTGGTTTTAATATAAGGACAACAACAATAATAGTAATAATCATCATCATCATCATAAATGAATCATTAAAGACATTTTACATCTGAAGGAACAGACTTCCGGCTTAGCAGAATCAGAATTGAAATAATTACCAAATACCACAAAATGAAGGCATTTTTGTCATTACAGTGACCAGTTTTTCTTTGACTTTTTACTGTAGTTCTTGTATAAAAAAATACAATTTATTACAGTTTTGAGTTGTAAGTTGAATTTGACAGCGTTATAAACTCTTTGATGTGCAATTACAGTACATAGAAATATTTGAAGAGTGATTTTTACAGAATTCACCCAGTCACAGAAATGGAGGGTGATGAATTTGTTGAAAGTGTTTGAGTCAGAACAAAGAAAATTAATATTAAGTGTTAAATAGTTGATTTTCTCAAAAATGTTTCATGTGGGTGAGTGAAGTTTGCTCTTTAGTTTGCATGGGTGATAAGTTTGAGTGTCTGTTTTTCAGCTCTGAATATTTTCATATTTGTTCTTTTCTGTTTACTGCTCAGTAAATACTAATTTAGAATGTTTGACATGCCAAAACAATCAGGATAATTAGGGGCAGCTGAATTGAACTGAGGGGTTTTTGGCAGGGAACTCATGATCAATTGCCATGAAAAGGAAAAAAACTGTTATTAAAAAACACATTTAACTCTCTGTTAACATGCTGTTCAGTATTTAAAAGAATGCATTACTGTTCATGATGATGCTCTGGGATAAGTATTTTGTGTGGCTGCTGTAAATGGGTAATGTTTTGATAATTGTTACTTTCACTAGGCTGTTTACATATTACAGGAAAATTGTGCAGATCCATTTTACCAATATAGTCCTTTGGGCAATGTGCATGAAACATTTAATGGAATACCTTAATGCTTGTGATAAATACTCCATTCTGTTTTCTGTGGAATACCATAATGCTTGTGATAAATACTCCATTCTGTTTTCTTTGGAAACAGACCAAGACTTGTCACACATGGGCGACGATGAGCCATATGACTATAAGTTTGTGAAGTGGATGATCAGTGAGAAGGTGCACAGCATTTTTATTGTATTCTGTTATATAAATTTTGTCCTTGGTATCTGCTTTAGTACTGTAAAACGTTTACAAACCTTCTTTTTTTATCTAGAAATTGGCTTCCATTCCTGTAACAGCATTTTGTGGGGAGGCATCCAAGAGGCAGTTTGAAAAATATATTCGTTTGTGCTTCATCAAGGTAACAATTGAACTGACTGAAATATGTTCTGCAATAGAGCTGTAAGGAAATGGCATCCTTGTGGCCGTTGGAAATGGCCGTTGAGTTTTTTTTTCTCACAGCAGTTTGCCAATTTGTACTGAATGTCCAGATAAGATTCACCCACTCCTGGGGTTAGGGCTCTGTCCCTGCGATCAGAAGATCACCAATTCAAATCTTGTAGTCGGCAGAGTGATTTCACCATTGAGCCCTTGACGAAGGCCCTTAACCTTGTCCCTGTTTTGTCCATTGTACATTGCTGAGGAATGAATGAATGATGACTTTGAAATGGCTTCTGTAATTATCAAAAGCATGATAATGATTAGTGAATTAAATGAGAACCAATAGGATGTAAAGTATATTACATTATACAATTTCTATCACATGTCAAGACTTATATAAGGCAGAATATTAATCTTGAAAGCTGTTCTGTTTTAATGCCACAGTTTCCCACATAAATATTTCCCCTTTTGCAGCAAGACAGCACTCTGGATGCAGCAGAAGTTATACTGAAGAACTGGAATAAAAGTCCTTCTGTATAGTATAGCAACCTGAGGAAGTTCAGCTGTATGTTTGTGTTTTAGTCTGTCAGTATACAGCCACAACAGCATTTGGGCGTACACTCACTGAGCACTTTAATGGGAACAACTATGCACCTGTTTTTTCATGCTGTTATTTAATGAGCCATCATGTGGCAGCAGCGCAGTGCATAAAAGCATGCAGATACAAGTCAAGAGCTTCAGTTAAGGTTCACATCAAACACCAGAATGGGGAAGAATGTGATCTCTGTGATTTTGTCCATGGCTTGATTGTTGGTGCCAGGCAGCTGTTTTGAGTATTTCTGTAACTGCTGATCATCTAGAGTTTTTGCACACAATAATCTCCAGTTTACTCAGAGTGGTGTGACGAACAACATTCAGTGAGCTGTCGCTCTGTGGATGGAAATACATTATGGATGAGAAATGTTAGAGAAGAATGGCCAGATTGGTTCAAGCTAACAGAAAGGCTAAAGGAACTCTGATAGGATCCAAGAATCTTATTTGTCACATACGCAGTTGTACACATACAACGTAGTGAAATATAACCCTGGTCACTCCGAGCAGCTGTGCATAATAAGAGAATAAGAACATGGGAAAAGAGAGTAAAATATAAAGATAATAATATAAAATATATATGAAATATATTCAGCTGTACATAATATATGCATAAGTGACATGGTCAGAGTGATCGTGCTATGCAGTATAATCACAATGATAACCACTATGTATAACTGTGGTGAGCAGAAAAGTGCGACACTTTGAACTTTGAGGCAGATGGGGCACAGGCTCAACAAAACCGGTCAGTGGAAGACTCAAAAAACATAGCTGGGTCATATGAATCTCAAATTGTGCTGGGGCACACAGATGGCATGGCCAGAATTTGGCGTCAACATTCATGGATCCACCCAGCCTTGTGTCAACAGTCCGGGCTGATGGTGGTGGTGTAATGGTGTGGGGAATGTTTTCTTGGCACACTTTGAGCCTTGTAATACCAGTTGTTCATCACTTGAATGCCACAGCCTATCTGAGTATTGTCACTGACCATGTGCTCCCTTCATGGCCACAATTTACCTGTCTTCTAACGGCTACTTCCAGCATGATGCTGCACCATGTAAAAAGCAAAATCTGTTTCAAACTGGTTTCATGAACATGACAAGGAGTTCAGTGATCTTCAGTGGCCTTCCCAGTCACCGGATCTGAATCCAGACCTTTTGGATGTGACAGAATGAGTGATTTGCAGCAGCGATGCACAACTGACAAGAAATTGTGTGATGCAATCATGTTAACATGGACCAGAATCTCAAAGGAATGTTTCCAACATCTTGTGGAATCCATGCCACAGAGAGGCTGTTTTGAGACCAAAACGAGCCCCTACCCAGTATTAGTATAGTGTTCCTAATAAAGTTCTCCATGAGTGTACGTCTGTTAAAACATTAAAGTTACACTGGATATAAAAAGTGTACAGTACACACTCCTGCCAAAATGGCAGGTTTTTGTGTGATTAAAAGTTAAACCAAGAAAAATCATTTCAGAACTTATTCCATCTTTATTGCAAAATTGCAACCTATACAAAGAAGTTGAAAACACGCCAGACTCTTTAGTGGAAAAAAATAATTCTAAATCCTGGTTGCTTTAGTGTGCACACCCCTAAACTAATACTTGGTTGAAGCACGTTTTGATTTTATTGCAGCACTCAGTCTTTTTGGGCAAGAGTCGGGTTGGCACCTCTGGACTTGGCAATTTCTGCCCACTCTAGGCCTGTGAAATTGCAAGGGCATCTCCTTTGCACAGCTCACTTCAGGTCACCCCACAGATTTTCAATTGGACTAAGGTCTGATCTCTGGCTGGGCCATTCCAGAACATTGATCCTAATTGGTGAGGCTGTTGTTTTGTTGATTTGGATGTGTGCTTTCCGTTGTTGTCATGCTGAAAGGTGAAGTTCCTCTTCATCTTCAGCTTCCTAGCAGATGCTTGAGTGTTTTGTACCAGAATAGACTGATATTTGGAGCTATTCATGATTCCATCCACCTTGAAGAAAGGCCCAGTTCCAGCTGAATATAAACAGCCCCAAAGCAGGATACTACCTCCACCATGCCTCACCATGGCTGTGGTGTCCTTTTGATGATGTGCTGTTATTTCTGCGCCAAACATACCTTTTTAAATGATGGCCACATCAGGTCATCAGATCATAATACATTTTTACACATAGTTATGGGAGAGTGGACATACATTTTGGCAAGGTTTCACTGGGGGAGGTTTTTCGTTTTGATTAAAGGGTTTAGTCTCTCTACCCCTCCCCACAACCCATTATTAAAGGGTGTGCACAATTATGCAGCCAGGTGTTTGTGTGGTGTTTTTCATTTTATTTTTTTTTACCCTAAACAGTTTCTGATTTGTTTTCACCTTTTTCGTGTAGATTGAAATGTGAAAGGTGGAATAAGTTCTGACTTGATTTATCTTGGCTTCATTTTTTTACGTACAAAAACCTGCCATTTTAGCAGGGGTGTGCAGACTTCTTATATTCACTGTAATTACAGACTGTAATGGATGTCTGAATTCTCAAAATGACTACATGCATACATAAGAAATAATGTCTGTTTTTAACATATGAATTGCTTTGAATTATTCATTCATAGTTCATTTTAAGTTCATTCCCCTATTTACTGATGTCATATTTAACATGTAGTAATAACATTAGTGTTTTTTGTGGTGCACAATGGTGATAAGGGAGAATTTTACTTTCTTCTTGACTACGGTTTACCATTCTGCAGTACTGTAAATTGATGGGGTAGCCTATTTCCATTGAATGAATTAGCTGGCTATTATATATGTTATATTGGCTATTATATATAATATATATTATATTGCTGTGCGTTTCCTCCATGTCTGCTACATCATGTGATGAAACCATGAGTCTATAGAGGAACTAGGTGACTGGCAGCTTCTGCATATGAAGCGGGTGGTGCTGCTCATTGCCCCCCCCAGGTGTATGTGCCTGTGTGCTGTGGTAGCCTGGAGCCCTGTCCAATGGGTGTCCTGCTTCATTACCTCCGCTTCCTGTGATTGGCTCCAGACTCACCACAGACCTGTATGGATATGTGGTGATGGATGGATGAATGGGTGGATATATCGATTTTTGAAGATATTAATCTGCAGTAAACATGGTGCCATTGAATATACACATATGAAGCCCATAAATTATTTTAAACGTTACTGGCCTTAGACAATGTTATAGAGCAAGTTTATTTTTTCATGAAGGTAAGAACCATTTATCTGTTTATGATAATTAGTGTAATTATCTTTAGCTATTCAGGTCATTGGAATTTTTGTGCACACCTGTAGTACTATTCAGCAGTCAAATAAAATGTTTAAATGATCTTTGTGTTCATGATACTATGCCTGTCAAAGTGTGTCAGCTTATCCATTTCAAAAGCTCTCCTAAAGTCACCCCAATATTTGCCACAACCATCCAATACACCAGTGTATTTTTTGACTTGACCACTCCCCCACCGTGTGTGGCTAATCAAGGAGTTATTTAACTAATTGAGCTGGTGGTGAAAATTAGACAAATACATGGAATGGCTGGGGTGCCCCTGAGGAGAGGGAACTGAAGCGCTGTTCATCTAGCCATCCAACAAGATATCAGTAAGTTTTTGGAGAACAGAAGAAATTCTTGTTAGATTTTGTTGTGCTGTGGTTAATTAGCATATGTTGTCATGTATTTTTTTCTGATCCAATATACCCTTTCTCCCCAGATAAATAGCTTTAAGCATTTGCTTTGACTGGCTAAGACTGCATATTTATTTTTGGCGGAATTAGATTGACTTCAGTTATGTTTACAGAATTATCTTTAAGGCGAAGCAGCGGAATTAGTGGTTCTTTATCTTCACTGAGTTTCAAAAGCTTTTATTTTGAATAATAATATGCGTATAGATATCTACATATAAAGTATTATTTTTAGATAAGACGGGAAAAAATGTAAAATATTTTGATATTTCCTGACCGTTACAACTAATAGGCCTGCTATGTATTCTGTATAGAATATCTGCATACATTGATGCATACATCAATTACTTATTAATTTTTGTTGATCATCAGAATCACCAGTGTGAGCTGCTTGTCAGCACCAGAATGTGCACAGGGTGAAAATTAAAGAGCAACGTCCCAAACAATGAAGTTGGGGGTGTTTATGTGGTATACGTGCTTAATTCATCTTCAGGAGGAAATATCGATGTAGGCCACCTTGAGACTTACAATGCTCACAATGGGGAAATGCAAGCTTTCACCTGCTGGGCTTGCCAATCCCAAATATCGCAACTAGTAGACTAAGTGTCCCAAATATGAACAGAAAGCAAAATGCAAAGTAGGCCTGTTGTGTAAAGTTGTTCACCATTTCGAAGATGGACGAGCAGAAGCATTGCTGACCAGTGGCAGCCAGTGGAGGACCCTGGCAAGATGGCCAGTTGCCCCTGGTGGCGCCAACCTCCACCCCTCTCGGCAATTTTTACTGTCTCTGCTCCCCGTACAGTTTGGAAAAATATGGCATTTTAAAATAGAACGGGTGTAAGAACCCTGATAAGAAATGTAATTTTAGAGACTTGTTACTCTGCTTTAGATCTAGTTACTTTAGTGGTCTCTTCATCAAACAAGATGGAACCAGCGTGTTTGAAAGTTACATTTTCTAATCTATGAATATCTCTGCCTGTCAACAATCGCATATCCCTCCCCAGTAAATACAAACTGAGCCACAAGGTTTCTGCAAGTAAGTTGTTAAACTGGGCAAGTGAGAGGTCATGTGACCATTTTAAAACCCAGTATTTATATAGCATATGCTCTGGATGCAGTAGAATAATAAAATGCAGTTGCTTTTTCTATACAACATATGCCCGCTTTTAAAGATTCTGGACACAAAGTATGAAAGTGTACTTAGTTGACTGCTCAATATATTTAAAAAGTTTTCAAATTACATCACAATGGTAAAATAACAAAAACATTTTTTTTAATGATTAAACTGGAAATCACAATACTGACCGCGTTACAGTATATGCACCTATATGCCTAGCAAGGAAATAACTATATGTTCAGGAAGAGTGCAACCTGAAAAGATTGTATAAATGCTTTTAGGGAGATGACATCGATTCCATTTAATGTTCCAGAGAAAGTGTTAACATCAAATTGCTACAGGGAATGCATTATAAGGGAAAGCCTGGCAAACAGGAAATATATAAAAATATGCTTTGGGGAATCTAGTACATGTCATAAACATATTCTAAAATTCTGATGCATGAGCCAGACCTCAGAGATAGTAGGGGGTTCCTTGTAAACCATGTCAGGAATTTTTGGTGGATTATGTCAAAGAAATGCTGTTTCGTATTTCATCACGGTATGACAAACTTTGTGGCTTTAGGTCGTCGCATTTATTTTTGTCATCTGGGATTATAATTTAAAATAACACATGAAAACACACTATTGCATTTCTGATATCCAGTTTGCTCCAAATACAATATTGTGAAACATGATATACTTAAGGTGCTTATATGAGGTGTCTAGCCGTGACACACAGCCGTGTAGACATGTAAAGTTGGATTTCACACAACACCCATTAATCCTGGATGCTCACATTTAAATTTAAATTTAAATGACTGATCATGTGATTCACAATGTTCATGTTGTCAACCAGTAACAAAGGATATATCTCATACAACAAAATGTGAAGGTTTTTTAATAATGATTTTCTGAAACCTATTCACTTTCCTCATAGGCTTTTTTCGTGGGAACCGGATGTTTGAAAATGCTAACATACCCCCTACAAAATGACATCACACTTGCACTCTCTATTGCAAACAAGTGATGAATACTCCCCATAACCCGAATCCAGTACTCATCAGTTTCAAGGGATCATGGGTATATGGTCACTTAAACCAATCAGCAAACTGAGATATACAGACGTGGGAAAATTTGTTGGTACCCTTACACCTTATTGAAGCAATGCTTCATTCCCCTGAAAAGTGATTCAATGAAAAGCAATTGTCTAATGTTTACCTGCATGCCTTTAGTATGTGATAGAGTAAACCAATAAAATTGTAAAAAGAAATTATTTGTTATTTATTTTACAAAGTTATGCAGTGGTGTCTTAATGGTTAGGGAAGCGCACTTGTAATTGAAAGATTGCTGGTTCGAATCCCTGAGCAGCAAGGCACCACTGAGGTACCCTGAGCGTGGTACCGCCCCCAAGCACTGCTCCCTGGGCCCTGAATTAGCTGCCCCCTGCTATGTCACATTGTCACGTATGGGTTGAATGCAGAGAACACATTTTTTTGTTGTGCACTGTGTGCTGTGGTGTGTCAACAATGACCACTGATCACCAAATTGTAAATAGTATGTTCAGATTTGTTGGTACTCCTAAATAGACTATTTATCCTCACATTATAGTCATGTTTCAAACTAAGTGTTTAACCTTAATTAGTATCACAGGTGCCTTCAAGCTTTGCATTGGCCATTCAGCCTATTTAAAGGGAAAGAACATGCTACTGTATTGTTTGGTATCATTGTGTCACCATACTGAACATGGACCAGAGAAAGCGAAGGAGAGAGCTGTCTGAGGAGCTCAGAGAGAAGATTATAGATAACCATGTTAAAGGTAAAGGCTATAAGACCATCTCCAAGCAGCTTCATGCTCCTGTGACCACAGCTGGCAATATTATTAAAACGTATAAGGCTCATGGGACTGTAGCCAACTTCCCAGGACGTGGACATAAGAGGAAATGCAACCCCACGTTGATCAGAAGGATAGTGTGGATGGTAGAAAAACAGCCAAGGAAACCATCCAAAACCATTCAAGCTGAGCTCCAAGGTCAAGGTACGTCACCTTCTGATCGCAAGATCTGTCGTATTTTGAACAATAATGGACTCCATGGAAGAAGACCCAGGAGGGCTCCACTATTAATAGAAACACATAAAAAAGCCAGATGTTGACAAGCCCCAAAGTTTCTGGGAGAATGTCCTTTGGACTGATGAGACAAAACTGGAGCTTTTTGGCCAGTCA
>JAODLD010000001.1:26136908-26153447 GCA_026781065.1 Mormyrops boulengeri
GCTCAGCCTCAATCACAGGTCATGGGTCCTCCAACAGGATAATGACCCAAAACATACAGCTACAAGCACTCAAGAATAGCTGAGAAAAAAAACACTGGACTTTTCTTAAATGGCCCTCTATGAGCTCAGATTTTAATCCCATTGAACATCTATGGCAAGATCTGAGAATTGCAGTGTGGAGACGCCACCCTTTGCTCAGGAAGAGTTGGCCAAACTACCTGTTGGCAAATGCAGACGTCTCACTGTGAAGCACAGAGATCACTTATTGGCAGGGATTGCTGCAAAAGGTGGTGGTACAAAATATTAAATTAAGGGTACCATCTTTTTTGTCCCTGCCATTTTCATTTGCTTAATTATATAAAATATTCAAATGAATCAATAATCAAAAGCACAGTCCAGTTTGTGTTAAATATGGAATAAACAATAAGGGATGGCATTAAACTTCAAGTCATTTCGGAAATGGCTGTGTTTTTTTTGTTTTTTGTGGAAGGGTACCAGCAATTTTGTCCACGTCTGTATGCCTAGTGAGATTTTTAGAGATGTACTGCATGTGTTTTTCACACTACATTTACTTGGCTTTCCTTAAGGGGATTCTCATCATTTTTGTCATTATCTTTTCATGTAATATATTCCTTTAATTTGGTTAAACCTGCTGTCCTGTATAACTGTCCCCCAAATGACATACTTACTACCCATCCTGCCATATGTCGTTTTCAGTTATATTGCGATTTACACTGCTACTATGACATATTCTTTTGAGCATTAAATGAACACGTTATCCTCTGTTTTTACATCAGTGCCTGAAATCTTGTTTACTTGAACTTTTTTTCCTGAGCAAATCTGTAAAAACTACAGCAGGTATCATTATTTCACAGCAGTCATTCGATCAAAAAGCACACGGGATGTGCACGGACGGTAAGATCAAATACGCTCCTAACTGTTGGAGGCGGATAAGCAGTGAGATAAACAGTTGCGTGGGCTCATCGTCAACTGATAATAGATCTCAAGAGATTCCTCTCTGCCTGGAAGGGGGCATATGGGGAGAGAAATAATGATGAGATTAGGCTTTCCTAATTATACAGGCCTACTTCTGTGTAAACAATGATCAAAATAAGATGGGGAGGGAATCCTGAAATTGCAGTAGTTTCACCGAGAAAGAAATTAATTCCTTTAATTTTTCACCGACTGTTTGGTTGGTATTCTATGTACTTAGGAGTCTCCTAAGTCCCTTTAGTAATTGCTGCCGTCATGCTTTGAGAAATCTTCACGGGGTGCTCGCGGGCAGTGAGGGGGACCTTCGCCTGATGGAAATAATCGGTGGGCCGACAACAGCTGGCCGTATCTCATAAGCAGCTGTGGGCTTCCGAAACTGGGGAAGGGAGCCAGGAGGTCAGCGAGGCCCACCAGAGTGTGAGCCCGGAGCCTCGTGGAGGAGCTGCAAGCAGCATGCCTCCGGATACGACTCGGGGAAAAACCCGACAGCGCTGAAAAAAACAGATTGACTCTCAGTGTCTCATTTAGCTTCTGGATTGGACTGGCTTCTTCCCTGCTGGCAACTTTGGCCATGTGACAATGGAACAGACACCACAGAGGGGACATCTGTTTAAAGGATATTGAAATTATATTAGTAGCTTTGGATGCCCTAGTTAGGAGATTTCGGTCAAGACAAAAAATGACTCAAATTTCCTAGAGTCAATGCTAATTTTAAAATAGTTCTATGGCACATGCTTTAGAAAATAATTAAAAGAAAGCTATGAGTGGAATAATTTTACTCATGACACATTGAATATTAGTTGGTCTTATTCAATTAAAGTTTGACAGTTAAGCGATCAGTAAAGTATAAATTATTCAGTTCAAATAAAATAATATTAATGGCCACTATCTTAAGGCTTGATATCTTCACAGTTAACATTCATACAGCAAAGTTCTCTGCATTTGAGGGTAGTGGTCACAAAGATTTGAAAGAAGGCTCTATGGTGAGGAAAAAAATATGACAATAAACAAGCATGTATCAGTGTCATTATAAGATTTTTTTTTGGACTGTATGCATAGTCCTTGCTTTCATACTTTTTTTGTGAAAGCTTTTGGATCGCGCTATTATATAAAAATATAAAGTCACACTATTGACAGATTCTGTGTCTGTAAATGTCCACGGCTATACCTATACCAGTATTATCCCATTGATCTGGCTGGAAGTGTCTACACCCTGGCAACTTCATAGAGCAGTGAAGCCCCTAGAACAGGGATTTAAAAGAAAAATGAGAAGCCGGAGTTCCCAAAGCTGAATGCAAAGGGATATTCTGTTCTGCTGTTCATTAGCTTAGTTTTACTTCAGGTCTTACCTTCCTATAACGTCAACTGCAGACACTGACAAGCTTTTATTGCTGTTTTAGTGCTTTTGCTTGCTAACTGCTATAAACGTAATTTAAATTAGGCCTATATGACTTCATTTGTCTTCATTAGTTTAGACCAAGGGTCACCAACATTTTTCAAACTGAGAGCTACTTCATGGGTACTGAGCCATACGAAGGGCTACCAGTTTGAAACGCCCTCCTAAACTTACCTAAACTTCATGTATAGTAAACATGTTTTAAATGCTTTTTTTAGATATTCTCATTTTCAAATCTATATAAATGCAAATGTGATTAAAGAAGAATAGCAACAGGATAAAATTTAATTTTGGACGCTGCTCACTGGTGAGTTGTGCTATTTTTAGAACAGGTCTGCGGGTGACTCCTGTGGTCCTTGGGGGTATCCTAGTGCCCGTGGGTACCATGTTGGTGACCCCTGGTTTATAATAACAGTTTAAAATCTTTGAGATGGTGGGGAGGTTTTGCCATCTCAAGAGGGAGAGTCTGTAGACAAGGGTTGTTAATTCAATTCACCTGTCTGTAGCTCAGCTACAGACAGCTACATCTTCAATAAGCCTATTATTCTTTACCCCTCACTGGGTGACAAAGTTTTGTTTGTCATCCTTAGCAGGGTGATATTTGTCCAGGCTTTATATGAGAACATCAGCTGCACTGATTTACCTTTAACAGTGTAGAAAGCAAAATAAGGGCCTTATGCAGCAGGTAGTTACGGAGGAAGTGCAAAGACTCGTTATTTAAGATTTGACTCCTTAACTATTAATGAACTGTAAGCATTTCAAAATATATTACTAAATAAAAGGATTTACTTCCAATAAAGTTTAAAAATGTCTTACAAAGATACCTTACTTCTGTATCACAAAACTTTTACAAAAGAGCTTGTAAATGTTCAATTATAACTAATTTCTTTGAATACTAACCCACTGTTTTATATTTGCAAGTCATTTACAGGTTGTTTTCTAAATACCATGAGCAAGATATGATTGTAATACATTTCTATATTTGTTTGTGAATGAATATTTCTAAAGTGAATTGGAAAAAGGATGGATGGATGAATCTTTCTCAACTAAGTATGCTGAAAAATTCAGCCTAGGTTTTCAAATAAACCATTAAAGGTCCTTAAATTTCATTTGGTATATCCTGTGTGAACCCTGGTGTGTAGAATGGATTTCGACACATATGACAGAGGCTGTGAAATGCCATAAGAAAAGTGAGCCTAGGACTATGATTTTAAGGCTTAGTATTTCCATGGAACAGATGGGCACTTTCGTGACTGTATAAGCGTGGATTATTTCATTTCCTACATCTGGGACTCCACATGGCAGAGCAGAATGCTGCAGGAGAAGCCGTCAGAAAGCTGGCAGGGAGCTTCGTCTCCATCGGGGGTTTCTCTAATATCCAGTCCAGCCAGCGGGGTGCAAATGGCATCGTAAAGGTTGCACGTTTGGCCTCAAATACAAAATAAGTGCTCTAGAAATATGTCACTCCGGAAAATGACAGACCAGTCACATCTTCTACATACACGCCCCACACATTTCAGCTTTAGGTTGTTGCTGTTGCTTTTAATATTTCTCTAGACAACAATGTTGCACCTATACATTAGCAGGAGTAAAAATGTGTTTTATTATGCATAAATCTGCAAATATCCTCTACTTTTTAGAAAGGCTGACCACTTGTTTTCTGGGCATGCTACCCAAATTCATATATATATATATAATATTGTGTAATGTTTTGAATGTCAAATATCTTGTAATTAAAAGGTTCTATGCTTTATAAACTTTCCACTAAAGCCCATCAAAGATCTCGATATTCTTCTATTCTAATGAGAAAATTACTCTTGGTAGTATAAAAATGCCTGACTGAATGAACTATGTGATACATAATACATATAATGTGATGCTGGATATATGGCCAAATGTAAATTTTCTATTTATCTTTCATACCTCACTGGTAATGAAGTGGTATGATAAACTGTCCTGAAATACCACTTCCTTTAGCCAGAAGTTTACTTTAAAAAAATAAATATATCTCTTTATCTGATGAAGACAAAAACGTTTGTTCAAAAGTGAAAGGAAAGTACATTGCAGAGGATTTTTTCTATAAAAGGGAGAGAGCAGTTTCTGTGTAATTTAAGCCTCCATTAGTGAGCTAGAAAACTAAATTAGAATTGTTTAACTATAAAATCCAGAGTAGATTTGATAAAACCATATTTTTAAAATATACTCACCGCCAACATACATCAATAGTGATTTAATGTAGAACATTTTTTAGCACATTAGCCAGCTTTCATTTATTTTTTTAGGTAACTTTATCTTGTCCATAGTGTTATATCATCTTGTCATTAATGTGACGTGACAGCTGCAAGTATATTAATATAAAGAGCAATTATAAGAAACATATTATTGTAATGATCATAATCACTACTTGACTTTAAAAACAGTGGCATCTTAACTTTTTAAAAATAGTATACAAGGACAATTAATATCACCACAGTTCAACTGCATATTTAACATGCATGTGCACCTTGTAGCTCGTTTTGACCATTACTTAAAACTGAAAACGGTAATATACTCTTCATGAATGATGGGTGGAATGAAAATGAATAAAGCATGCACAGATGCAGCACGGCACTGTGTCGGAGACATATGTTGCTAATATTATTGGAGATGAATGAATCGAAAAGGTGAAGTTAAGGTGGAGAGACCTGCTGTGCTTTAATCAGGTAGGACATAGCAGGTACCTTTGATGTACCAGCAAAAAATTGGCTGTAAGTGTGGCAGGACCAAATGTCCCAGTTGTGGGAGATTTTTGATCTGTGTTTCAGGCAATCTGTGGTTTGGCAACCTGGTTAGGAGGATCAAAGACACCTTGGCAATGGCTAATAATAATAATAATAATAACAGCAATAATGAAATGTAAAATATAAATAATATGGTACGTCCTATTTCAAACTTTATGAACGCGAACAGAGTCAGTTTTTGTAATAATTTGTGGTAATATGTTCTATAATATTTTATCATTCAATGTAACACTGGACTCAACCATTACAAACACAGATTTCTTATGCAGAAGTTTAAATAAAGACATCTGAAACAAGGAATTTGGATAATTTTACCACAGTCTGCAAGAAAGGATGGTTTACTGGTTATCAAATGTAAGGTCTGTGGGTTTGATTCACCCAGCTGTATATGTGGAATGCGTATATTCTCCCTGTGTTAATGTGTTTTTTTTCCATGCTTTACTGCAGAAATATGGAGTTGGGTGAATTGGTATAATAATGAGTGTGAGCCTTAAAATGGACTGTCCTTTTTCTGTATTGAATTGAGTCATTATACAAGATGAATGAGATGTCTGCAACAGATGAAATATTTACTCTTTGAGGTCAGAAATTCATTTCTTCTTAGATGACTGAGCATGATATTCAATGCTGAAACCCTAAATCTGTTTCCTTTTATTTAGGCCCGATCTACAAATTGAACCAATAATGTCCTTGATCAATATAACCTATGCTTGTGTAATAAACATACGTATTAGGTTCCTCTTTCTAACACATGTTTCTCAGCTGGGTTTTAATGTCATTTAAACCTAGTGGTTTTGCTTTAAACATCAGGTCTGTTTTTCCCCACTGATTTCCCAACCGTGTCATCCAGGTGTAGGAAGTATGAATCTTTGAAATCAATGAATAATACTGATGTAATTCACACTTAATTTAAATCAGCATTTTTAAGTAATATTCATCAAGGCCTTTCTGCAGGGGAGGGAAAAGTATTTAAATACCCTTTAAAGCTCACAAAGGCTCTCTATATTGAGCTGGAATGAGAGAATGTGATACCAAGATGCTACATAATTGCTTTGCACCTGCTGTTGCTGCTGAGGGTAGGGCCGGTCGACCCATTAGGCCTCACAGCCAACCGCCTAGGGTGCCCTTTTCTGAGAGGGTGCCGACCTAGCAAACCACTGGTACCACCCAACCCCCCACACTCCCCATCTCCCAGCAAGGAGCATGTACAGTGCTACAAACTGAGACAAAGTGAAATTAATGGTGAAAATTCACTGGGGGGCCATATGGGGGTACTGGTGGTGCCTTCACATGAGGGGGAAGAGAATCCTGTGTTCCCCTGCCTACAGAGTGTGTCTATATGTCCTGTGATGAACTAACATCCAGTCTCTGACATGTAAAATGCTCCCCCCGTGACTCTGTACTACATAAAAGTCGGATGGAACTTAATTCTCTAAACGGTTTCTCTAATCAGGTTCCTAGTTGTAATTACTTTGTGCTTGGGGCCAGTGAATGGCTCAGCGGGCTAAGCCTCTGTGCCTGTGATTGGTAGGTTGCTCAGCGGAATAGTCCCTTGTCTGTGGGCCCTTGAGTAAGGCCCTTAACCCCAAGCTTCAGGGGTGCTGCATACTGGCTAATCCTGTGCTGTGACCCCCAAGTTTGTTCTCACCTGCATGTGTGTCTCATGGAAAGCAAGATGGAGTTGTTGAAAAGAAGCATTGCAGTGAACCTGTACTTCTGTGAATGGAAGGTAAAGGATCATTTGTAATTCTCATAACTTTTTAACACTGGCATACCGTGCTGTGTGACCTTGAGCCCTATGCTATGTATAGTTAGTAGAAGAAAGCCAATGATGGGCACCAGTTGTCCGCTTCATGTGGCCAGAAGTTTAAGTATCTGATACCTGGATCTCAGGCACCACTGGTAAGTGGACGGTCACTGCAGGTGGTCTCATTATTACAATCAGGCGATGTCTTATTCCAAACGGTCTTTATGATGCTCATAGTAGACAGTCATGAACCTCTGTAACCCCTGGGACAAAATGTGTACGAAAATGCGAGAGAAATCACGTCTGGTATTGGTTCAAGGTGGGACATGGCATTTGACTTCTGAATTTGTGTGTCAATAAGCATGGTTCTGATTGAAAAAATACTACATTATAGCCATATTATTCAACAAAATATATGTTGCTCACAGGCTCCTATAGGCCTTTTTAACCCTCCCCAACTGACCATGGCCCCGGCCCACCCCCATTCTCCTCATCTTGAGTCGCCATTTCCTTTTCTACAACTGATTTATGAAAACGGAAAGGGAAATAATTCCTTGCATTCTAAACGTTATGGTGGTAAAGGTTTCACAATATATTAATTACATAATTGCTGAATTTTCTGAAACCATTCCTTTTAAAAAGAATGCAGCTAAAATGCAGCACACATTTTACAGATTTAGCTAGCTGTTTAATACAAAGAATAGCTTTGTGTGCATACAGCTACACATTCACTAAGTGTATTAAGAGAAGCCACTGTCCATCACAGCTTAGAGTTTCTGTCCCTAGATCTTTTTCCTATTGCTAGATTGCATAAAGTCTGTGTTCTTGGGCAGTACTATCTGCCTGATTGAATGTTCAGTGTGGTTAATTAATTTCTCTAGGAAGTGAAGTGATCTTCAAATGGAAATTAATATTTGGAACTTCATGTTGCTAATTCATTTCCAAATTTAATTATCTCGGAGAAGGAATGCTGCATTGGTAAGTGGACTTTTTAATTATCAGTTTGAATGCATCTGAAAATGTTGACGCCTAGGGGTTGAGTTAATTAAAATCTGCATTATTTTAACATTAATTATCTCCTATCTTTGTTTTGCTTCACCATATGGGCATGTCCTATGGTCAAATTGAGTTAATTAAGCTAATTAACCTAATAATTGTAATCACTGCAGACAATATGAGTGGATAGAGAATGACTACAAGTTTATGACCAAGTATTTGATATTCATTGGTATGAAGGGGTAATTATTTCTGATCGCTAAATTGACTGATTACTTTGTCCTAAACTGTCCAAGTAAAAATTCATACAGTTGTATGTTGTATGTAAGGGTTCTGGCGTCCTGTTCAACATGGGTAACACTTTACTTGATGGGGCACAAATACTTAGTAATAACTCAGTCTCTATTGAAGTTCAAATCATGAACAAATATAGTTGCTACTTCAGATTAAATCTGCATCACAATTCATTAATGATAAACAAATATGAGACAAATGTTTAACTTGTGTTATTCATGACTCGTTCCTTCTGTAGTTCACAAAAGTTTACAGAATAAATGCATATAGTAACAAATATAGTACCTGTTTGAGATAAAACATGCATCACGGTTCATTAATAGACTTTTGTGGGTAATTAATACCTTTGTAATAACATAATACTATATTATTTGTGCCCTGTTAAGTAAAGTGTTACTTCAACGTGTATGTTTAATGAGGGGAGATTGGGACAATTGTCAATTGTCAAACTGACATTAATTAAAAAGTCAATTATCAAGTCCTCAAACTGTTTCTGAAAGGCTTTTAGTGGTTTTTACTTGACTAAAGAAGTTAATGTTTTGGAATGTATTTATGTATCACATTAAAAATTGGACAGATCTGCTGTATACTCATTATTTGATTCATCAAACTGGCATGTTTTGCTATCCTGGTGTGAGTTGATTAGCTAAGAGAACCTTAGAGGTGGCTGTGAATCTCCAGCAGTGAATGGAGGATTCCAGTGGGTTCTAGCTGTCTTCTAGAATGGTTTTTGTAAAGACAACTGTTAGCAGGGAGTTCTTTTACAGGGAAATATGCATATCAGCTTAAAAACAATTACTTTTGATTTAAGGAGAGCTTTAGGGCTGAAAACTACCAAAATACACTGCAAAACTTTGTAAATTTGTTTCATTACTCTTTCAGACAGCTACTGCTTGAGAGCAGGTTACAGGGCTATTAAAAAATGAGGAAAGACTGAACTCACTCACAGAGCACAAGAAACAGGACTGACAGCATTATTCTGCATCGTTATCTTGATCCGAACCATGAAAACCAGTTCCAGTTTTGTGTGTTTAAATCTCCCCCGAAAGCAGGCCAAAATCAGCTCAGCAAGAAATGGCTTAATAGATTAGGTGACAGGAGGGAACGGGAGCCACCAGCCAGAAAAGAGCAAGAGGACCATCTGCTGAAAGGCCATCTCCTTTCAATGGGGCCATCTCGCTTCAGCCCCCCCCAAGGAATCCAGGCACCATGCCACCAAACTAATTCCATCACCCTGCCACGAACTGCTAATTAACGTAATACATTTCTTTATTAATTACTTTGTTTGGCAGAATAGTTTGACCCTTGTGTTGCTTAGAACACAGTAGATTGCTGAACATCTTTGTACAGTTCCTTTAGTGCCTGTTAATTTAGGTTCAATTTTTATATAAAGTGTATGTCTATAGAATTTTCAGCGGTTTATCTTGTTAATAATTAAATGATCACTAATACTCAATTGCTTTCTGGACACTGCATGCAAAAGCTGACTACACTCATATTTATATATAACTAAATATATATATATATTAATGTGATTAAATATTTAAGTTGTATAAAAATGCAGTCATATCTAAGCTGAATCATATCATCATTGAAATCACTGACTGGGTGTACATTTAATTTTAATGCAGCAACTTATATTGGAAAAATGGAAACAGAATTGCTGGTAACACTTAAAGCAGTTATATAAATGCCTTACACATACTTTCTTAATACATTATGATGCATTCATAAAGTATAAACATGGATATAAATATTTATAAAAAGGCATAACATATTATAGCCATGTGCATTATGCATTATGAATGGTCTTTGAAGCTATCATCTACAATGCACTATATGTACCTTCATAATGCATTATAATGGTCAGTATAAAACAATGCTTTTTATTGCATTATGAAGGTATTTATACTGCATTATTGATGAGAGCTTCATAGAACATTCATAATGCATTTTAATGACTGCTTTAAATAAAGTATTACCAAATCACTTTCACATGTTAAACGGTAAGCTTTTAAGAAAGGTAAAGGAATATACTCTAATCATGACACATCTACCCATCCCCCAATTGATTATCCTAAGATGGGATCACGGCAGGGGCCCAGATGCCATCCCAGGCAGCACAGGGCATGAGACACCCTGTGTGGGACGGTAGTTCATCATATTCGCCTATATATTTTTAGCATCATTGTATCCCCAAACCTCTCTGAAATCCCCTGAAATCTCTTGAAAACCATGTACAAAATTTACCCAAATGTTCAATTTTCATGGACTTTATTAATCAAGTGATCATGTATTATGTAAAAACACACAGAGACAAACAATATATAATGTTTTTATTAAAAGCCTGGAGTAGTCTAAGTTCACAAAATAGTCATGCTTTGCATAACAACAGGGATAAGTTCAGAGAAATGCATTGTTAGGTGATTGCATCATTGTGTGAACATCATAAAGTGTACTTAAACAAACCTAGATGGTACAGCCTACGATTACATGATACAGCCAAAATAGCAATAGCATAGTAAATACATGAACTAGTCACATAGTTTATTAACATTATCAAGTATTATGACCAGCTATACTTTTATACGACTGGTTAAGCAGTAGGCTTGTTTAGACCAGCATAACCACAGACAAGTGAGGAATGTGTTGCACATTACAACTGCTACTACGTCACTAGGCAATAGGAATTTTTCAGCTCGATTATAATCTTACGGGACCACCATCATATACGCGGTCCCTCATTGACTGAAACGTCGTTATGCGGCGCATGGCTGTGTTAGAAAGCATTTGCCGATGCTTCTTTGGAACATTGTAGAATGCAGTTTACACATAATTCTGTATAAGTTTTGAAATGTTTTATTGAGGCCATGTAAACCAGTCATGGGAATACATAATATGAATAGAAAATAAATAGCTAAGTGTTTAAGTACAGGGCTTAGACCCAGTATGTTCACAAATCACTAAAAACCGCATCCCATCGACCATTGTAAGAATCCACACCCTGCCTGCCTATCTGAAACAGCTCCTCAATCCTGCCCCTGCTCACGTAACATGCTGCAAGCATCACATTTTCATAATGAAGCACAAAAAATAAGTATCATAACAAACAGACATAAAAAAAACAATATCATAATTGTACAATGAAGAAAAACGTAAATGACTGGAAGAAATATACAGTATATTGTTCACACAACATCCATAAGCAGCGTGCAAGTACACTTTAACATTCTAACATCCCTTCACAGCTTTAATATTCATTAATAACAAACATTACGTGATTATACAATTATAATGTTTGTTATTATTATATAATGTTTGTTATTAATGTATACCACAGCTATCATAGGAGGTTAGGATGTTAAGGTATACGTATATACATGATGTTTATGAATGTTTTATGAATACTTAATGAATACATTAGAAAGGTGCACTGAACGTTTTATGAATGCAATATAAAAGCATTATGAAAGTTGTTAATGTAAAGCGTTACCGAACATTTAAACTGTATAAGCTGTAATGCACATTTCCCACCCAGAAATTGCACATCACTGGAGGCTTCCACATTATAATGAAGGCCCATGGAGCCTGCACATCAACCCAGAGCTATGCAGCTTTACAGGAAATGCAGGTACAATCTCCAAAAAGTAATAAATCATGTGAAAAGTGGAACAAATTTACAATCACTGTTGTCCTAATGTAACTGGATTCTGGACTTTTTCACTTGCAGACCCCAGAATGTGTGTGATCCCCAAAACGGGCACCCTCCCCCACCCCCACTGCCGTTTTCCCTGTTTATGTGTGACAGTGTAGCCAGACGCAACTTGAATTTCATCATCAAGCTTGCTGATGACACAACAGTATTAGGCTTGATCACTAACAACAATGACTCAGAGGTTGGGTTCCTGCTAGAGAGGAGAGCTCTCCCTTGATGTCAGCAAAACCATGGAGACCATTGACTTCTGAAAGCAGGGTGCTCCCATTTAAATCTGTGAAGATGCTGTAGACCTTTCAACCACCTGAGTTACCATCACAGCCATTACATGGACACAACAGTAGAAGGTGCAGCCGACGCCTCCAAAGGTCTGGTTTCCATCTTTGTGCTTCCTCCTCCCTGAACAGTAGGCCATAATTAGAAGAAGACCCAGAAAGGTCAGGGTGGCTCCAACAGCTGTTGGTTAAGATGTTGCCAGTGGAGTTCCTCAACTTCTACAGAGGCACCATGGAATCCATCAAATCAAGCTGTGGAAAGTGCTCAGGCAGATGGGTAGCAGAGCACTGCAGAGGGTGCTGAAGGCTGCTCATATCATCATCAGGACACATCTGCCTTCCCTTCAGGACATGTTCACCACACGCTGACTCAGAAATGAAGGCGACATCATCGAAGGACACCAGTCACCCAGCAAAGAAACTATTCCAAGAATCTACAGAATGCACAGAAATTCTGTTCGGAAACGGCTCCAGACGGTAAGCCATAAGGTTACTCAACACCCGCTAATTGTAACTGTACAATTGTAGGATAAATGGCATTTGCATTACCACCAAAGTCATCTGTCATTTGTTTACCGTGATACCATTTTTGTGTTATTGTTCAGTATTTTATTTTGTTATTGCTTGTGTTAATTATGGTGTGTTGTCACTACTGTCTTATTCATTGTCAGTCCTCATTATTAACCGACACAGATAAGCATCACATTGTACATACATGCGTATATGACAATGAACTATAACAGGAGTCTTTCAATATTATCATAACCTCCAAAGTATTATACAGTAATGTAACTAAACTTGGGAGACTATATAAAAAGCACCACAATATGCAGCACACAGTTCCAATTGTAGGAAAATTGTTTGAAGGGATCTTATGCGCAAAAAAAAAGTCATACCTAGAGCAGAATTCACAAATTGGTTCCCCTTTAAGACACCCTGATCATACTCCCCTTTATAAGAACATGTTTGTGATTTATGTTATTATATACTGGTTTATTGCATGTTGAATTTGTAAATGATGGATTTACATTTACAGAATGTAACAAAAGTAGACATAAAATATTGATTAAAAAGTCAAAGGGAAATATACATTTCCGCAAGGCTGAAATGATTACACTTTGTAAATTAAAACACTGACCCATTTCCAATGTAAAAGCACCCATATAAAAGTCACATCAAGCTCAGCTATTGGGTGAAATACTGGGTCATTGTATCAAGGCGGTATCAGCTGTAACATGGCAGGGTAATCAGAGCTCTGTGTACATAATCAGCTATTAAAATCACTCTGAAAAACTTAAACCCTGCAAAGGCCTATAATTAAAGGCCTGTGATTTGTCTGCTTCAGATACTAACGTTACAGTATAAATGCCAATGTATCATAGATGCTTAGAGTGATATTATGTTAAAAAAAACAATGTTTACACAGGAGAATGTCCAAATTTGTACTTTTTTCAGCATTTATGAGTAAAACAGTACAGTTTTTCTAAGAAACATGATATTTTACAAATATTTAATCCTTTGTTAATTAAATACATTATACCAGTTTATGTACCATCAAATGATGGGTGAAATTCTCCACACTGAATATTGAATGGTTGTGAAATTGTGAAGCTACATTTTCAGGAGAGGGGTGTAGTTACATCAGGCAAAAACATAATTACACATATTTTACAGTTCCACTGTAAGTGCAAGTGCACAGTTATCTGTCCTATCTTGTAATCTTAAAATTCAACCAAACAAATGTGCAACACTTAAAATATAGAAAGATATATGAGTAGACTTGAAGGGTAAAATGAAACAGCTGGAACACTGCGCTAACTAAGGACTAAGTCTGAAGATCCGATCACACATAATCCGGTTCATCATTTTCTTCTTAGAACCATTAATGTGAAGCGGTGGATCCTAGTTCCTTCGCTTGCTTTCTCTCTCTTTTTCCTGAAACTCAAACTAGTTTTGATTGGTCCACTTGTAGGGAGTCCTTGGTTTCTCAGCTCAGCCACATGTACCCAGCGCCAACCCACAGAAGGACAGGGGTGCAGGAAAGGCGACGAGGCTTGAGTGTTGAGGTCTGTGAAATATCAGGTGATGATAAAAAGAGTAAAATAAAGGCACACATCCTTCAAGTCGTCTTCCCTTCTAGCAGACCTGCAAGAAACAAATGGAGGGAAGGCATCAAAAAACTAAAATCCTCTTTGGGATTCGCCAACTGGACCACGGCAAAAATCACAGTATGTCAATTATTTAACCCTTTCTGTCACAATGTCCATACTCATGGTGGGTTCATTTAAGGCTATTTCAGCCAAATGTAAGACGTTTCAATTCACTGAGTTGACTGAAAAGCGTAGTTGAGGACAGGCAAGTCTCACCTGTGATCGAGGACAGGCAAGTCTCACCTGTGCTCCCAAGAGAAGGAGCCAGGTCAATACCAGAATGGTGTTGGTGTTCAGTTTAATAAAACTGAAAGGTATGACAAATTAAAATTCTTGTGATTCTGTCTGAAATTAGCAGTACCAGAAACCATAAAAAAAAAAAATAAAAATAATTAATGCATGAAAAGATTTAATGACTGCATCGTCTACTAACAAGTACTTGATTTTTAGTTTGCGTGAGGCTCTGTTCTTCCAATTAATGGAAGAGGTGAAGTCGGCTGAATTTTACATTCACGCTTTCAGGCAAATTAAAATGATAGAGGCAGGGAGGTTTACCTCCCCAGGGTTAAAGCACAATTTCAGCAAGGCAATCTGCCTGAACAAAGATGTCACAGAGCAGCTGAAGCAACCACTTAACAAAGGAACATCAAATGCCATGTGTCGTGGACACAGACTATACTACTTTTCATAAAATATTAACCAACGCACAGTTTATATACAGACTATTGAAATGACACTGTTCTCTACCAAGGCATATAATTTTCATTGAACTCATGAAAGTATAGCATTACCTAGTATGTCATTATATTTACTGTCCCAAACCAGACAGCCTACTTGTTGTACAACAGAATTATTTGCGAATCTAGTCAGTTAGTAACTTCCTATCTTGACATTTTACCTTATGAAAGTATAGCCTTGTGCTGCTGTTGACAGTACACATACCTTTTTATGGTACTACTGGACAGTGTTAGAAAGGTACATGATGGCCAAATCAGGAGTATAAATGATACTCATTGGTATTACACCCTCTCCTCATTTAGAAACTACCTCAGTTAGCAACCTATCGAAATACAACGGCAATGAAAAACATACACATTTCCAACCTATGCATGCAATTACGACCAAATTTTGTATATCTGACAAAAACGCACACAGGAGTGAAAGCAATGTTGGCGTAATTGTACAAGGGCTTGCATGATTTTGATATACTGACCATTCCGCTTAACAACCTGGTTGCTGGAATGGAACTCATTCACAAAACGAGGAGAGGATGTGTTATTATAAACTGCTAAATAAGACATTGAAATTGTATTGATCTTTTGACACAACATATAAAACACAACACTGTTCAAAACATTATGTGTCTATGGTCAGTTAGGTATATCCTGCATTTTCCTATACATTTTATCAAGTTTAGCATTCCTTTGTCCAACAGTTAACATAATACTGTTTTTATTTATTGCATTTTTGGTTGCTATATTTTGTGTCACATAATTGAATATAATTTATTTCATACCCCACACTATTACAATCTACCAGACCTATAAATAATTCTAAGTATATTATTAATTGCATGAAACATGAAGTTAATATTAAATTTAAGCTAAAAGATAGAAGGTTACCGAAGCAGAAATAATGTCCAGATATATATGTACATAAGGAAAGAACAGAGCCAGCGTTTGGAGACTTGCAAAAAGATAATTTCAACTAAAAAGACTATGAGTAAAACTCTCTTTTTCTGAATAACTTCATGTAGCTAAATCAATCGATGCAGAGAGGTTATTGGGATGAAGTGATGTCCTACCTTCTGGTCTGACAATAGTGGGTTCATCTGGAGTGAATTCAAATGGCCGTTGATAAAAGCCGTGGGTCTGTCATGCTCACAAAACAAGCTGCCGTTGATGTAGTGAAAGCGATCTCCAGGGAGCAGACGGTTCCTGCAGGTGAAGCATGTGAAGCACTGCCGGGCAGAGAGATGCATGACTCACCACAGGCCCCCGGGGAATGCCCTCGGGTCAAGCATGTGCAGGACCAATGCTTAACCACCGATGTTAATTAATGGGTAAACTCATGCAAATTAGTTAGAGAATTAGTAGAGAAGGTGATGGTGTCACTCGGGCTGCACTGGGGGGGGGGGGGGGGGCGGGGGGGGGGGGGGGGGGGGGGGGGGGGGGGGGGGGGGGGGGGGGGGGG